>CM044436.1:26661154-26704909 GCA_024363595.1 Xenopus borealis | reverse complement strand
ATTAGCCCATTTCTTTGTGCTCTCTTTGGGAAAAGGATATAGTCGTTGGAAATGCCTATTGGCTTGAAGTCTTTTTTCTGGATGGTCCCACTCTGTTTGAATGATGTCCTCTAACTGTGGGTGGGAAGGAAAAATTGGTACCGACTTCCTATGTCTTTTGAACAGTGATTGAGTGGAATCGATAGTATAGTCAGTAATATCAAATTATCGAGTGCCTCTGAGGAAGATTTTGGAAATTCTTCTTCTTTCTCTTGGTCTGAGTTTAGCTCACCCTCGCTGAGTGATTGATTTTCCCCATAGAGAGCGTTAGCTATTGATTCGTCATCGCTGAAGTTCCTCCGAAGAATGTGGAAGTGGACGCTTTTGCAATTTAGCTTGGATAGGTTGATTGCCTTGTTCCAAGTCAAGTCCTTGTCAAGTAGCTTATCAAGGCAAGCTGCTAAATTTGGAATTCCTGATGATAGGTGAAGCACCCAGGCAGGTGGCAGAGCCTCAATAGTACTAGCGGGTTGAGACTGTGTTGTAATAGTGGCTCCTCTGCAGTATCGGTATCTAATACTTCTGGGGTTATAGGAAGAGGCTCCGCAGTAATTGGCAAGCAATTGATGAAGAAAGGGTCTTTACCCCCTGCTGGGAGATGTTTGCAGCAGTTAGAGCACGCCAGGTATCTTACCTTGGATGCAGCATGTTTAGGCCTTGTAAACAGCCCCTCTGAACTGCCCTCTGCCATGATGTCAGGTCCACCTCCTAATCCTCCCCTAGGCTCCCGTGTCTGACCGGTTATGCTGTTTCGGTAGCCGTCTGCCCCTTTTACTAGGTCCAGGAGAGGCTCTGGGAGAAGAAAAACCGTACGGCCTCCCTGTTCAGTGAAGCTCTGCTGTTGTACTAAACACACGCTGTAGCGGTCGGAGCGCCTCTGGAAGGTGTCGTCAGCAGAGTTGGCACCACAATGGGAGGAAGAGCGCTACTCGCATAACCCCTTTACTTCCGATGCATTGCACTGTGGAACGCATAAAAGTTTTTGGCGAGCAGCAGAAAATTAATGTAGACACCAATAAAACCTCAGAGAGGTCTGAGTGGGAGATGCAGATAATGGTAAAGACTCCTCGGTCTCAATGTGGAGAAGGAGCATTAACATGCTGACAGTAGCGGGCTAACAGGCAAGGTCTAGCCCCAGTATGGCCCCGTAGTCCTTGCGAGCCTCAGAGTTAGCGCCCGAGAAAACAACCTAAGTCCTGGCTCATGTGTGCCCTGGTCGCCCACATGCACGGAATAGTGGAGCTCATTAGCTATTTGGCTTGCTCCAAAGGGGGAGGCTTACTGGCCTTAGTTCAGCGGTCTCGTGTAGCAGGTAGCGCTTTGTAGAGGTTTTCTTTGAGAAGAATACTCTGTAGTAGCCCCTGTATCTCTAGACTAAGGTCTGGCAGTCAAATATCTTTATATTTTTGTAGAGATAGAGTAAACGTCCTGTCTCCTTGAGGATACTAGAAAAACTGAAGTCCTCCAATACTGTCGAGGGGTATAGCACGAGGGAGGAGGAGTTGGCTCTCTTTTCTAGTGTCCTGCCTCCTGGTGGTAGATGCTATACCCAAGGTCCCTGTGTCCTACAGACACCTGCAAGAGAAAAAAGAAATAATTTTTAAAAATCCAGATTATTTGGATAAAATGTAGTCTATGGGAGATGGCCTTTCCATAATTTGAGGCTTTCTGGATAATGGGTTTCCAGATAACTGATGTGTGCATCATGACAGATGGTTAGGACTTCAGAGAATGTGACCATGCAAGTTTTGTATGAGCGCACGTAGTTCAATTTTTGTCTTAGACCCTGTGTGCACGAGTGCTTTTTTTTCTATTTTTCCCTGAAGCCCCACAAGAAATTGTAGGGACCACTGAGCTCAAGTAATGGTTGCGATCCGGCTATCTTAAAAATTGTAGTGTAGTAGTTATAACATGTTCCTATTCCTTTATCAGGTGCAACACACCCGGAAGGAATGCAGAGTTTATGTATGTGAACCTTTGTGAGATCACGTTAAGCTTCCCATCCCACAACCTATTTCCTTGCTAAATTTGCTTATTTGTAGACGGCTACCCATTTGCTTTCTTCTGTTCTCCCCTTGTTCTTCGTGTAAAGCTTCGTAGATGTATTCATCATGCATGACTGATCCCACTGCTCACCAATCTAACATTTTGCAAGTGATTTTCTTCCAATGTTTCATTTCGTAGTTTGCCTGTAAATGTCACTGAGTATTAAATATTGTACTGCAGACCACCACAGTCCAGAATTCTGCGTGAAGACCTAAACCACAACATGTATGTTGCTGGATGCACAGAGGTTGAGGTTAAATCTACAGAAGAAGCCTTTGATGTCTTCTGGAAAGGCGAGAGATTTTGCTTACTAAACCAGAATCTGCAGTGATACATGATATACAAAACTGTAACCTTTTTTTTTTCTTTTTTAATTGCAACTTTGTTTAGGTCAAAAGAGGAGACGGATTGCAAACACGCAACTTAATCGTGAATCTAGCCGCTCCCACAGTGTCTTCATGATAAAGTTAGCACAGGCGCCCCTTGATGCTGATGGAGATCATGTTCTGCAGGTGACTGGAGCGACTTTATTCTTTTTGCATGCTAGTTATGGTCCACCATCTTATTTATTTTTACACTATATGATATTTAAATATAATTTATCCCTTGAGCACATAGCGGGGATAATGAAACTAAATAAAAGTGGAGGTAAAACTGTTGTATTTCCTGCCATATTCACTCTCTCTGCTTCTGTGAAATTGTCTTTTAAACAGAACAGTTTCCAGGTTTTGTCTTTCACATGACATTTTACCAAATTTTTTTTCTGAATTTGTATTTAGCTCTTCCTTAACCCGCAGTCAGCTCTCGGGTGACTCTTGGATGAACACGTTCCTCGTACTAATGACCGTGCCCTTCAGAGAAGAGATTCCCTTTAACAGGCCAATATGGCAGAAAACACACTTTTTCACATATCCATTCCTATTATTTATCTCATCTAGGAACATGCACAGTAGCTAGGGTGCAAGATGGCTGGTATTTTACCGGCCTGGCCGGTAAAAATGATGGTTGATCCCCATGTTAATAGGGAAAAAAGATGAATATATATTTTTTTTTTTTCTTCAGAAAAGTTGGCAACCCTACCAGTAGCTAAAGATCCCAGTTGAGCTTCCAGTGTGTATGTGTTGCTGACTGATCAGCAATATGGATGCTGGCAACAGAAGGGTCACAATTAAGAGAGTGCAAAACTGCTGGGCAGCTCTGTAGTTCTGAGCATGATGGGGGAGGCTGTGTACTGGTAAAAAACTAACATTTGCCAGGATGGCTTTACTTCACCATTTAAATAAAGATCTATAATATATATTTACTAAAAATGCTCACATTGCCTCATGCATTTAGCAAAAAAATGCTAAATGCTGCTAAAATATGGGGTGATTGGAGACCAAAGGAAATAGGTAAATTTACAGTTTTCTGTTTGTGAATATGGAAATTGTCTTTCCACCAGTTCTAACACCACTTTTACACCAAAAAAAAGTTTCCTCCACTTTTGTGAATGTTCCCCATCGTGTATAATAACTGCCCAACTCCACTAAAATTAGTTGTTTTCTCCCTATATTTTGTTACCCTTGTAACGACAGTTTTGGTTATTCAGGAGCGGGAGCAGATCTCTCTGAGCCAGCTTTCTCTTGTGGACTTGGCAGGAAGTGAAAGGACAAACCGTACAAGGGCAGAGGGAAACAGACTGCGTGAAGCAGGTAAGGTCTGACATAGTTCATGCATGTACTGCCCTCTATACTTTGAAGCACCCAAAAAAATGTTTTTCCTGCTGATAGAGCCTGCACTCTGGTTAAGGATTTTTTTTTTTTTTTTGCGTGCAGTGTCATGCTCACTTACCTAGCACAGGCAAGGAGCATTCTTTTAAACTAAATTTGTTTGCCCCAATCAGAGTGTGGACACTATTGGCCCGCACCTCCGGTGGGGGAAATATTTTCAGGTGACAAGTGCCCTTTAATTTAAATATGAACTGTTCTAACCAATCCAGGAAATATCAACCAATCTCTGATGACTTTAAGAACCTGCATTGAAGTCCTCCGAGAAAATCAGCTCTGTGGAACAAACAAGGTAGGAATGTTCAAAACAGCTCTTGACTTTTGGGGCAGAATGAATGTTGCTGTGTTTAAAGTTACCTAGCTTGACAGTTAATATTTATTTTATTTTGTACTCCTTTGTGCAGATGGTACCCTACAGAGACTCAAAGCTAACTCATTTGTTCAAGAACTACTTTGATGGGGAAGGGAAAGTACGGATGATTGTATGTGTCAACCCAAAAGCTGATGATTATGAGGAGAGCTTGGTGAGTAGAACTCAAAGCTTTGGGGGTAAAAACTTTTTATAAATTAGTTGCATAGATGTGTGTCCTAAGTATATATGTATTACAACAGCAAGTAATGCGATTTGCGGAGATGACCCAGGAAGTTGAAGTGGCAAGACCTGTAGACAAACCCATTTTTGGTCTGACCCCAGGACGACGGTACAGAAACCAGGCATTCAAGGAGGAGCTAACCCGTAGGTTGGAGGAGCGTGGTGGGCCAATTAATGGTGGGGGTAAGTATGTTCTGTTCCTTTCATTCTGCATCTTTACAAATTATTTTTTGATTCACTGGTTTCCAAATTGTGGGGCTGACCCAGACTAGAGGCCAGGTAGGAGAGATTAAGGATGAATGCCCATTTTCTCCCTTCGATGGTACTTAAATGAACAGGAACACCAAAAACTGAAAATACATCAAAGTAATTAAAATATATTGTACTGTTGCAGTGCATTGGTAAAACTGCCATGTTTGTTTCAGAAAGATTAATATAGTTTATATAAATAAGCTGCTGTGTAGCTTTGGGGGCAGCTATTCAAGCTGGAAATAGAGAGAAAAGGCACAGAATACACCACAGATAAAACACCATTGTATTGAACATGGCTCATCTATTATCTGCTGTGTATCCTGTGCCTTATCTCTCTTTATTTCCAGCTTGAATGGCTGCCCCCATAGCTACAAAGCAGCTTATTTATATAAACTATAGTAGTCTTTCTGAAGAAAACGCACAGCTTTTACTAGTGTATGATAACTGTATATTATATGTTAATTACTTTTAAAACACTTTTTGGTGTTGCTGTTCCAGCTTGAAGGCTTTTTAGAGTGAATTTGATGGTGAAATCCGGTTGAGGCACACCCATGCAATGGGTTAACTTATCTTATTGGGGGGGACATTGAAACTGAAAGTGATGTCACTGTCACAGAAGTTACATCACTCCAGAGGCAAATCAAACAGGGAAAGTTAGAAGAATAATCATATCCCAAAGGTGGGCCAGGGAATCGCTCCTACACTTTAGACAGGTTATACAAGGACTACCTGCACAGTCAGAGAATTGGGGATTTCTGCAGGTATTTTGCAGGCACCTGATTTGATGCATATCATTAGTGGGGTTCTATAAGTGCTATGTAAGTGTGAAACTTAAAGGGGAATTCAAACCCCCCCCCCCCGGGCTATTGCCCCTAAGTTGCTACTTACCCCTCTGTGTAGGTCCCCTCCAGCAAAGTTCACAGGGGCCATCTTCTCTTCCAACCGCTTCTTTCTGGGCCCTCTTCTTTTCCAATGGCTTCTTCCTGGATCCGGCTCTGTCGGCGGCGCATGTGCATTAGGACATGGTACTACTGCGCATGTGCACAAAGTTCAAGAGGTTAGCGCCGGTGGGGTTGAATTCCCCTTTAAGTTGATATTTGGGGGACAGTTTTTTTTTTTTTCAATATGAGCGTAATTGTGTGTTAGTATTGTAATATTTATGAATAATTTCATCACTGAGCTTTCTAATTTTACTCTTCATTGGAAAAGATGCAGAAGACCAGGCAGTAGTGGAGATCCTGATACAAAGCTTTCCCACTCTCCCATCCTGTGAGCTTTTGGATTCTAATGATGATCAGACTTTGCCAAAACTCATTGAGGTCCTGGAGAAACGGAGCAGGATCAGGCAGATGATGGCTGAAGAGTTCAACAAAAACGGTAAGTTACAATCTCATACTGAGCTCTTGTAAAACCTCAGATTAAAGCTTTCAAAAAACTTTGACTTTTAAAGGCACGATGACACCCACAGATAAAAATCTCTTATTTAAAAGGCCGTTTTGTTCTAGTTTTCCTATCTGGTATTTTTTAAATGCTTTTCAGTTTTCAGGCTGGAGTTGCCAAGTAATTTTCATGCAATAAACGTTAAAAGCTTTAATTCAGGCTAAGAATGTATTCTAGGAATACATGTGTTATCCTTTAGTTTGAATTATGGAAAAAAAACTTCTCTTCTTGTGTGTGAATTCAGCTTAGAATGTTCATATGATGGCTCGATGCTGAATTTTACAATGATTCTAATCCCAAATTTGTAAAACTGTCTCTTCAGTTTGTACCTTTAGAGCTATGCTGCAAGACCTAAATGGTGTAGTAACAGCCAAAGAAAATATTGCACAGGGCAGAATGACAGAAAAGGACAAGGTCATCGCCTCGCAGAAATCTGAAATCGATCGTCTGGACAAAAAAATAAAAACACTGGAATATAAGGCAAGTTAGTCGATATCTTACTTAGAGATAATGCAGCAGTTAGTAGTCATGTATGGTCCTTATACATATGTTTTAGAGATCCTTTTTGCTTTTTCTTAGATTGATATTTTGGAAAAGACGACAACAATCTATGAGGATGAAAAACGCATAATACAACAAGACTTAGAAAATCATCAGCAGAAGCTGCAGCGCCAGCTTTCAGATAAGGGACGGCTGGAGGTGCGTCTGCAGGGAATGATGAATGAAAATGCTATGAAATGGGAGAAGGAGTGTGTAAGTATCCAGTGCAGTGCTATTAATGATAGGATGGCATAAACAAGGTAACTTGGTGTCCTTGAAGGCATTTGGTACATATATATATATATATATATATTGGTATACATTTGGTTGCATATACTCCTTGAAACATCAGCATTCCAGTCATGGAGGTAACGTGTGTATGATTGGTGCAGCTTAATTTATGTATAATTAAAATATAATCCATTTCTAAGTTAAATATACATAAATTTAAAAAAAAAATACACTATTCACTGAACCACCTAATTTTCTCTGTGGTCTTAGGGGGACACAGGGACCGATGGGGTTAAGCTCCATCCTCCGGAGGCAGGACACTTGAATAATAATTAAGGGAGCGTGCCTAGGGGCTTACCCCTGCACACTGTGCCACATCATTCAGTTTTTTAAGTGTCCTGCTTCCGGGAGGATGGACCTTTCAAACAGGAGTGAAATTCAACGGTCAGTTAATCTGACACCCGGGGTGATACCTGAAACAGGGCTACCTCTATTCGTTGCTGTTAGCCCCCAACGCTAAGGATGCCACCGGGGTCAAACTGCTAGCCAAGAGGCTATAACGACCACCCAGACGAATTCCTGCATTGCTGTTCAGAATGGAGAAGGTCGGTGTGACACGTGAGTTACATCATGGGGGCAATATTCATGATGTTTACCTGACACGATTGGTAGCTGGTTGAAGTGTTGGTTACTTCCACACATTTATTATATTGCAGCATTACTACAGCACCTTATCTTCTGTGTCTGTTCTGTCCCTTCTGTGCACTAGCGGGTCTAAAAAGGGGCTGCCGTTCTTTTACAAGAGCTGGGGTAGTCGGGAAGAGCGCAAGTTTAATTGCGGCGGCTTCATTCATTCAGCAGCTACCCACGCCATTTTCTTCGCGCGCTCGGTGGAACGCAACTTAGCTATAAGGCTAGGATAAATGTGACCATTTGCAATGTTTTTAGGCGATATTCAGAAATGTCATAAAAACCGCAGCTTTTAGCATAGTGTTGCAGTATGGTAGTTTGGAAAACAGAGATAATAAACCTGTTTTTGATTCGTCAGAATGTGTACTTTCCAAAGATATATGGTTTTGGGGGGTCTTTGTGCTGTTAGGATGGTCTTGTGGTAAATAATACACTGTAGAGGTCATTTCTCACAAAAGGCAAAACGGCCCGCTGCTGTGGTATATTTATGCATATTGGGCATCAAACTGTTCCGTAGATCCTTGGCGTCAATATTTATATTCTATGTAAGAAATTGAGTGAGATAAATGTGCCCAATTGCAATATTTATAGTCGATTTTCAGAAATGTAAAAACAGCAGCCTTTATCGCCAAATTTAGGAAAGGTTTGTGGCTTGGTGATTTGAAATAGAAAGACGTGCATACCCAATTTGGATTTGGGGGAATGTGTACTTTCTGAAAATATATGGTTTTTGGGGGTGAACTTACTTTTTTCTAGCTTTGCCCCCCTCAAAACGATGTAAATCTGTTGATTTTGCAGTACCTGAAATGACAGACCATATGGAGGTCTTTGTTTTGGGGCTTCTATATGACACGTGCTTGGGTATACCTATACATATTGGGCATCAAACTGTTCAGAGGACCCCAGGCTTTCATATTTGGGGGGATTTATCTTGATACCTAAAAGTATGTGTGGAAATACGATGCTGCAGGGTGGAAATTCTGAGGTGATTTTTGGAAATGTCACCAAATTGCCAAATTTAGGAAAGGTTTACGGCTTGGTACTTTTGAGTAGAAAGACATGCATATCCGTGAATTCGGGGGAATGTGTACTTTCTGAAAATGTATGATATTTGGGGGTGAACTTACTTTTTTCTAACTTTGCCCCCGTCATAATGAGGAAAATGTGTGGATTTTGCAGTACCTGGAAATACATAACTGATAGGTCACATGGGGTGTCTACATTTTGGGGCCTCTATATGCCACATACTTAGGTACACCAATACATATTGAGCATCAAAATGTTCAGTGGACTCCTGGCAATCATATTTAGGGTGTTATACATTGGTACCTAATGATGTGTGAGAGATACGATGCTGCAGATGCTCAGAGGCAATTTTTCAAAAAATTCACCAATTTCTATAAAAAATTATAACTTTAGGATAGAATTACATTTGGTAGTTTGGCGTACAGAGATATATTTACCCATTTTTGATTCTCCAGGATGTGTTCTTTCTAATAATGGGTAGTTTTCTAGGGTAAACCTACTGTTCATGGAATGTTTCAGCTTGAAATCAGAAATTTGGTAGTGTACTGCTTAGAGATTTTGAAATATAAAAGTGAGAAAGGGCCGGTACACACGGGGGTTTTGGACCTGCGCTCCCCTGCGTTGCGTTTGGCTGCGTTCAGCCGCAGGGGAGCGCAGGTCTAGACGCACCTCATTCTTTTCAATGAGGTTGTACCCACGAGACGCGTGTAAGCGCCGAACGCAGGTTGACGCAACATGCTGCATTTTTCCTGCGTTCAACGCCTACATGCGTTTGTGTGAGTACAGCCCCATTGAAAATAATTAAGTGCGTCTATACCTGCGCTCCCCTGCGGCTGAACGCAGCCAAAAGCAACGCAGGGGAGCGCAGGTAAAAACGCCCGTGTGTAAGGGCCCTAAAACTTATATATATTTGGTATTGACGTGTTCGGGACACACTGAGCTTTCTAAATCTGCTGTGTTCTCGTTCATAAAATAAATTATGTTTCTGATAGATGCGTTTGTATCATGCAAAACTGCTTCTTTTTTTTATACACTTAGAAGCCCATATCTTTTTACAGGAGTGGAATTACCGCAAAATTGTAGCAGATTTTGAAAGCTCAGGTTGTCCCGAAAAAAACGATATATTGTTTTCTTGGGTAAACTAAAAGACCCCCCAGAAAAGGCCCTTAAAGGAATTGTTCAGTATAAAAGTAAAAACTGGGTAAACAGATAGGCTGTGCAAAATAAAACATGTTTTCAATATAGTTAGTTAGGCAAAAATGTAATGTATAAAGACTGGAGTGAATGTAAGTCTAACAGAACAGAACCACTGCTTCTTGCTTTTCAGCTCTCTTTTGTTTACACTGACTGGTTACCCTGGTTACCAGGCAGTAACCAATCAATGACTTTAGGGAGGGCCAGATGGGTCATAACTGTTGCTTTTGAATCTGAGCTGAATGCTGAGGATCAATTACAAACTCACTGAACAGTTATGTCCCATGTGGCCCCCCCTCAAGTCGCTGACTTACTCAGATTTAGAGAGCTAAAAAGCAGGATGTTGTGTTGTATTCTGTTATGTGAGACATCCACTCACTCCAGCTTTTATATATTACATTTTTGGCTAACTAACTATATTAGAAACATTTTTTATTTTGCACAGCCTATCTATTTACCCAGTTTTTATTTTTACCCTGAACTGTTCCTTTAAAGCGAAAGAGTACAGAATGTCTAAAAACTGCTTGGCAGTAGATGTTCGCATTTAGGGCAAAATGGCTGGCAGCGAAAGGGTTAATAAAAAATATAAAGTTGTCCTATTGCCCTAAACATGGATTTGGTGCATCCCCTAATATGAAGAACCCCAGGACAATGTCTAAACGTGGCCAGAGATGCACAATATTCGGTACATGTATGGTGGGAAAGCTGACCAATATCTGCAGAAGACTTGGATGTTGGTCAGCTGGTTCAATCGGGCTGGACAGAATATTTTGATCAGGTGCCTTTGAAGGCACCTAACATCGGCCACTATTTAGAGCAGATTCGTCAGATACAGGTAGAATTCTATTGTTCCTCCCTGTATATCCGATGATTCAGCTCTATGCGTGTGTATTGTAACCAACGCTCTTTCTTGGAAAGATCTTTTTCCAAGAAAGATCGTAATGGTTACGTCTGTGGCCAGCTTTGTACCACCCCCAGTAAATTTTAAGTTTTGTTTTCCTATAATTAGACGATACGAAGGGATGAACTGTTGATTTGCTTCTTTCTCCACCATGTGAAGAACCAAGAAGGTGTTTCAAAATCACTGTTCAGTTATTCTGTTCTGCTTAATCAGAATAATGTACAACATAAGCTACTAAACATTAAACAATCTTTGAATTTGTGCTTTCCATTACCCATAGGAGCGGCGTGTAGCAGCCAAACAACTAGAGATGCAAAACGAGCTCTGGATAAAGGACGAGAAGCTCAAACAACTCAAAGCAATTGTGACAGAACCAAAGGCAGACAAACCAGAGAGGCCACCCAGGGAGAAGGACAGAGAACCAAGGGTACCTGTCAGATCCGTGTCGCCTGCACCTGTATGTATTGCAGTGACAAATATTCACTGGCTATTGGGAGAGTGGGTGCTTGCGTGTTTGGTTAGTTGCTGTTGGGTTTATATTTCACTCTGGTGCTTAAGTGGGGATGTTCTGATGGTTCAATATTCAAATCTTTATTTTATCATCAGTCTTGAAAGGTTGTAAAAATATGTATAACTCCCCACACAGGGAGAAAAAAGTACATATGCAGAAAATGGTTATTCCTCCAGTTAAACACTGTCTCCATCTGCAAACTATTGTGTCAAGCTTTGTGTGAGCAAGAAACTAGAACTCTGTCTACTTAACAAGTATTTTTTTCAGCTAATAAGACTGCTCTGCAGCGTATAATCTGCTCTGTATATCCCAGAGACAGCGCTGCAGCTCTTGTTGATGGTTGCTTACGACAATATCAAGGAGCACTAATGGGAAATGCAATAGACTTTAGTGGGTAGTAGAGAACAGGAGGTCGTGTGATTGTAGAGCTAAAAGAAAAGGCAGAAGATAAAGAGGGGGCAGATGGGGGTCAAAATTAAAAGAAACCGGGAAGAAAGAAACATTATTCAGAAGGGGTAAGGATAGAAAATAGGACAGAAGCAGATGCAACAAGAGAAGTGAAGCGGTGTTTTCTCTTTAACTTGGCTTTTAGCAAAACTGGTCTTGTGCCATTAGATTAAAGTGCTTGATGATGACATTGGTACCATAATAAAAGCAAATCTCGAGTTGCTAGGGATTGTGACAAATGTGCAGTATAAATAAAAAATAAATAAATGTGTGGCTATTTGCCCATGTGATACTAACCCAATGCCTCATTTTTGTTTTATTGTAATGCTTAACAAATACTAGGCACGACATGACCGTAACAAGATTTTCATCACTGTATAAGTTACACAGTTACAAATTATATCAACATTGTCCCTCATCTTTTTATATCTGTTTATATCATCATATCACCTTAAGCCTGCTGCTGGGTTCTTTCACTTGTGTCCCTAATTAGTGTATTTAAGATACACACCTCAATGTCTTTGTGACAATTGTTTAAAGGGCAAGTAAAGGACTAGAGATGCACTGGTTATGTCAAGTCCACTGCAAAGGTCTGCTGTGCTCATTCCCATAACCCTAAATCCTGCACAATATACTCCGCTCCCAAATAAAGTTTGTGCCTGTTCATTCAGCACATACAAACTACTGCTTGATAACAACAAATGTCCTATTTTATCTGAAGAGGTTTTTACTCTCATTTCTGTAAAGCTCTGCAGAATACTGTCCTGTCTACACAGCAGCTTATTTATAAAAATGACTTTGCTTCAAGAATATAAACACTAGGCAAATTTGCCCCATGGGCAGTAAACCATAGCATCCAATCAGTGATTGGCTTTTTAAGCCAGCTGCAGGTTAAAGCAACAGTAACATCAAAAAATGAAAGTTTTTTAAAGTAATAAAAATATAATGCAGTATTGTCCTGCACTAGTAAAACTGCTGTTTGTTTCTGAAACACTACTATAGTTTATATAAATAATCTGCTGTGTAGCAATGGGGGCAGCCATTCAAAGGAGGAAAGGCTCAGGTTACACAGCAGATAGCAGATATCTGTAGAATATAATGGTGGTATCTGTTATCCACTATTTAACCTGTGCCATATAGCGTTTTTTTCAAATCCCGCCATCGCTACACAGTAGCTTGTTTATATAAACTATAGTACAGGTATGGGACCTGTTATCCAGAATGCTTGAGACCTGGGGTTTCCAGATAATGGATCTTTCTGTAATTTGGATCTTCATACCTTAAGTCTACTAAAAAATCATGTAAACATTAAATAAACTCAATCATCTGGATTTGCTTCCAATAAGGATTCATTATGTCTTAATTTGGATCAAGTATAAGCTACTGTTTTATTGTTAAGGAGAAAGAAGGAAATCATTTTTAATCATTTGGATTATGGATCATTTTCCATAACTCGGAACTTTGTGGATAACAGGATTCCAGATAATGGATCCCATACCTGCTGAAGCAAGCACACCAGTTTTACCAGTGCAGGGCAACACTACATACTTTCATTGCTTTTAAAACACGTTTTTTGGGTGTTACTGTTCCTTTAATTAATGATTGGTTGCCATGGTACAAATTGACTAGTATATAGTTTAAGAGCAGGGCATATTTTAAACCTAGTGCATTACCAGATGCCCCATATATTTTCACATGTTGACTAATTGTCTCTGGTCTCTTTAGCTCCTGGGTAACCCAATTCCCCAGTCCACCCCTGCACGGTTGCAGCTGCACAGGCGCTCTAATTCCTGCAGCAGCTTATCGGTGGCCTCGTGTGTCTCGCAGTGGGAACAGAGGACACCCCAGCACACCCCTCAGAGCAATGGGTGCTCCAGCCGCAGGCGGAAGGAGCCAGAGGAAGCTAGAGAGAGTCATTCAGCACAGAGCAGGCCAGCCGTTCATGCAGCCAGTCTACAAGCAGATCTAGAAGAGGATCAGTGTTTCAGGGTCAGTGAGTAATTCGTGATTACTGCTGCTTGCTCTAGCATTGCCCTATATGCCATCACATAACACGATACAACAGCATGTACAGCACAGCTGCTTTTCATTTACTGAACTGCAGCTCCCTTAGTGTATATATATATATATATATATATATATACAGCCATGCATATTGAAGCTCTTGCATTTCTGCCTCCTCAAGCAATGATCCATGCCATGCAATATGCACTGTCCCAGGAACCGACTAGCTTCTTGTTGCTTCCTTTGTCACAATCTGTTTTCTGATAAAAGGGGGCCAAATATTCCATTTCTTTTAAGAAATAATCCGTTCCCAAAAGCATTTAATTTGTAAAAGTCAGATGCCATGATGGCCAATCATTGACCAGCTTGGAAGCTTGCGGGCCTGTTGGAGCCTTACAAAGAATTAGTACTGCCCTCTGGCTAATGGGCTTTATTTATACTACATTAAACCTGATTTCATGTTTTCACAAATTTGACACCACTTTCTTGCAGCCTCATTCAGCCAAGCTGCATTTTTTGCTCCCAGACTCCCGTTTTGACGCATTTTGTCCCCTGGGAATGTGGTCATTACTACTCTTCGAGCTGGTGTTTGTGTAAATTATACTTTATATAGTGGATCATGGATATTAATAATGGGTTAAAACTACTGTAGCATACTGGACAAATTGTAAAGTGCTCAAATGACACTGTACATGATGATGAATAGTATCTGGAGTAGTCATAGGAGGGAGCTACACTGAATATTCAAGGTAGACCAACAAGTAAGGAGAGCTATAACTAGAAGAAGCTTAAAGGAGAAATATACCCTCCAATGAAAAAAAGTCCCATCCACTAGACATGTGAGCCTCATTTCTTACTTGATGCATTGCAGAGACCTATAAGCATTGATTCTCCACAGCCGCACAGAGAACAGGATTTGTGCTGTCACTGAGACTCTGAACCCAATCCAAGTAGTTGTGTCCTGTGCATGACTTTCAGTGGGGAACTTTTAGGCTGGTGCGGTATGTAATGGTTCTATTCCTTGTTAGGATTTAGTTCTTCTTTAAGCCATTGATTTTTGGGCTTTGTTGTAAAACCCTTTATTTAAAACTGATGATTGCAATCGACCCGAAAACTCGAATCGAATTCTCAGAAAAGAAAACTCGAATGTCAGGAAGGCTGTAAAAAAAATAAAAATAAACTCCAAATTGATCCCAGGACAGCTCCCATTGATTTAAACAGCAATTTGACAGGTGACTGGTCAAATTTGAGTTCTTAAAGGGCCAGAGTATGATAAATCTCAAAAATCAAATTAAATTTTTATTTACAAAATTTGAAACAAATTTGAATAACTCCCTAGTTGAATTTGACCATTAAAAAACATGAAAATTCAAATTCTACCCTTGATGCAACTGCCCCTTAGTCCTGTGTGTAGAGCATATGGTATATGTGTGACTGTGGCTGAAGGGATATAGCACAGCCCTAATGAGTTTTTCCTGAATTAGAGCACTCCACTAGGTACCCATTCAGTTCTGCTGCCAGGCCTCTGATCTGCCTCCATTGTTAATCCACTGGATGTAATTGATTCCTGTTTGTCTTGATTTGCTCACTGGACTTGCTCAGACCGCACCCCCGGTCCACCCCAGACACCGTCGCTCTCGCTCAGCAGGGACAGACAGATGGGTGGATCATAAGCCGCCCAGTAATGTGGAGACTGACACAATCATGCAACCCCATGTCCCCAACTC
Source organism: Xenopus borealis (assembly GCA_024363595.1). Classification (NCBI taxonomy): domain Eukaryota; kingdom Metazoa; phylum Chordata; class Amphibia; order Anura; family Pipidae; genus Xenopus; species Xenopus borealis. Next base: position 26,689,503 of record CM044436.1, on the reverse strand, counting down.
CATCAAAGTCAACGTTGCCAGTGAAAAGGCGCTGGCAAAATGCCACAAGTATATGCTGACACACCAGCAACTGGCCTCGGATGGGGAGATTGAGACTAAACTTATTAAGGTAATACTCCGTTTAGGGAGGAGGGATTGTGGGGATTTCATTTAATTACAGCTTTACAGGGGTGATATTTAGACAAATTCAACAATATTCGGAACAGCTTAGAACTTTAAAGGAGAAGGAAACTTTCAGTGCAAAACCCCTCCCCCAGCAAATGCTCCTAACTTGCTACTTACCCCAGGTCCTGTCCATGGAGTTCACAGGCACCATCTTCTTCCATGCAGTCTTCTTGGATCCATCAGTTTTTGGCGGCGCATGCACAGTAGAAGCATTCGCTGGGTTCAGCTCTACTGCACATGTGCCTAGAGTCACGAAGTTGAAATCAGAAAACTTTGCGACTTTCAGCGCATGCCCAGTAGAGCTGAACCAGTGAATGCTCCTACTGCGCATGCACCGCCAAACGCTGATGGATCCAAGAAGAAGACTGCATGGAAGAAGATGGCGCCTGTGAACTCCATGGACAGGACCTGCGCTGAGGGGTAAGTAGCCTCGGAGGGGGGGAGGGGAGGGGTTTTGCACTTAAAAGGTTTCCTTCCCCTTTAAAACCTGCTAGTGGTGAAGCACACCATTACATCTGCTAGACACTTCCCTTTTTTTCACGGAATGGCATGGTCCATCTGTACTAGGTTTGCCACCTTTTCTGGAAAAAAATACCGGCCTTCCTCTGTTTTATCTTTTTTCCCTATTAATAACATTGGGAGCAACCCTCAAAAATACCATCCAGGCCAGTAAAATACCAGCCAGGTGGCAACCCTAACTGTAATTGGTGTTAACTTTAACTGTGAGTATATGGATGTATCTAACTTGGGCCCCCCTGGAATACTATCAGGAAGCAGAGAGGAGGTAAATTCACATACACTTCTCAGGGATTAAATTAAACCTGTCATTCTAATAACATTGGGATCAACCATCAAAAATACCGTCCAGGCTGGTAATATACCAGCCAGGTGTCTACCCTAATCTGTACAGGAGTAGCAGGAAGTGCATTATTTAAAGGAATAGTGACGTCAAAATATTTGTGCTTTAAGTAATAAAAATATAATGCAGTGTTGCCCTGCACTGATAAAACTGCTGTGTTTGATTCAGAAACACTATTATGGTTTATACAAATAAGCTGCTGTGTAGCAATGGGGGCAGACAAAGGAGAAAAGCCTCAGGTTACACAGCAGATTAAGCTCTGTAGAACATAATGGTGTTATCTGTTATCCACTGTGCCATATAGCCTTTTTTCAATTCCCACCATAGCTACACAACAGTTTGTTTATATGAACTATACAAGTGTTTCAGAAGCAAACATGATATTTTCATTACAAAATACGTTCATTTTTTTTGTGTTACTGTTCCTTTAAGTAGCTCTGAAGGAGATGTTTCCTTCTCTGAATTCTCTCCCCACAGTGGCCCAGCCTGGTTATTAACTTGTTAATTCACATGAAAGGGGACTCAATTACTTTTTTTTTTTTTGTAAAATATGACATTGGCTTTGAGTGAGCTTTGCAGTTTTGCCATGAATATACTTCCTGAAGTTTTTACAATGACTTAAAATAGTGAAAAAAGATCAACATGACAAAGTTAACTTTTAAGATACATTTAATATTCTGTGTTTTTTTTAGTGTCAGTATAGCTTTAAAGGAACAGTTCAGTGTAAAAATAGAAACTGGATAAATAGGCTGTGCAAAATAAAAAATGTTTCTAATATAGTTAGCAAAAATGTAATACACATGGGAACACAACTTCCTGCTTTTCAGCTCTCTAACTCTGAGTCAGCGACTTGAAGGGGGGCCACATGGGTCATAACTGTTCAGTGAGTTTGTAATTGATCCTCAGCATTCAGCTCAGATTCAAAAGCAACAGTTATGGCCCGTGTGGCCCTCCCTCAAGTCACTGATTGGTTACTGCCCCTGCCTGGTAACCAATCGGTGTTCTGTTAACACATCCAGTCACTCCAGCCTTTATACGTTACAACTATATTAGAAACATTTTTATTTTGCACAGCCTGTCTATTTACCCAGTTTTTATTTTTACCCTAAAACTGTTCCTTTAATAAAGATGATACAGTGTTATCTGATGTGCATTTTCTTGTCTATACATCTTAGCAGTTCCATTAGATTCATTGTCTCCAATGGGGCAGCGTTTCTTTTATAAAAATAATCAGTGGGCTTGAGAATTCTCCACTGGGTTTGCCTATAGCCTTAACTGCGCCTGAGAAAGTTGATAGAGACATTACCTGATGAGAAAATCAACATGGAATGAGTTCCCAGTAGCTCTTCTGTATTTGCTGCAAATGTTTCCTCCGTCCTAAATTTAGGGCAGCAGGTAATTTGCCCTCGTTGTTCTTGCACGGGGTTTGGGTTGTCACATTTTGGTGAGCACTTGTGGTGGAAGAGAAAGATGGGGCCTCCTTGGGATTCTAAACTTCTTCTTTTAATTTCTTCAAGGGCGACGTATTCAAAACACGTGGAGGCGGCCAATCTGTCCAGTTCACAGACATTGAAACACTCAGGCAACAGTCCCCACCTTCAGGCGGGTGAGTTATTTTATGTGCTTTGGAAGAGTGTTGAGCACAATCATGCAAATTCTTCTGGATAAGGTTTTGACTTTCTTTTTAAGCCGTAAGCGAAGATCGTCCCCATCTAATCAGCCCCGACAAGGACAAAGTGCAGATTCCGAGTGGACTGATGTAGAAACAAGGGTGAGTTAAAGCTGAATTTTTGTAGTTGTATAGATGTTGTTTAGATGAATACATGTTAGCACATCACCTGATAAAGAGTTACAAGTGAACTGGCACCTATAGAATTAGGCTGAAGTCAGATTTGTTTTTTAGGTTATGCACATAGGCTAAAGGCTTCAGCTACTATCAGCTTGTGTATTTTGCAGCCTAAGAGAATCAGATCTGCTCCCTGCCCCTACTCCATTGATTTCTTCATGTTTTTCCCTAATTGTTTTTTTTTTAAATGTTTCTTTCCATTTTTAATTCCTTGTCTTTAAACTGAAGTTTAAAGGGATACTGTCATGGGAAAACATGTTTTTTTCAAAACACATCAGTTAATAGTGCTGCTCCAGTAGACTTCTGCACTGAAATCCATTTCTCAAAAGATCAAACAGATTTTTTTATATTCAGTTTTGAAATCTGACATTTTGTCAATTTCCCAGCTGCCCCTGGTCATGTGACTTGTGCCAGCACTTTAGGTGGGAACTGCTTTCTGGCAAGCTGTTGTTTTTTCCTTCTCAATGTAACGTAAATGAATGGAATTCAGTTGGATATGGGTTTTTACTATTGAGTGCTGTTCTTAGATCTACCAGGCAGCTGTTATCTTGTGTTAGGGAACGGTTATCTCTTTACCTTCCCATTTTTCTGTTGTTAGGCTGCTGGGTGGGAGGTGATATCACTCAAACTTACAGTACAACAGTAAAGAGTGAAGTTTATCAGAGCACAAATCACATGACTTGGGGCAGCTGGGAAATTGACAATATGTCTAGCCCCATGTCATATTTCAAAACTTGAATATAAAAAAATCTGTTTGCTCTTATGAGAAATGGATTTCAGTGCAGAATTCTACTGGAGCAGCACTATTAACTGTGTTTTTGTGTTAATGTTTGTGTCTCCAGTGTTTGTCTGCAGCTCAGTGATCCAGGAGCATCTGAACTTTTACAATTTTCTACAATTAGTTCATGCATTTCTCAGCAGCATCTGTGGAATATTACTAACTATACTATCAGTTCTAACAGAAATAGTCTTTGTTTCTGGGGAACAATCAAAAACCAACTGAAAGAAGACTTAGAAGGTGAGCAAACCTTTTAAAGGTGAATTCAACCCGTAATCGAAACCCCCCCCAAATGCCCCTAATTTTTTTTTTACTTACTCCTCCTGCAGATTCAGGCCACTGGAGTTCACGGGCAACATCTTCTTTCTTCAGTCTTTTTCAGACGTAAACCGGCGTTTACGGCACATCCGCAGTTGGGGTAAATTTCCAGTTCCAAACAACTGCGCATGTGATGAGTCATGAAAAATTCCTAATATCTCATGTAAATTTTGGTGACTTTGCCCCATGTGCAGTGATTAGGATTGCCATCTTTTCTTGAAAAAAAACTATAGGAAGGCCGGTATTTATCTTTTTTTTTTCCCTATTAATATTATTGGGATCAACCTTCAAAAACACTAGCCAGGCCAGTATAATAACGGCCAGGTGGCAACCCTAGCAGTAGTTCAGGACCGGAAATGTACTCTAACTGCGCATGCACCGAAACCTCTGAAAGACAGAAGATTGCGCCCGTGAACTGCAGGAGGGGTAAGTAAAAAAAATTTAGGGGCATTTGCACAGGGGGGGCAGGTAGGCTGGAAGGAGGGGGTCTATCCGGGGGTTTCTATTACAGGTTGAATTCTTCTTTAATTGAGATGAGCCCATTTGAGATCTTAGTAAAAACAATCAGATTAATAAAAATTCAAGATTCGTTTATACATCGGCGCTAGGGAAGATAATTCAAGACACTGCAAGATAAACATTTTTAATGTGTTACCAATTCATCAGCTGTGGTCCCTTGTTTTTTTTGTCACAGCTTTTCATCGTTATCACTTGTGATTTTTCAAAAGTGTGCTGAATTTTAGTATATTTATTTATTTATCACTATAAAAACTGTGTAAATAGATAAGTGCAAAATAAACAATGTTTCTAATATAGTTAGTTAGGCAAAAATGCAATGTATAAAGGCTGGAGTGACTGGATGTCTAACATAACAGAACACTACTTCCTGCTTTCCACTGATTGGTTACCAGGCAGTTACCAATCTGTGATTTGGGGGGGGGGGCACATGGGCCATAACTGTTGTTTTTTAATCTGAACTGAATGCTGAGGATCAAACTAAATATATTGAAAACATTTTTCATTTTGCACAGCCTATCTAATTTACCCAGTTTTTATTTTTACACTGAACTGTTCCTTTAAATGTGCTCCTTGGTGTGTTTTGCAGTAGCCAATGGTTAATGTTCTACTGTGAGTTCGGGTCCTGGTGCCGACATCTGTTGACTGATTCTTTTATCTTTCTATTCAGGGTTCCGTTGCCGTACAGATGAGAGCTGGATCAAATCTGGGGCCTGGCTATGAGCACCATGTTGTGTCCAAGTAAGTAACAGCAGTCTCTGTTAGGCATTAAACCCTTGTTCTTATTAGTACTCTCTGCATGTACTGTATGTTTCTTTGTGCAAATTGTGCTTCTCCTGTTCTAGAGATTTTCTTATATGGACAATGCACAAACCGTATAGTGAAAAGTCAGAATTTCCTGTACAGTGTATATGCCACCTGTTATCCAGAATGCTTGGGAACTCTGATTTTCCAGATAAGGGGTCTTTCTGTAATTTTGATCTCCATATACTGTCTGCTCACAAATTATTTTAGACATATAAAAGGGATACTGTCATGGGAAAATGTTTTTTCAATAGTGCTGCTCCAGTAGAATTTTGCAGAGTGATTTCAGTGCAGAAGTCACTATTAACATGACAATATCCCTTTAATTAAACTCAATAGGCTGGTTTTGCCTCCAATTCATTCATTGTATCTTAGTTGGGGTCAATTACAAGATACTGTTTTATTACAGAAAAAAATAAAAGCGATTTTGATTTATTTGGAGTCTATGGGAAACTGACCACCTCATTCAGAGCTTTCTGGATAATGGGTTTTCTGATAACAGATTACCATACCTGTACTGTCATTATGAAATGATATCATGTGTTTAGTTGTCCAGCCAATGTGCATGACTTTCTTTTTTCTCCATCTTTCAATCCTACAGGCGCAGAAGACCTTGATTTGCCTCGGCCCCTGGACACTATTAGAGCTATACAGTATATGCCGAGCAGACTAGCTGTTAGACTTGTGAATAATTCTAAGGGAAGTTTCTTTTGCAGCCAACTTGTGCCACAACAATGGACGTCGCTGTTCACTAGGGAACATATTTAATTCATGACAGACTTTCTGCACTGTTCCGCTGCTGTATTTTATACAACCTTTCATGTAGTCAAATTCTTCCTCCTGCCTGTAGGTGGCAGAATATGAAATTTGACTTCTTGCTCTCCATGAAAAGGTTTTTTTTTATTGATATTAAGGTAGATCTTATTTCTGATCTAGCTATGGCTAGTAGCAAGGATGCACTTTACTAAAGCTTTCATTTGGATACACACTGCAGTTAGTAGGTTAACATGATCCCGTATCTGTTGTACAATTTCTGTCCTATGTATTACACCCCGAGAGCTACAGACCGGTTTGTTTAGCAATTTACAGACTGGTTTTAGGGATTTGTTAATAAACATGGAAAAGCTGGAATACAATGTGCTTTTGTGCATCTGTCAGGCACCACCTGCTATAGATATATAGATTTATACACACACATGTTTATCAATGGGTGAAACAAATACGCCTTTAAAAATCCCATAGAAATGAATTGAGAGCTGCGGAATTTCACTCTAGTGGCGTAACTTCACTCTTTGATAAATGTACCCCACAGTGAGAGGATGGAGAAACCATGCACAAGATATAGAACAATGGGGCACAATCATTAAGGAGACCAAAGGTTGTCGTGCCATTGGGTAGGGTTATTAAAGGGCCAGTAACACCATAAAGTGAAAATGCTTTACTTGCTGTGCAGATGTAGGCTTTACAGCCCAACAGTGCAGTCCCTATTGATACAGAGTAACAGATTCATTTAATTATAAACCTGTAAGGCTAATCCACCTTTGAAATGGAAAAGAATGCCCCGGTAGCAGTCTCAGGTGGAGGTGCAGCAGCATCAGGCCAGTGTATTGCTAGCTCGGTGTGCTTTAAAAGGAGAACTGAAGCTTAACTAAACAAGTAGCTAGAAATGTTGTACATTATATTTAGGGCTTCTATACCAGCCCAAGGCAACCACAGCCAAAGGAGAAAGGTGGCACAGCACATAACCTCTGTTGAACATGTTATCTACTATTTAACCTGTGCCATATAGCCTTTTTTCAGTTTCATTTCTTTAAAATAATTCCATTTTATTGTGTTACTGCTCCTTTAAGTGTTCTTCCTACTTGAGTGGAGACTGGCCGGAGAATGCTTGTCTCCTTTTGCGGTTTATAGAGCGAAAAAATATGGCTTATACGCAGAAATTAAATTGGAGCTCATGGTAAAAATTCCTATTTATTCCTTTAGGACGTGTCAACCCCAAAACTATTTTTTGCCTAATAAGAGAAAACCTGATTCTAAGCAACTTTGCAATATACATTCATTATACATTTACTATGGTTAAAGTTATTTGTACATGTATTGCTATTGAAAGCAGTGTTTGTCCCTTTCTATTCTCTGTACTGGTGGCTCTGGCTTTAGAAACAATGTAACAGAAGCCAACCGATTAACAGACCTGACTTGCTGGAGGAGACTGGCTTTTGCAACAAAGGAATTGTGCAAATGCTGCTTTCAATAGCAATTATACATAACTATTAAAGCACCAACAATTTTTAATGCATTCATTTTGGAAAGTTGCTTATAATTGTGTTTTCTTTTATTAGGCAAAAAAGTAATTTTTTGGGTTGACATGTCCTTTAAAGGAACAGTTCAGGGTAAAAATAAAAACTGGGTAAACAGATAGGCTGTGCAAAATAAAAAACTGTTTCTAATATAGTTAGTTAGCCAAAAATGTAATGTATAAAGGCTGGAGTGAGTTGATGTCTAACATAACAGAACACAACTTCCTGCTTTTCAGCTCTCTAAATCTGAGTTAGTTAGCGACTTGAGGGGGGCCACATGGGACATAACTGTTCAGTGAGTTTGCAATTAATCCTCAGCATTCAGCTCAGATTCAAAAGCAACAGTTATGGCCAATGTGGCCCTCCCTCAAGTCACTGATTGGTTACTGTCTGGTAACCAGGGTAACCAGTCAGTGTAAACAAAAGAGCTGAAAAGCAAGAAGTAGTGTTCTGTTAGACACAGTCACTCCAGCCTTTATACATTACATTTTTGCCTGACCAACTATATTGAAAACATGTTTTATTTTTAACAGCCTATTTACCCACTTTTTACTTTTATACTGAACTATTCCTTTAAGATGAGTCTGGACCAGATCTTCATGGAAAATGTTTTATGTCTGTATGTAACGTTTGTGTTCAACATCTACAAGGTTTCAGGTCTTGCTTTCGTAAGAGAAATATCTGTATTCTCACACAGTTGGAACCACAAGCTTTTCTGGTAGTTCAAACAAGGCCATACACAATAAGATCCCTAGTAGGGTCAAGCAGCTGGATTATATTTAGAAAATAGAAGCCAATGGATAGTAGGACTGCATCAACCATCCAACATGGTCCTTGATTTCTGCCTATAAGCCATATATAAGTTGCTTAGAATCATGTTTTCTTTTATTAAAAAAATTTTTTGGGGTTGACATGTCCTAAAGGAATAAAGACAAAGTTTTTTTTTTACAATGAGCTCTAATTTCATTCTCAGGCCAGTCTCCACTCAGGTAGGGAGATTGATACCTGGTCTTTTTTTGTCTTTGTCTGATATTGATCGGGGAGACCCATCAGAAGCGTGTACAAATTTTAACTTTTTATATTTTAACACAGTGAAGTGTTGTGTAATTATCCCACTGGTTTTTACACCACACAATACATATGCCCCTAAAATGCTGGTGATTGTTGGAAAGTGTTTTCGCCTGTGTTTTTGCAGAATAGTGATAATCAAGTTCCATCTATGATAGTGACTTTTTTTTTTTTATGGACAACCCGTACAGCATTTTGTGTCAGACTATGGTTTGGGGCCCTCACACCCTCGGGGCCCCCCTGCACCAGTTGTTAGCAGATGTCGCAACCACCCTCCCACCCCCACACATGACATCAGTTTTCAGTGGGGAGAAGGTTTTTTTTTCCCCAGGGAGTCCCCACTGGTCCAGTTCAACACTGACTGTATGGTCAGCACATAAACAATTCCAGGCGTCTTTATGTAAAAGTAGTGGATCTGCTCTCAGCTACTCCTTTGTGTAGTACAGAGTTGGCCCATGTGGAGCTACACTGAGCAGATTTCAGCATGAAGATGCAAATGCTTGAACCAAAAAAAAAGTCACAGTAGCAAACACTATTACAGAAATTATTAAAGAACAAGTAAACTTTTTTTTTTCTATCTCTAAATTTGCTCTAAACAGCCCCTCAAATTAATGTACCTTAGTCCCTGCTGCAAGTCTGCTCTGGTTTCTGTGTTATCAGCAGCTTGTTTCACCTTCTTCCTGGTGCAGAGTGAAGCCCAGCCCCTTAGCTTTCTGAGCTGACCTTATATCTTGGACAAGTCCAGAAGATCATTTGCATACTATGACATAGCAGAGAGCAGTGTGTGTAGCAGCTTTTGCTTGGGGAAACTAGCTTACTAATGAAACACTGGCTCCCTCTTCCTCTCTATTGTGGAACAGCAGCAAATGGACTGCTCAGTAAACTAAGGGGCTGGGCTTCACTCTGCACCAGGAAGAAGGGGAAACGAGCTGCTGATAACACAGAAACCAGAGCAGACTTGCAGCAGGGACTAAGGTACATTAATCTGGGGAGCTGTTTAGAGCAAATTTACAGAAAGAAAAAGAAAAACATTTACTTTTCCTTTAAACCACTTTAAAATAACCATTCAAACTGGATTCATTCTGTTACTTACCTGCTTGATTGTTCTATTGATTGAGTGTGGATACTGGATGCAGCCTGACTACAGCTTGATCAGCCTTATACTTTCATTTATTCTACTAAGAGCAAAGAGACAGGTTTAACATGGTTTATTTATTGTATTCTACACAAATGCAGCCAAGAAATAGTCCTGAGCTCACACACATATTCTAATCAAAAGGTATAAAAAGAAGCCAGGCTTAGCTATTGTCTGACATGAGCAAAAATAGTAACTGGTAATGCTATGAAACGGCTCTAGCAAACGCTACGCAGGGCTAAAAGACATAATAAAGGAAAGTTGAAGAAGGCAAATATGTAGCACACGAGTGTATACTGGATATGGACCTGCCACCTCTACAGCTTTGCACTATTTAGTGACCATGGAATATAGGTGTCAGACCAGCTGTTATATCCATACAAAATATATATAAAATAAATATAGAATTCTAGGTCTATTTACTGTCTATGTACTTGGGGGTGTAAACTGGTCATTTGGAGCCTGGTGGTTTTCCTGTAAACCTCCGTTATATTAATACTCAGTTAGTATCACAAGCAAGATCTGTTTTTCCAGGCATGGGTGAAAATAAAGAACTCTGTTGTGCAAAGAGATGCTTCACCCATTCAATAATCTACACAAATAAGTATTGTATGTTGTGTTCCTAAGAAAATTATCCCCACAAAATTAGTTTCCCCCTTATAACATACAGTTCAAATCTTACCTCCCATTCTATGTTGCCTTCTCTATTCTCATACCCAGCCCTTTATTACACTTACATATTCTCTGTCTACTGTCCATCTCACTCAAATCACATGTCCCATTGCAGGGCATTTTCTTCCTCTCTCAGACAATTCCACAACCAACTTTAAAGGAACAGTTCAGGGTAAAAATAAAAACTGGGTAAACAGGCTGTGCAAAATAAAAAATGTTTCTAATATAGTTAGTTAGCCAAAAATCTAATGTATAAAGGCTGGAGTGACTGGATGTCTAACACTACTTCCTGCTTTTCAGCTCTTTTGTTTACCAGACAGTAACCAATCAGTAGCAGAACACAATATGAATTAGTCAGCGACTTGAAGGGGGGCCACATGGGACATAATTGTTCAGTGAGTTTGCAATTGATCCTCAGCATTCAGCTCAGATTCAAAAGCAACAGTTATGATCCATGTGGCCCTCCCTCAAGTCACTGATTGGTTACTGCCTGGTAGCCAGGGTAACCAGTCAGTGTAAACCAAGAGAGCTGAAAAGCAAGAAGTAGTTTTCTGTTCTGTTAGACTTACAGTCACTCCAGACTTTATACATTACATTTTTGCCTAACTATATTGAAAACATTTTTTATTTTGTGCAGCCTATTTACCCAGTTTTTACTTTTATAACAATCCATTCCTTTAAGGCCTCCAGCACATTACTCTTACCTTTTAATAAAATCACTTCCATTGCCTTTTCTTCTACATCAACCCTGACTTTCCTATACACATCCATTTATTTCCCTCTTTACTTTGTGTCCCTGTGTTTGTACTGTTACTAACTCCCTTCAATAAACACGTTTACTTTGATCTCCCACAACAATGTATATTTAATCCTACTGGTTTAATGTAGTGAGTCCCTGGCTGCTATTCACATAACAGAAGGAGAGATTTCAGCAAACAAGCTCTTGGCGCATGTGAATAATTTTTAACAAGGCGTCTTGAACATCCGCATCCATGTGACCCTGAGAGAAAAAGAAACACTTCAGGATATGGATCTCAGCACAGTTTACCAGTCACAAATGCTGATCACTGAAGAATGAATGTATCTATAGGAACATTATACAATTTGATATGTGCTGTGTAGCCGCAGTAATGAGCACACAGACTAAATTTGCAGCATCCCGCCATAAAGCAATCCGTTACATGTAATAAAGTCTGGCCCTACACATATACCAAGGGTTGATGGATCGCTTGGTAAAAGTACAGAAGTGGAAATGCTGTAATCTAAATGGCACAATAGATACCCAATTTTCTAATGTAATGACAAAGCAAACCGACCACATTACAGCATCATGTTCCCCCAGAACAAACAAACCCAGATTTGGTCAGGCAAATTGGACAATTCTGACCAGAATATGCAACTATCTTAGCATGCGTGCCAGGTAGGAGTCCGTTTTAGAAGACCACTCTATGATACTATCCAATCACAGGTCTGTCCTGCTTGAAAATGTCATTTGTTGGAGCCCAAGTCAGTAGGTGCATCAAAGGATAGCGAGACAGAGCAGTTGGTCTTTTCCACTTCTTCCATTAAAGGAGAAGGAAATCCTGGATACACTTGGGGGTGTCAAACGTTAGGCAAGTGATTAAAGAGATGTACCTCAATCCCAGGGCCGGTGCTCCAATCAGGGGAAATCTGCACCGGCCACAGGTTATAGAAGCGAGCACCACGCAGAGCTCTTACTTCCGTCTTCACGCAGCTGTGCATGCGCATGAGAACGAAAAGCCGAACTTTAACTTTAAAATCAGCATTTTCATTCTAATGCACATGCTTCAGTCCGGTTTGGCACCCCCAAGTGTATCGAGCCTATCCTTGTCCTTTAATTTGGCTGGACCGCATGAATGGATATAACAATGGAGTGGTTTGGGCCTAGCAGTTTATGGCACACTATTTAAGTTGTAACGCACGCACGCACACCTTAAAGGGAACGTGTCACCCAGGCTAAAAAGTTTATAATAAAAGTCCTTTTCAAATTCAACATGAAATCCAAATTCTTTTTTTTTTATTAAAGTGTTCATAGCTGTTGTAAACTCATTTAAAACTCTCAGCTGTCAATCAAATATTGCCTGCCCCGTCCTCTATGCCTTAGGCATAGAGGCGGGGCAAACTAAGACTTTCACTTTCCATTCAGCACTTCCTAGATGTCACTGCTCTCCCCATATTCCCCCAGTTCTCTTAACCATTTAATTGTGTAGCCAGGACATGGGGATGGACATCAGGTCCCCCATTCTTAGATGATACAAAGCTTGCCTTAATAACAGTGTCCACAAAATAGCTCCTGCCCGCTTGCTAGAATTATGAATTCCCAGACTGAAGGAAACAAGATTACAATAAATTATACAGTGAAGTTAATTTGCTTGAATAACGTGATAAAATATAATTTGGAATATTTTATTGACATGACCGGTCCACTTTAAAAGACATTTCATGATTACTTTTTTTTTTAAAATTTGTTTGCAAAAGTCAATTTGTTGTATTTATTTTAATATTTAATTGCCAAGATCACTTCTCACATGCTCCCACTCCATGTTCATATGGTGCCACTAGCCATTGCACCAGACACTCCCTGGCAGAACCACCGTACCAGACTTTCATAATGGGCAAAAAAATTCTTCCTACCTGGACAGCACTAAGCAAGTGTGTGCGGTAGATGCCAATGATGTCCTGGTGCTTTTGTTGAGTTTCCTGTAATACGGAGAAATAGCAATGAGCATATATTCTTAATGGTATCTAAATAAGGAAAAACCTGATAAGATATGTGAAGGCAACTGGTGTGTCTGCTTCAGAAACTCTACTATCGTTTATATATACAAAGCAGCCATTGAAAGATGAAAAAAGGCACAAGATACACAGCAGATATGCTCTGTAGTATACAATGGGATTCTTCAGAAATTATCTCTGTATTCTATACTTGAATGGCTGCCCCTATTGCTACACAGCCAGTTGTGCTCATAAGTTTACACACCCTGGCAGAATTTATGATTTCTTAACCATTTTTCAGAGAATATGATTGATAACACAAAAACTTTTCTTTCACTCATGGTTAGTGGTTGGCTGAAGCCATTTATTGTCAAACGACTGTGTTTATTCTTTTTAAATCATAATCACTACACAAACTACCCAAATGACCCTGATCAAAAGTTTACATACCCTGGTGATTTGGCCTGATAACATGCACAAACTTGACACAAAAGGGTTAGAATGGCTATTAACGCTGCATGCTTTGCAGTATAAGCAGTGTCCTCTGCATCAGTGGCTTTTGCCACCTCTGCAGAGGGTTAGGAGTGTTGACAGCCCCTGGGCAATGTGGTGTTTAAACAAATGGCCTGCAGGTGGCACTGTGCATACATAGGACTTTCTGTACAACTTGCACATGAGAGTCATCAAGGAATTGTACTTACAAAACAAAGACTACAAGAACTATACTGGTGGCCAGCAATGGATGCTGATTTGGTAACTGCCATTCATTCTTGTGTTACTTGTCAGAATCATGACAAAACAGCTATCACACATACACCACCACTACAGCCAGTACCATTTCCTGATTCAGCATGGGAAAAACTTGCTATTGATATTGTGGGTCCTTTTGCAGATGCTCCTATAGACTACAGATTTGCTATAACCTTGATAGACTATTACAGTAAATGGCCAGAAATTGCATTTGTTTCTCGTATAACATCAGCTACAGTAATAACATTTCTGTCTACAGTCTTCAGCAGAGAAGGAAATCCAAAGGAGTTAATATCAGACAACGGACCACAGCTTGTCTCATATGAGTTTGAATCCTTTCTGAGAGAGAGGAATATTGTGCATAGGAAATCTTCAGTGTATTACCCACAAGCAAATGGAGAAATCGAGCGATTCAACAGAAGTCTGAAAGAAGCACTACAGACAGCAAATCTTACTGGGAAATCTTGGAAAGTATTTACAACAGAGTTCCTGCATAACTACAGAGCAACGTGCCATGCAACAACCCAATCATCTCCAGCTAAATTATTACATGGCAGACAGATGCACACTAAGTTACATGTTGCAGACGTCAAAACTTCCACCAAAGACTATTCCTACAAAATCATCTACTGCTGACATTGTGAAACATCACCAAGCCAAATGCAAGGCTTATACTGATAGAAAACGTGGTGCAAAAGAAGTGCACTTTCAGCCTGGATCTGGGGTCCCAAAGATAGCAAAAGAACAGACAGCCTATATGGGACTTCTCCACTTACTATTAATTTTTCCTTTTCCTAAACATTTTTAATCCAGGATAATTAAGCACTTTTATCAATTAATTGATAAAACTAAGCTTTTTATATTAATTGATATTAATTTATTAGATTTTTAAGATAAATTCTTTTGGATATGAATTATTATTCCTAAAGTTTGATGAAATCCTGACCTACTATTTATTAACTTAATCACTTTGTTAATTTACATACAGCACTCCTAGATTGTATGTAAACGCTGACACAATCTGTCTTGCACAAGCACTTTGATATTTATTGATTGGTTTTAAGTAACCACTGTTTGAATTTTATCAAGGCAATATTTTATTAGTTAATCTTATTTAATTCGAAAACATTGTCTTGCACCAGCACTTTATAATTATTATTAGGTCCCAAGTACCTAATCTTGAATTTTGCACAGCTATTTTTTTTTTTTGTAATTTTCACAGATAATAAGGGGGGTTTTCTTTTCTTTTCTCTTTTTCAAGCTCTGTAGAACATAATGTTATCTGTTATCCTGTGCCGTATAGCCATTTTTCAATTTCCGACATTGCTACTTGTTTAGATGAACTACAGTAGTGTTTCTGAAGCAAACGGATCAGTTTAACAGCGCAGGGCAACACTACATGATATTTTCTTAAATATTTTGTTGTTACTGTTCCTTTAATACAGTGTATTGTCCCCTTTAACATCAATGACAGCTTGAAGTCTTTTGTGGTAGTTGTGGGTGAGGCTCTTTATCTTCTCAGACAAAGGTAAAGCTGCCCATTCTTCCTGGCAAAAAGCCTCCAGTTCCTGTAAATTCTTGGGCTGTATTGCATGAACTGCACGTTTGAAGTCTCCCCAGAGCGACTCAATGATATTGAGGTCAGGAGACTGAGATGGCCACTCCAGAACATTCACTGTATTTTGCTGTAGCCAATGACAGGTTGACTTGGCCTTGTGTTTTGGATAATTGTCATGTTGGAATGTCCAGGTACGTCCCATGTGCAGCTTCCGGGCTGATGAGTGCAAATTTTCCTCCAGTATTTTTTGATAACTTACTGCATTCATTTTGCCATCAATTCTGATCAAATGTCCTGTGCCTTTGTAGCTCACACATCCCCAAAACATCAGTGATCCACCACCATGTATCACAGTAGGAATGGTGTACCTTTCATCATAGGCCTTGTTGACTCCTCTCCAAATGTAGCGTTTATGGTTGTGGCCAAAAAGTTTAATTTTAGTCTCATCACTCCAAATGACTTTGTGCCAGAAGGTTTGAGACTTGTCTCTGTGCTGTTTGGCATATTGTAAGTGGGATACTTTGTGGTATTTGCGTAGTTATTGCTTCTTCTGGCAACTCGACCATGCAGCCCATCTTTCTTCCTCCTCATGCCTCCTTATTGTGCATCTTGAAACAGCCACACCACCAGTATTTCACTTGAAGTTATTTGTGGGGGTCTCCTTGCATCCTGAACAATTTTTCTGGCAGTTGTGGCTGAAATTTTAGTTTTATTTGGTTTGGTTTCAACAGAACCCCTAATTTTCCACTTCTTAATTAGAGTTTGAACACTGCCGATTCTCAATTCCTTTGATATTTTCTTATATCCCTTTTCCCGCAGATCCTTTTACAATTCTTTTGCTTTCCCCATGACTTAGAAACCAAAAACATCAGTGTAGCACTGGATGAAAGATGCAAGGGTCTGTCAGGAGTCCAGAAAGTCATTGACCTTTTATACACACCCACTAATTACAAGCAAACAGATCACAGGTGAAGATGATTACCTTTAACCCTTTCACTGCCAGCCGATTTGGCACTTTTATTACCAGACCATTTTTGAACATTTTGTACTTTTTTTTTTTTTTACTTGTTTACCCAGGAAAGCAATACATTGTTTCAAAATATGCTAGAATTTTGGTGTCATTGCAGTTCTGTAAAAAAATATTATTAAAGTGTCTAATAAAAATGGAAAAAACATGTTTCACATGGTACAATCACATATATGAGAAACATAATTTATTTTATGTATAAGTACACAGATGATTTGGAAAGGTCTATGTCTCCTGAACAGGGCAATTCCAAATACAGTAGAACCCAGAATTTACGTCCCCGGATTCTACGTTTTCCCGCATTTTACGTTGCTTTTTTGTGGTCCCGCCATTTGTACATACATTTGCATGGGGTCTATTCCCGGGATTTACGTCTTCATTTCCCGGATTTAACGTTGCTAAATCAGCCCGATCCCTTGACAAGCGATGATTGCAGCTACATGCGTGACCTGACACGCTCATGGGAGGGTCTGTGCTGGAGGAGCAGAAGGGACCGGGACAAAAGAACACTCCTAGGAACAGAAGCGGCTACAGGATTGAAGAAGCAGGGGACGCGACTGTTTCAGAAAGCTGCAAGAAGCCATTCTGTGTGAGTAGACAGAAATAGCTAGTGTTTTGGAGAAGGAGGGCTTGGGGGGAAAGAATTTAAAGCTGTCTGGAGAGGCAGGCTGAAAGTGCCGGGGTCGGGAAAAGTGAAGCAACTGCTGTGTAACAGGAGGCAGGGGGAAAGAAGCAGTATGGGAAGGTATAGAAAGGGACCAGGGCACAAGGCTGGAAAAGGAAGGGACAGGAGAAAGTTGCAAAGATGGAAAAATCGCTTTAAACTGTTGCTGATGCATGTTAAATAACTAATAAACGTTTCCCTTATTTTACGTTTTCCCCTGTTTTATTTTATTTTTTTTCACAGTCCCTTGAAAGACGTAAATTCGGGGTTCTACTGTATATATAGTTTTATGGAGATTTCTCACTTGTATAGATCAAAATCTACAAGCAGTACACAAATTTCCAAAGCACCGCTCCACAAAACGGCATAGTTCTGTTTTCAAGTGCACACACATGCCACACAACTTTTACAAGTTTTGTGTAGGTGTACAAATGTATGCAAAAAAAATAAAAAAAGACTCTTCCAACCAAAAAAATCCCCCAAAAAAGCCCCATATTTACAATATACAGTGCATAAGTGTGTAAAAGAAGGATCACGTAACATTTTTGAAGCAGGAGGGCTCCTGGCAGCTATGGAGGGTCCCTAGAAGCATGGAGAGCTGTGATGTCGCAGAGAAGGAGATACAGGAACTGAGTTGGCGTAGATCGCACTGAGTCTGCTGCTTGGAGGTCGGCCCTGCGACAATCACAGTGGGGACGACATGACAGCACCCCTGGCTCATTGCCCAGGGGCTGTCAACACTCCTAACCCTCTGCAGAGGTGGCAAAAGCCACTGATGCAGAGGACACTGCTTATACTGCAAAGCATGCAGCGTTAATAGCCATTCTAACCATTTTGTGTCAAGTTGTGTGCATGTTATCAGGCCTAATCACCCAGGTATGTAAACTTTTGATCAGGGTCATTTGGGTAGTTTGTGTAGTGATTATGATTTAAAAAGAGTAAACACAGTTGTTTGACAATAAATGGCTTCAGCCAACCACTAACCATGAGTGAAAGAAAAGTTTTTGTGTTATCATTCATATTCTCTGAAAAATGGTTAAGAAATCATAAATTCTACCAGGGTATGTAAACTTATGAGCACGACTGTAAGCTAAACTTGTGCCTGAAACAGTGCAATGCAACAGCACATTATACCGTCATTCCTCTAAAACACTTTCATTGTTTGGTGTTACTGTTCCTTTAACCATACATAATTAATACACAATAAGACATGTCAAAAGCTTACCTCTAGTTGGCGCTGTAGAGATAGCACCTGAGACTGCAAGTTCTCACTTGATAGTTTCTTCCCAGCAACTTCTGTCATCTGGATCTTAGCCATTTTCAGCTGTTCCACATCATTAACAAGAACAGAGATCTTAAGAGAAATTTAGTCTGAAACATTTGCACATTAAGGTGAACATAAACAGTTATTGCAACAAACTAATATAAATGCTATCAAAAAAAATAAATAAATAAGTATATTAAAACTTTGTAAAAATAGGTATTTTGTCAGCAGGAAACTGTTCAACTTCACAAAACCCTATGGGTTCTAAATATTATATCACAAATAAGTTTTAAAATGAACTGGTTTTATTCACCCCACTGTCATCTTTCCCTGAGATCGTTCTTTAGGCTATGTCACAGGATTTCTGCTGTTACATTTCATATTATTATTGAGAAACATATTCTGGGATGCTAGGGCGAAGCATGATTGGGGGAATTTGTCTCATGTTAGACAAATTCATATTTAAACTAACGTTTCAAAAGATAGATTGCAATTGCAAAAACAATTCTTGTAAACAAATTGTGCTAAGGCAATCTGTCAATCTGTTGTAATAATGGGATCCCTTCTATTTCCAATCTGGCTAAAAATGTCATCTGCTTTACAGCAGTGTGTTATTCTAGAATCTTTTGTATCAGAGTAGTCCTGGGATTGTGATTATCTTACCTTTTCATCCTTGTCTTTAAGGTCTTTGGCTGACAACAGGATTTGACTCTTTAGCTCTTCTATTGTGGTCAAAGATTCATTGTACTTTCCTTTGAGTTGTGAAGTTTCATTTTCAATCACACTGCTGTTCTCTCTTAATTTCACATTCTCCTCTCGCGATTCCTGCAACTCTTGGGCCATTTGCCTGGCTACTTCGTTGTCTTTGCTGCTGTTCTGTTCCATATGAGCTATTTTTTGCTCTAGTTTTATCCTTATAGCAGCACAATCTTCTTTCTCTTGCTCAGCCTCCTGCAAGTTGAGATGAAGTGTGTGTACTTCATCGGTGAGGTGCTTAATCTCCTGCGCTGCTGCCTGTACTTCTTCTTCCTTCTCTTGCAGCCTTTTCTGTGTTTCTGTTTGTCTCTTTTCCCAGGCCTTTATCTCTTGGGCATGTTGTACCAGGGAAAGGGAACCATCTTTCTGCTTCTCAAGTTCTTTTTCCAGACTCCTTACTTTCTCCTGTTCCCTTTCATACAAACTCATATGTTCTTTCACCTTTACCTCTAGAGATAAACTGGTGTTGCTTAAAATAGCCTTTAGTTCCTCGTGCTGCTGAATGGGAATGTACTGGTTGCTCAGTTGATCTTTCATCTCACTGATTCTTTTTTGAGCCTTTAAGTTTTGTTCCTGCAGTTCTTGCTGTTTCTGCTTCATCTCAGTCTCAGTCTTCTGGAAATCAAGATGTAGTGTTTGCATTTCTGCTAGTTGACTCTGCAGCGAAAGCTTCTCTTGCTCATGAGCAGCACTTTCCTGTTGTAATGCTAATTTTATACACTCCAGTTCTTTCTGGAGGGCTTGTGCCTCCTGCATATGCTGCTCCAATGTGTGCAGAGTATCTCTGCTTTTGCCACGTTCCTCCTGCAGTTCATTCTCTAGCGCACTAAGTGATTTCTGAAAGCTTTGCTCTCTTTCTTCTATACTGGCAAGTGGAGCATATTTTTCTGAAATGCAGTGCTGCAGCATATCAAGCTCCTCTTTCTGCTCCTGGATTGCAGTCTGAAGTCTCCGCACTTCCTCTTGAGACTGCTGGTTCTTGTCATGGGCTTGAGATAACTCTTGCAATATTTGCTCTTTTTGCCTTTGCAGTTCCATCATTTTCTCTTCGTGTACTTTAAGCTTCACATATTCATTATCTACCTGAATTTTCAACTGGCTCATTAGAGCCTGCAAATTGGATAGCTCTTCAGATCTGGTTTTCAGCTGTGCTTGCAATTCTTCTTGTTCTCTAACAATGCTTTCCATCTCTGCTTGCATATGTGCATGCTTGAGAGATTCACTGTCTGCCTGTGCTTGCAGTGCTGCATGTTTTGAACACTCACTCTGAAGCTGTGACTCTAGTATAGCCTTCTCTCCACATTCCTTTTCAACTTGCTTCTTAAGAGTTACCAGTTCTTCTTTAGTCCTGTCAAGCTCACTAGTCAGCATTGAAGTGACCTTGTGGTGGGTGGTCAGTGGCAGATAATCCTCCCTAAAACTAGCATTCTCCAACTGAAAACTAGACACTCTTGCAGTCGCTTCATCAAGTTTCTTCTGTGCCTCACCCAGCTGTGTCTCCAGCGCTATAACCCTAGTGTTCATGGTTTTAAGCTCTTTCTCATGTTTCTCTTTGGAGGTACTTGAGGTCTTAAGCAGCAATATATTCTCAGTTAACATTTTCTTCTCTTTCTGCAGTTTTTCCATATCCATTTCAGACTTTTCATATTCAGTTAGTCTCTGGTTAAGCTGAGAAATGGTTTCTTCTAAAGCTCCTTTGGTCTCAGCATGAAACTCAGCTGGGACATGTTTGCTCTTAATTTGTGTGGCAAGATCCTCAAGTTGCCTCAGCAAGAGAATCTTTTCAGCTTGAACATTTTCACCCTCTCTTCTAAGGCTTCGATTCTTACTGTTCATTTCTTCAACTTCTTTCCTCAATGTATCTAATTTTATTTCTGTTCTTTTCTTTTCTCTTTGTGCGGTTTCAAGCTCTTGCTGCACTTGTGCCAATTTCCCTTCAGCCATCTCTAACGCCAGGGACTTCTCATTGACTTCATTGGCCAGCAGACATCGCATGTTCTCAAACTTGTCTGTGGTGACGGAAAGGGCAAGTTGCTCTCTAGCCTCCTGTGTCATACGTTTTGCATGCTCCCTGTCTTCTTCACAAACAGCCATCTCATCTTGCAGCCTGTGATTTTCCTTAAGTAATCGGGCATCCTCTCTACGTAGCTCTTGTACCAGTAGTTCATTGTTGCGCAGCTGACTTCGTAGTTGACCAACCTTGGCCGATGCTCCCTCATATTTCCCTTTTACTTCTCTCAACTGCTCCTGCATGCCCTCAGCACAGGAACTACCACTCAGAGCTTCCTGAGTCAGGTGATCTTTTAGGGCCAAGAAATGCGTTTGCATTTGCTTGACCTTCCCCTCAGAGTCTAACATTCTTTTCTGTACATCTCGCAATGCATCTTCTAGTTGCCGAATTTGCAGGTCGGACTCTGCTTTGCATCGATCTCTCTCTGAGACAAGCACCAAACATTCAGAAGACCTCCTCGATAATTCCTGTTGCAACTTTATTGTTTCATCTCTTGCAGCTTCATAATATCTACGCATAGTTTCTAATTCATGGCACTGTTGCTCTGTATTCTCTCCTGGGAGCTCCAAAGGCCGAAGCGGAGACCTGGCCGGCAGGTGAGTTGCAAGCTAAACAGAAATAACAATGGTAAAATATATAGGTCATAACAGCTTTTTAGGGCAAGGCCAGACGTGGCATTTTTACATTTGGTTTTTTAAAAAGCTCCATCAGGTGTAAACACCACTGAAACCACACGCGACTGTTTTACCCAACAGGCACTTCTCATTGTTCTCGTTCCCCAGAATTCTGCTGGCTAGAAATGGAAAATTGAAAAGCTATTTAAATGCAAAATGGAGCACTTATTTAAAATACCCTGCATTTTTACGTAAAGTGTGTGGATCCCATAGAGTATATCGATTTAGTAGTTTCTTGACGTATTGGCCACTGGCGTCCTGTGGCGGATTTCAAGCGCCCTGTGAGAATTGTCATAGTGTGTTTTCCATTAGTTTCAGTGGTAGTGCAGTTTATGCATATTTACACCCGTATTTAAACCATGTCTGGCCTTGCCCTAAGAGTTTTTTCATTAGAGCAGGTGGATTTATCATAACAGCTAAATCAGCAATTGTATGTTTCTCCTGTGCTCAAGAATGAGGTCCTCTAATATGGATTATCTTCCCATGTTTTAGTATAAAAGTGGGAAAAAAACAGAAATACCTCAAAAATGCTATGTGACCAGAGAACAGGTTTCCAAAAAAAATAAAAATAGGGATTTTTCTACTTACCGTTAAATCCTTTTCTCTTCGCCTACATTGGGGGACACAGGCACCATGGGGATAAAGATCCTGCAGCTGGAGAGCGGACACTAAACAGTTAAATGGCTCCTCCTCCTGCTCTGGGCTTTATCCCCAGCCTACTTCCTGTTCTCCTCAGTTTTAACACCGAAGAAGAAAGGACAAGTATCTATAAGGAACCCTAATGAGAGGAGGAGCCTCACCCCAGAGTGAATTGTTAAAAAACTGTAGCGAACAGGTACTTAGCATAGAAAAGAATCATATAATCAGGGCATAATTCACGTGTGGCATGAGCTGAAACTTGAAACAGTGCAGTCTTCCTTATAACCACATAAGCTGGCGAATCTAATCCATTTGGCAATTACCACCATGGTGAACCTCAGGTCCCTCCTGTGACCGTCAGGGAGAAGAAAAACGCATGAGCTTTACAATAGTTGTGCTTCTCACTGGCGTAATCCAGTGTGTAGACTACATCCAAATTGCTCATTCCTTTCTCTTAAACGGTCTTGGTTTCTGGAGAGTTGGGGGAATTAAAAAAATGCTGATTCAATGGAATTGGAAGCCAGCTTGGAAGAATCTCATGACTGGTCGCAGTACATTATTAACAGCTTGAAGAAGAAGTGTTGGCCAGACTTTCAGTGGAATCTGAAACTAGATTGGAAGAATTTCCTTATTGGTCGCAGTACTGTGTTATCAGCATGAATATGATGCGTTGGCTTTAGAAGACAAGCCAGTTCAGAAATCCTTCTGGAGGAGGAACCCGCCAGATGGACCCTTTTGCAGTCGAGATCCACAAGGCATGTTAATACAGGAGTTAATACAGGACTAAGTTAAGGTCCGACTGGCTGTTTGTATGGCAGAGACAGTCGAAAGGCACCCTGTAGACTGTCCTGATGTTTGGCGGATGGCTCTCTGTTTTTGGATACAAAATTATAGACAGTGTGGATACTTGCATCTTCAGGGAGCCATGGTTTAGCTCCCTATGAAGGCCTCTTTGCGAAAAGTGGGCTGCCTTCCTCAAACATCTGCAGATCCTTGTCAATGTGTACACACCAAGTGATTTTCGCATCTGTTAAATCCTTGCGGATATCAGCCCTTTGAGCTCTTGACATAGCTGGTATGTTAGACTGGGGAACACCTGAGTTAGTCAGGACAAGGGCTTCAAGGGCCACGTTGTTTAATCAGCTTAGGTGAACTTTTGGGTGGACGATTGGACTTTGAGAAAGCCGATCGACTTGAACTGGAAGTAGAAGGTGTGTCAGTCCCCAGGCTGAGCTTTGTGAACCATGTCCTTTGTGGCAAAAATAGTGCCACCCGGGGACTGGGCACCCCTTCTCGAGTGTGGGATTCGACTATGGAGAGTCGATACTTTGTTCTCTGAATGGGAGATCCCCCCCCAAGCTGTCCCGTGATTTGAGATAGGAATTCCGTTTTATAAGATGGGGAGGGCCGATTTCTGTATTGAGTACCCAGCCCTTCAGGGTCTGCAGTACCATGGACAGGTGAATTGAGGTGAAGTCCGAATTGCCTTGAATTCTTCTAGAAGACATGGTCTATATGTTGTGTAACCTTCGGCCTGACCATTCTGTGGCCAAAACTTGGCCTTTATTGGAAGGTCTTCCAAGCAGAGTCTGTATTACTTTAGACTTGACAATACTGCGGCCTTGACTTAATGCTACTCTAAACGCAGAGGACTGTCTGAAGGGGAGTGCCATGAACTGCCTATGCTTCCCTGCAATGCAGAAGGGTAGGAATGCTTGTGGATTGTAATATGGGGGTAGGCGCCTCTACCGTCAACTATCTCCAAGAAAAAACCCTGCCTCTAGGGACTGAATGAATTCCCCTTTTTTGAAGTGGCACTTAGGGGCATCCTTAGGTCCAGCAGTCGGCAATAGGAACCGTCCATTGGTGGCAATGAAGAGACTGGAGTAAGTCAGTTTACTCTCTCGAAAAGGTAGGACCCTTGAAACGCCTCCTGGGGTGGAGAGGTTGAAGATACTCTAGTGACCGCCAATCTCTTGGGTTCCCTCTGATGGAGCCGAGCTTTAAAATACTCTCAGGCGGAAGGTTTAGAATTTATATTGGATATTTCTGAGGTATGGGCTGAAAGACCCAGAGGTTCTGAATGTGCTTTAGTCAGAGGTGAGTACACCTTCAGTGGTGTAGTATTTTTCCTTGGTAAGTCTAGTAGTCCTTCTGTGTGAAGGAGTATTTGGGACCACCTGACAGCTGTGGGTTCACCATCTTTGCTCTAGAGCCATGACTTTGGCGAGGAAAGGAGATTTTGTGTACTCACTGTTAAATCTCTTTCTCTTCAGTCTCTTGGGGGACACAGGGACAATGGGGTATAGCTGGTATCACTAGGAGGCAGGACACAACAAAAAAGAAAGAAACAGACTCCTCCTCCACTGGCTATACCCCCAGCAGGCGAAGCTTAGGTCAGTTTGTACCAAAGTCATCAGAATGACAAGTAACTTAACCAAACTGTAACATTAACAGTATCATGTCTGACAGAGTGAAGGCCTCAATCCAGGGCGGGAAGCCCTGTGTCCCCCAAGAGACTGAAGAGAAAGAGATTTAATGGTGAGTACACAAAATCTCCTTTTCTCCAAGTCATCTTGGGGGACACAGGGACAATGGGGACGTACCAAAGCTGTCCCCTAAAGCACGGGTGGGAAGAGACCTATGTTGAGGTCACCACCGCGGCCTGAAGCACCTTTCTGCCAAAGCGGGTGTCAGAGGCCGCAAAGGTATTAAAGTGGTAGAATTTGGAAAAGGAGAGGACCGAGGTCCACGTTGCAGCTTTGCACAGTTGTTCCACTGAGACTTGATTTCGGAACGCCCAGGATGTACTTACCCCTCTGGTGGAGTGAGCCGTAACCCTACTTGCAGGTTCCTGGCCTTGTGCTGTGTAAGCTCGTAGTATAGCTTGCTTGATCCAACGGGATATGGCCTGTTTTGTGGCCGTGGTTCCTTGGTGTGGTCCCGAAGGGAAAACTAGTAGAGAATCCGACTTACGGATGTCTTTGACTCTGTGCAAGTAGAACTTTAGAGCTCTCACCAGATCCAGAGTGTGGAGAGCCTTTTCTTTTTGGTTAGCTGGTGCAGGGCAAAAAGATGGCACAACTATTTCTTGGTTCAGATGAAAATCCGAAACAACCTTGGGCAAAAAGGAAGGAATTGTGCGAAGGACCGCTCGATCACAATGGAAAGTGAGTTCTGGAACACGTCTCGCTGAGGAGATGGCTAAGAGGAAAAACAGTCTTCCAGGTGAGCCACTGTAGAGAGATAGATCCCAGGGGCTAAAAATGCGGTCATTGAAGTGCCTTGAGTAGTTAAGTGAGATCCCAGGCGGGAGCGGATGGTCTTTTCGGAGGTGCGACGTGTGCAACCCCTTGGATGAAGGTTCTGACATCTGGGATCAGTGCTAGTCTTATTTGGAAAAGGACTGACAGGGCAGGAAGCTGAGATTTGAGGGAGCTGAGCGACATGCCCTTGGAAAGCCCTTCCTGAAGGAATTCCAGGATATTGGGAACAGAGAAGGACTTGAAACTGGTTTTATGTCTAGTGCACCATTGGCCCTTGGAAAGCCCTTCCTGAAGGAATTCCAGGATATTGGGAACAGAGAAGGACTTGAAACTGGTTTTATGTCTAGTGCACCATTGTTGGCAGGCGGACCAAACCCTGTGTTCTCTAGAACTGCTCCCCATCCGAATAGACTCGCATATGTGGTGAGGATGTGCCAAAGGGGTTCCCCTAGGGTTCTCCCCTGAGAGAGGTGATTCGGATCCAACCACAAGCGAAGGGACAGCCTCGTTTGAGGAGAGAGCGGGAAGTCTTGTATAAGGGATCTCCGATTCCATACCTTGAGAATGTTCAGCTGGAGGTCTCTTGGATGGAACTGAGCGAATGGAACTGCCTCTATGGTAGAGACCATGACTCCCAACACCTTCATGCAGGATTTCGCCGTGTGTCGCGGCTTCTGAAGCAAATTTCGTACTAGTGCTGCAGCGCTACGCAACAAGTTGGCACTATAGAAATACATGTTAATAGTGCTCAGAGGGGAGTCACTTTCTCTGGTGGGAGCGATATTCTCCTTGTCTGTGCGTTGAAACTCATGCCCAAGAAGTTCATAGACTGACTGGGTGTTAGGGATGACCTTTCTAAGTTCAGGACCCAACCGATTTCCCTGAGTTTGATCATGGAGATTTGGAGTGCTCATTGAGCCTCCTGAGGGGACGGAACCTTGATTAGGAGGTCATACAGATAAGGGGTGATAGAGATTCCTTGTTTGCGAATCTCTGCTATAACAGCCGCCAAGATCTTGGTAAATACCCGGGGGGCCGAAGTGAGGCCGAAGGGTAGACTTGTGAATTTAAAATGGGGATATGCAGGTAGGCATCCTTTATGTCAAGCGACATGAGGAATTGCCCTGGAGTCATTGCTGCGATCACAGATCACCCGTCCTTCTTTGGCACCACGAATAAATTGGAATAACATCCCTGGAAGAGGTTGAAGGCACCGGGGTAATAACTTCTGCCTGGAGCAGGTTTGAAATAACCTGAATAAGGGCTTTTCACTTTGTGGATTCCTGCGGGACATGAAAAATTTGTGTGGTGGCATTGAGGCAAACTCTATGTGGTAGCCTCGAGTAACAACCTTGTGAATCCAAGTGTCTTGAATAATTGCAGTCCATGCGTCGGCAAAGTGCAACAATCTCCCTCCTATAGAGGTCGGATTGTACCTGGCGTCATGCCGTGGAAGACTTGTCAGTGGTCTTAGAGGAGAGCTTTCGATTCTGCCAGAAAACCTTCCTTTTCGAAAGGAGGAACGTGTTTTGGTTTGCGGTAGTAAGGTACTTTTGCCACCGGTGGCTTGACTGATTATTTTGTAAAGGTCGGGCCCAAAAAAGAAGTTTACCCTTGAAGGGGATGGAGGTCAGCGATTACTTGGAGGAAAGGTCAGCCGACCATAGTTTCATCCAGAGGGAGCAGTGGGCAGCTACTGCGAGTGCCAAAGCTCTGCTGACGACCTGTGTTGCATCCAGAGACACTTCACAAATGTAGTCGTTGGCTTCCTTGATTTGAGAAGCCCATTGGGAAAGTTCATGGCGAGGAGCTCCATCAGCAATAGCAGTGAGGGGAGAGTCAGACCAGGATTGCATTGCACGGCTCACCCAGGCTGTGGCCAGTATGGGCCTGAGGGATGAGCCTGAGGCCGCAAATGTGGAACATAATAGTCCATCTAACTTCTTGTCTATAGAGTATTTGAACGAAGAAGCATCTGGGACTGGCAGGGCTGTGCTTTTGGATAGCCTAGATACAGGTGCGGCCACCGAGGGAGGGGACGACCGTTTATCTATGTGTTCATTTGGAAACAGATAGAGCTTCGAGAAGCGGCGGCTAGGCTGGGAATGTTTCTCTGGCTTGTCCCATTCCTGCTGTATGATGTGATCTAACTGGGAATGAGAAGGGAATACAGAAGCTGTTTTACTGTGCCTCTTGAATAGCGACTTACAAGAGCTGCAGGCTTTGGCCGCGCCCTCTAAGTGCAGGGTTTCTAGTACAGAGGCAATCAGTGAATCTACTTCGGAGGAATGGCGAAGTGATTCTTCTTCATTCTCTGATTCAGAGGATAGCTCTCCCTCAGAGAGGGGTATATATATGTATATACATACATATATATACACATACATATATATATATATATATACACACATACATACATACATACATACATACATACATACATACAGAGAAGCTGAAGTGGAATGCACTACCAAAAGTGATTAGACACGTCTGGGTGCTAGCCCTTGAAGGAAATGTATACTGCAGGAAATGACAGCACTCCAAGT
>CM044436.1:26634506-26649929 GCA_024363595.1 Xenopus borealis | reverse complement strand
GAGTGCGTCCCTGATGTGGATATATATATATATATATATATATTTGTGTGTGCCACAATCCAAGGCTGATTCTTATTACAGGGCAGCTCAGAAACCAGACAAATCTAATTTTCTACTTGATTATTTGTGACAAACCCTAAGCTTAACTTTTCAGCAGTGTCTCAAAGCCTACTGAGCATGTGTCACTGACCCCCCTGACAAAATCCAAGATGGAAGACTCTTGTGACAACTCTGAAGCCCTGGAGCATTACTGTTATACAGTTGCAGAATCTTTAGGTTGGTTCACTAAGTTTAGTAAATAAAATATGGAATTTCTAGCCATATTAGCGTTTAGTTCTCTTTTAACTCCTGCCTATGTCACCTCTCTCTAAGCACAGGAGTCAGCAGGCTTTTGCAAGTGATGACACGTAGGCTGAATATGTCACCTGCACATCATAGCTTAGCCCTGACTAATTAGGGAGGGTCAGGAAAGTGCAGGGCTTGATATGGTTTGCATGAGCATGCATTCAACAAGGGCAGAGGAATAGGACACAAAAACTTAAAACAAAAAGTTAAGTGACACAATGAAAGTGTTGGGCAGCTATGAGAAGAGATTGCGAACTATGAGAGTTCTATGTAGTAGCACACTGAGTAATACCCTATCCAAAATTCCCTTGCGTCTGAGCTGTTGATGCTTATTACCATTCCTTGACCTTGTTTGTTTAGTGAAAAAAGCCCTCAGGCTGCCAGCCTGCATTAGCACTTAAAGTAATACTGACACAAAAAAATGAATTTTGAACATAGGAGTGTACGTTAAATGTTACCTATAGGTCATGAGAGGTTTGTTTTTGTATATAATTGTTAGTTGAAGTTCCTAAGCCTGACTCTCTAACACTCTGACTTTGCCAACCTGGGTGTCACATCTCAGCCTGTTAGTTACAGTTTCTAATGCTTACGGACTCCTGCTGCACAAATATGGCAGTCCTCTCATACAGGAATATAGGGGAACAGACAGGTAATGTAAAAGCATCATGCAAATGCTTTATGGCAAAGTAAGAAGTAGATTTCAAAGCCAATATTATAACAGATGTAAAAAAAGATTTTAATTTCAGGTGTCATTATCTCTTTAATACAATTATTGTCTCATGAACACAAAAATAAAATTCATGTACTCACCGTTAAATCCGTTTCTCTGAGGTCGACAGGGGGACACAGGAGACCGATGGGGTAAAGCACCATCCTTCAGGAGGCAGGACACTTGATGACAGATGAAACAAGGGGGTGTGCCAGGAGTCAGGCTTTACCCCCAGCACTTCCTCTTTTACCTCAGTTGGTACCAAATAACTGTCCACCAGGCGGAAACAAGGTAGAACAAAAGTACTATTTAAACAAACATGAACAGGGTGGGAAGTCCTGCGTCCCCCTGTCGACCTCAGAGAAACGGATTTAACGGGGAGTACATAAATCCTATTTTCTCCGACGTCTCCGAAGACACAGGAGACCGATGCAAACTTAACTAAGCAACCCCACAAGTAACAGGGAGGGCAACAAGGTTGTGAATGCTCGTCTTTAAACTTGTACTACTGCCTGTAGTACTTTGCGGCAAAAGGCCGCTTCCGCCGATGCAAAAGTATCTAGGCGGTAAAACTTTGTAAATGTATGGATTGTGGACCAGGTGGCTGCTCTGCAGATCTGTTCCACGGAGGCAGAGTTTCGCCAGGCCCACGATGCTCCAATTGCTCTAGTGGAGCGTGCTCGGATTCGAAATGGTGGTGACTTTCCTTTCGCTATATAGGCTCTCCCGATTGCTTCTCTGATCCATCTGGAAATCGTTGCTTTAGATGCTGGATGACCTGCACGTGGGCCCGATGGAATTATGAAAAGTGAATCTGATCGTCTGATCTGTTGAGTACGTTTGATATAGATTCTGAGCACTCTAACTACATCTAGTGTGTGTAGCCTCTTCTCTTTCGGGTTCTTAGGGTCCGGACAGAGAGATGGCACAACTATTTCTTGACTGAGATGGAATGAAGATACCACTTTAGGGAGAAATGTAGACTTGGTCCGAAGGACCGCTTTATCTTTGTGAAAAACTAGTAGCTGAGGATCACAAGAAAGTGCCGCTAGTTCAGACACCCTGCGTGCCGCTGATACTGCTACTAGGAACACTACCTTCCACGTTAGCCACTGTAGTTCCACTGAAGATGATTCAAATGGGGGGTCCATCAGTGCCTGAAGCACCACGTTTAGATCCCATGTAGGTGTTGGTCGCTTCCATGGTGGCGCAATATGAGCCACCCCCTGAAAGAAGTCCTTGACTGTGTTATCCACTGCAATCTTATGCTGGAATAGTAGTGACAGGGCTGAGACCTGCACTTTGAGGGATATGTGTAGTCCCATATCAAGTCCTTTTTGAAGAAACAATAATATCGATGGCATGTTGAAGGTTTCGAAGGCAACGTTCTTATCTTGGCACCATAACCAATAACTCTTCCAGATTCTGTGGTAGATTCTCACGGATACTGGTTTCCTAGCTTGCATTAAGGTCGCAATCACTTTATCAGGCATTCTCTTCCTTCTCCAGATGGACTCTTCAATAGCCATGCCGTCAAATTGAAGAGCATTGGGTTGGGATGATGAATGGGACCCTGCAACAGCAGATCCGCTTTGCGAGGTAGAGGGATACTAGCGTCTGCCAACATATCTTGTAGGTCGTGGAACCATGTTCTTCGCGGCCAGAAGGGCACTACTACATTCAGGAGGTCTGATTGACGTATCTTCTTGAGTACTCCGGGCAACCTGGGAATCGGTGGGAACGTGTAGGCCAGGTTGAACCTCCAGGACTGGGTCATGGCGTCGATCCCACTTCTGAATCAACTTCTCGAACACTTCGGGATGCAGTTCCCATTCCCCTGGGTCTATCTGGTGTCGGCTGAGGAAATCTGCCTGAACGTTTGCCACCCCCGGGATGTGGATTGCCGACAACTGCACTGATTTTCGTTCCGCCCAATGTATGATGTTTTCGGCTTCCTTTAGTGCACACCTGCTTCTGGTGCCTCCCTGATGATTTAGGTATGCCACCACTGTGGCATTGCCGCATTGTATTCTGACAGCCTGCGTCCTGAGTTCCGACGCCCAATTTACTAGAGCTAGTCGTATTACTCTCAGTTTGAGTAAGTTTATTGGCATTTTGGTTTCCTGTGATGACCACTTCCCTTGTGCCGTGTCTCTTTGCCATGTTGCTCCCCATCCGGAAAGGCTGGCATTGGTTGTCACAATTGTCCATTCTGGTGTCGCCCATGACTGGCCCTTGGTTAACATCCCTGGGTGGATCCACCACTGCAGAGAAGTTGTGGTCTCGTGGGATAGAGGAAACATCTGCATCAGTGAACCCCTTTTCCACCACCGTAGGATGTCCGACTGTAACAGTCGCAGGTGAATTTGGGCAAACGGAACTGCTTCTATAGCTGATACCATCTAGCCCAGAACCTTCATGGCTTGATGGATGGTTGGACAATGGCATCTGCCTAGGTTGGATACTTGTTTCCTCAGCTTGTTCTGTTTGTCCCTTGACAGGAACACCCTCTGCTCGACCGTGTCGAATTCCAAACCCAGGAATATCATCCGATGCGATGGGTGTACTTGCGATTTCTTCCAGTTGATCCACCAACCAAACTCTTGAATTATGCGTGTTGCCTGGGTCAGAGTCATTCTGGCTTGCTCCAATGAGTTGGCCTTGAGTAGAAGATCATCCAAGTATGGAGTCACCGAGATCCCTTGGAGTCTCATTGTCACTGCCGTGACCGCCATCAGCTTTGTGCACACTCGTGGAGTATTGGTTGCAGAATGCAAACCTCAGGTAGCGTTGGTGTGCTTGCCAAATTGGCACATGTCCACAAAAAAACTTTCCCCTACGGAATGTATTAGCTGAACAGGATTTAGACTGGGGGAGGAAGGTACTCTTACCCCCGTAGCTTGAGAAATTATTTTTTCTAGTTCCTCTCCAAAGAGGCGCAAACCCTTGAAGGGGAGCGTGATTAAGGATTTCTTAGAGCTGAGATCTCCAGACCAGTTTTTGAGCCACAGGGCTCGACAGGCGGCTATCGCTAATGCTGACGAACGTGCTGTCAGTTGCATCTAGAGCTGCTTCACTCAGATATGCGCTGGCTTCAGCCATATCGGGGGCTATGTCCATGAGACTTGATCTGGAAGTCCCATCTTGAAGACCATCGATCAAGGAAGTGGACCAGGCTTCCATCGCTGTACTGACTAAAGCTGTGGCTAGTACGGGAGGAATAGCCGACCCCAACGATGAAAACACTGCCTTTAAGAAACCTTCCATTCTTTTATCGGTTGGGTCTTTAAACGCTGCTTCATCAGTAACCGGTAATGTGGTATTTCTGGATCGCCTGGACACTGGAGCATCTACTACCGGTGGTATAGCCCACTTGTCCACTGACTTTCGGAAACGGATACATTCTCGTGAACTTCTTGTTTAGTTGAGACTTCTTGTCCAGTGTATCCCACTCATCTTGTATGAGTGCCAGTAACTGATCGTTTGAAGGAAATTCAATAGTGGTCTTGTGCTGTCTTTTAAACAATCCCTTGGAGTGTGTTTGCTGATCAGCCAGTGGATCTAACTTTAGGGTAGTAATCACTGCGAGGAGGATGAAAGGATTTCCCCCTCTTGCTCAGATGACGCTTGAAGCGCTAACGTTGCTAGTGGGGGAGAGTGAGCGCGTTTAGATTTTAATCTCTTGCGTTTATCTCCAGGTCCTTCTTGTAATTTGGACATAGACTTTTCTATTGAGCCAACAATGGAAGAAGCTATGGAGTCAGCCAGCGAGGGTAACTGTTGGGAGTGAGGCCAGAGATTGAGATAATTGTAGTGCCCATGAGGGGGCTGCCATTTCTATTGAGGCTCTGGTTGAGGCAGTTTGAGTCTCAACCTGTTGTGTTACATCCTGATTTAGCTGACTTTGAGGGGAGTCTGATACTACAGGTGTGTCTGTCCCCTGCAAACAAGATCTGCAAAGTGGCTCAGTTTGGCCCACAGTGAATTTACCTTGGCATTTATTGCAGGCCAGATAGGTTACTTGTGTCAGCCCTGCTGCTGGTGCAGCTCGTCCACCCCGTGTAAATAGTGCCCCTGACCTACCTTCCACCATTACAGTGCTAGGGATAAGGTCAGAGTCCTGATAGTGAATGTATTGTTTTATTTACACCAAGTTCAGAGTGAGAGCACTTGTCTTGCGCTAGTGCTGTGAGAACTTCAGCGCAGCTAACACAAAATGGCCGCCGTGAATGCCTACCATCGCATTGCGCGCCCAACTCTCAAGATGGCCGCGGGCGGGACTCACAATTGCGAGAGTTGATGATGTCACCCTGCTCTGCGCTACACCGCTTGAATGAAACGGGGGAAAACAGGATAGTAGTGTAGCGCCGATATTATCCCTCTCGCTCAGTTCCCCTCCTACGCAGACAGAGAGGTTGTTGTAGAGCTTACCTCTGTGGCGCTGTGAGGCATATTAATCTTACCTGCTCTAGCAGTCTGTCCCGGCCAGAGTCCCTGTACCCCCTCAGAGGGCAGGTTTTGATCTGGGAGGCCGCTCAAAACGTTGAGCTTCTGGCCCAGGTTGTCCATCCCACGAAGTGGGTTAGCTATTTTAGGTCCAGGATAACCCTATGCCCAGCATTGCCCCAGGTGTCAACGCTAACCGTTGACCGGAGCTTTCTCAGTTGGGTCTCCCTGGAGACCGATGGGTCCATCCTCCTGTGGACAGGACACTTGAAAAACTGAGGTAAAAGAGGAAGTGCTGGGGGCAAAGGCTGACTCCTGACATGCCCCCTTGTTTCATCTGTCAATCAAGTGTCCTACCTCCTGAAGGATGGTGCTTTACCCCATCCGTCTCCTGTGTCCCCCAGAGACGTCAGAGAAACGTTTTTACTCAACCTACAAGAGCATATTTGGCCTAACTGTGCAACAATATTCTACAACCTCTTACCTGCATCATGTAAAGCAGTGCGACCTTGCAGATCCACATTCTCTGTTGGGCAATTGAACTGCAAATAAGCAACAACAAAAGAGCTGTCCAATTGCCTCAGTATCTAATAATTGTAGAAACTTTAGAAACCTCCCAGCTACAGGATCACCTACCTGCAGCAATTTCTGCAGACACAAGGAGTGGCCATACTTTGCTGATATATGCAGAGCGTTTCTACCTGAAGAAAAAGTACATGCTTAAAATTAACACTTGAGGGCTGAATCAAGTGTTATCAAAAAAGTTGTATAATACGTTGAGTGCCAAGGCTATAGAACACTCAAGTTATAATAAGCAGCTCTTTCATTTAAATATTGATGAAAAAAAATCAATATTTTGACACTAACTTCAACCTCAGGTTCAACTGTTGTATACTTTGGGTATTACATACCTGCTGCATCTGGAGCTGTGAGATCTACCCCATGTACCAGGATTAGATTCAGGCATTCTAGGTGACCCTTTGAAGCTACAGCATGAAATCTGAGGAGCGATAATGAGGCAGATATTAGTAGGAGACAAACAGAAAAGCCAAAGCATCATTTCATATAAAGAACAACGGAAACATTGGTCCAATTTGGGTACTGTACCCACTACAAGCCAACTGCTATACATTTCCAACCTTTCACAAGTGCAGTGCAAGGCAAATATAGAGCACTAGTGTTTTTATGACTGCACACTTGCATGAACATGGTTATTTTATGCAATTTTATAATTCCCAGTAAAAGACTTATTTTGTGTTTTCTAAATTATCCTTTAATCAAACCATTTTCTTTCCCTTTACATCAATAAAGGGGATGGTTCACCTTCAGAACAGTCTAAATTTCAATAGCCCCAGTCAAAAGAAACATTTTTGTAATTTATTTTTATTATTTTAAATGGATAGTTTTGAAGCTACAGACCATAAAACTGTGGGTCGCTACAGCTAAAAGCCTTTCTCTCTGCTGCCTCTCAGCTAAGGATCGCAGACATGCCGACCGTACACTGCCGGCTTTCGACTTCTGGTTTTATAGGCGATCAACTGACCAATCCAATGAGGCCATCGGCAGGGCAGGTTTATAAAAAGGAAGGAGGAAGTCTGATGCGGGCGCAGTTTGGGGATTCGCTGGTTATGGTCGGGAATTTTTCTAGCATGCCTCCCCTCTCCTGCTTTATTTGCATTTCACTAATCCTATTGGCTAAATCTTGCCAGCCAATCCCATAAAAGAAATGCAAATGAAACCAGAGCCAGTTAATTTGTTTTGGCTGCCTGCCAGTCCTGGCCTGGAAAATCCCCTACAGAGAGCTGAGAGGACTTTAGCAGTACTGATCCATGGCTTATCAGGTCTGTAGCTTCAAAATTGAAAATTTAAAATAATAAAGTTTGTTTTGGTGCTGTCCTTTATGATACGTATGCACTTAGATCTAAGAATAAGTAACTTGAAGTCAGTAACAATGTACAAGAGATCTTAAAAGGGGAATGATGTCCTTAATTTGTTCACATATTTTTAATCACAGCGTTGTTTGGACGCAGTT
This sequence comes from Xenopus borealis, assembly GCA_024363595.1. NCBI lineage: Eukaryota > Metazoa > Chordata > Amphibia > Anura > Pipidae > Xenopus > Xenopus borealis. The sequence goes on along the minus strand of CM044436.1, from coordinate 26,642,397 downwards.
AAATTTATTTTAATAAAAATACAGTCTCAGCCAATACTTTAATATGCATTTTTATTACACGACTAGTTCCTTAACTACATATCAGAAGTACCTAACCAATGAAAAAAAGCTAGGCAGACCATATTGATTCAGAAATTTTATAATGCCATGGGCATATTTTGTTCCATTTGCTTTACTGCACCATTCTAGACTATTTTCCTAGAAAATTAAACTGACATTTTCAGACCATAGTACGGTGTTAAGATTGTGACATTCTTTAAAGCCTATTAATAAAGGTGAAGTTGACAAGAGACCAGCTCTTTATCTCCTATCAAATGTACAGTGCACACTGGAGAGAAGGTAACAGCTTTCCACTGTGATGTTGTGCAATCTTCACACTGTTTTTGATATGGGATTTGCTCACCCTCCTCCTGCTACTAGGACCTCATCACTTCTCCAAATAAGGAAAAGATATTGAATGCCAGCAAATAACACATAAAAGCACAAAACAGAATATTATTTTGTTATATATGACCAAGCAAACGGAAGATGAGGTTATTGCAGTGTGTTCTTGAAAGGTCAGTTACAAATGGATTGCAATAAGCAATCTCATGTGTCTATACCAGAAAGGAAATTGAAACAAAAAAAAAATATATTATATAACATATATCAGAATTAATAGAAGACATCTTATTAACAGGTGACCAATGATTGCTTCCTCTTAATCAAGATTTAAATGACATAGCCTCAGTAGTGTTCAGGGATTCCTTGTACTCTACTGCTCCCTTGCATGCACAATTTCCTATAATTGCTACTTACGCTGAACGTCCCTCCAAGTCAAGTTTGCTGGGATTAACACCCTTCTTGGCAAGTGTGGATGAGACCTTCTCGGCATCTCCCCTCTCTGCTGCTCTCATCAAACGCTCATCATATTTATTCCAGTCAGCAGTTTGCTGTACATGGATTAAAAAAGTTTGGTGTAAAACTACAGTATTATGATGTAACCCAAAAGCATTGCACTTTTTCTGCCTTTATGGCAATCCCTACAACTGAACAGGCATTCTCTGTAGCTCATCTCAATTCTGGGGACACAAGCAGATAATAACATTATCTCACCAAACAGCCACAAAATAAATGCCCCCCCCCCCTTTGAGGCCACCCTACCAGCTCATAACAAGGTTACAGATAAAGCACTAACATATCGGTCATAGTTCCAAAAGTATCACCCCCAAATGTCACTCTTATTTACCTTTAAGTGGGGCTTTTAGGGGTACCTAGGCATTCCTTCCCTATGGGGGACAGTTCCTAAATTTGTGAATTAAGACACACACTTCTGTTCTCACACACAGGTTCTGAGACCAACACAAACCCTTTTATAAAGTTCCACAAAAATTACTTATATTCAATTACATTGATTTACAGGAATCTACAGGTTTTAAAATGTAATCCTATATCCCATAACTGCTGGTGTGGTGCATCAACAGAAGAGGAATAATGGGGAGCCACAGCTCCTCCACTTCCTGCTGTTAAATCAACAGCCCGTACAAACAGAATAATACCATATTTTGTGAAACCATATATGTATTGCCCATTGGCAGATGGCTTGTATGCTGTATGACATATCTATACAGTATCTGTAAAGCAAAGTGAACAGAACAGACAGGGGTTCCTGTTGATAGACGTAATGAGGGTCTGACAAGAAGTGTCAAAGAAGAATGTCTGTATTATAATCCAGAATTCAGAACACAACCTTAAAACATAAAATACACCACAATCCATGAAAAAATACACTGCAGAAGCCCAAGAAAATGTGTGGGAGTTAAGGTCACACAACATAGAACTTTACTTCCCCTGGACCCAACCACTCTTAAGAAGATCATTAAACATCTTGAAAGAAATACTGACACCTGAAATTTTTTTTAAATCTATTATAATATTGGCTTTGAAAGCTACTTCTAACTCTGCCATTAAGTATTTTCATGATGCTTTTACATTACCTGTCTGATCCCCCATGTTCCTGTATGAGGGGGCCGACATATTTGTGCAGCAGGCATTTGTTATCATTAGAAACTGTAACTAACAGACTGAGATGGGACAGTCAGGTTGGCAAAGTCAGAGTGTCAGAGAGTCAGGCTTAGGGACTTCAACTAACAATTATATACAAAAACAAACCTCTCCGCAAAAAATGATCAACATGACCTATAGGTAACATTTAATGTACATTTATATGTTAAAAAGTCATTTTTTAGTGTCAGTATTACTTTAAATTTCCGCTCCCCCATATCATGGGAATTCCTGCAATTCTTTGAAGACACACAGTAGAAGGCAACAGTACATTGTTGCGCTTTAAAACATTTGTTTTCTTTGCTGTAAGGGTTCCTTCAATAACAAGATTCTGCAAGTACAGTAGAAATAGTCATCTGAAACAAATGTGACCTGTAACATGCATTAAAGTATAAGAAATAAATATCTGTTAGCCAAAAAAACCCAAAAAACTTACTTTGTGTTTGGAGGAACAGTCAAACCAGCGAGTCATTCTGGCCACTAATAGTCTTCCAATTAATCAAAGCAGCCCACACACTGTGGCCCAGCAATGCTCATCCCCAGTCACACATTTCTGGGACGATGATAAGTGTCACTTGGCTTGTGAGCAACACACCATCACCTGGCCTAAAGACAGGGCCACCCTGCTGGTCACTCACTGTTCATGATGCCACTGCAGATGCTGCCACTAATACTCAAAGGCTGTGCTAAATGTTTCTCTGTAACACTCCACCCTCTTCTTCCCTCACTCACAGGATTCTCACTCCCCACTTCCCAAACTCTGTCTCTTTTGTTTCTCACACCAATAGCAACTACAGCCAAATCACTCCTCGCGGAAACAAAAAAATCCTGGCCCCTCTTTTGGGGGCAGGGCTGCTCTATTTTCTGCCTTGGAAGAGTCTGACAGCTGATACAGTAAAGAGGATCTGTTCACACATGCCGACATTCCCTTGCACCAAGGTGAATATTATAATAAGTTAGTGTTATTTGCACTAGGCTCGCCATTCCTCTTGTGCTGTTGCACTCACATTCATGAGCATATATCACCCCTCTATCATGGACATCAGTCAACACTAGCTAATATAATCACAAATGTAGGTGTCTCTGCATTATACAAAACAGAGATGTGTGCCAGATGAAGTATTTTTACAGAATAATAGGTACATCTACTATGGAATGCTTATCTGAAACAGAGGTCCTTTAAAACCATGCCTGGGAAAATGCTGAGAGCTGGTAGGCCGATCCTTGCTAAGCCTTTATTCTCTGCCATTATTCTAGGGGACTGGGTGAGGGGATCCTTTGTCTGAGCAATGAGCCTAGTTGTCTATTGAATGTTTTTAAGCCAAGTTGTCTATTGAAATCCAACCCCCTAAAAATACTCCGGTCAGTCTAAAGTTGGATTGGACAAAAATTGCCAACACTTAAAGGGGATGAAAAAAATAAAATCCTATTTTTACTTTCTTGAATGAAAAAGATATCTATCTCCAATATACTTTAATTAAAAAAATGTGTACCATTTTTACAATAAACCTGACCGTATTTAGTGAAATTCCCCCTTTGTTTTACTTACTTTGACTGCTGGGGATTGGAAACTTCAGATGGTCCCCAACTGCTCTGCAGGGAAACGATCATACTTTCAAACGGCAGGGGGAGCCCCTACCTTACTTCTCAGAACTCGGGCAGCTTTGTTGGTTACCCTGTAGAGCAGCCGGCGACTGTGTAGAGATTTGTATCCACAGACCCAGTGCAGTCTTTATATTCTGATTACTAATCAGTCTTGCTGTATTGGCTTCTATGGCAGATATTATTTAACTTGTTCTGTTTTGATAATTTATGACATTCCCTAAGCTTGAAAAAAGGCCACAGGGCCTGAAACGTCGCTGTTTTTGGATCGTTGTCACATGTACTGAATAAAGGCTTTTTTTACTTTTAAATCAAAACCGGTGCTGTGCCTCAAGTCTTCTACAATATGTGAATGGATGGTGGCCATTAAACGAATTGTTTGGTATAAAAATAAAAACTGGGTAAATAGATAGGCTGTGCAAAATAAAAAATGTTTACAATATAGTTAGTTAGGCAAAAATTGTATGTATAAAGGCTAACATAACAGAACACTACTTCTTGCTTTTCAGCTCTCTTGGTTTACACGGACTGGTTACAAGGCACTGACCAATCAGTGATTTGAGGGAGGGCCACATTGGTCAAAACTGTTGCTTTTGAATCTGAGCTGAATGCTGAGGATCAATTGCAAACTCACTGAACAGTTATGTGCCATGTGGCCCCCTTCAAGTCGCTAACAGAGTTAGAGAGCTGAAAAGCAGGAAGTTGTGTTCTGTTATGTTAGACATCCAGTCACTCCAACCTATATACATTAAATTTTTGGCTAACTATATTAGAAACATTTTTTATTTTGCACAACCTATCTATTTACCCAGTTTTTATTGTTACCCTAAACTGTTCCTTTAACTGCACTTGCACTGGGAATCTTCTTGAGAGGTGAAAAGGATCTGACACAATTAAGTCCTCAAATCCCTAAGCTTAGCCTTACATCTGAAGCCCAGGCCACACTGAGCATGTGCATAGTCTTGCAAAGATGTATAACAAAGTTACAAGAGTGAAGTGACCCCCCAGTGGCCAACTTTGAAAGCATAAATCATTTGTTTAATTAGGCTTCTGGTGCAGCAAGTTCATGTTTATGTTTAGTATACAACATAAAGCATTTCTAGAATTATTCTATTTTAGACTTTAATTCCCCTTTAAACCAATGAAAGGAAAATTTCCAGATCACTTATTAGGAGCTTGGACCAGACAAACTGCCATGCTGGTCCAAATTCCTAATAAGTGATCTGGAAATTTTGAAAATGGGTGTCAGATGCAGCTATTACCAATAAAACGCCTTGACAGAAATTAAACAACACTCACCATCCAACAAGCCTACTGCCAGGCCCCCAAAACGCTAAACCAGGGGTGTCCAGAAAGTAGATGGTGATCTACCAGTAGAAATGATCAGTAGATCTCAAGACACTGTCAACAAACAGCTTGTATAAATCACCCTCCTGTTTCATGCTTTTCATTTGGATAATTATTATGTTAAGTTTACATAAAATTGTTTGTTAAATATAACAATATACATTCATAAATCAATATAATATTCAAGTAATATTTTCCGTGGATCAGAATGCTAACAATGCTTTTATGGAAGTAGATCATAACGGGACAACTTCAAGTAGACTTCGCATTAGTTAAGTATGGACACTCCTGCTCTAAACCCTGCTATTTTACAGGTTTCTCTTACATTTCTATAGCCCGTGTAACTCTCTTTACTAGACAGACATAAAGCAAAGTAAATAAACTCCTTGATTTTAGCATGCAATAAAAGAGACAATAGGGCCAGTTGCAAATCTCTTATTTCATCATGGTCATTCATGGTCTTGGATTTGTTCCCACTTAAAGGGTCAACATTTGGGACAATCTAGCCCTAAATTCACATTACTTATTTAGCAACAGGGTAATGGCCACAAAGAAAGAACCTGTATGCAGGCCGACTCTGCAAAACCCACTTTGGGACATTCTAGTTAGTGGATCTGAATAGAAGTCTTCTCACTTCCTCATCTACAGATGCCTCATACTTGCAAAGCATAGAGGAGTCAGGAGGCTTTATCTGCTGTTTCAGTGACTGACTCCAATCTGACTGACTTGTGAGATGGTCTGTGCAACAGCTTTTGACACATAAATATGCTGACGGTGCTACATTAAGGCTAAAACCTTCCCAACGATCCTGGAGCAAGTATGTCTACTTTTACAATATCAATTTACAAGAATGGTAAACAAAACAAGGTCACATACATACACATATATTTATATATTATGCAGAATACCGGACACCTTTTCCAGAAAAAAAAGGTTTTCAGTAATTTAGATCAACATACCACATTTCTACTAAAAAAAAAAAAAAAACATTTAGACACTGAATAAAAAAATTATATCGTTTTCTATCTTATGGATTCATGGAACAAAGTTTCCATCAAGTGCAAGGGTGCTCTTTTTATTATTACAAAGTACAAGGAACAATATAAAAGATTAGAATTAGAATAAGTGATCCCATACCTGTACGCTATTATCCCCAAGCTGAAATACTTAAAGTATAGCAGTATCATATTGTTTCTAAGCTACCCATCCGCTACCTGGGATTTTTTTTTTATGGCCCAAAATTCATAGACTTCTTTCTGTGGCACAACTATTGCATCTTTGCATCTTGGTGGCATCTACAGAAGATTACATGAGGTGTAAACCCTAGAGAACAGGAAACAAAGGTCAGTAGAGTTAATGTTGTGTAGAAGCTATTTTTTTCCATGTGGTGACAATGGAATATTGAGTAGTAAAACAATAAGCCCAGCGCTGAACACATGCATTATGAGCCAGGCAGCAGAGAGCAGGTATTTTCTGCCCTTACAAATTTCGCTACAGAGTATTGCTTGTCATACAAACAGGCACGTCTCTATACGCATATGAGCACACTTTTTTTTTAAGAAACTGTGCACACGAGTTTAAAATGTGTGCACAAAGGGAACATTGCCTGTAAATGATATCCTTGTAAACGGTGCTTAGCGAGGTCATCGGTTATAATGGGTGCTTAGTGATGTAATTACGGTCACATAACTAACTAAATTCCTCAGTGACTTATAATCACTTAGTGATTATAATCGGTGCTTAGTGAGGTCATCAGTTATAATCGGTGCTTAGTCATTTCCATCATGTGACGGACTGAATTCCTCAGTGACTTATAATATCCTTCTATTTTACAATATGAGGCACTTTTTCACTATATATCATACCTCCCAAGAGGCCCAATTTTGACAGCTCAACCCTCAGTACCAGGTTGTTACTGAAATGTCCTCTCTTTGATCTCCTGCACTGAACAGCCAGAAACTGTTACAAAATTTCTAAAGATAAATTGACTTTTGGCAGAGAGCACAGAATATGTGGCAGGTGCACTTAGATACATTTGCTGCAATTTAAGATAAGCAAAGAAACAATTGTAACAATTTAAGATAAGCAAGTCTCTTAGGGCAACTGGCCTTCATTGGCAAAACTGTAATAACATGTAAAAACCTATAACCCCCAGAATTTTGTTCAAAAATGGGCATGGTATTAAGGGGCAGTGGTCAAAAAAACTTTTTGTCCCTCTTTCTAGTTTCAAAATGTTTTAAAAACAGATTACTAAAACTACAGTGATTCCAGCAATAGGACAGTCATTCAGATTTCCAAGAGAAATAAAAATATCTAATATTAATCTCCTGGTGTTTCACCCCCCCCCCCTTTATTATATGAGTAAAGCTAACCACACAGACACTGCAGTTTGAAACCATCCCTCAAAAAACTGTTGCCTATGTTCAGGCACAGATCTTAGATCAAGGTTAAAGAATGGCTAGTTTCATCCAATAAAAATGAGAGTCTGCAATGTACTCCTTGCACAGAGATGCACAAGTGAAATTAGTTTAAAGAGTTTTGTATATGGCGCAAACAGCACTCACATTGATGACAGAGTGTTAAAGATTAAAAGTAACATCAAAAATATTTTTTTTAAATTTAGTATACTACAGAAAAAAAATACCAACAACTTTACAATCACCAAGTCTATTAAGAAATAAACTCCACTTGCGCTCCTCTTCAGAGAAGGCGATTGGGTGATCCATCGTGCAGCGCTTGATTTCTCCTCCCTGGCTATCTCCTATAAGAAGGCAGGGAGGAGAAATCAAGCGCCACACGATGGATCGCCCAATGGTCTTTTCTGAAGAGGTGGGCAAGTTGTTTACATAGTTACATAGTTACATAGTTAAATTGGGTTGAAAAAAGACTGAGTCCATCA
>CM044436.1:26609520-26631660 GCA_024363595.1 Xenopus borealis | reverse complement strand
TGTGAAAAGCATTTCCCACTTAATATGTTGCAGAGATGCCCTTATACTGTCAAAGTTTCTTAATAAAGACTTTGCTATTTTAAAGTTTAATATGTTTTGGTTGGTATTTTTGTAGTATACTAACAATTTTTTTTAATGTTACTAGTACTTTAAGTCTGGCAGCGTTATTTAGAGATGACATTTAGAGTTATTTAAAACTAGAATCCGCAATTTGATAAAATCGGTTAGGGTAAAATTTCTTGAATTTTTCGTGAAATAACTCAAAACATCCAATTGGACCACAAAATCTTCAAATTTGAAATGGAACCTTTGCCAACTGACTTCTACAGGACCCCGACAGCTTGGAGATGGAGTATTTTTGGATTCTGACTTTTAGCAGTGTTGGGGCTGAAAAAAACAGGACAGTTGGGAGGTATGGTGTTGGTATCCCATTACGAAATCCTGGTTTTGAGTCTAGGTGCTGAAACAAAAAATTAGGTCTAGATTTTTTTTGGGAGGGGTAAAATGTTTTTCCAACTTGTGAGGAGTTATGGGGGTTAATAAAAACATTGCTCTGCAAGAACACAATGAGAACTATGCTATATGACATATTGTAGGGATGATTAAAGCTGTATACAGCAGGGAAGAGGGGTATTGAACACCAACATTTTTCTCAGTAAATGTATTTCTAATGGGGCTATTGACATGAAATTCACACCAGATGTATTTAACAACCCAAGTAATCAACAAATACAAAGAACTCAAAACAAGTCCATAAATGATTTGTAGTAATGTGCAGTGAGTGGGAGCACCGGGCAGATAGGCTTAACGTGCCGCTCGTAGCCGCTATCCCATGCGGTCCAATCAATCAAGAAAAAAATTTCAAAAAGCGAAACACTGGCGAAGCGAAAACGTAAAAAAAAAATCGAAATTTATTAAATATGCATAAAATCCATAGGCAGCAGCATGAAACAGGCCAAGGCTGCTCGCTTTCACTTCTCCAGTGCTCAGTTTTCTTTAAAAACGATTTTCTTGTGTAGTAATGTTGGTAATGACAGCTTCAAGAGGCCTCCTGTATGGAGTCACATGGATTGCTCAGGTGTGATTTTGGCCTACACAAACGGCCTTCAAATCTTGAAGGTTCTTGTATGAACTCTGATCTTCAGTTCTAGATAGATTTTCAATTGGACTCAAGTTGGGTGATTGACTGGGCCATTCTAGCAGCTTTGTTTTCTTTCCCTGAAACCTGCTGGGAATTTTCTTGGCTGTGCGTTTGAAATCATTGTCTAGCTGAAATGTCCGTCCTTATTTCATGTTCAGCATCCTGGTAGATGGCAGCAGATTATTATCTAGAATGTCCTGGTGCATTTCTTCATTCATCCTTCCTTCACTTATATGAAGTCTGACAGTGCCAAATGCTTGCAAAGTGAAGCCTTCTGATATCAGAAGGTATTTACTTGTCTCATGCCATACACACAGCACTGCCTAGATACCAAAAATGAGTTTTAATTCTCCCATTAGGAACCATGAGCAAAGACATGCAAATCACTATATGCTGAAATATAGTCCCACGCCATGATGTTCCCACTTTCAAATGTCACTGTTGGTATGGACCTTTGGGGTGATGTGCAGTGCCATTTCTCCTCCAAACATGGCGTGTGCAATAAAATCCAAAGACTTAAATTTTGGTCTCCAATTTTGATCACCCTATATTCTCCCAAAATTTCATTTGCTTGTCCTAATGTCGTGCAGCAAACTGTCGTTGTGTAACAAAAACAGCAAACGAGCTTTAACATGATTTTTCCTGGAGTCTTACAGTTGAGTATTGTGCAACCATGTTGGTTGAGTGCATTTCTGCCAATTTTAAGGCCTTTATAAAGCTCTCCGCAAGTGATCCTTGAATCTTGGGCAACTCTTCTGAGTATTCATTTGACTCCTCTGTCAGAAATCCTGCAAGGAGCACCTGGTCTGAAATGGCTGGTTTAGGGTGAAATTATGTTCTTTCCACTTCGGGATTATGGCCCCAACAGTGCTCACTGGAGCACTCCGAAGCTTAGAAATACAAATTTAACCAATGCCATCAGTATGTTCTGCAACAATAAGGCTGTGATGGTCTAGAGCAGGGGTCCCCAACCTTTTTTGCTCATGAGCCACATTTAAATTTAAAAAAAGAGTTGGAGAGCAACACAAGCATGAAAAAGTCCATGGGGATGTCAAATAAGAGCTCTGATTGGCTTTTTGGTAACCCCTATATGGACTGGCAGCCTACAGGAGAGAATGTTTGGCAGGACATCTGTTTTTTATACAACCAGAACATGCCTCTAAGCCAGTAATTAAAAAATAAGCACCTGCTTTGAGGCCACTGGGAGCAACATCCAAGGGGTTGGAGAGCAACATGTTGCTCGGGAGCTACTGGTTGGGGATCACTGGTCTAGAGAGAGTCCTTTGCTTTTACCCATCATGAGATGTGTCTTGTGTGATATATGGTAAAGAGAAACTTTTTTATAGGCCATCAATTAGGACTAAACGATCTGATATTAACACAGGGACAGGATTGCTTTCTAAATAGTGGCAGATTTCAGCAGGTTTCTTGGCTTTTCATGCCTTTTTGCACCACCTTTTCATCATGTGTTCAATACTTATTCCCTGTGCCATTTCACTTTATTACATATAACAAAGGTATACTGTCATGGAAAAACAAGTCACATGATCCCAGGACTCAGCGAACTAACAGGCTCTTGGCCTCATATCTAAGGTAATTGACTTTGACCTATGGAAATGATCCATACTTGGTAACTTGCTATATCAGAGCACACAGTTTCTCTTTATTTGTTTGTTCTTTAATTTTTCCTTCTTCCTTTTTTTTTCTCTTTATCTTACTTTTTACCTACTCCTTAAATGTATAATATATGTACATACTACTCTATGTTGTTCTACTATGTTGTTCTACTTACTAGTTCGGACCTCTGGTAGGTCTGTTGATTTTTTTTCATTGATGTACATGACCAACCTTTAATAAAAACAAGTTGGAAAAAAAAAGAATTGATACAATAGTTGCTAATACTGCAGAGATGTTGCTGTGAAACGTATCAATTAAATGTTGCAAAATTGTAACAGTTTCGAGACTGCACCTGAATTACTGAGCTGCCAGACTCAAACATGTCACCAAAATTCAACTTTAAAACTGAGATTTTGGAAAAACAGTAAAAGATGAATAATGGACAGTAATTGAAAAAAAGTCTTTATTTATGGAGAACAATCTGAAAACCACTGGACAGAAAAAAGTGTTTGGAGGGTGAACAACCCCTTTAATAGCCCCATTAGAAATTAAATTACTGAGAAAAACATGGATGTTTTCAAGATGTATGTTCCCTGCTGAATCTCAATCCAACAACAATGATGGCAAGGAATTCCACAAGTGATCAGAACATTCCTAAACATTATTTTCTCCCACACTACCATCTACTGGTCATCTCTGTTATTCACATGTATTTCTGACAGAGCTGCAACTACATGCAAGGATATGTAATACAGGAAATCATGTGCATCTCGCTTAGTGTATCACATACTGCCAGCTAAGTGGTATAGGGGGAAATTTGTTTCTGAGCAGCTCTGTACAGAGGAGGAGATTGTGAACTGACAAATGAGTGAAACTGGTTCTACATGGGCATATTTAAGGTGCTAATTCAGTTCCATCAGATTGAGTTGATAGTATATCTGCTTGTGTGTGGAGCCTCCATAAAAAACATATAGGCTAAAACTCAGCCATTGATAAGGTGCTCTACCAAGGGGCAATTATGATTCAATTGTAGGACCGGGACCCAAACAATTGAATTAGCCTTTGCCCTTGACATTGGTAGCCACATTGTGCAAAAATCTGCTCAACATCAGCAAAAAATGGTGCTACAGAAACCATATTTTCTAAACAAAAAATAGCTAAAGCAGAAATAAAAACAAGTGCCCAAAGTATACACGCCACTTCTGCTGCTCCAAGTTATAAATATGTGGCTCTTAGTCTAAAACGACATACACAACACACTTAATTGCTGCCTGATTATCGTTATCAGGATCATGCAGTTATAATAGGAATCAATTGACACTACAGAACAACCTTCTGAACTAAGTTGACAGCTTATTGGCTTGTGTATGTGTAAGGGTCCGAAGGCTCAGTTTAGCATAGCGACCAAAGAGGAAGCAGATAGTCCAACAAGTTCACGGTACAATAAGATTAGGCAATAGAATGTTCAAATTCCCGGCAAAAAGGGTCAGGGCAGGCAGAAAGGTTCGATATCCTAAAACAGGCTGGAGTCAACAACAGGAAATCCAATAATGGCAGCGAAGGGGCAGAGAATAGGCCCGGAGTAATCCATGGGATAGAAGATGGTAAGGGGTTAACCGATATCAGGTTACTTAATGTAAGAAATAGGGGATAGTGGCAAGTAAGGCTATTGGTGGGATTTTGCTGCAGTATGAGTCAAAGGTAAAGGTGGGCTATAAATAGAAGGGCACAGGTGAGATACTTACCTGAAAACTGGCCTTGAGGCATCCAGGAGCAGAATGGAGAGTGCTGTAGAAGAAGCAACAGGGAGAGGAATCAACCCTCCCACCCACCCCTAAAAAAAAAAATGTATTAGTCGCAGATTGGAGGAAATTGATTATTTGAGTAAAGGTAAACATAATAAAAGAAACAATGGATCCTGGCTGTTAAGGCAGGAGCAAGTGCTGAGAGAAAATTATTATTTTTTGGATTATATTATAAAAAGGATGTCATTTATATAGACAAAATAAAAAGCTGCAGCCTTTAAAACCTCCAGTAGTGTCCGTGTGGTTATTTGTAATACAGTCTACTATCCATCATTCTTGTTTGTTTGCTATGTCAAAGCTCTTTAAATAGACCTGTTTTGGCGATAATGTCGGCGTTCCATCCCTGGCGTGCTAATGCCAGCGTCCATTCCGACACACGTCTGAAGTGCCACATGGGTGGGCTGGGTCCCGCCATCTTCACTGAAAGTCTGGTAAGACTCCCTAACTGTACCCCCTTCCTTATGGAGGGCCTCAGGGCCACCACGACTCGGGCTAGACGGGAAATGTCTGTGGAATCTTTGGATAAGAAAAGGAGCATGAATATCAGACCTCCTCACTGGACACCTGGAATCCACATCTCAGGAGGAAGCTGTAAACGAACTGCTACTGGATTGATGATCTCCACTATTGCCTGATGAACTTGGGACCAAGTTTGGGAGTAGGCACTCTAAGATGGATATTCCTGGTGGACGGCCAGACCTTAGCACCAAGATAATACTGAGGAGAAGAAATTCAAAGGTTTCAAAACTGCATTTTTCGAGTTTGGCAAAAAGAGCATTCTTCCTCAATCGTGAGAGAACTTAACTGAACAACGGCTCTAAGTACGTAAAGTTCTTAGAAAAGCTTGGAATATCATCTAAGTAAACTACGACACTTTGGCCTAACAAATCACAAAAACTGTCTGACAAATTCTTGAAAAACCTCAGGCAGGTTACAGAGTCCAAAGGGCATCACGAGGTACTCGTAGTGCCCATCACGAGTGTTGAACACTGTTTTCTAGTCATTGCTCTCTCTGATCCGGATAAAATTATATGCCCCCCGGAGGTCCGGTTTAGTGAACAAACAGGCAGCCCTGAGTTGATCGAACAACTCGGAAATGAGGGGGAGAGAGTATCAATTTTTTACGGTGATTTTGTTTAAGCCCCAATAATCAATGCAGGGTAGTAGACTGCCATCTTTTTTCTCTACAAAGAAAAAAGAATTAGGCCGGATGAATCCGCTTTGGAGATTTTCTTGGATGTTTTCCTTCATAGCTTTGGTTTCTGAAGACGAGAGTGCATAAATACGTCCTTGAGGGGGCATAGTGCCTGGAAGTTCGACAGGGCAGTCAAACGACTGGTCAGATCTTTTGTTGAGGACACCGTAATAAGGCTTGATAAGCAGGAGGTAGAGAGGGAAGATTCCTGAAACTGATGAGTAGAGTGATGGGGAAGATGATCAATTCTGCCCAAGTACGTTTCTCCAAACCTACCTGTTTCCTGGCTTCACAGGACACTTGTGGGCGAAATGGGATTTGCCCCCACAATAAAGTCCAGCTGCCCGTCTCCGAAATTTCTCCTCTTCGGAGAGTCAGGTCCATCCTATCTGCATAGGCTCCTCAGTAGAAATAGAAGATGAAGAAGAAGAAAAAGCAGATGATGAAGAGAATGTGCTGGGGAGCATGGGTCTCTTGAAGCAAGGGGCCAGCATAGGTTGAAATTTCTTGATGCAGTTTTTGTCCGCCTGGTGCTCTCTTAGCCGAGTGCCCACCTTAATGTCCAAAGCTATGAGGTCTTCCAATAGCGAAGGCAGTTCACAGGAGACCAGGTCATCTTTAAGGCAGGCAGAGAGCCCATTATAGAAGGAGGAGTGATAGGTCTCATTGTTCCAACCAGTCGATGGCATATTCAGAAGCATTGAGGCTCCCCTGGTGAATCTGCAGTAGCTGAGAAGAGTCTGATGCGACCCAGCCAGGAGTGTCGAACACAGTCCGGAATTCCTGGAGAAAGGCCTTGGCATCATCGATTATGGGAGATGCCAATTCAAGGGCTTTCCCTGCCAGACGGGTGATCACGAATCCCACCTTGGCTCATTCCGACCCGAATTTTGTGGGCTGCAGCTTTCCCTGATGTCCCGCATGGGAAGGCTGGGCGTCGCAATCTTCACTGCGAGTCTGGTAACTCTCCCTTACAGTATGGTGCTATCCAATGGGCCTGCCTGGACGATATCTGTCCAAAAATTGGGAAGAGATGAATTGGGCAGATTTTATTTTCCCATTTCATTGAGTATTGCATCTGCATGTTGACGAGGTCTTGGTTCTGATGGATAGTATACCTGCAATTAAGATGCTTAGGCTTGGGCCAGATAGCCAAGTAGGTTGCTTAGTGCAGCCCAACCTTATCTTGCAAGCTCCAGTTAGTATTATTATGAATTTTGCACGAGTTTGTAAGACAGATTTGGTGGAATTCAATATTTTTTTGACCCTTAAATTTAACATCTGTATGAAAATGAAAGATTCCTTAGATCTAGCTTATTCAGAACCCGACAGGAAAAAAATCTTAATTGAAGATCTTGGCCAATTGGATATTATACAGGCATTTTTTCAATTATTTTTAACTCTTTAAAAGATTTTTGGCAGACTTAAAGGGGTTGTTCACCTTTGAGTTAACTTTTAGTATAATGTAGAGAGTGATATTGTCGTTAACTTTTAGTATAATGTAGAGAGTGATATTCTGAGACAATTTGCATTTGGTTTTCATTTTTTATTATTTGTGGTTTTTGAGTTATTTAGCTTTTTATTCAGCAGCTCTCCAGTTTGTAGTGTCAGCAATTTGGTTTCTAGGGTACAAATTACCCTAGCAACCCTGCATTAATTTGAATAAGAGACTGGAATATGAATAGGAGAGGGACTGAATAGAATAAGTAATAAAAAGTGACAATAATAATACATATGTAGCCTTACAGAGCATTTGTTTTTGGATGGTGTCAGTGACCCCCATTTGAAAGCTGCAAAGAAACAGAAGAAAATTGCAAATCATTAAATAACTATGAAAAATAAATAATGAAGACCAATTGAAAAGTTTCTTAGAATTGGCCCTTCTACATTATACTAAAAGTTAACTTGAAGGTGAACCATCCCTTTAAGGTACAGTGATCCAAATTACAGAAATATCCTACACAGGTATCACAGGTACAGGTTGCAACCCTAACTGCAATCCATTTCTCAAAAGAGCAAACTATTTTTTTTTATATTCAGTTTTGAAATCTGACATGGGGCTAGACATTTTGTCAATTTCCCAGCAGCCCCTGTCATGTGACTTGTGCCAGCACTTTATGAGGTACTGCTTTCTGGCAGGCTGTTTTTCCTTCTCAATGTAACTGAATGGAACGCAGTGGGACATGGGTTTTTACTATTGAGTGTTGTTCTTAGATCTACCAGGCAGCTGTTATCTGGTTGTATATTATCAAAAGGGAGACAAAATATCCAATCATAATAGTAATAATAATGATAATATATGTGGAAGGCTCCAAAAATGGAAAAACGGAGGTTGTACTTACAGTTCACCCCAGTCCATGGGTGCACAAACGACACCAAAGCATGTAAATACTCCCTCAAAATCAATGAAAATATCCAAAATAAATAAGTTAAAAAGTTCAATCCATTTATTAGAACATATAAGCAGATGGCCTAACACGTTTCATGCCTGTTGGGGCACTTACTCTTAGTCTGTTCTCTGGTTACCTTCCCATTGTTCTGTTAGGCTGCTGGGAGGGAAAAGGGGAAGGGGTGATATCACTCCAACTTGCAGTTTATCAGAGCACAAGTCACATGACTTTGGGCAGCTGGGAAATTAACAAAATGTCGAACCCCAGATTTCAAAACTGAATATAAAAACATCTGTTTGTTCTTCTGAGAAATTAATTTCAATGCAGAATTCAGCTGGAGCAACACTATTAACTGATGCATTTTGGAAAAAAAAAATTCTTCCCATGACAGTATCCCTTTAAATAGTACAGAAAAAGCCCTAAGCATTTCATGTCAATAAGAGACATATTATAGGCTAACTTTCTTTAGACAGAATATTCAGTGTGCGTCTAAAGATTGCCTATGACTAAGTGCTAGGTAATGAAATGCATTAGGCTCCATGTGGGGATATTATTTTAAAAATTATATTAAATTTTTTTAAAATTATACAATTCTATTTTTTTTTTTTAAAAGAGCTTGTATTTAGAAAAATTTTTTTGAGTTTGACATTATACCTCGCTCACTAGAGGTCTCTTGCATCCCATAGTGCGTTTTTCACCACTACATAAATTATTCTGTTGCCAAGACCTTTTTGAATGATTATATGCTCTGGATAAGTACCTGCCTAAAAGTACAGTTTTCCCCTTGGCTGAACGTCTGGGGCATGAGCACCTGGATTCAATGTTGACAGTGGTAAGATTATATACAGGGCCGGATTTGCATAGTGGGCGCCCCTAGGCCAACTGCCGTTGGTCGCCCCCATACTCTGACCTTTATTCGCATATTTTCATCATCAGGACCGGAGCAATGGGGATTGAGACACAGGAAATTATAAAAAACTATTGTATCTCCTGCGTATCTCCAGTGTTTCTGAACAAATGTGGGTTTGGCTGGGCAGCATGCTGCCCCCTAAAATCCTGCCACCCTAGACCTGGGCCTAGGTGGCCTTTCCACAAATCCAGGCCTGCTTATGAATGTACCCAGGATTCCTGCTTCAAATGTTTAAAAAATGGATATAAATTGTATAAAACAGTTAAATGGCCTGAGACACACCATTTCCATATTTATAGGTTTTAAACAGAATAACAAGAGTTTGTGCATTAGAGTGGGATCAGATGAACTGGCTGCAATGGGCTGGAGCCTTGGGTGTCAGCTGTTTAGGGGCTGGTAGCTGCTAAGGATTTTAGCCATGATAGAGCAGTAACCAGTGCATGTGTGCTACTGCATTGATACAGTGAGCCTTGATTAGAGAAATTCAGTGCTGCTGCTTGGGGGTAGTTAACATTTAATTAATTTTTAATTGTCAAAATAAATTAGTAATTTCAAACATATCAATTTGTTTAACAATAAATAATGCCTCTTAAAGTAAAACCTATACTTTTTGTTCTGATGGAGGGTGGATTGGGAGGGTAATTGGGGGCTGGTGGTATGCAATTGTGCAAGCACAGTTACCCAGAAATAGCAAACGGAGCAATGCATTCATCTTTTTGCAGTAAAACCATTTGCTGATTGGTTGCTACTGGTTGTAGATGGTGAAAATACAATCCTTTCAGCCAATGACAGATTAAGTTTACACTGCTTGATATTAATTTATAAGACTCTGCTCCAGAACACTTCAGAAATAAACTGCACAAAGAAGCTAATTCCACAAAAAGAATAATAGCTGTAACACACCCAGCAGTTAGGAATTCAAGTTATGCAAGTAGCTTCAACTAACATACCTTTGGGGGAAAAAAAGTTGGAGGGTTGTGGAGTCAGCAGGCTGCAAGAGTTCAATGAGATCCAGACACAAAAATCACTTCAACTTTTTTTTTTTTTACTATGCTACAAGCCTTGAGAATGTGCCCAATTCATTTACCAAGATCTGACAGCATGATAAGAAAGGTAACTTTGTGTTATTACAGATTTGCTAACACAGGTGAATTGCCCTTTAAACTGCACTTCACAGTTTCTCAAAATTGCTTATCTTAAATTGTTACAATTGCTTCTTTGTTTATCTTAAATTGTTAAGAAAGTACAATTCTGGGCTCTCTGCCAAAGGCCAATTAAGTAAGAAACATTGTATCTTTTTCTGGCTGTTCAGTGCAGGAGATTTAAGAGAAAGTCTGGACTTTTCAATAACAATCTGGGGCTGCGGGGTGAGCTGTCAAAATCAGGACTGTCCGGCAAAAAAATGGGACAATTGGGAGGTGTGCAAGTGCCGCACTACTTACCCGAGAGTTATTTGCATATACCCTGCTGCTGCTTACATGTCATAATATTATTGCTCAGAACTGCCCAAGGCACAACTTTCCATTCAGGCAAATGGATTGAACATTGCAAGCATGTTGCCGTCAGGCTGAATATTGCAGACTTGGCAAAATTCAGGCAGCTGCACCATTCCCCTTAAGCATCGGGCTGTTAAGCAGTTCCTCACTGTTTCTCACCATTTCTCATCATTTTCTCACAATTTCTCTGCAGCCAGCAGCTATTTAATACAACATAATACACCCCTATTTCATTATTAGCTAACACATTGACATAGTGTAGTGCTGCGTTGCGGCTATGAAATCCTGTGCTTAGTTCGGTTCTGATCTGCAATGAATCTGTATGGGTTTCCTCTCACACTCGAGATTAATTGGCTCCTGATAAAATTCACCCTAGTATGTTGTGTGAATGCAAAAGTAACCTTATATTGTAAGCTTCACTGGGGCAGGGACTGTAGTACAATCTATCTAAAGATCTAAAGTTTGTTGGTGCTAAATAAGGCTAGCATAAGCTAAATGGGAGTCAGGGCATAAATATAAATATAATCTCTCCTCAATATCTCCTCAACACTGAGAAGAGGAACACCCATTGGTTACAATTTAATTGGAAGTCTCAATCTCCCAAACAACTCATGGGTAAATAATGTATGGAATCCAGACAAATTGTGTGAGCAACCTGTTTAAAGATGTTCCCAATGCTATTCCTCAAGGACCAACACAAGTGATAGATCCCATGACACATTCAAAAGAGAGCACATGGAAATGAACTGTATACATGCCTCATAAACTAGTTTATGCATCTGTGCTGACAAGAGAATACATCTCTGTTGGTGGTCTTTGAGAGCTGGATTTATACTGTATTATGAAGGGCCCTGTGGTCCAGCTAAAATATTAGCAACCCGAAACCTGATCTCCTCAGCTGTATTAGCACAGAATTTTGTCCAGATTTTGGGTGTGGTTGTCCCTGTTAATACAAAGAGAATTACCCATCTCTAGGGTACTAGAGCAGGGATCCCCAACCTTTTGAACCTGTGAGCAACATAAAAGGAGTTGGGGAGCAACACTAGCATGAAAAAATGTTCTCAGGTGCCAAAAAAGTGCTGTGATTGACCATTTAGTAGCCCCTATGTGGATTTTCAACCCACATTGAGGCTCTGTTTGGCAGTAAATCTGGTTTTTATGAAACCAAAACTTGCCTCCAAGCCTGGAATTCAAAAATAATCACCGGCTTTGAGGCCACTGGGAGCAACATCCAAGGGGTTGGAGAGCAACATGTTGCTCACAAGCTACTGGTTGGGGATCACTGTACTAGAGTATAAGCTGTAAAACTTTGCAGGATTTCCCTCACCCCATGAAAGAGAACAGAGATGTGAATTGAGAACCCAGTAAAGTTAGGGAGAGAACATTGTATACAGTTGTGCTCATAAGTTTACAAACCCTGGCAGATTTTTTGATTTCATAACCATTTTTCAGAGAATATGAATGATAACACAAAAACTTTTCTTTCACTCATGGTTAGTGGTTGGCTGAAGACATTTATTGTCAAACAACTGTGTTTACTCTTTTTAAATCATAATCACTACACAAACTACCCAAATGACCCTGATCAAAAGTTTACATACCCCAGTGCTTAATACCATGTATTGCCCCTTTAACATCAATGACAGCTTGAAGTCTCCCCAGAGTGGCTCAATGATATTGACTTTATTTTCTAAAAAAAAAGAAAATGAAATATACAGAATGTGCCCAACAGGAGTTGTAAAGAAGATGGTGACTGTGCATTTTGCACAAAGTACAGGTATGGGACCGGTTATCCAGAATGTTCAGGACCTGGAGTTTTCTGTATAACAGATCTTTCCTTAATTTGGATCTTCATACCTGAAGTCTACTAGAAAATAATGTCAATATGAAATAAACCCAATAGGCTGGTTCTGCTTCCAATAAGGATTAATTATATCTTAGCTTGAATTCAGTCCAAGCTGTTTTATTATTATAGAGAAAACATTTTAAAAAATGATTTGATTACCCAGAATCTAAGGTAAACTCTTGCCATTCATTATCTCACCAATCAATGTCATGCATTGACTTGGCCCTTGTATCCCCAGAACTGCTGGCAAAAATTTCTCATATTGAATATAACAGTCAATTTCTGAACATTCCTTACTGTTAATTCAACTCTCACTTTTTCCGGTCACGTCTGCTAAGAGATGGCTGGAGAAAGCCCGAGATTCAGCGTTTCGTTATTGGGACAAAAACCAAGGCTCAGCTGCACCATCAGTGCTATGGGATGCATTTAAAGCAGTTAATAGGGGGACCTTAATCCAGTCGATTCATACAGTTCGAGCTTGTAATAAACAAGAAGTGAAACTAGCACAGCTGCAGGTAGAGGAATTGGAGTCTGTATACGTACAATCCCCTACCAATGAGAATCACGACCTATTAGTACAGGCGCAGGGGAGATATAAGTGCACGCTCACCAAAACCACCCAAAAGAAATCACTTTATGCATCTCAAAGGGGCTTTGAACAGGGAGAAAAATCAGGTACTCTGCTGGCATACCTATCCAAAATCTCCTCCCCTCAGACAGTTATCTCCGGAGTTAGAGATGAAATTGGCAATTTCATTACTGACCCGGAACAAACGGCAGCCCAGTTTGCCACCTTTTACAAATCCCTGTATAACACGAGGGCCACATACAGTTTAGAAGATCTGAATAACTTTCTTGATGCCATCCCCTTCCCACAATTGCCTGGAGACCATGCCCAATTTCTGAACAAACCTATCTCTTTACAAGAAATAAGAGATGCCTCTCAATCTATGGCTGCCTCTAAATCACCATGGTCTTGATGGGTTACCTAGTGAATGGTATAAAGCCCTAGGGGAAGAAATTATAGGTACTCTTCATACGATTCTAACTCAATCTTATGAACAAGAACAACTTCCACAGTCTTTCTATTCAGCATAAATTGTGTTAATACATAAGGAGGGTAAAGATCCAGAGCTGTGTGCATCATATCGGCCAATATCGCTGTTAAATACCGATGCAAAAATCTTATCTAAGGTACTGGCTACTCGGTTATCATCGGTGATCTCTCTGTTGGTTCACCCGGATCAGACGGGCTTTATGCCAGGACGTACAACCAACGTTAACCTAAGGAGACTCTACTTTAATTTGCAGGTACCCCATGACAATATAGGATCAAGGATAGCGGTTGCCTTGGATTCAGAAAAGGCATTTGATTGAATGGGATTACTTGTGGATGGTCCTTAGGAGATTTGGGATAGGGGATCCATTCATTAAATGGATAGAATTGTTATATAAACATCCTAGGGCGCAAATCAAGGTAAATGATGTAATCACACCTCATTTACCACCTTTGCAGGGTTACGTATAAATTGGGCTAAATCCACTATTTTCAACATAGATCCGGTAAACTACTCTGGTCCACTAGCAGAAACCCGATTACAATGTGTGGAATCCTTCAAATACCTTGGCATTCAAATACATCGTGAGTCAAACCAGTTCATACCGATGAATATCATACCTATCACTCAAAAGCTTAAATTGGCCCTCTCGGTTTCTGGATCACTGCCACTGACTTGTGGGGGGAGGGTCAATTTGATTAAAATGGTATACTTTCCCAAATATCTCTATGTGTTTCATAACATCCCAATCCCTCTACCTGGGAAGATCTGCTAAGGAATTCAGTCTCTGATTACCCCCTTTCTGTGGAACAATAAGGTACCACGAGTATCATCTAAGGACTCATCCAGACGAGCAGATTCGTGGAGATTAGTCGCCTGGCGACAAAACGCCACGTCTTTGAGGCAACTAATCTCCTCGAATAGCTTGTAAGCGCTGCGCACCCGTTAGGCGTAAAGTCGCCTGCACTTATTCACAAGCAGCGGCGCGATTTTCAAAGTCGCTGAAAATTACCTGACGTGACGTTTTGTCGCCAGGCGACTAATCTCCCTGAAAACTCCCCGTCTGATCTTAGCCTTAGACTCTGAAAGTGCCCTATGATAAGGGAGGCCTTGGATTACCAAACTTCTTCTACTATTACCTAGCATCGCAAATAATCTACATTCATTGGTGGCTCACACAGGATCTGGATAATCCTAATGTCATACTTCAGGCTCATTGGGTAGGTTCGCTAGAGGCATTACGGAACTGTCCCTTTAGAAAGTGGAAGACTACCCAACTCTGCCCCCTTGTATGCTGGCACCTTACCAAGGCAAAAAGCTTCCACTCAAGTCTCCATACCTCCCATTATGGAACAACTCATATTTGCAACATTTCTATAGGACTGAAGCTGTCGAATACTGGGCCCCTAAGAAGCTTAAGTATTTAGTAGTAGTAGTATTTCCACCTAATAGTGGAAAATCTTTTTATGGACAAAATGAAATTAGAACAGAATCTAGCCATCCATACGATCCCCATGTTTCGATACCTACAACTGAGACATATGTTTCACTCACAATTCAGTAACGTCAGGGAACGTATCAGAACCGGCAATACTTACTTATTTACGTCAAACTTGCCCTCCTAAAATGATCTCATATGTATACACTAATCTTTTACTTACAATACCTTCCCTGTTTGAGAGAGCAAATGATACATGGAAAATATATCTGCCAACCCTTACTAACAATCAATGGGAGGAAGTGACAGGGCACATATATAGTTTTTTTTTATCTCAGCCAGGGATAAGTTAATTCAGCACAAATTTCTGTTACGTACTTACCTTTACTCCTAATAAATTAGCTCGAATGAGCAGGTTGACAGAGCCAAGATGCCCAAGATGTCACATGATGGATGGTTCCTTCTGGCAAATGGTATGGACCTGTCCAATAACAGTAGTTTATTGGAAAGAAGTGTGTATATATATTTCAGAAGCCCTTGAGGTGCCTAATGTATATAATCCTGAAAGCTGCCTGTTAGGGATAGTTGAAGAACTACTGCCAGCAGCCCATGTCAGATTAACTGTGAGGACATTACTATTCTATGCAAAGAAAATGTTGGTGATGCACTGGATCTCCCCAAATCCTCCCCAAAGTTGAATGTTTGTGCGTCTGGTGTTTGAGTCTGGCAGCTCAGTAATTCAGGTGCAGACTCCAGAATTTTGCAACATTTAATGGATACATTTCACAGCAAAATCTCTGGAGTATTAGCAACTATTGTATCAATTCTAACAGCTGCCTGTAATGAAACCCAGAGATTCTGCTCAGCAGGGACAAAGATAAGAAATGTATCCATTAAATGTATCAGTTTAGAACAGCTGCTTTAGAAGGTGAAAAATGACACTTTACACTTCAGTATTAGAAAAACGGTTACAAATAGAGACTAGACAGTAATTAGAAAAATACATTATTTCTGGTGATCTATCTCAAAACAACTAGTTGTTTGAAGGTGAACAACCCCTTTAAGAGAATACATCAAAATATCCGAGCTTGTTTCTAAAACATCTTTGGATGTCAACTGAGAAGTAACTAGTGTAAACTATTATAATGTGGCTCCATCCTTTTGAATTGAATCCAGAAAGCTCAGAATTACAGAAAAGCCGTCTCCCATAGACTCTATTTTACCCAATTTATCCACATTTTTTTTTTTTATGTTTTCCTTTTTTTCCTGTATTAATAAAACAGTATTAAGCTAAGGTAAGATCTAAATTACAGAAAAATCCATTATCCGGAAAAACCCAAGTCCTAAGCATTGTGAGGTATGAGGTCAACGAATCACAACCTATGGTTTTATGAGAAAAAGTTCACTGGCTCCCCCAATTTCCTCTCAGCAATGTCCTGTCCGTCAGCAGCAGCATCATATGACAAATGAACCCCCAGTCAGCCTCCTTCCCGTATCAAAACAATCACCTCACGGTACAGTCACACACAGCGCTGCTATCACCAGTGAGTGAACTGAGCAGTATCTCTCCTGTGAGAAATTCACTCGTCGCACACAGCCTGTATATTCCCTTCGCTATCTCCACAAGTACAGTCAGACCCAGCTCTTTACCTGCCACATTTCCTCACGCCTTCTGTCTCCCGCCAATTAGTCCCCCAGACTGCTATGTGGTGAAGCAGCGCTTACACTCTCCCAGACCTTAGCAGTCCTCATCCGCTCCTAGCCCATTGCAGCCCCAGCTTATAGCTATGTCCTCTCTCGCTCTCCCTTTGTGGTGTCCGTCCCAGCCCCACTCACTGTGATGGTCACTTCGTGTTTCTTCAGCCTGGACTTTAAACTCTTCATGATTCCCTAGAGACTGCCCCTTCACACATCACTCTTTCCCCGCTGGGATTCTATGGAAATACCGTCTGTTCCTCACTGGTTTTCACTGTGACTGTGCGCCGAGCCACTTTGCCCAAGCGGAGCACGCTCCTACCCTTGATTGACGAGCTGTAACCCAATCACGACCGTGGAAAAGTTTGGAGGCGGGACTTCCTTTGGGAACTTTTTTCCCAAGGTTTGGGACGCACCTTTTGCCGGGATCACGGGGCTACATAGGAAAGTGGCGCAGCGAGAGGAATGGAGCAACCTCTGCAACCTACAGTGACGTCTTTAAAGGTGTTGTTCAACTTTAAATGAACTTTTAGCATGATGTACACAGTGATATTCTGAGACAATTTGCAATTGGTTTTCACTTTTTATGGTTTTTGAGTCATTTAGCCTTTTATTCATTTAGCTTTTTATTCAGCAGCTCTCCAGTTTGCAATGTCTGCTACCTGGTTGCTAATGTTCAAAAATCCCTGGCAACACACACTGATTTGAAGAAACTGGAATGTGAATAGGAGATGGCGTGAATAGAAATAGGAAATGATCAATGATAATAAATGTGTAGCTTTACAGAGCATTAGTTTTTTACATGTGGGTCAGCAGGGCCAAAGATTAAAGGGATACTGTCATGGGGAAACTTTTTTTTTTAAGATGCATCAGTTAATAGTGCTGCTCCAGCAGGTCATATGACTTTTGATAAACTTCAATCACTCTTTACTGCTGTACTGGAAGTTGGAGTGATATCACCCCCTCCCTTTCCCCCAGCAGCCTAACAACAGAACAATGAGAAGGTAACCAGATAACAGCTCCCTAACACAAGATAACAGCTGCCTGGTAGATCTAAGAACAGCACTTAATAGTAAAAACCCATATCCCACTGTATTCCATTAAATTACAGTGAGAATGAAAAATAGGCTGCCAGAAAGCAGTTCCCTCCTTAAGTGTTGGCACAAGTCACATGACCAGAGGCAGCTGGGAAATTGACAAAATGTCTAGCCCCATGTCAGATTTCAAAACTGAATATAAATAAATCTGTTTGCTCTTTTGAGCAATGGATTTCAGTGCAGAATTCTGCTGGAGAAGCACTATTAACGGATGCGTTTTGAAAAAAAACATGTTTTCCCATGACAGTATCCCTTTAAGAACTACATCCTCTAATCTATCAATTAAAGGGCACCTATTGCCAAAAAATGTTATCCCCAATTAAAGGTCTGGGCTGATAGAGCCCACATTCCGGTTGGGGATAACAGTAGTTTTTTTTATTTTTTAAATGCCGCCTGCCAGCGCTATGTTAGACACACAGGGAGGGAGATCCTATTGCGAGCCGCCATGTCAGCTCAAGCGTATTGAATTGTGACATCAATTGCATAATGAAAAGCTGCTGCGATTTTGGGGCCGCATTTCATTATGCGCATGCACTTGAACTGACATGGCGGCTCGCACCATCTTGGAAAGTGTCTGTGAGAAGCTAAGCTTAAAGGAACAGTTCAGGGTAAAAATAAAAACCGGGTAAATAGATAGGCTGTGCAAAATAAAAAATGTTTCTAATATAGTTAGTTAGCCAAAAATGTAATATATAAAAGCTGGAGTGAGTGGATGTCTCACATAACAGAATACAACACAACATCCTGCTTTTCAGCTCTCTAAATCTGAGTAAGTCAGCGACTTGAGGGGGGGCCACATGGGACATAATTGTTCAGTGAGTTTGCCATTGATCCTCAGCATTCAGCTCAGATTCAAAAGCAACAGTTATGACCCATGTGGTTCCCCCTCAAGTCATTGATTGGTTACTGCCTGGTAACCAGGGTAACCAGTCAGTGTAAACAAAAGAGAGCTGAAAAGCTAGGTTAGACTTTCAGTCACTCCAGCCTTTATACATTACATTTTTGCCTAACTAACTATATTGAAAACATGTTTTATTTTGCACAGCCTATCTATTTACCCAGTTTTTACTTTTATACTGAACAATTCCTTTAAGGGTCATCACTAATTATCCAGCAGAAAATTAGGGTTGGATTTAATATAAACTGATGCTACAGGGCTGGTTATTAAAGGGTTTGTTCACCTTTGAGTTAACTTTTAGTATAATGTAGAGAGGTATATTCTGAGACAATTTGCAATTGGTTTTCATTTTTTATTGTTTGTGGTTTTATAGTTATTTAGCTTTTTTTGCAGCAGCTCTCCAGTTTGGAGTGTCAGCAATTTGGTTTCTAGGGTACAAATTACCCTAGCAACCCTGCATTGATTTGAATAAGAGACTGGAATATGAATAGGAGATGGACTGAATAGAAAAGTAATAAAAAGTAGCAATAACAATACATGTGTAGCCTTACAGAGCATTTGTTTTTAGATGGGGTCAGTGACCCCCATTTGAAAGCTGCAAAGAAACAGAAGAAAATTGCAAATCATTAAAAAACTATGAAAAATAAATAATGAAGACCAATGGAAAAGTATATTAGAATTGGCCCTTCTACAATATACCAAAAGTTAATTTGAAGGTGAACCACCCCTTTAAATTCTGATGCTAATTGCACTGGTTTCTCAGCCTTATACTGTGACATTTCTATTCTATGTGTACTGTATATTGTGAGTTGGTCCCTAAGCTCAGTAAGTGACAGCAGCACAGAGCATGTGAATCAGTGAATCAGCAGAAAAGAAGATGGGGAGCTACTGGGGCATCTACTGGGGAGACACGGATCTTTACTGTTAGATGACTGTGGTTGACATAGAAGCCCAAATACACCGTTTTCGATTGAACAGGTCCATTTTAGATTGAATCTAACAATTCAAAGCATTTCCCCCCAAAAAAAACTTCAACTTCTCAAATTTAATCAAAAGACTCCATATAGGAGGTCCCTCATAGACTAAAACAGTAATTCAGCAGGTTGAAGGTGGCGAATAGTCGAAGTCAGCATTTTTAAAGAGACAGTACATCAATATTTGAATAGTCAAATTTTTTCAATTCAACTCGAATTTTAGCCTATTCAATAGTTTAAATACCCAAAAATTACTTTGAAATTTGATATTTTTTAAATAGAATTTTCACTTAGACTCTTGATAAATTTGCCCCTAAGATTTGGGGAGATTTAGCCGCCCAGAGAATCTATTTCGCCAGCGGGATTGCACTCGGAGCATTTCGTTTTCGGAAGTCACCACGTAGTTTCCTCGTGAGTCAGCTTAAGGAAACGAAATGCTCGGAGTGCCATCCCACCCACTATTTAGATTCTAGCCTGGCGGGAAGGCTTTTCAGGGAGATTAGTCGTCCAAAAAAGAATCAATTTGAAGCTGGGTGACGAAATCTCCCCCGACTGTGTGTAAAAGTCTGCATATGGTTGGAGTTGTTTTAACAAATATTGAGAATTTTTTGGAGTTTAAGAAATAACCCTTTATATCTCCTGCTGTAATGTGGAAAAAATCCTGCAGTTGTAAAAATTTACACACATATATATATATATGCAACAAAGGCATGTATGACAGCAACTGTGCAAATTTACAGTTGTGTTCAGAATAATAGCAGTCCGACATCACTAACCTAATCAATCACTGTTGTTTACTAGTAGGTGTACTAGAGTAATAGAAAACAGAGTCATGATATGGATGCTGCGGATTCTGTGTTACTGAATTATAAGTATTATTGACGCTTGTTCAAAATAATAGCTTGTTCTAAATTATAGCAGTGTGGAGTTCAATTAGTGAGGTCATTCATCCTGTGAAAAAAAAGGTGTCAATTCCCGCCCTTCTTTAAAGGAGAACCAAACCTGTTCACCAGGCAAATGCCCCTAATTTTTTAACTTACCCCTCCTGTAGATTCTTGCCATGGGAACCATGTTCTTTCTTCTTTCCTTTGTAAGTAGACCAGCGTTTTCAGCGCATGCCCAGTTGGAGGAGATTTCCAGACCCAATCCACTGCACATTTGCCGAAAAGTCAAGAAAATTTTCGCAAAAAAATCTGACATTTTTGTGACTTTCAGTACATGCACAGTGGTTCGGGTCCAGAAATCTACTCCAACTGCATATGCCAAAACTTACAAAGAAGACTGAAGAAAGAAGATGTCTGCCAGGAACTCCCGTGGCAAAATTCTGCAGGAAGGGCAAGTAAAAAATTAGTGACTTGAGGGGAAGGGGGGGTGGGCGGGCTGAATGCTGAGGATCAATAGCAAACTCACTGAACAGTTATGTCCCATATGGCCCAAGACACCCACAGCTTTATACATTTAGGGGCAGATTTATTAAATTCCTTTGAAGGATTCGAAATTCTTTCTAATTTTCAAAAAGATCTGATTTCGAATAACTTTTTTGGGTACTTCGACCATCGAATTAAAAAAATTCGGATAAATTTTTATTCGAATCGATTGATCATTTGATGGTCGAAGTACTTGCCAGATTAAACCTACCGAATTGCTGTATAACCTTATGGGAAGCTCCCATAGGGTTATTTCAGCATTTTTAGATTGAATAAAGAAAATTCGATAGAATGGTTAAAATAGTTCGATACGAACGATTTAATCGTTCAATTAAAATTTTTCTGATCGATCGAATTTCTCTAAAACCCTTCAAATTAGATATTTGAATTTCAAGGGTTAAAATTCGACTGAAATTAACCCTCGAATTCGACCAATAGTATATCTGCCCCTAAATGTTTGGATAACGAACTATAATAGAAACATTTGTTATTTTGCACTGAACTGTTTATTTAAGTAAAGGCAGGGTTAGACTGGAAAGTCAGGGCCCACGGAACTGTGACTTGTAGAGCCCTCTACAGGGACACACACAACTGTATCTATAACAGTTGGAAAGATTGAGAGCAATGTTTGTATTTACTGAATGAACTAGCAGCACCATATCTGTATCAGCTATTTCTAAGTAAAGCAGTAAACAGGATTCCACTGGTTTAAAAAAAAAAATACTGTAAAGGATACACGATTAAGCATTCTCTCAGCAGCTCAACACTGTCACATGCCCAGGAAAATGCCAGGAGCAGATGACAACTGCACAGACCGCTAATCCACATCCTGAGATATGATGCCATCTTCCTGGCACAGGAGGCTTTAGCTGATATCAAATCCCTTAACTTGCCTTAGCAAAGTTTTCCAGTAATAAATAAAAGCTGTGCTGCAATAAAATATGGGCAAAACCAGTATTTTTCTACTTCCCATTGGATAAAATATTACAGAGATTGGGGGGGCAGGCACCACAGAAGAAGCTTTTCCTGCTACGAGTTTCATCCCGTTTTGGGCAGGCGCATAGGCTGTAGGATGAAAGCTTAACTTGGAAACAAAAAAAAAAAATAGATTTTTGTACTTACCGTTAAATCCTTTTCTCTTGTCCTACATTGG
>CM044436.1:26541998-26594342 GCA_024363595.1 Xenopus borealis | reverse complement strand
AGCAGACTTGCAGCAGGGACTAAGGTACATTAATCTGGAGAGCTGTTTAGAGCAAATTTATAGATAGAAGAAAAAAAAACATTTACTTTTCCTTTAAGGTTAATTCCCTGTTCTTGTTGTGTGATTAAATCCCAGTCATACAACCCTTTCTAATATTTATTCTTCATGTTTATTCTGCTCACATTGTTCAAGTTTATTTCCAGACTTTATACCTGTTTTTGTCGTGTGATTAAATCCCAGTCATCCACAAGCCAAGGTTTTAGTTCCTCTGGAATCTTTACCTTCACTTCAACTCTGTTCATAAAAGTCTCCTCCTAAGGGGGGTATAACATGTCTTCAGAATGGCGAATGATTGATGTGAGGTTGCATGCATGTTCTATATTACTTGCTATATGTTAGTGGACCTATTGTGCAGTACTCGCTTCCAGATGGCATGTATCCCACATTTAAAGTGTATGTATTTTAGGGATGGTTGTTGAAATGTATAGTTGGCACCATGGCATTACTCAACTATAGACTTACACTTTCCACAGTAGGGTCAATCCTTGCACGTTTTTTACGTGGTGGCTGAGGAATCTCACTGGTACTACTGCCCTCCCCACTTCCAGGGCCTGCAGAAAAAAAAAATTAATAGGTGTGCTCAGGTCACACATTAATTCATACAAATAATCAAATTCTTTTGGGAAGAGTAGATGGATTGGAAGAGTCACTCACCTTTCTGTTTATTCTTCTTTGTTTTGCTGAAAGATTAAAAAAAAAATAATAATCATGAGAATTGAAACCTGGCTGCCTAATGGTTTGTATCTAGGAGAACAGATAATTAACAAAATTGAATGTTACTACACTTCAACTTAATTCAGCCCTTCATAATGATATACAATAAATTATCAAGGGCAGAAAAAAAGACTAAGGATGCACTACTAAAATCTGGGATGAGTGGACGGATGACAACTCCTAGTAAAAGCTAGAGGCCTACAAGGGCAACACTGGATAAAATTAACCCCAATTCTAATGTACCTATGTGCAATGAAACTGGAATGTAAGTTAATGCTGACTATTGTATCCATGGCTGATGACTTAAAATGTACTGGATAACCCCAACCCCTCTCTCTTCTTTACCCCCAAGTTGAAAATAAAAAACACTTTAAAAAAAAGAATGGACTACTAAAGAGCTTACATCTACTACACAAAAGCAAACTACACTGATTTACTGCATTACACTGTTGACCTTACTTATACTCAACAAAATATCAATATGTTTAATATCCAGAATTAATATAAAATGCATTTAATTTTAAAGTTCATTCAACTTTGTCCTTTTCCTGCAAATTCAAAGTGAAAAAATACAATGTAGGTAGCAAATCACAACTCTGCTTTTACATCCGGAAACACACACGCACACACACGTAATTAATAAAACAATTCCATTATGGGTAAATGTATAGCATTGTCTTGCCCTTTAAAGAAAATGTATGGGATACAAAATGAGCAAGTCCACACAGGTGATAAATAACAAGAAAGTGAGATGCTTAATAAAGATTAAATGAAGAAAACAGCACTGCTTACACTTCTACATTCTTCTGTTGAAGGGCAGCAGTCTTCTTTCCTGGTGGTGCTGCTCTCATCTTCCCCTCTGCATACTGATCCCTGGGTGGGGGTGAAAAAGTAAAATTGAAAATCTTTTCCTTACCACCAAAAAAAATAACCAATTTAATATACAGGTCAAGCCATATCTCTTTAAGGCTGGGGACAGACAAGGAGATTTGGGGAGATTCTGTCGCCTGGCGTTTTTAGCAGGCGACAATCTCCCCGAATCTCCCTGTCTGTCCCCAGCCTAAAGGAACAGTTCAGCATACAAATAAGAACTGGGTAAATAGATTGTTTGTACAAAATTAAAAATGTTTCTAATAAAGCTGCATAGCAGGAAGTAGTGTTCAGGTTATTCAGTTAGACATCCAGTAAATCCTGCTTCTATACATTACATTTTTGCCTAACTATATTTTAAACATTTTTTTATTTTGCACAGTCTATAATCAGACCAATGTATTGGGCATAGACTCTGCACAGTGACAGTGATTAGTGAAGAAAAAACTTAAAAAATTGTCCACTAGGTCAATAAAAATTATACAATAAATAATGTATGCTCAATTGTGATGTTGTGCCTTTATAACATCTTCTTTATGTTATTGTAATGGCAAAGCAGGTGAAAATAATAACAAAGGAATTGTTCAGTATAAAAATAAAATGGGTAAATAGATAGGGTGTGGAAAGTAAAACATGTTTCCAAAAATGTAATATATAAAGGCTGGAGTGACTGGATGTCTAACATAATAGCCAGAACACTACTTGCTGCTTTGCAGCTCTCTTGGTTTCCACTGATTGGTTACCAGGCAGTAACCAATCAGTGACTTGAGGGGGGCACATGGGTCATAACTGTTGCTTTTGAATCTGAGCTGAATGCGGAGGATCAATTGCAAACTCACTGAACAGTTATGTCCCCTGTGGCCCCCCCTAAAGTCGCTGACTAACTCCAAGTTAGAGAGTTGAAAAGCAGGAAGTTGTGTTCTGTTCTGTTCGACATCCATGCACCCCATCTATTTACCCAGTTTTTCTTTTTACACTGAACTGTTCCTTTAAACACCTATATTCTAATGCTATGTATATATAAAACGAATATACTAGAGACAGGTAGTATAGTATTTGTATCATAATATTTTGTTTGTGTGGCTATGCAAATATGATATCCAGAAATCTCAGGAAGACAATCTCCCATAGAGCCCATTTTAAGCAAATCATTAAATTATTTTCTTGCATTTCATTCTTACTAGGCTGCATTAATCCATATTGGTGGGAAAACAATCAACAATGTTTAAATTACTTTTACAGACTTAAGGTATGGTGATGCAAATTATGGAACAATCATTTTTCAGGAAAAATCCAGCCCGAATTCTGTCCCCACTTACTGATTGGCCTTCTGAAGTTCTTTCTGCTTCTGTAGGTTGGTGTCCACGTATTTGAGTACTCTGCTTTCTGGAACCCACTCATCCCAGCTACAACAAAATAAACAAAAATTACTGATCATTTATTGATGTTTTTTTTTTTTAAAAAAAGTGCACCATGTGTCCAAATCCATCTGTAAAAATCTAAAAATGATATTACAGTTTTATAACAGAGCCTTGTACATCTCCATCAGATGTACAAGGCATCCATCAGGAATTCTACCTATATGAAAGCCATAATTATACAAGATCGGCTTGATGTATATTTCTATATAACTTACTTCTTATTCCATCCGCTGTAGTGAATGAAGTACTTCACTTGCTTGTCCTTAGTAGAAACTTTCACACACTAATATAGGGGAAAAAAAAAAAAAAAGAGAGACCAGCTTAATCTAGTACTCAAAAATGCAAGCCTATAGCAACCTTGAATAAAACAGTAAATCTGTACTGAAAAAAAGTGTATAATATGTGCACTGTAGCTTATTCTCATGCTCTTTCCAACCTTCCCACACCCATAACTTGGTGGTTGTCAAACTTTTCTTTTGGATCAAGCCCTATGTGGAGGTCCAACGTATGGTCAGTTCTTTCAAAAAGGGCATACCATCCGATATGTCATAGCTTCATAGCCTCCCAGTGGGGATGCCACACCTTTTGGGAACCTCTGCCCTAACTCTTTTACAAATGGGGAGAGGAAATGTATACACACTTTACAAACTGTCTACAAATAACATATAATGGTCCCCTCAGGACAGATTATTTTATTTAAACAAACAAAACAAATCTTTATCAAATGTTCTGCTTTGTTAGTATTCACTAATAAACAGTTTCATAGTATTATATAATTCAGGCGTGGGATCCCTTATCTGGAAACCCGTTATGAAGAAAGCTCTGAATTACCAAATGGCTGTCTACCATGACTCCATTTTATCCGAATAATCCACATTTTTAAAAACAATTTCCTTTTTCTCTGTAATAATAAATCAGTAGCTTGTACTTGGATCCCAACTAAGATATAATTAATCCTTATTGAAAGCAAAACCAGCCTATTGGGTTTATTTAATGTTTACATGATTTTCTAGTAGACTTAAGATCTGAATATGCAAATAACGGAAAGATCCGTTATCCGGAAAACCCCAGGTCCCGAGCATTCTGGATAACAGGTCCCATAAAAGTATATCAAGATTAATCGACAAAGCCACGTTGTCCGGCGAAACAGCTGTCCAGGTTTGGAGTTGTGAGTGGAGGAGGGGGGCCTCTCTTTAGGGCTAGTCCACACTGGAAGATTCAGGGAGATTTGTCGCCTGGTGACTAATTGCCGTTTCTTTGGGGCGACTAATCTCCCTGAATTGCTTACCCGTGTCTCGCGCCCACTAAGATGAAAAGTCACCTTTTTTATTTTAACTGGCACGAGACACGGGTAAGCAATTCAGGGTGATTAGTGGCCCCAAAGAAACTAACGCAGCGCCGCATGTGAATAGGCGCAGGTGACTTTTCATTTTAGTGGGCGCGAGACACGGGTAAGCAATTCAGGGTGGTCGCCCAAAGAAACAGCGATTAGTCGCAAGGCCACAAATCTCCCTGAATCTTCCCATGTGGACTAGCCGATGTGCCGGATTGATTTAAGACTAGTTGACATGGGCGTATGTGTTTGCATGGAACAGTGAGGTTGAATGAAGCAACATTGGATATCGGATAACGACTTCAAAGCTTGAACATGGAGTCTAAAGTGGTGCGGTGTTACATAAGTAGCAAATGTATTAACCTTGTGAAGATGCCACGTGTTTTGTTTAACTCGGCACATCATTAAGACATAATTCATGCTCCACATTGATTCACTGAGCAATAGCCTCCAGGTTCATTAACAACCGTGTGGCGGATTATCCATTCAGTTCACATGCTATGCTACGGATACAGTTTTTTTTTTAGAATCACCTCTAGGACAACCAGTACAAACTTACTACACAAATCCTGTGGATGGAAATTCTAGTGCACAGGCTCAAGAATCCAACCAATGCAACGTAGATGCCAAGCATTTGAGCTCAGCAGTAAACTTGAGCAGCCATTCCTGAACCTGCTGTGACTTCTCTACTGAGCCCACTTGCCTCAGACCACCCAGACTGTATACTACTTGTAAAAGGGAGAGAGTATAGCAGAATTAGAGATTCATAATAATTGGTTTTTCATCAGAAGCCTGGTGAAAATGGTTGCAATGTACATTCCTTGTGTCAGAAGACTGCAGTACAAAATCGCCTTAACCCAGCTCTGTTATACAGTAACATAAAAAAATGAAAGTGTATCAAAGTACTGTACGCTATAATTTGTAATAGTTGCGCGTTTGCTTCAGAATCGTCAAAATGACTAAAATGCACATAAGTAAAGCTGCTGTGTAGCTATGGGTGCAACGATTTGAACTGAAATAAGGGTAATCACAGAGGTCAGATAACGGATAAACTCTTTAGCATGCAATGGTATTTTACGAAAACTGTTATCAGCTATGTAACCTGTGCCTTCTATCCCTTTTGGACAGGGGCACGTGCAGATTTAGTTGCCTGGCGACTGATTGGCTCTTCTTCGGGGCGACAATCTTCCCGAACTGCCTTCCCCCTGCTAAAATGTAAAATCACCTGCAGCAATGCACTTGCGGCGCTTCGATTTCCAAAGTCGCCCAAAGTTGCCTCGCGAGGAAACTTCAGGCAACTTCAGAAATCGAAGCACCGAGAGTGCCATTGCGCTGTCGGGAAGGCAGTTTGGGGAGATTGTCGCCCAGAAGAAGAGATTAGGCGCCAGGCGACTAAATCTCCCCAAATCTGCCGTGTGACCCTACCCTTATCCAGCTGGAATGGCAATTTGGCACAGTGTGTCCAGGCATAATAAAGTGTTCAATAAAGCTCCTGTGTATTGTTTATTTCCTGTTTGCCTTCCTAAACATTCATAAAAGTTAAACATAAAAAAAATTCAGTCAGTTAAAACAAAGTACATACATACCTTAGCTTCATAAAGCAGAGGACCATGAAAACACAAGACGCGCTCACCTATGAGAAAAGACAAATAAATGTTAATGCCAAGAAAAGTATAGGTGCTATTTTGCAAGGCACAAGGGGCAGGGCACACTCAAACTGCACTCTAAGGATGTTAAAGGCCAACTAATGTAATTATAGCTACCTCGTATAACAAACCCCTGTATCAGCCGATTGCCTTGTACTATTTAGACAACAGCACCGTGTGTGATATTGTTTAATCAGCAGCATTTCATTGTTTGTTGTATGCTCATAGCTATTATGCTCATAAGAAACAAAAACATATTCAAAGACATTTTCTTGGAATTTGCACTGGATCAGGTGGATACCATGCAGGGAATACAAGAACACAGATAAGCAGTTTAGAATTAAAATTTAATAATAAATTTAATAGAAGTACACATCTTCCTTGTATTTGCCTAGTGCCCACATAAACAGAGTACTAGTTTATTACTATACTGTATACGTCTAGCTAGGCGCAAGGGGTGTGATTGCGGCTATTGGTTATAAAGATCCACACAACCTGCTTTGTTTCCCCCTCACAAAGAGAAACATCAGCAGCAATGGGTTAAAAGTTTAGTGGGGGTTCCTACAATCACATAATAGCCCGATGTGAATTACACTTGAATTGTCCTTTAAAACACAAGGCACAAATTAATTGAAAAATATACTCTGTTTATATGAAGTGAACAATTAACCTAATTTTCCTACAAGTTTTCATTAAAGGTCGGCTCACCTTTATAACAGTTTAAAAAAATGACATAGTAATTTTACATGATACTTGTATTTTGGTTTAAATGTTTTTCTTTATCATTTTTAAAAGATCTACCTGCAGTTATACTGCTGCATATAGTATTTTTGTCAATATGTAGTGAACAAGTAACCTAATTTCCCTATAAGTGCTCATTAAAGGTGGGTTTATCTTTATTACAGAAAATAAGGACATAGTAATTTACATGGTATTTCTGATATAGTTTAATTAAAACATTATCATGTTTAAAGGGATCCTGTCAAGGGAAAGCAAGTTTTTTTTCAAAATTCATAAGTTAATAGTGCTGCTCCAGTAGACTTCTGCACTGAATTCCATTGTTCAAAAGAGCAAATAGATTTTTTTATATTCAGTTTTGAAATCTGACATGGGGCTAGACATTTTGTCAATTTCCCAACTGCCCCAGTCATGTGACTTGTGCCACTACTTTAGGAGGGAACTGCTTTCTGTCAGGCTGTTTTTTTCCTTCTCAATGTAACTGAATAGTACGCAGTGGGACATGGGTTTTACTATTGAGTGCTGTTCTTAGATCTACCAGGCAGCTGTTATCATGTGTTAGGGAGCTGTTATCTGGTTACCTTCTCATTGTTCTGTTGTTAGGTTGCTGGGTGGGGGAAAGGGAGGGGGTGATATCACTCCAACTTGCAATACAGCAGTAAAGAGTGATTGAAGTTTATCAGAGCACAAGTCACGTGACTTGGGGCAGCTAGGAAATTGACAATATGTCTAGCCCCATGTCAGATTCCAAAATGAAATATAAAAAAAAATCTGTTTGCTCTTTGGATTTTAATGCAGAATTCTTCTGGAACAGCACTATTAACGGATGCATTTTAGAATTGTCCCATGACAGTTTCCCTTTAAATAGATCTACCTTCAGTGGTAGTGATGCATTAGACTGTGGGTAGACATTGAGCAACAACTGAGCATGACTATATCTGTAAAGGGATACTGTCATGGGAAAACATGTTTTTTTTCCAAAAGGCATCAGTTAATAGTGCTGCACCAGCAGAATTCTGCACTGAAATCCATTTTTCAAAAGAGCAAACAGATTTTGTTATATTCAATTTTGAAATCTGACATGGTACTCGACATACTGACAGTTTCCCAGCTGCCCCCAGTCATGTGACTTGTGCTCTGATAAACTTAAGTCTAAAGGTGGCCATAGTTGGTATAATTACAATCTTTCTTGTAAAAGATCTTTCCAAGAAAGATTGTTTGTTTCAATACACACGCATACAGCTGAATCGTCAGATAAACAGGTAGAAACAATAGAATTTTACCTGTATCTGATGATTCAGCACTAAACAGTGGCCGATGTTCGGTTGTCTTTCAAAATGTTCCATTGCGCCCGACTGACCAGCCTGCGATATCGGTCGGCTTATTTCCTACCATACACACACTGAATATCGTACGAAAATTTGTTTCGTACAATATCTGTGTGTCTATGGCAATCTATACTCTTCACTGCTGTACTGCAAGTTGAAGTGATATCACCCCTCCCCCCAGCAGCCTAACAACAGAACAATGGGAAGGTAACCTGGTAGCAGCTCCCTAACAAAAGATAACGGCTCCCTAGTAGATCTAAGAACAACACTCAATAGTAAAAGCCAAGTCCCACTAAGACTGATTCAGTTACATTAATAGGAGAAATAACAGCCTGCCAGAAAGTAGTTCCATCCTAAAGTGCTGGCACACGTCACATGGCAGCTGGGAAACTAACAATATGTCTAGCCCCATGTCAGATTTCAAAACTGAATATAAAAAAAATATGTTTGCCCTTTTGAGAAATCGATTTCAGTGCAGCATTCTGTTGAAGCAGCACTATTAACAGTGTTAGCCTGTACTGGAAAAACTATTGTGTTTAATTCACAAAAACAACTATAGTTTATATTAGTAATCCCCAACCAGTAGCTCGCGAGCAACATGCTGCTCTCTAACCCCTTGGATGTTGCTCCCAGTGGCCTCAAAGCAGGTGCTTATTTTTGAATTACTGGCTTAGAGGCAAGTTTTGGTTGCATAAAAAACAGATGTCCTGCCAAATCTCTCCTGTAGGCTGCCAGTCCATATAGGGGTTACCAAAAAGCCAATCAGAGCTCTTATTTGACATCCCCATGGACTTTTTCTTGCTTGTGTTGCTCTCCAACTCTTTTTTTAAATTTAAATGTGGCTCACGAGCAAAAAAGGTTGGGGACCCCTGCCAGTGATCCCCAACCAGTAGCTCGTGAGCAACATGTTGCTCTCTAACCCCTTGGATGTTGCTCTCAGCGTCCTCAAAGCAGGAGCTTATTTTTTTAAATTCCAGGCTTGGAGGCAAGTGTTCGTTGCACTTATTTGGCACCACAAGAACATTTTTCATGCTTGCGTTGATCCCCAATCCTTTTACTTCTGAAT
The DNA here is from genome assembly GCA_024363595.1 of Xenopus borealis. NCBI lineage: Eukaryota > Metazoa > Chordata > Amphibia > Anura > Pipidae > Xenopus > Xenopus borealis. Next base: position 26,585,166 of record CM044436.1, on the reverse strand, counting down.
GTTGCCCATTGGTTCAAAGGTTGGGGATCCCTGATATGAACTATAGTTGTATTTCTGAAGCAAACACACCAGTTTTACCAGTGCAGCGCAACACCACATTATCAACACCACATTATATTTTCTTTCCTTTAGTAGGACATTAATTTTTTGGTGTTACTGTTCCTTTAAACAGAGCAATGGCATGCATTATCTTTTTGATAGACTTGTTTGTCAGATTATGCTTGTTCCTGTATAAGAGGCATTGTTTCCCTTACAAGGTAACCTATCCACACCCACTGATGATGCAGTGACCTCTACTGGCAAATTGCCTACTTTGTTTCTACAGCTCACAGCTGAATAAGGGGCTCCCAAGCAAGGTATAACTTTGTATTGCTCTTATGTGGGGAGAAAAAAAAAGTATTGAAAAGGTATATTGCCTTCTAAGGACATAAATGGTTAGCATAGAATGATTAATGAAACAATATTTGTTAGGTTATATAAGCAATCCTGATACCAATTTAAATGGTACAATCCCACAAACAGAATCTGAGCTCAAGAGGCAGAATTTGATTATACAGAAAAATGTATTATCTACTGTAAAACATATTAGAATAAATTGAGGAGTTTCACAACCATATAAAGACATGAGACCAAAAGCCAAAGTGGTTTTATACAGGTCACAGTGAACTTTTGTGACTTAAAGGAACAGTAACACCAAAAAATGAAAGTGTTTTAAAATAAAGAAAATATCATTGTAGTGTTGCTCTGCACTGTTAAAATTGATCTGTTTGCTTCAGAAACACTTCTATAGCTATAGCTCATATAATCAAGCTGCTAAGTGGCGGAAATTGAAAAATGGCTATATGGCACAGGTAATGGATAACAGATAACATTATGTTCTACAGAGCTTATCTGCTGTGTAACTTGAGCCTTTTCTCCTTTGAATGGCTGCCCCCATGGATACACAACAGCTTATTTATATAAACCAGGGGTCCCCAACCTTTTTTGCTCGTGAGCCACATTTAAATTTAAAAAAGAGTTGGAGAGCAACACAAGCAAGAAAAAGTTAATGGATATGTCAAATAAGAGCTCTGATTGGCTTTTTGGTAACCCCTATATGGACTGGCAGCCTACAGGAGAGAATGTTTGGCAGGACATCTGTTTTTTATGCAACCAAAACTTGCCTCTAAAGCTGGCCATAGACGTAAAGATTTTTGAAAGATCCAATGGTTATCGTGAGACCACGATTGTCTCAAAATGATTGTTTAAATGCCTGATGTGTCCATCAATTAAAAAGACCATTTCAGGAGATATTGCCAGCAAAACTGAAGGATCGCAGCCTGCTTGCCCTGCAAACATAGGTAGATTGTATGGGGACCGATAAAGATTTTCTAACCAGGCCGATCAATCATCAGACCAATGTCGGACGAAAAATCATAAGACGAACGATCGTTTGTATCCCACTAACCGCACGATAATTTGACAGATTGGTCGGACTTCCCTGAGATCGGTCGTTCGGCAGGGAAAAATCGTTGCGTCTATGGGGAGCTTAAGCCTGGAATTCAAAAATAAGCACCTGCTTTGGGGCCACTGGGAGCAACATCCAAGGGGTTGGTGAGCAACATGGTGCTCACGAGCTACTGGTTGGGGATCACTGATATAAACCATAGTAGTGCTTCTGAAGCAAACACTGCAGTTTTACCAGTGCAGGGCAACACTGCATTATACAGTAGAACCCCCATTTTACATTTTTCAGGGGACCAGGAAAACATGATGCAAAATCAGGGAAAATGTAAAATCAGGGAAATGTGTTAAAGTAACTTTTTCTACAAGTACTGAAAGGATATAAGCACAGGAGTCTTTTACTGTGAGACACAATATTCACTGTGTTAATAACAAGGGTTAAGCATTGCAGTGTTAATGTTACACTATGGGGGCATGAGCAAGATTCTCTGTCAGTCACACACAATAAAAGCAATATGTGATGGGTGCAGGACTGTATAAGGGGCAGATTTATTGGAATTGACCATTTACAGGTAGAACAGGCAGAATCTGGTTAGTATTTTAAACCTCTTTATTTCACAAATAACATGCATAGAGAAAAAAAGCGGTTTCTGGGAACATCAGGACAAAATTTGGATGTAAAATCAGGGAAAACATGACTTAAAATCAGGGAAATGCACCCATTGAAATGCATTTTAAATTAGTGGGACCACAAATAAAAAATGTAAAATGCGGGAAAACTTAAAATCAGGGTTTCACTGTATTTTTATTACTTTAAAACAATTTCAGTTTTTGATGTTACTGGTCCTTTAATATACTTATATTTTACAGCAGGGGCTTTTTAATAATATACTGACAAATGACATTTTTAAGCACCTAATATAACCAATGACATTGCTAAGCACTATTTATATAATTTACAGAAATTGCATAACTTGTGTATAGTATATATTATACGTAATAATTAATAATATATGCTTAGAATTATGCATTTTGTTCTGCATTTATTCAATTTTGAATTTTTCCTAGTAATCAGGCAGTCCTTTGTATGTTAATATTTCTATAATATAAAAGAAAACCTAGTTTCGCAATGTTTTATACAGCAAATTTCAGGTCCAGGGGAGCATTGTTGCCTCAAATTCCTTCTAGTGTCATGCGCACAAACACATTTCTTTTGTACACTCATTTTAAAATTTGTGCAAGCCGTTTTTAAAAACTGTGCTCAGGACAGAATTACGCACTAAATTGTTGTGTGCACTGACCTCGAAATTTGTGTGCTTCTGCACGAGTGCACACCTGGGAACACTACAGCAGAGTAAGAATTAGAAGTCAAACGTGATAAGTCCTTACAGTAAGGGTAGAACTTCACAGGCAAATCCGTCGCAATCAGATTTTCGCAATAATGCAGGCGTCACGTCGCATGCGGTAAGAGATGGAAATGTCGGATGGTGTCACAGCTTTGATCCAACAAGACATGACTGTCGGATGCAGACGCAGTGTCTGCATCAGACAGTCGTGTCAGATCAAAGCTGCAAAACCATCCAACAATGCTATTACTTCCCTTATTTCCATTGCATCCGACGTGACACCTGCGTTTTTGTGCAGCGCATTGGAATGCGACGAATTCGCCCATGGAGTTCAGCTGGAATGCTTAGATTCACACATATAACTTTCCCCTTTGAACAGTGCATTTAAAGGAAGAGTTCAGGGTAAAATAAAAACTGGGTAAATAGACGGGCCGAGCAAAATAAAAAATGTTGCTAAAATAGTTAGTTAGCCAAAAATGTAATGTATAAAGGCTGGAGTAACCCGATGTCTAATATATTAGCCAGAATCCAACTTCCTGCTTTCAGTTTCCTAAATCTGAGTTAGTCAGCGACTTGAAGGGGCCCCTCATGGGACATAATGGTTTAGTTAGTTTGCCATTGATCCTCAGTATGCAGCTCAGATTCAAAGGCAAAAGTTATGACCCATGTGGCCCTCCCTCAAGTCACTGATTGGTTACTGCCTGGTAACCAGGCAGTGTAAACCAAGAGAGTTGAAAAGCAAGAAGTAGTGTTCTGTTTTATTATTAACATGTATTTCTATAGCGCCAACATATTGCATAGCGCTTTAAGTTCTGTTATGTTAGACATCCAGTCACTCAAGCTTTTATACATTACATTTTTGGCCAACTGACTATACTGAAAACATTTTTTATTTTGCACAGCCTATCTATTTATCCAGTTTTTACTTTGATATCAAACAATTTCTTTAAAGTGATACTGACATAACCTTTTCTTTTCAAAATATTAATCTACATTAAAAGCTACATATAGGTCCTGTTGATCGTTTTTTGCTGATAGTTCTGCTTTTGTAAGTAATTATTACGTGAGGTTCCTAAACCTGACTGTTTTGCCAAACTGACTGTCCCATCTCAGCCTAAGTAGATATCAGCAGCACACTGTAGATTTGCAAAAGTGTGAAATTTATTGTATCACAACATTTCAAACAGGGCAACGTTTCGGGCCTCCCAGGCCCTTTATCAAGGCTTGATAAAGGGCCCGGGAGGCCCGAAACGTTGCCCTGTTTGAAATGTTGTGATACAATAAATTTCACACTTTTGCAAATCTACAGTGTGCTGCTGATATCTACTTTGACTGGATTATTTGTCCTTCAGTACAGCACCTGGTGCCGAAAGGTAATTATACAGGGAATTAAGCTCTCCTTTCTTGATTCTGCATGTGGTGTCCCATCTCAGCCTGTCAGTTAGCGTTTCTAGTGCTAATCGACTACTGCTGCACAAATATGGTAGCCCCCTCGTAAGAGGAATATGGAGGTAAAGAAAGGCAATGAAAAAGCATCAGACATATAATTTTATGGAAAAATTATAAATAACAGTCAAAAATAATGTCATGATGCATATAAATGGTTATTTTCTGGTGTCAGTATCTCTTTACGGCAGCTATGTATCTAGTGGTGTTGAGACGAAGTGCAAAACACTGAAAAGTGCCACGCAACAGATCTCTGCTTTTCCTAAGCACCATGTGCAAGAAAATTATTAAATCTAATAGAGTGCAAAGTCTCCGGTATGGGATCTGTTATCCAGAATGCTCGGGACCTGGGGGTTTCTGGATAAGTGGTATTTTTTGTTTTCCTACTAAAAAGTCAGGTAAACATTTAATAAGCCAAAATGGCTGGTTTTGCTTCCAATAAGGATTAATTATATCTTAGTTTGGATCAAGTACAAGCTACTGTTTTATTATTACAGAGAAAAATAAAATCACTCACAAAATTTTGTATTATTTTATTATAATGGCGTCTATGGGAGGTGGCATTGCCATAATCCGGAGCATTCTCGATAATGGTTTTACAGTTAACAGATCCCATACCTGTATAACTCTCTACCGACTGCTAATTGGAAGAGCTTCTCTCCAGTCAGAGGCTTTGGGTCTGTTACAAAACCTAGTGGAATGTGGAAGAGATATAAAATGCACAAAATAACAGTGATGAACAGAACAAGTGATATAACACTAATGGGAGAATGACACCATAGGGAAAAACTGTTTTAGAAAGGAAAAATAAACACAGAAGAGGAAAGACAATAATTGTATCATGTGAGTGAAAGAAAAAAACAAACTAAAATGTACTAGCATGTAGTGATAGGCAAATCTGAGCAGTTTTGCTTTGCCAAAAATTCACGAAACGGCAAAAAGTAACCAAAATGCACTGAAGTCTATGGGTGTTGAATTATTTTTGCCATGAGATGCAGCACATCAAATTTGTTTTTGCCTCGCAACTGTCCATGGGCGTAATTTATGCAGCGAAACTTGGTGCATATAAGGCAAAAGGGTATATAAAAATGAAACTTAAGGGAAGCAGACTAAATTCAGACTAAACTCTGCCGAGAAGGTAAGATGCTGGGATGTCAGTAAAGGGTAATATGTTTAAAGGTGAATTAAAGCCGTTCTTGAAAAGAAACCCTACCTCCCTACCCTGGGTAGACACTCCCAGCCAAATGCCCCTAATTCTTTACCTACCCCTTTGTGCAGATTCAGGCTTCAGGAGTTCACAGGTGCCATCTTCTTTTCACGGCCTTCTTCAGAAACAGACCTGCGTTCAGAAATTTTCGTGACTTTCGGCAGATGCGTAGTTGTTTGGGACCGGAAATTTACTACAACTTTGCATGTGCCAAAAACACCGTTCTGATTCAGAAGAACGACGAAAAAAGAAGATGGCACCTGTGAAATCCTGAAGCCAGAATCTGCACAGAGGGATAAGTAAAAAATTAGGGGCATTTTCCCGGGAGGGCAACTAGGCTGGGGGGAGGGGGGTCTACCCCGGGTAGGGGGGATAGTGTTTTTTTCTAGAACAGGTTTAGTTCTCCTTTAAAGTAATGGTTGCATGTGTACAATTACAAGCAATTTGCTAGTTTTTATAGTTTATAAAAACTGTAGCTGACTGGCATTCTAAACCACACCCCCTCCCTTATTGCCCCATCTTATATCCACTAAAAATGAGCTTAATAAATAAATCCACATACTTCTCAACCCAAGCAGTGCAAACTCTGGAGTCTCCTTACTAAAAAAACCTTGCAATGACGTAAATGTCCATCAAAAGCAGGGGAAGAGCCTAACCTGCGAGGAAACAAAAGAAATCAGCAACATTGAGTCTCACAGAGAAACTGCACGAGTTGAGAAGTAGGAAATAAGTCATACAGTGTAATTAATAGTGCTAGCTGCTTGTCTCTTCTGCTGAAGCCTCTAGGAATACAATCATCCCTGAACAGAAAGAAGCAAATAAATGCTTTGCTTCACCCACAGGCAGACCAAGCAATTTGCCCTGGGGCCCCAAAACAACTGCACGTAGGGTTGGCTCCTGTTAATGCACTTTTGACAACGTTTCTATGTAGAGATCTTCCTCAGAACAGGGCCATGATACCCCTTCATGAAGTGCAGCCCATGCAACATACTTGATCTGCTTTTAGTTGTGGCAAGTCAGAATATAAATTAGGGAGTGACAGTATACCTTAAAATGAGTCAGTGTTTTAAAGCTTAAACCCATTCTACATGATCAAAATGGTTCTTTGCTCTATAACCATGCTCTTGATTTGCAGGAAAAATAATTATACAAATATTTCAGTTTCTCCACACATGAAAGATTATTGTAAAACCCGCCAAAGGATAAGCATACACCACTGGCATACAGTCCAGTTCATTACATATACACAATAATACAATTTGCATAACTGTTTAAGACATAAGGGCAGAGGAAGAGAAAACATCCCATCCATTTGCATTTCTGCCTGTATACGTATGTAGGGTCATTGGGTATTGCTCTGTGACCATTTCATATTCATATAGAATGCAACAAACCAGTGAAGTGTTTCGCCTCTGAGCATATATCACACCAAAGAACCGCCATGTTTGCGGCTCAATGTAATTTACGTAAACAGAGTAGAAGTTTTCGAAATCTTTCAAACTCCTTTAAAGGAGAACTACCCCCCCCCCAATAATAAAACTCCCTACATAGTCCCCCCTTCCCTAAGTCATTATTCACATATAGGTGCAGAGTAAGAGCAGCAGCGCTCATGGGCGCCATGGTCTGGCTCTTCTATATTCATGAAGTGAACGTTCTAGTGGCTCCTGTGCAGTTGGAGCAGTCATCCGGTCCATGCCAATTGCACATTTGCCAAAAGTGCTGGAAATTGCTAAAGAGAACTTGAAGAATACCGAACAGCCAAAGAATGGTGCATGTGAGCTCCACTGCACTTACTCTGCACCTATACTGCAGCACTTTCAGGGGTAATCACCTTTACAGGGGGGAAGCAAGGAAGGGGGAGTGGTTAAAGGTTTTTATTATTGGGGTGTTTAGTTCTCCTTTAAAGGAGGACTCAAACACCACAGACATGAACATCAACTTTAAACTTAGATTTTGGAAAAACAGTAAAAAATAAATAATGGAAAGTAATTTAAAAAATCATTATTTCTGGGGAAAAATCTGAAAAAAGTGTTTGGAAGGTGAACAACACCTGTAAAGGGCACCTATGGGCTACAAAAATTCCCCAAACCGAAGGTGCGGGCTGATAGAACCCCAAACCGGAATGCGGGCTCTATTAGTTAAAAAAAAAAATTCCCCCTGCCTGCACTGGCTTGCTCGCGTCGGGAGGGAGCTCCCGGTGCGAGCCGCCATGACACCCCATGCGCAGAATGAAAAGCTGCCTGAACTTGCGGCAGCTTTTCATTCAGCTTATGCGCATGACGTCACATGCGCACACTGCGCATGCGCACAGGGTGTCATGGCGCACCTTCGGTTTGGAGAATTGGCCCATAGGTGCCCTTTAATGTTCAAAATGTGCACAAGACAACCAGTATCTTGTAGCAAGGTTACAGATGTTAACTTAATACTCCAAAATATTCCAAGAATGCCCAGGAAAGGAAACAGGTATTTGCATGAAATACCAGTTAAACTTAACTGCAGCCTGTGATCACTGGATTATACAAATGTACTACAAATCTTTCTCTAAAAGTGGTCATGTACTCTCCAATTCTTGTAGACATGCAAAAGATAGGCCTGACACAAAAAAAATTATTTTTAAAGGGGAATGCAATCCCTCCGGCTCCAACCCCCTACCTATCACCCCCACCCCAGTAAGCCCCCCTCCCTCCAAGCCTACCACTCCCCCCGGGCTATTGGCCCTAAGTCGCTACTTACCCCTCGGTGTAGATCCCCTCCAGCGACGTTCACAATGGCCATCTTCTCTTCCAACGGCTTCTTCCCGGATGTGTCGGCGCTCTGCGGCATGGGCACAAAGTTCGCCGATTGAACTTTGTGCTCATGTGCAGTAGTACCAGCGTCCTACTGCACATGCGCCGGCGGCGGAGCCGGATGCAGGAAGAAGCCCTTGGAAGAGAAGATGGCCCAAGAAGAAGACGTTGGAAGAGAAGATGGCCCCAGTGAACTTCGATGGAGGGGACCTACAAAGAGGGGTAAGTAGCGACTATGGGGCAATAGCCAGGGGGGAGAGGTAGGCCGGAGGGAGGGGGGCCTACGGGGGGGAGGGGGTTAGCGCCTTTAAAGCATGAATCTACATTAAAAGTTACCTATAGGTCATGTTGATCGTTTTTCAGATAGTTCTGCTTTTGTAAGTAATTATTACTTGAAGTTCCTAAACCTGACTGTTTTGCTCAGCCTGTCAGAATTTCTAATGCTGCACAAATATGGCAGCCCCCTCATACAGGAACATGGCAGTAAGGAAGGTAATGTAAAAGCATTATGGCAAAATTATAAATAGTATGCAAAGACAAAATTATGATAGATATAAAAAAGGATATTTTCTGGAGTCAGTATATCTATCATATTGAAATAAGAAACTTTCTAATTATATTTAATATACTGCATTGTATCTGAAGTAATCAAGTAAATCTTCACTATTCCTCTCAGCATCTGTTCGTCTTCATTATGTCGTCATTCAGCAGTTGGGTGTCAGATGACTGATCCACTATATCATATGGGGGGGCTCTCTTTCTTAGCAGATTTATTAGAGCACTTTCAAATAACTGATTCCAGTACAAACAAAATAACTGCCTCTTGCACAAATTCTGCATGTAGAGAGACATGGTAATAAGGGTGAGCTCTAATACATCTTCTAGGCCAGGGGTCCCCAACCTTTTTTACCCGTGAGCAACATTCAAATATAAAGAGAGTTTGAGAGCAACACATGCATGATATAATCCCTTGGGGTGTCAAATAAGTGCTGTGATTGGTTATTTGGTAGCCCATGTGTATACTGGCAGCCTAAATGAGGCTTTACTTGGCACTGTACTTAGTTTTTATGCAATTAAAACTTGCTTCCAAGCCAGGAATTAAAAAATAAGCACCTGCCAAGGGGTTGGAGAGCAACGAGCTACTGGTTGGGGGATCACTGTTCTAGGCAATAGGTATCTGACACCCAACTCCAGCATGAACACAGAATGAAGAGAAACAGATGCTGAGAGGGAGGGTGAAGATAAACTCGATTATTTCAGAAACGGTACAGAATTTTTAATTTATTGTATTTAGAGACTTTCTTACTTCAGTATGCTGAAGCTTATATTACATTTTCATTTCCGCAATAGTTCCTCTTTAAAGAACGGTGAAAATCAATGAATGCAGTTTAACGTACTGACCAGTAAGCATAGAACTCCTTCCATCACACTGCCTGCCAAAAGATTCGGCCAAATACAGAATTGAATCCGAACCCTAATTTGCATATGCAAATTATGGATGGGAAGGGAAAAACATTTTTTACTTCCTTGTTTTGTGCCAAAAAGTCATATGATTTCCCTCCCTGGCCCTAATTTGCATATGCAAATTAGGATTCGGTTCAGCCAGACAGAAGGATTTGTCCGAATCCTGCTGAAAAAGGCCGAATACTGGCCAAATCCCAAACCGAATCCTGGATTCGGTGCATCCCTAGAAAACACACGACTATCAAGAACTATTGCATACATGATTAAAAATTCTCTGCGTTACTTCCCATGAATAAAAATCTAGCTCTCAATCATGACACAAGCACATTTGAATACCCAAGCCCTGCACAACAAAGTTGCTGACTCTGTGTTAAGCGACAGAGGACTGTTAGCTGCAGGTGCACTCGGGTAGGCAAAGAAAGGGTAAGTGACGCATAAGTAAAAAAGATGGCGCTTGAAAGCTCAGGGTCAGTGTATAAGTTAAAGAAATCCGAGCTGGGTAAGTACTTTAATGATTTCTGGATGCAGTTTTTTCAGGGGGAGTGCTGTTAACCATTTGGGACAATCTTGTTAGGTAATGTTTAGTTTGCTTTTAAAGGGGTAGCTCAATTTTAAATTACCCTTTAAATGATTTTCTGAGACAATTTACAACAAAATGTGTACTTTTTTTTTTTTTTTTTTAAAGAAACCTGATTGTATGCAGTGAAATTCCCCCTTCATTTTACATGTTCTGACAGCTGCAGATAGGAAACAGATAGTCCCTAACTGCTCTGCAGCGAAACAGTCATACTTTCAAATGGCAGGGGGAGCCCCCCCACCTTACTTCCCAGAACTCAAGCAGCTTTGTTTCCCTGTAGAGCAGCCGGCAACTATGTAGAGATTTGTATCTGCAGACACAGTGCAATTTGCATATTCTGATTATTAATGTCTTGCTGGATCAGCTTCTACCGCAGATATTATTTGACCTGTGCTTTTTTGATAATTTATGACGATCCCTAAGCTTAACCTCCCAACTGAAGCCCAGACCACACTGCACATGTGCGCAGTCTTGCAAAGATGTGAGTGAGCAGCGAGACTTCAGCAAGAAGAGATGTCACACCAAGCTAATATGGCAGCTGCTATCCTAAACAAAAAGAGCTTCTAGAGTTGTTTACTCAGGTATGGTAAAGTATTCTGCAGAATAAATATAGTGTTATAGCTTGCACTTTTGTGTCTATTGATAATCATCTGCTCCCTGACTTTTTACATTTGAAATGGTTCATGAGTAGAAAAGGTTGGGGGACCCTTGCTCTAGATCAGTGGTCCCCAACACATTGCTCATGAACCCCTTGGATGTTGCTCCCAGTAGCCTCAAAGCAGGTGTTTATTTTTGAATTCCTTGCTTGAAGGCAATCTGTAGTTGCATAAAAACCAGGTGTACTGCCTAACAGAGCCTCCCGTAGGCTGCAAGTAAACATAGGGTTTACCAATAGCAGCTCATCTTTCGCAAACCAGGAACTTCTGTCATGCTTATGTTCCTCTCCAACTTTTTTTACATTTCAATGTGGTTCATGGGCAAAAAAAAAGAAATGTTGGGGGTCCATGTTCTTTATTATAAAATCTGTCTAAGACAGTGATCACCAACCAGTGACTTGCAAGCAACATGTTGCTCACCAACCCCTTGGATGTTGCTCCCAGTGGTATCAAATCAGGTGCTTAGTTTTAAATTCCTGGCTTGCATAAAAAATATGTATACTGCCAAGTAGAGCCTTCTGTGGGCTTTAAGTCCACATAGGTGCAACCAAATATCAATTCACAGCCCTTAATTTGCACCCCGAGGGACTTTTTGATACTTGTGTTGCTTCCCAAACATTTTACATTTGAATGTGGCTCACAATTAAAAATGGTTGGGGGCCACTGGTCTAAAAGTGGCCATAGACGTAACAAGATCTTTAGAGCTGAATCGTCCGATATACAGATAGAAAGCAACAGAGTTTTACCTTTCCTGTTCCTTTCACATGGCAGTGGGCAATGAATGGAAGCTATGGGCACTGCCATGTTCCAGGAAAAGAACATCTTGGTAAGTATTTGATTTTCATTTGTATCGGACGATTCAGCACGAACAGTGGCAATGTTCAGGTGCCTTCAAAGGCGACCAATAAATATTTTCCAACTGGGCTGGCTCATCTCCTGCCATACACACACCAAATATGGCATGGAAATTTGTTTTATACGGATGCACATTTCGTAAGAAATTATCGTTGAGTCTATGGCCGCCTTTAGATGTTGAGGTGCCTTCAAAGGCATCCAATCAAAATTTTCAACCTGGGTTAATCGACCGATATCCAAGTCTTATGCCTATTATCGATCGGGTCATCTCCTGCCATACATGCACCAAACATTGCACGAAAATGTGATTTATAAGGATGTACATATTCTACGATATTATTGTTGAGTCTATGGCCAAATCAAGTACAAAGTTCAAGACTCCATCCCCTCCATGGCCATCCAACTTAACTTCATAACATTACAGATACATATAAAAAAAATTATGTTCCAAGAATATATAGATCAGCAAATAACACCCACCCCCCATATCTTGGCGTAAATGATCTTCAGATGCTCTTTAAAATGTAACTAGGAGAGCAAATGGACATTAACCCCAAATCTTAGCCGTTATTGCTAGTAATAAAATGATAAACTTTATGACCAAATCAAATATTCCTGAAAATATTCCGACAAAAAAAAAAAAAAAAGATTTCCGCTACACTGGTCCCCAGGCTAAAAAATGTTAGGGACCCCTTTCTTAGAGGACTATTCTGAAATGACAGAACAAGAAATCAGATTTCTCAAATGTTGTTCTGTGGAGCATTTAAAGGAACAGCAACACCAAAAAATTAAAGGGTTTTAAAGTAATGAAAATGTTGCCTTGCACTGATAAAATTGATCTGTTTGTAGTGGAAACACTATTATAGTTCATATAAACAAGCTGCAGAGTAGCAATGGCTGCAATTGAAAAAAGGCTATAAGGCAGAAGTTAAACAGTGGATAATGGAGAACACCATTATGTTCTACAGAGCTTATCTGCTACACAGTAGCTTATTTATATTAATAATTAGTGTTTCTGAAGCAAACACAGCAGTTTTACCAGCGCAGGGCAACACTGCATTCTACATTTAATGCTTTACATTTTTTGAGGTTATTGGTCAGTGACAGTAAAGGGATGCAGAAGTACAGACAACAGCCCTGTAACTCCATGGCCCCTGCCATTGAGAGTAATGGAAGTCAACAGCAAACATCACACTTAAGTTTGTCTCGTGGAGAGAGGAGCAGGTAGGCCGCATTGTGCAATTCCCAGCAAAGTCCTAGCTAACGTGAATATAAAGTATTAACCTCCTCAGGAGAAAGCGCTGAAGCTACACACAGTCTATTTCTGCAGCTGTCCGAATGTCACAGGACTATCCCTGTTGCCAAGCACAAGATGTCTATCATCCTAATAACACAGCTACTACTACTACTTCCTGTAGCAACACATTCCCCAAGGAGACCTCTCCCGACAGCAAAGGGTATCCCAGCACCCGAGTCAGTGCGCACTATGCAAAATAAATGTGGGTAACCGACCTGAGTGCCCATCTGAGCTACTGCCGCACTGAGCCTGAACACAACAAAGATTTCCCGCTTGCTGCGCCTGCAGACAAAGCCACACCCCCTCCCCCCACAGGGAAAAGGCGAGAATCTACACGGAACAGCGACGCTACACGTTCCACTCCCCCCCTACACACACAGAACTACATTTCCCAGCTTCCCTCATACAGCTGGCGCCGAGGCCGGACCACTATCCTTTAGTTAAATTTAAATCGTTGATTTATTTGAGAAGTACGAGCCTATTTGCAGCCGCAGATATCTTTCCGCCTGTCAATCAGTACGTGCATTATTTGTGCGCAGCGCTCTACTGCCTTCGGCGTTCACTTATGTTAAGAGAGGGTAAATGAAGACTGTTATCTAATGGCGCAGGCCACGTACCATGACTAATGCTTACCCTCTTGGAACTTAGGCCTTGGGTCCTGCTTCGGCGCCATTTATAAACTCCGCGGCTCCCGTGAACGGATCCGCCGCATCTACACACCGCGCGGACCCGCACGTCACCGCGCATGCGCGGAAGGATATCCTACGTGACGGAACCAACGACGCACGCGCAATAGCTACTATAACCTGCCTGTGGCAGAACGGGAAATATAGTTCGGTGGTAGCGTTGCCGCCTCGTCGTCCTCCCCCACCCTGAAAAACAAAACGGGCGACTTAGCTCAGTGTAAATACGCAGAAATGTGATGTAACTTAATATCGGAGAATATATACATACTGGAAGCATACGTCATGGTAACGCTGTATATTTTTGCGTTATATTTTCCTAACAGGAGAATGAGCGTTGTCACGTTGTAAAAGTTTATTCCAAAAACTCTTGTAATATGAACATTTGCCCGTTTTTTTTTTTTAGACATGTATAAGGTTCTATTTTCTGTAGGAAAAGATTGCGCCCAACGTGGGGCTCGAACCCACGACCCTGAGATTAAGAGTCTCATGCTCTACCGACTGAGCTAGCCGGGCGCTGTTGGGTAAGAAGGATTTTGATTGCTGGGTTAGACTGGAGAGGAAGAATCTTCTGCTCAGGATTCCTTTTGTTGGTAGCATATGCTTGTGCCAGGGTTGCCACCTTTTATCAGAAAAAGATTTATTTTTGCCTATGAATAGCATTGCCATCAAGCATTATAGAGCAGGCTGGTAAAATACTGAACATGTGGCAGCCATATCCTGCACAGAAGTAGCACATGGAGCAGGAAAATGTAGTTATGGACTGGTCTTACAGTCAGGGCTGTATTTGGCACCAGAGGGCCTGTGCCCAGGGCGGCAAGTTTTGGGGGGAGGCCCTCGGGTGCCTATAGCTGTATTTTTAATTTAAAAAAAAAAAAGTTGTTTGGCAATTTCCAAGGATTTCCTTAGGAAATCCGGTGGAAGCGCTGGTGGGGTGAGGGGGGCCAGCTTTTTGCAGAAGTGACGTCACTTCAGCACGACACGTGACATTACTTCCGTGCAGTGTGTGACGTCACTTCTGGTGTGTTGACCTGCCTACATTGGCAATATTTTTGCATTTTGAGTTTTCCCTGACCTACACATCATTAATCTATAGCCAGGGCTGTGTTTAGGTCTGGTGCCATCCTAGGTACCAAGATCTTACAGCACCACCCTGAACATGCAGAACGACTTCACACATGGAGTGTGTGACATGACTTCCGCAAAGCAGTCACTTCTAATTGTCACTCTATGAGCTCTGTACACCTCACCAGGGCTGCCATCAGAATTCACAGGGAACTGCGCATTTTTATGTAAAAAAAAAAAAAAAACATTGGTGGCCAGGGCCCCTCTACAAGTCAAGAAAGATTAACAAACTGACCAAACTGACGGTGTGCACCTTTATTGAAGTCAAGAAATCCATTGGTTGCCAGCGAAATCAACCATACATTAAAAAAAAAACATACCTCCATCCCCACCAAGACTCCCCTCCCTCCTCTCCCCAGCCTAAGCAATACCTTATGATACCTAAGTCCATACTTGCCCCTCCATGCAGATTCAGGCATCGGAATTCATAGACACCATCTTTAGCAGCTTCAGTAATCTTCGGAATGAGACCGGTGTCTTGGTGCATGCGCAGTTGGGGCAATATTCTGCTTCGTAACAACTTAGCATGCACCAAAACTCACAAAGATTGTCAAAGCGCCGTTCTCATTCCAATGATGACCAAAGCAGCTGAAGATGTCGCCCGTTAAGTCCAATTCCTGAATCTGAACGGAGGGGCAAATATGGACCTAGGGGCATTTACCTTGGAATATCACTTAGGCCCCCCACAAGTTAAAGAAAAAGATTGGTGGCCAGCCCCCCCCCCCCCCTTACAAGTTTAAAAAACCATTGGTCATACCTCCCAACATTTTGGAAATGGAAAGAGAGACAAAAAGACCACACCTCTTTTTTGCAGCCAAACCCCCTAATTTCCATGCCCATTTTACAAAATATGGCAGGATATGAAAGTTTGAAGACATTTCTGTAGTTTTTATGTTTTATTACAGTTTTACTAATGCATTTCAAAACACATCAGTTAATAGTGCTGCTCCAGCAGTATTCTGCGCTGAAATCTGTTTCTCAAAAGAACAAACAGATTTTTTTATATTTCATTTTGAAATCTGACATGAGGCTAGACTTATTGTCCATTTTCTAGCTGCCCCAAGTCATGTGACTTGTGCTCTGATAAACTTCCATCACTCTTTACTGCTGTACTGCAAGTTGGAGTGATATCACCCCTCCCTTTCCCCCACCCAGCAGCCTAACAACAGAACAATGGGAAGGTAACCAGATAACTGCTCCCAAACACAAGATAACAGCTGCCTGGTAGATCTAAGAACAACACTCAATAGTAAAACCCATGTCCCACTGCGTACTATTCAGTTACATTGAGAAGGAAAAACAACAGCCTGCCAGAAAGCAGTTCCCTCCTAAAGTGCTGGCACAAGTCACATGACTAGGGGCAGCTGGGAAATTGACAAAATGTCTAGTCCCGTGTCAGATTTCAAAACTGAATATGAAAAAATCTGTTTGCTCTTTTAAGAAATTGATTTCAGTGCAGAAGTCTACTGGAGTAACACTATTAACTGATGCGTTTTGCCATTACAGTATCCCATTAAATCTTGTATAGTCTTAACAGAATGAGGATTTTCTTGATCAAACTTGGAAACTTTATGCCGTTGGGAATCAACGTTTTGTGATCCCAGTGGAGAAACTAATTGGCTCGCATCACTCGAATCATTAAATACTCTGTTACCAGAAGGTAAGAAGATTATCAATTTGGCTGGATAGGCTAGAGGAAAATTCACATTTAGGTTAGCAAGAGTTTTGTAAGCACTGGAAAACTCTTTCCTGTTCTGTGATAGGAACTGAGAATATCCCTGAAAGATTAGTATTTTATATCCATCAATCTCTAGACCACTTGTTTTTGTTTATAAGCTTGAAGCAGCACGTTCTTTTCAGAATAGTCGAGAAACTTGACTATGATTATTCTGGGCTTGGATCCAATGGCATCCGAAAGTGGGACAATTCTATGTTATCTTTCCAAGTTAAAACTTCCAGGTTCCACAGAAAGACCCAGACGTCGAGGGGTGATTTTAGAGATCAAGTTATGTAAGGAATCAGATTTTAAAGATTCCGGAAAATCCAACAAATCGAAGATTAACTTGAGTTGCAAATCTCTTTTAGTTTTTATCAAGAATATCATTTCTAGAAGTAGAATTACTAGAGTCATCAAAAACAGAGGAAACCAGGTCTTCTAATTCCACCATCTTGGTTGTGCGTCCGTCCAACTTTTCAGAAATCAGATTATTCTTCTGTTGAAATTTATCTAATTACTTTTCTATTGTAGACTCTATCATAGGGAACTTCTGAAGCAATGAGAAGATGGTCACCATTAGAATCTTCCTTTAAGTGATACTGACACTAAAAAAGGAATTTTAACATATGAATGTACATTAATTGTTACCTATAGGTCATGTTGATCATTTTTTGCTGAAAGGTTTGTTTTTGTATATAACTGTTAGCTCAAATGTCTAAGCCTGGCTCTCTGACACCCTGACACTCTTACTTTGCCAACCTAACAGTCCCATCTCAGTCTGTTAGTTACAGTTGCTAATGATAACAGATGCCGGGTGCACAAATATGGCAGCCCCCTCATACAGGAACATGGGGGATCAGACAGGTAATGTAAAAGCATCATGCAAATACCTTATGGCAAAGTTAGAAGTAGCTTTTAAAGCCAGTTATTATAATAGAGGTAAAAAAGAGTTTGACTTCAGGTGTCAGAATCTCTTTAAGCTGGCCATAGATGCAAAGATCCGCTTGTTTGGCGACATCGCCAAACGAGCGGATCTTTCCCCGATCTGCCACTAACTTGGCAGGGCTATATCGGAGTAATCTGAACGTTCGGACCTATGGGTGAACAATCAGATTACGAGAAGTGCAATGGACTTCCAGCGGGTCGGTCGGAAGAAAATCTGACCTTCCCGATCGATAGTGTGTCCAGATATCAGTGGGGAAGCCCCCATACACTGGCCGATAAGCTGTCAAATCGGTCTAAATATCAGATATCGATTTGACCAAGGGGAAAAAAACGGGAAGATCCTAGCTTACCTTTCCAAAGCACAGAACCCCTCCAACACCATAAATAAGATAATAACACCAAATGGGGACACAGTGAATGAGGTAACACACATAGCAGATGCCTTTGCCCAGTATTACCAACAACTATACGCCACCAAGGCAAACTATACCCAACCAGAACTAATAGAGTATCTGGACTCCATGCCTATCCCCAAATTAACCCCACTGCTCAGAACCCAACTTAATAGCTCTATCACTATAGAGGAAATACGAGAAGCAATAACTTCTCTCCAACCGAACAAAACTCCAGGGCCAGATGGACTCCCAGCCGACTGGTATAAAGCATCCACAGAACTCCTTTCCCCTTGGCTACACAAAACACTTATCAATGCAACCGAGACTACACAACTACCACCTTCCTTTAATACAGCAATTATTGTAGTTATCCCCAAGGAAGGTAAGAATCCTTTAGACTGTGGCTCCTATAGGCCTATTTCGCTGCTTAATGCAGATGCCAAAATATTCGCAAAAATACTGGCCAACAGACTTAAACTAATAATCAAAGAATTAATTGGACCAGACCAAACAGGCTTCATACCAAGCCGATCCACTGATATTAACCTACGTAGATTATTCACCAACATATATGCTAATCACATTAACCAAGGTTCTCGTATTGTAGTTTCACTAGATGCAGCCAAGGCCTTTGACTCAGTTGAATGGCCCTACCTATTAAAACTACTAGAGAAGTTTGGCCTGGGCGAACAATTTATTAAATGGGTTGGAATGCTATATAAAACACCAACTGCAAGGGTTAATGTAAATGGGCAATTGTCAGCAGAATTCTCACTATCTAGAGGCACTCGCCAAGGATGCCCACTATCACCCTTACTGTTTGCTCTGGCCATAGAGCCCCTTGCTATACTGATCCGACACTCCCCATCAGTGACAGGTCTCAAACTGGGAGCGATAGAGGAACGCATATCATTATATGCAGATGATATCTTACTATACCTGGACTCCCCGGGCCCCTCACTCCAAGCGGTACTACAAATAGTTGAGCAATTTGGGTATTTTTCTGGTCTCAGAATTAACTGGGACAAATCAAGTATCTTTCCCATAGACTCAAACACCGACCCAACCGCATACCCCCCTACACCTCTACAATGGGTTACCACACTCAACTATCTAGGCATCAAAGTGCAAAAGGAATTGAGTACCTTTATCCCGGATAATCTGGATCCAATTCTGAATAATATGAAGGGGAAGCTGTCAGTGTGGGCCAAACTACCCCTATCCATTTGGGGAAGAATTAATCTACTGAAGATGATATTTCTCCCCAAATTATTATACGTCTTTCACAACTCACCAATTTTTCTCCCACCGAAATTTTTTGCCTCTATAGACAAAGCGCAAACTGCCTTTCTCTGGGCTAATAAATCTCCCAGATTTGCGAGAAACAAGTTTAAAGCATCAATTACAGAAGGGGGTCTGGGCCTACCACACTGGCAGTTCTACTTCTTAGCAACACAGGTATACTATGTTCACTGGTGGTTCTCCCCTGATCTCACGAACCCCAATGTTGCATTACAGGCAACGTTAACCACCTCAATCGAACTACTACAATATATCCCGTTTTGTAAAATGTCTGATATACTAACGAGCCATCCAGTTATCATGACACCCTATAAGGCATGGCAAACGATAATGCAATTATACAAATTGAAACCACCAATTGCATCCCCAAATTTACCACTATGGGGAAACTCTTACCTACCCCACTTCCAACAAATCGAACAATACAGGAAATGGTCGCAATGGGGCATCCACACACTGGGAGAGGTAACCAATGGGGGAATACTGCTGCCCAGAGACCAAATCAAACATACCATCACTGGAGAGTTACTACCCTGGTTCTCATATTTACAACTCCAACAGGCCTTTCGTTGCCAATTCCAGAGAAATATAGTACCTTTTGTACTTACCAATGTAGAAACTATTCTCCGAAAACCTTCCCCCAAAAAGCTGGTCACCATGCTGTACTCTATGCTTATATCTACACTTCAATCCCCTTTCTCCATAGCTTACACGAGATGGCACCAAGACCTGCCAGAACTAAATGATGAAGACTGGGAAGAGGCAACGAGTAGAGCCTATGACTACTTAATCTCTACTAGAGATAAACTAATCCAATTCAAAATCATTCACAGACTCCACCTGACCCCCCAACGATTACATCGTATGGGAATTCGGGAGACCTCTAGTTGCCCCAAATGTGATGCCCCTGGGGCTGACTACCTTCACCAAGTCTGGTTATGCCCACAAATATACCACTTCTGGGAACGAACTCTAAACTTCATCCAGAACACAACACTCCTACCAAAGATACTTGCACCTAAGATATGTCTCTTTGGCATTATAGAAGATATTGGGTTAGACTCAGCAACACGCATTTTGTTCAGAACCCTGCTATTCTATGCTAGGAAATCCATACTCCTACACTGGATGTCCCACTCGCCCCCAACGCTGGCTAGCTGGCTTAATCTAGTAAGATCACACCTCCCACTAATACAACTTACCTATATGACAAGAGGATGCCCACAAAAATATGATAAAATTTGGGGTGACTGGGTAGACGCCATAGGATGAGGTTATCTTGCTGACCCACTGATTGAAGTGGAATAGAGACACAAATACACCCCCTTGAACCTTAGATCTAAGACGATCTCATAAGCTGAATGTCAACTAATATTCAAACTAACACAGATTATAAACGCAAGGAATAAAAATGCAATAAATTGTTGAACCAATGTTGTATTGTTCAATGTTGTATTTTATGTTATAAATGCACAAATAAAAACCTTTTAAAAAAAAATATCAGATATCGGCTTTATTTGCCCATATATGGTCAGCTTTAGTTAACATTTCCTTGAGTGTCTGGTGAAGATGAATGAAAAGACATAGAATCAGAGTTCACTGGCCAAAGAAGAAACTTGTGAAGAAACTTGAGTAACAAACATCTCTCATAACAAGATGCATCAATATCTCCTCACACAAAAATCAATAAGGAGCTCCGTTGTCCAGGACACGTAGGGGCAGATTTACCATTGGACCACGTTCAAATAGGTCTGTTTTCGATCGAATATAAATCGTTTGATTTGAACGATTTTGGGCAAGAAAATTTCGATTTTCAAAAATTTCCAAAAAGACTCCTTAAAGGATCCAGGAGGTCCCCAATAGGCTAAAATAGCAATTCGGCAGTTGTAAGGTGGCAAAGGGTCGAATTCAAATTTTTTTAAAGAGACAGTACTTCGATTTTCAAATGGTCAAATTTAAAAATTCAGTTTGAATTTTGGCCTATTCAATAGTCAAAGTAGCCAAAAATAACTTTGAAATTCTATTTTTTTTTATACTAATTTTCACTTTGACCCTTAAATCTGCCCCCTACGTGTACAGTTAGGGTTGCCACCTGGCCGGTATTTTACCGGCCTGGCCGGTATTTTTGATGGTTGATCCCAATGTTATTAATAGGAAAAAAAGATAAATCTATAGGAAGGCCGGTATTGTTTTCGAGAAAAGGTGGCAACCCTATGTACAGTAGCTGTACAAAAGTCCTATATTAGACAGATATCTCTCTCTGGAGATTCCCACTTATTTCACACTCTCATTTTTGGTATCTAGGCATTGCTATGTGTATGGCATGAGACAAATAAATACTTTCTGATTTCAGAAGGCTTCACTTTGCTTTGCTTATGAAGGGCTTTTTGGCTCCTTTCAGTCCTTCTCACCCTAACCAGGTTCAATTTTCCTTTATCTCACACAGAGACTGAATGTGGGATCTCTTCACTTGGCAAGACTGATGGATGGAGGTCAAAAATAATTTCTAGCTGTTTTGCGTTATGAGCAGCCCCAGCACAGGCAAATAAAATGCATCTTTGGGTTGTCTGAAGGGAAGCAATATTCAGTTGTATGGAAGTAAATTAGTTAAAGGAGAAGAAGTTTCTGTTGAAGGAAAAAAAAAGAACTGACCAGGGCACCAATTTGCTTATGTGCTCCAAGCCCTACTCCACCACATCTCCATTAAACCTCAGATATGTACCATTATTTCCATTTGCTAATGTCATTACTACCATTTTTTTTTTAAACTTTCCATTTTAGAACCTGCTTTCTTGCTCTAGTCCTAGCCTATACTATCTTCTTACATTTGGGCGAATCTGCAAATTTAATTGAATAAATTAAATACAAAACGCTGGCGTCTTTTACCTTTTGTTGGGTGATAGTCTGAAAAAGAGGGAAACATTTTTTTGGGTTACCCTCCTTCCCCCCCTACATTTCCTAACATATGGGCTATACAGGGGGCAAATGTTTAGGGCAATAGGACAACTTTATTTTATTTATTAAAGGTTTCCTGGGCTTGTGTAGTGGAATGTAATGGCTGTAACATACACCTCTATTATAAGTATATTATTAAGTTCGCGCCATATCCAAATTAGGCATAGCTAGTGTAAATGCGCTTTGCCTGGTGAAGTTACGGTAGTGCTACTTCGCTAACGTTCGCCGCCCTGAGTGCAAATGTGCATCTTAGTGAATTTGCGTAACGCTAGCGATAATTCGCCTGGCGAAGTAAGGCGAACGTCGGCGAAGGCAACGCTAGCGCATTTCCGCACTTTAGTGAATTTTTCCCTAAAAGTCCCTGTCCAGACTCATCTTTCTAGTTACTTGGTTAATACAGCTTAAGTACATATTGCTACTCTGTGTGACAGTATTTGTATTCAGAATTTATTTAAAGTGGGAAATCAAAGTGTGATATTTATTTACCTTAGATCGCACTGAACTGAATACGACTGTCAGTTTTTGTATTGCTGCTATTACATCGACATCATTTGCAGTAAGAGTGGCTGGATGTTGTCATGTGAAGCATTCATACATAATACTAGCACTGCAACTCCCTGAAATGCACATGGTATTCCAGGGGGAATTGTGTTCATATTAAAGGGGTTGTTCACCCTCCAAACACTTTTTTTTTGTTCAGTGGTTTTCAGATTGTTCTCCATAAATAAAGACTTTTTTCAATTACTTTCCATTATTTATCTTTTACTGTTTTTCCAAAATCTAAAGTTGAATGTTGGTGTCCCTGGTGTTTGAGTCTGGCAGCTCAGTAATTCAGGTGCAGACTCTAAACTTATACAATTTTGCAACATTTAATTGATACATTTCACAGCAACATCTCTGGAGTATTAGCAACTATTGTATCAAACAGCTGCCTGTAATGAAACCCAGAGATTCTGCTCAGCAGGGACAAAGATAAGAAATGTATTCAGAAACTGAACCTATAAGGCATAGTGAAAGAATCAGAAAACTATTCTTTTGCCAGAAAGCAATTCCATCCTAAAGTGCTGGCTCTTTCTGAAAGCACATGACCAGGCAAAATGACCAGAGATGGCTGCCTACACTTAATTAAAAAAATACACTTGCTGGTTCAGGAATGCATGTTATATGGTAGAGTGCATTATTTGCAGTGTAAACAGTGTAATTTAGAAATAAAAACGACACAATAAAAATGACAGAATCCCTTTAACTCAATATACAAGCAGCACTACTTCATGATTCCTATAAAAGGAAAGCCTCCTTCTGCCCTCACCAACAGTCAACATAAAAGAGCTGGTAGAAACTTACTGTCTTCCTCTGTTGAGTGGGTCCCCTCAGAAATATAAATTTCCAGCTGCAAAATCAAAGTTAAATAAACCTTATGGTCTGCTGGATATGAGCAGAATTATCACTACTATCCCTCTCTACAACCCCAACTTCTCAGCCAAAACAGTGGGAAATTGTCATGAATTCCTCTTCTCTGTAAGGAGCAGCAGATCAAGTGATAAAGGTTCTGTTCATGGTATAAAATGATGGCATCCAGGAATGAATTACAAAAAAGCATTGCCATGCAGCTATGCAATAACAGTGCCACCTGGTGACCACACATGAACATGTAGTCTATGAAGGAATTCCTTGTGAGTCTTTTACCCTGACCTTGGCCTCAATGCAAGTTAGAAGTGCCCTGATAGTTTAACTAAAAATGTTTTCTAAGCATTTAATTAAATATAGAAACAAAGACATTTCTTTCAACTGGTGGCTGAATCAGTTTCCAAGTGAAGCCAGATGGTTAAAAGGGAAAAATACTGTAGACTGTAATGTAAGCTCTTACAAGTAGGGATGCACCGAAACCACTATTTTGGATTCGGCCGAACCCCCGAATCCTTCCCGAAAGATTTGGCCGAATACCGAACCGAATCCGAACCCTAATTTGCATATGCAAATTATGGGTGGGAAGGGGAAAACATTTTTTACTTCCTTGTTTTGTGCCAAAAAGTCACGTGATTTAGCTCCCTGGCCCTAATTTGCATATGCAAATTCGGATTCGGTTCGGCCAGGCAGAAGGATTCGGCCGAATCCGAATCCTGCTGATAAAGGCCAAATCCTGGCAGAATCCCGGACCGAATCCTGGATTCGGTGCATCCCTACTTACAAGGTATGCCACATTTTCTGTAAAAAAAATACTGGCCTTCCGATATATTTATCTTTTTTTCTTATTAATAACAATGGGAACAATTATAATTTTTACCGGCCAAGCTGGTAAAATAGTGGCCAGTGGGCAACCCTACTTGTAACCCACTGACCTTCATTTTTTGTGAAAAAACATGTTTATGTCAACTGTATTCTGGGGTTGAAGAGCAGAACCCAAACATAATATGATGCTCAATATGAATTCACATGTGGTATCAAATTTTGCTGATTTGCTGCAGGAGTTATACGACTTTGCTATTTCTGGCAGATTTTAGGGGCAATGGCACACCTAAATGTACCCATGATAGCAAGTGATTGCTGTTTAGGTAAATGGGGTGCACTGCTGAAAGTTTTGTTGTCCACCCAATCGGGACTATCAAGTGCTTTGTCGACAGACCACACAGCATTGCTACTTGTCCATTGCCCTAAAATGATTTCCTCAGGGTCAGACCGTCCCAATGGAGCACATGGAGAAAACCTTGTGGGCCCAAACACCTTGTGGCATGTTAATGGGTGGTGTGGTGCAGTACGGCATGGTGCAATGGGACTGGATTGCAATTGGCTGGTCAGCGTAGTGGTGTTCAGGCCTTGAGTAATGTCTTTCGGTGAGCTTGGGTATCCCGGTATGACATTGTTTTCCCATCCAATTTTATTTTTTTATCTGCGGCACAAGTCAGTGTTTGATACCCCAGAAGAAGTGACAGTATGAAATAAACCCTGTCTTTACATGGAAAAGACTAAACACAAAGTGCAAGCTTCAGTACTCACCCTGAGTTTAAAAGATAGACATCTCTGCAGCTTAATTTGCAGGCACAGACCTGTAGAAAGACTCCAGATTAGTGAGGCTTTTTAACTGTAACGGAGGGACCACCAGGCAGTGCTTTTCTCTAATATTTCACTCAGATCACTCACATACTTTACGGTGCATGCTCACCTGCCACCATTAAAATAGTACTAGACTAATAATCTACTGCTAAAACATACAGACTGATTGGCTCCTGATAAAACAGAGATACATACGTCTTAGACTGTAAGCGCCAGCAGGCAGGAACGTGAATAATGTGCAATAAGTTTAGAGTACATCATCAAGCAGAATGCAAAATATGCCACAGCTTTCAATCTCACTGAGCAATGGAGGTTAAATGGTATGGGTTTAGGCCTAAATGTTTTTACTTGGTCGCAACTTTATCTTGCAGTGGCCTGCAGCTGATTTTGGTCCTGGGAGTTGAATTGCATTGCTTTAGAGGGCTGGGCATAGGATAGGAGGTTGTTATTATTACATTTGAAGGACCAAGGGATAAGCACTCCAGTTACACTTGGAGAAGTGGAATACATATAAACAACCCTCTTGATTATACATGTACGGAGGGTACCAAAACTGAATTAAACATTCAGTAATAGGATGCAAAGTCAACATAAAATGGATTTTGTGGGTTGCCCAGTCAGAAAACTATTTGCATATCAGCAGACCAGGGAGTCCTATATATGATATGTCTTAAAAGGGAACAAAAGTCTAAAATAGAATAAGGCTAGAAATGCTGTATTTTGTATACTAAAGAAACAAACTTTCTGCACCAGAAGCCTAATTAAACAAATGATTTATTAAAAAATATACATAAAAAAGACACCTTGCGCAAAAAATAATAAGTCAACGGATTTGCAATAGTAATGGGGATTCCACCCCTGTAAAAAATATATATCAGTATGTTCTATATGCGCTTCCTAGAATAAATAAATAATCGTCCCACCCGTAGAAAGCTTTCCTTTAAGTAAGGCTGTTCATAGTTAAGAGTGTCCCGTAAAATTGGAAGCAGCAGCAGGTGGATCAATTCCGTTCCACTATCACACGCTCCAAATCTCTTCCGCACATAAAATAAACATAAAAAGAGACAGACCAATGTGTGTATCTGTTAAGTGACAACGGGTGCCTGCTAATCTTTACTCACAAGATCACCAGCATCCAATCACTTGTCAAAAAAGATCTGCTCTGATGTTGAAAACCGTTCCGTCTCTCGGCACTCTGTGGTGTTTGTAGTGTGATCGTTAGCCCGAACAGTCTCACCCGCGTGTTCCTACCGTATAGGCATCTTCCTTCCCACGCTACCGTTGGATGTTCACCGTTGCAGCTGTAGCGAGTTGTATCCAATGCTGCAAACTTAATAGCTTGTTTGGCGGCACTATAAAATGGAAAATCAGTCGGACAGCGAGGGAAATGCGCTCAACGCTTTGGTAAAATCCAAATTGATCCCATCTAATGCCTCCCCACTGTCCAGCATCTTACTTACCTCATCATAAAAAGCAATCAAATTTGTCTGACATGACCTATCCTTCATAAAGCCATGCAGAGTTCTGCTCATAATGTCATTCTCTAGGACAAACTTTTGAATGTAATCCCTTAACAAGCCTTCAAATAATTTGCCCACCACAATTGTCAAATTTACTGGCCTATAATTTCCAGGCTGAGATCGTAATCCCTTTTGAAATATTAGAATGACATCCGCTTTTCTCCAGTCCATAGGCACCATACTAGTTGAAATCAAATCTGAGAAAATCCGAAATAGGGGCTAGACTAAAACTAAACCAAGCTCTCTTAGAACCTGGGGGTGTATGCCACCAGGCCCTGGAGCCTTGTTTACATAAATTTTTATTAAAGCTTTATGAATAATATCCTGAATCAGCCACTGACTAGACTGAGCTGAGCCATCAGTGCAGTTATGAAGTGCACACAAATGCACACTTTTTCTAAATGTTCATTCATACTTATTTATATTCACTTATACATGCAATCTGACTTTGCCTTTACTATTGTTTCACTTTTTTTTTTTTAAAAACTGGGCGTTGGTTTGGGCAATCTCTCTATCTTTAAAAGCCGCTAGTTAGTGGCGGGGGAGGATCTAGCCCTTATACTAAACCAAGGTTCAGGACAAATTTACTTTAGGAGAAATCTACTTCAATTCATGCTATTATGCAGAGAGGCACTAGACCATTATACTATGACCAGAGGTAAACAAGTTAGGGACCACAGTATGGGGTTTACCTTGACGTGGTATGGTGGCTTATCAACTTTATGATCATAACTTTGTAACTAAAAACCCTTGTCTTTGTTAACTGTCTAATTGTCTTTGCATTTGCTTATATACTGAATTACTTATGAGACAAGGGACAATATACTTTAATACATTTTTACTTGAGTGCTCCCACAACCCCCTTTTTGTATCAGTTATGAAGTGAGCCTGGGAACTAAGACTCCTTTATTGTATACACCGAAGAAAAGAACTGATTTTGCACATTTGCCTTTCCAGTATCTGTTACAATAATACTGGTACCATTATTTAATGGAGAAACACTCTCAACCTCTTTTTTACGATTAATACATTTTAAAAACTTTTTAGGATTAGTTTTCAAGGCCTTCCGGGTTGCTGATTTACAACATTTATTATATTGTCTATATTCATTAAATGCAGCTTCTGTCCCAACAGATTTGTAGTTTTTAAATACCTTTCTCTTCTTTCCTGTTAACTTATTTACTTCTGCATGAAGCCACACAGGATTATTCCTAGACTAGAGCTTCTAAATTTACTCCTTAAAGGGAAACGGTCATGGGAAAACATGTTTTTTTTTAAATACATCAGTTAATAGTGCTGCTCCAGTAGACTTCTGCACTGAAATCCATTTCTCAAAAGAGCAAACAGATTTTTTTATATTCAGCTTTGAAATCTGACATGGGGCTAGCCATTTTGTCACTTTCCCAGCTGCCCTGGTCATGTGACTTGTGCCAGCACTTTAGGAGGGAACTGCTTTCTGGCAGGCTGTTGTTTTTCCTGCTCAATGTAACTGAATAGTACGCAGTGGGACACGGGTTTTACTACTGAGAGCTGTTCTTAGATCTACCAGGCAGCTGTTATCTTGTGTTAGGGAGCGGTTATCTGGTTACCTTCCCACTGTTCTTTTGTTAGGCTGCTGGGTGGGGGAAAGGGAGAGGGTGATATCACTCCAACTTGCAGTAAAGAGTGATTGAAGTTTATCAGAGCACTAGTCACATGACATGGGGCAGCTGGGAAATGGACAAAATGTCTAGCCCCATGTCAGATTTCAAAATAAAATATAAAAAAATTTATTTGCTCTTTTGAGAAATGGATTGCAGTGCAGAATTCTTCTGAAACAGCACTATTAACGGATAGATTTTGAAAAATTTTTTTTCCCATGACAGGATCCCTTTAAGAGAATAAATTGAGAACAGTAATGATTTAATATTTTAAATGACAACCATTTCTGTGCTTTTAGCTGCAAACTTAATGCCCCAATCAATACTCTGAAGGGCAGCCCTCAAAGCACTAAAATTAGCTTTTCCAAAATTCATGGTTTTTGTTGCCCCAGTATATATTTGTTTTTTGCACCAGACATTAAATGATATAACATTATGGTCCCTATTACCCAGGGGTTCAACGACTTGCACATTTGCTATAAGTTCTGGGTCATTTGATATCACTAGATCCATTTTTTTCTGGTAGGCTCCTCAACAACCTGTGCCATTAAAATTGTCATGCAACAAGTTTATAAACTTGTTCCCATTAACTGATCTGGCAGCACTTTTGCTGTGTAATTTAAGAATCTGAGTAATTAAAACCCCCATTATCATTACTTTACTCAAACTAGTAGCCTTTTCTATTTGCATCAGGAGCTTAGCCTCCTCCTCCTCCTCACTTACATTAGGGGGTCTATAGCATACCCCTACAATTAATTTGCTGGACTCTTTACAATGGTTGAAGAAATAAACCCATAAGACTTCTGCCCCCTCATTTTCTAACATAACCTCCTCCTTTATATAAGCTTTTAAATCCTGCCTAACAAACAGACAAAACCCCTCCACCTTTTCGATTGCCTCTGTCCCTCCAAAACAAAGTATAGCCGCTGATATTAACTGCCCAGTCATGCGACTCATCAGCCATGTTTCGGCCACACCAATAAATATGGTACAGTTTGGGTGAGTGGGTGGAAGCTATAAAATAATACCATCTTGCTGCTCCCCTGAGATTAAGAAAGGAAACCGACCTACCTCCCCATGATCCAACTACTAGATGATATCAGGTGTAAACTGCTAATATCTTATTAATGTACTGCACTGGGCCTGCAGATACAAATCTCTACAGAGAAACAAACAAAGCTGCTTGACTTCTGGGAAGTTGGAGGGTCTCCCCCTGCTGTTTGAAAGTATGATCATTTCCCTGCAGAGCAGTTAGGGACCATCTGAACTTTTAGCATGATTTAGACATTTATATTCTGAGACAATTTGCAATTTATTTTTGCCATTTTTCACATATTTAGCTTTTTGTTCAGTAGCTATCCAGTTTGGTAGTTTTAGCAGCTATCTGGTTGCTGGGGTCTTGTTTACCCTAGCAACTAGGCAGTTACACAATGAGAGACTGGAATATGAATAGGCGAGGAACTGAATAAAAAGTATAAATAGATTTAAAATTGTAACCTCACAGAACAAGTTTTTTTTGGATGCTGGGGCCAGTGACCTTTATTTGAAAATGTAAACGATGAAAGCAAATAAGAAAAAAAAAATTAACAAATGAAGGCAATTGCAAAGTTGCTGGAATAAGACATTCTAGAACATATTAAAAGTTAACTTAGAGGTGACCCCCCCCCCCCATTAAATTAATCTAATTGTAAATTCATTTGAAATTAGGAAACTATATATGTTACGTATGGAGCCAACAGTTATCCTGATGGGAAGGCTGCTTCCAACAACCAGGCACGTATGATATTGAGGTTAAGTTGGTCATGCACCAGTAGATCTGTGTGTGATCTGGCCAACAATGCAGTGGCTATTCTGAAGATTCAGCCCCCTGGCCAATGACTGGAAAACTGGGGCCTATGGCAATCTGTTAGGAGATCACCGATTCAGCACTGTTCTGCAACCAAATGGTTTTTTAAACCTGCCCAACCTTTATACAGGTCTTGACTAGGATTTAAAATAGGCCCTAACAATACAAGTATACACACAGGCCCAAGCAGTCCCAACTCTCCGAAGAAATAGTGACTGTCTATGGCAGTAGTCAACCCGAAGCAAACACACAACTTTTACCAGTGCAGAGTAACATTACATTATATATGAATTCTTTTAAAGGACCAGTAACATAAAAAAATGATATTGTTTTAAAGTAATAAAAATACAATTCAGTGTTTGCTTCAGAAGCACTACTATTGTTTATATAAATAAGCTGCTGTGTAGCCATGGGGGCAATAAGTCAAAGGAGAAAAGGCTCAGGTTACACAGCAGATAGCAGATAAGCTCTGTAGAACATAATATCTGTTATCCATTACTTATCCTGTGCCATATAGCCGTTTTTCAATTTCCACCATTGCTACTCAGCAGCTTGTTTATATGAACTATAGTAGTGTTTCTGAAGCAAACAGATCAGTTTTCACTGGTTCAAGTGTCAAAAGAGTAAAAAAAAATGAGTTGCTTTTCACAGTCTCAATCAGCACCATCAATGTCATGGTGAAGGCACTGCCAGGTCAGATCATGATGCCAGCACCTTCTTGTCAGGGTCTCAAACATACAAGGCTAGAGGGACTAGGTCAGAGCAAGTTCAGCCATTTCAGGATTTCTTTTAGGTGCACTTGACCCTCCCCTACAGACCGTCACTCGCACATCATCTCACCATAAATGTCTACCGTCTCTTCAAAAAAATGTGTTTTAAAGTAATGAAACTATAATTTACTATTGCCCTGCCTGGGCAGAAACACTACTATAGTTCATATAACAAGCTGCGGTGTAGCAATGGCGGGAAATTGAAAAAAGGCTATATGGCACAGGTTTAAAGGTTTTCTCCTTTGAATGGCTGCCCCCATTGCTACATAGCAGCTTGTTAAAGGGATCCTGTCATGGGAAAACATTTTTTTTCAAAATGTATCAGTTAATAGTGCTGTTCCAGAAGAATTCTGCATTGACATCCATTTCTCAAAAGAGCAGATTTTTTTCTATTTCATTTTGAAATCTGACATGGGGCTAGACATATTGCCAATTTCCCAGCTGCCCCAAGTCATGTGACTTGTGCTCTGATAAACTTCAATCAGTCTTTACTACTGTACTGCAAGTTGGAGTGAAATCAGCCCCTCCCTTTCCCCCACACAGCAGCCTAACAAAAGAAAAATGGGAAGGTAAACAGATAACAGCTCCCTAACACAAGATAACAGCTGACTGGTAGATCTAAGGACCGCACTCAATAGTAAAACCCATGTCCCACTGCGTACTATTCAGTTACATTGAGAAGGAAAAACAACAGCCTGCCAGAAAGCCGTTCCCTCCTGAAGTGCTGGCACAAGTCACATGACTGGGGCAGCTGGGAAAATGACAAAATGGCTAGCCACATGTCACATTTCAAAACTGAATATAAAAAAACCTGTTTGCGCTTTTGAGAAATGGATTTCAGTGCAGAAGTCTACTGGAGCAGCACTATTACCTGATGCATTTAAAAAAAAAAACATGTTTTCCCATGACAGTTTCCCTTTAATATATACAATAGTAGGGTTTCTAAAGCAAACACACCAGTTATACCAGTGCACTTCAACTTGCAGTACAGCAGTAAAGAGTGATTGAAGTTTATCAGAGCATAAGTCACAACTTGGGGCAGCTGGGAAATCAACAATATGTCTAGCCCATTTCAGATTTCAAAATGAAATATTAAAAAATGTATTTGCTCTTTTGAGAAATGGATGGGGAGCTACTGGGGCATCTTTAGAGACACAGATCTTTACTGCTAAAGGGCAGTGGTTGTGTGGGCTGATACAGAAGCTCAAAACAATGTACAATAGGTCTAGCTACTTCTTTCGTTTCTTTCCTTGTCCTTTACATGATTGCACAGCCCCACTAGCTTTGTTTATGGAGATAATTAGCCTGTAGGAAACTTGACAGAAACAGACTATGATGGCACCTTAAACGAATGCCACAGGCCAAGAATAAGCCACATGTGGCATTAGCCTAAACGACAGGAAGATGAACACCATGCTTGAAGCAATGGAAAACAAAGCAAGAAGAAACGTAGTGTTTCTATAAGGCAAATGCAAAAGATGAGAAGTATTGTGACCCAAAGGAAAATGAAAAGCATCAAGAAAAAGTATACAAGACAAGATATCTCGGCCAATGTAAAGGATAGCGTCAAAGAAATAACATGCATCTATGATATAATATATATTAATATAGATATTTTATATAATATATATTTTCATTGCAAATACAAATGCAGCTTGCCGTTTACAAAACTATTTAGATTTCCTTGTCCGACACCGAGAAAATTCTGGGTGTAACACTTTGCCCGAGGAGAGCAAAGCGACCAACCCGGTCTAAGGAGGAGAGAGCAAACCAGCCAATCTTGTCACAAGGATGAGTTTATTAAATTAGTTGTCTTATAAAACAAACATTGCAGTCTCATTGTTAATATAACAATTCTCCCATAGGGACCTGCTTGCAAAGCGCCATCCAGTGGGTGAGCAGAAGTTTAAGGAGAAAGGGCCACACCTTGAACCTTGGAGCGAGAGTCGAAAAGCAATTAACCATTCGTAAAGTCACACGGACACGCAATCACGAAATAAATATCCCTCCGGCAGAGCCATCAGTTGGCCACAATCTCATGGATGACACACGTTTTAGAAATGGCTGATGCACCAGCTGTATCGCCTTACCCTTCTCTTGCATCTTCACAGTTCCACAGACTGTAGCGGTGATTTCAGATTGTTTACGTTTTAATATGGGAAAAGCAGGAATTACAGTTCATAGCAGGAGATTCCTCTAGCATAAAGCTAAGAAACCAATATAAAAAAAAGCAAGCTTGCCGGGAGGGCAGCATCAATGAGGCAGAAGTAAAGAGCCAGAAGAAAAATATTTAATAATCTGACCTGCCCAGAGAGACCATATTCCTAGGCAGAAACATGGCAGAGTTTAGCGGGCATACCACAAGCAGAGTTGCAGGCCTTGAATTAAGGGGATTCTGAAAAGAGCTGCATAGGTTAATTGTTTAATGTGTGATCTGGGCATCAACCACCAAGGAGAATCCAGATTCACACACTATGGCCAATTTGTTTTTTTGAAATATAAATATATATATATATATATATATATATATATATATATATATATATATATATATATATATATATATATATATATATATATATATATATATATATATATACGGCCTGATGAAGTGGGGGATAATTTCTTTGACTGTAGCATTTAGCAGAGTCCTGAGGGAGGAGAGAGCACTCCGTAACGAGGGCCATAAAGAACCGGCATGTCACATGAAATCGTCAAACTCTCGTCCATACCCCTCATCCATGCCCCCATAATCTTCTAGATAATCCTTCATGTTGGCTTTTAGTCCTCCTCCTGGAACAACTCCTTTCTTTTTCTTTTTAGCTTTAGTTTGCTGCTGAAAAAAGTCAAAAACACAAATAGGTTTTACGCAGGCACAAAAGCACGCCAAGTCTCTTGCTGCACAAAAGGATGATAAAAGGGGGCATATAACTAACCTATATATAGACTTCAGAGTTAAGGAATGCGCCAA
This sequence comes from Xenopus borealis, assembly GCA_024363595.1. NCBI lineage: Eukaryota > Metazoa > Chordata > Amphibia > Anura > Pipidae > Xenopus > Xenopus borealis. The sequence goes on along the minus strand of CM044436.1, from coordinate 26,551,169 downwards.
ATCCACTATTTTAGATTTGGCCGAAACCTTTGTGGAAGGTTCGGAAAAAATACCGAACCAAATCCGAATTTGCATATGGGTGGGGAAAGGAAAAAGTGGTTAAAAAAAAAATAGATTGTTTACTTCCTTGTTTTGTGACTACAAGTTAAGTGAAATCCCGCCCTACCCACAATTTGCATATGCAAATAAGGATTTGGATGTGGTTCGGCCAGGCACAAGGATTCCGTGCATCCCTATTCAGAGTATATACAGCTTTTACATAGTATGCAAGAGCAGGGTAAACAGAAAACGAGCAGAGAAGCATCAAGAAATGCTTTTGGTTTCAGTAAATAAGCTTTTGCCATTCTACTCAACCATGGCCAGTGCTCAACAGCAGGGGCCACCAATGTTGCACCTTCAAGATATTAACAGTGTAAAAAAAAAACAAAGAAAACGAATAATGTGAAACATCAAAACAATTACAGTGGCTCAAAGGACTTTTAGCCCCTTTAAAGGAGAATGAAACTGAAGTCCTCCAGCCAACCACATCCACTGCACCACCTCCAAGCCCCTTCTGTGTGCGTCAGATAATTTCTGTTAGAGCAGCGACACGAATCTACAGCTCTAGAGCTTCATACCAGGTCAGGATACAAGTCGACTTTTCAAAAGAATAGGTGTCGCAGGGAAGGAACTTGGAGGGATAGTGGAGCGTGGCTATGGTTAGTGCTACTATAAGGATTTTTGTACCCAAATAAGAATTCCTTCAATACTCCTCTTACCCAACAAAATAGTTCTTAAACTCACCTTCTCTTGCTTTTGTTTCTCAAAGCACAACACTGTTAGAGAACTGTTGATTTTCTTGAGATCATCAACCTCCACTAAAATACACAAATACACACATTCAGGCCACCGCCAAGGCAAAGTGAAGGACTGACATAGAAAATTGTAGCAAAATCATGTACAGAAACGTGAAAAATAGAGACGGCAACTTACATGAGAGGCACACGTCCCGCACAAGGGCCTCCAGGAAGCCAGGGTAATATAAGGATCTCTCATACTGGGTTATCTTTTCTTTAAGTTGCTTCCCAAATTCTGTAAAGTCTTCTCTCGTGGACGGATTCATGGCATCTATTCCAGTAACCAGAACGTTGACTCCTGCAGAAGATAAGCAGGGGCCAAACTTTAAGTTTATCTGTGCTAAAGGCAACACTAAAATCTGTATGTTGGGTAGCCGGTGAAGATTTGGTTTAAAATAAGCAATATGCATCATGTTTTATTTTAAAAGTGACCTCCACCCATTCCCATAATGCCTCGCATGGTTCTTCACAGCTCAGTAATTAGCAGGTTTCTGTTACTGTTTTAAGAGTAAGAACCAGCAGTACAGATAATAGAATAGTATTAACAAATACTGCATTTGACTGCACTTACAATAAACTAAATACCCAAATGAAGACCTTAAAAGGGGTTGTTCACCTTCCAAACACTTTCTCAGTTCAGTGGTTTTCAGATTGTTCTCCATAAATAAAGACTTTTTTCAATTACTTTCCATTATTTTTTACTATTTTTCCAAAATCTAAGTGTAAAGTTGAATGTTTATATCTCTGGTGTTTGTCTGGCAGCTCAGTAATTCAGGCACACACTCTAAACCGATACAATTTTGCAACATTTAGTTAATACATTTCTCAGCAACATCTCTGGAGTATTAGTAACTATTGTATCAAATCTAACAGCTGCCTGTAATGAAACCCAGAGATTCTGCTCAGCAGGGACAAAGATAAGAAATGTATCCATTAAATGCATCAATTTAGAACAGTTGGGGGGCCCCCCTCCAAGAGCTGCTTTAGAAGGTGAAAAATAACACTTTACACTTCAATATTAGAAAAACGGTCACAAATAGAAAACAGACAGTAATTGGAAAAAGTCATTATTTCTGGTGATCTATCTGAAAACAACTAGTTGTTTGAAGGTGGACAACCGCTTTAATGTTTTGCTACGCTTTATAACCTAAATCACCCCGACTCATCCTATTTGGCTGGGCCAGATCACCTACTCTTGCAGTTTTTTTTTTTTTTTTTTAACGTGCCTGGTTATTGCAGGTATTGTAAGTGTATGAAAGTGCTATTTCCTGGTACAGGTGTTGGATCCATTATCCGGTTTCCAGAACGTTGCAAATTACAGAAAGGCCGTCTCCCATAGACTCCATTTTATCCAAATAGTCCAAATTTTTAAAATAAATTTCCTTTTTCTCAGTGGTAATAAAAGAGTACCATGTACTTTATCCAAATGAAGAATTCATCTTTATTGGAAGCAAACCCAACCTATTGGGCTTAATGTTTACATGATTTTCTTGTAGACATAACAGGTCCCATACTTGTGCCATCAATTTTTCACAAGCGAGTCAAGGAGACTTTTGACAGAAACTTTAACAGAGGTAACATACCCAAACACAAATCACAGAGTGATGCCAGGGATACGTTGGATAAGTCAAGAATCACATGGTATAAGAAGGTAGCCTGGGCTGCCATATTTTATAAAGAGGAAGCAGCAACCAGGGCTAGAAGTTGAGTGCCTAGGCTGGCTTATTTTGTGATAGATAAAGGGCTAATTACCAGTGACTTACCAAAAGCCTCCTTTGCTAATTCTAAGTCAGAATCCTCCTGCAACTTCTTAAGGTGAAGCTTTTCTGCCAACTGTTCCTCTGGAGTGATCTCCGGTGGGGTTGAAGACTCCAATGCCTGTACAGAGGAACATGAAGATTTCTGCCATTTCCCTTAACATAAGCATCAATAATTTAATGCAGTATGATTTCTAGATCTTACCTGCTTTTTCAGTTCTTCCTTCCTCTTTTTCTGCAAGTTCTCTTTTTCTTTTATTTTTTCTTGTAATTTCTTCTTTTCCAGAACCTTTGGCTCTACTGGGAGAGGGAATAATAAATAAAGTAAGTAGACGATGGCTTAAAGGAACAGTAACATCAAAAAAAAAAATAAGTGTTTTAAAGTAATGACAATATAATGTAGTGTTGCCCTGCTCTGGTAAAACTGCTGTTTGCTTAAAGAAAAAGTAAACTTTTTTAATGTACCTTAGTCCCTGCTGCAAGTCTGCTCTGGTTTCTGTGTTATCAGCAGCTTGTTTCCCCTTCTTCCTGGTGCAGAGTGAAGCCCAGCCCCTTAGCTTACTGAGCAGTCCATTTGCTGCTGTGACATAGCAGAGAGGAAGGGAGAGCCAGTGTGTGCAGCACCAGCAGCTTTTTTTTTTCTCTCTCCTAATTTGCACACCCTGCTAGTTCTGGGTCATTCCATATCTCAGCAGCACTGAGAGGAATATTTCTCAGACACTGTTGATGTACTGTAGGTAAATTAAAAGCCCTTTCTCATTTTATAACACATTTTATAATGCTATTGATTGCTATGCCTGATCTTCTGCCTGGTTATGTAAAGAATGAAGCTGATTTTTTTTTTTACTGAGTTTGATCAACTCATTCATGTGTCCCTTTACTGATCAATTTATGTACAAAGCTATATGATTTTTTCTTTTTCCATTTATGCATACTGACATAGATTAACTATGGTGGTTGTGCAAGTGATTGTTGATGAGCCTGGGGGAGCTGATTTATGATCAGTTAGAAAGGCAAGTGGGGATTTTATTTAGAATCAGAATGGCAGCCTGTTCTGGGAGTTGTTCATTACAGTGAATGTTCAGAGCCTTATGCAAGAAATTTTAGTGATGCTGGGGGAAACTAACTTACTAATCATTTAGGGTACAGTATAATGTGTTAGAATTAGATTGGCAGCATGTTGTGGCATTTGTAATTTATAGTAAGGGCTAGTCCAGACGAGAAGATTCTGGCAGATCAGTCGCCTGGTGACAAATCACCATGTCTTTGAGGCGACTAATCTCCCTGAATGGCTTGCACCCGCTAGAGCTAAAGTCGTTTGAAAAACGCGTTGCCGCGTGTGAATAGGCGCAAAGTCGCTCACAATTGCCTCAAATACGTATTGCTGCGTGTGAATAGGCGCAGGCAACTTTAGCGCTAGCGGGAGCGAGATACCAGCAAGCCATTCAGGGAGATTAGACGCGGCGATTAGTCACCAGGCGACTAATCTCCCTGAAATCTTCCCGTGTGGCCCTAGCCTTAAAGTGGACCCGTCACCAAGACACAAAAATCTGTATAATAAAAGTCCTTTTCAAATTAAACATGAAATCCAATTTCAAATTTTTATTAAAGCATTCATAGCTGTTTTAAGATAATTTAAAAATCTCAGCTGTCAATCAAATATTGTCTGCCACTCCTCTATGCCTTAGACATAGAGGCGGGGCAGATAATTACTTTCACTTTCCATTCAGCACTTCCTAGATGTCACTGCTCCCCACACATTCCCCCAGTTCTCTTAACCATTTAATTGTGTAGCCAGGACATGGGGATAGACATCGGGTCCCCCATTCTGGTGCACAAACAAGATTCTGAGATGATACAAGGCTTGTCTTAATAACAGTGTCCACAAAATGGCTCCTGCCTGCTTGGTATAATTATGATTTCCCAGACTGAAGAAAACAAGAATAAAATAATTTATATAGTGTAATGTTCATTTTGCTTGACTAATGTGATAAAATATGATTTTGAATAATTTTTTGGGATGACAGGTCCACTTTAAGGTTCAGGGATTTGTGCAGGGAGAAAAAAAAAAGCTGCTGGTGCTGCACACACTGGCTCCCCTTTCCTCTTTGCTATGTAACAGCAGCAAATGGGCTGCTCAGTAAGCTAAGGGGCTGGGCTTCACTCTGCACCAGGAAGAAGGGGAAACAAGCTGCTGATAACACAGAAACCAGAGCAGACTTGCAGCAGGGACTAAGGTACATTAATCTGGGGGGCTGTTTAGAGCAAATTTACAGATAGAAAAAAAAAAAAACATTTACTTTTCCTTTAAGAAACACTTCTATTGTTTATATAAATAAGCTTCTGTGTAGCAATGGGGGCAGCAATTCAAAGGAGAAAAAGCTCAAGTTACACAGCAGATAAGCTCTGTCTAATGGTGTTATCTGTTATCCATTAATTAACCTGTGCCAAATAACCGTTTTTGAATTTCCGCCATTGCTCTACAGCAGCTTGTTTTATGAACTATAGTAGTGTATCTGAAGCAAACATGTTTTACCAGTGCAGGGCAACACTACATGATATTTTCATTACTTTAAAACCCTTACATTTTTTGGTTTTCGTGTTCCTTAAGGGGTCATACCCGATTTGGTCGGGCAGTTTAGCACTTTTCAGCCATACTGCCCAGCCAGTTGTTGGGCCCCTCAGACTGATACTCCTGTCATGCTGGTGTGATTGAGTATTATGGCCCGACAGTAAAAAGAAAGGAAAAGTTGGCTGTATCTCTGAAAACTCCTCTTTTCTTCCTTCTTTTGTTATGGCTGGGTTGCTCGGCCCCAGAGAAAGGAACAATATACAGCATGTTGCAGGATATCTATACATTTCTCCCTGGGGCAATCAGTCAGGCTAGGCTGTGTATTGCCACCTTTAGATCTGCACTACAGCACCACACATTTGCCAAAGCAGACACCCTTGATCATCCCCTGACTGCATAACAAAATGCCCATCTTCACGCTCCACCCAGCTCTTTACCAGTCAAAGGAATATTTTCTACCAGCATAGTGTCCTCCCTTCTCCTGTAGCTTTGTACACTCGGGGCTAATGGGCACATTTGCAGCATCCTCACCTGTTTTTTGTGGCTGTTTAGTTGCATCCACTGCCTCCTCTTCATCGTCCCAGTTATCCTAAACAGACAATGAAATAATCTTATTTTCGAATATCCAGAAACCAAAACATTATATCCAGTAATACAAATCTGAATGTTTTCAAAACATCTGAAATTCACATAGAATTTGTCCATATAATGAGTACAGCACAAAGGAAACCTCTGCAAGAGATCCTTCATAAACACATTCAATAATTATGCCCTAATCAAAGGAGTTTGTAGAAGTTTTGCATAAGAACCAGAGGATGAAGGACCATATTTAGCATCAGTCCATTATTAGGACATTAGTGCTTTTCCTGTAATTCTTTAGAATACTTCCCACACTCAGGTGCCTGTACCCTGCGACAAACTCAAATTTTCTAGTTAATCAATTAAATCCATCTTAAAACACAGTCTCCAGATACAAATATGGCGCCTGAAAAGGCCAACAACTACTTGAGATAACAGAGGAGGTGTCACAGCAAAATCACAAAGCACACCTGGTCAAAGCAGAAATAGTGCAAAGTGCATCTGCACAAAACGGCAATTAGATGATTCAAGTGCAAACTATGCAGCAAGGAAAATGTAAATTATGAGGGATGTTGTACAAGAGTGACACCTACATTAATCTGCAGCATACCTACTGGGGAACGTTTAATGGTCTTCATGCAGTAACCTAAAGCAATGGAACAGCAATTACAGTGAAACAGCCTACTGAATACAGATTTGCTTTAATTATGCAAATTGGTTACTGCAGGGGATACTGTCATGAGAAAAAATGTTTTTTACAAAACACATTAGTAAATAGAACAGCTCCAGAGTTCTGCACTGAAATCCATTTATCAGAGCAAATTTTTTTATATTTAATTTTGAAATCTGACATGGGGCTAGACATAGTCGGTTTCCCAGCTGCCCCAGTCATGTGACTTGTGTTCTGACAAACTTCAGTTACTTTTTAGGGTTGTGGTAGATACGGGGAGATTTAGTCGCCTGGCGACTAATCGCCTCTTCTGCCGAGTGACAATCTCCCCGAACTGCCTTCCTGCACTAATGTGCTCTAGGTGCTTCGATTTCTGAAGTCGCCCGACATTTCCTAGTGAGGCAACTTCAGAAATGAAAGCACTGCGAGCGCATTAGCGTAGGCTATTCTTCATTTAAGCAGACAGAAGGCAGTTTGGGGAGATTGTCACCAGGAAGAAGAGGCGATTAGTCAGCAGGCGACTAAAGGTGGCCATACACGGGCAGATAAAAGCTGCCGACAGACTGTGTCGGCAGCTTATCGGACCGTGTGGGGGGCCCTCCGAGGGGCTTTCCCGATCGATATCTGGCCGAAAGTTGGCCAGATGTCGATCAGGCAGGATTGAAAATCCTGTCGGATCGTGGCCGCATCTGTTCGTTGATGCGGTCCCGCGATCCGACCGCCTGTACTGATCCGATCATTGTGCCCTAGGGCCCACGATCGGATCAGCCCAATATCGCCCACCTCAAGGCGGGCATATTGGGGAGAGATCTGCTCGTTTGGCGACATCGCCAAACGAGCGGATCTCTACGTGTATGGCCACCTTAAATCTCCCTGAATCTGCCCATCTGCCCCTACTCTTACTGCTATACTACAAATTGGAGTGATATCAACAAAAGAACAATGGGAAGGCAACCAGATAACAGCTCACAAGAAACTGCTGTCTGGTAGATCTAAGAACAGCACTCAATAGCAAAATCCAGGTCCCACTGCGACACATTCAGTTATACTGAGTAGGCAAAACAGCAGCCTGCCAGAAAGCAGTTCCCTCCTAAAGTGCTGGCTCTTTCTAAAAGCACATGACCAGGCAAAATGACCCAAGCTGGCTGCTTCCACACAGTATTAAAAATCTTAAAATATTTAAGAAGATCACACACTGAACCTAAAACCCGAGGTCAGAAAACAGACACAGTAGTGAAGCTGCTGCAGGGAACATTTTTGAAAGTCAGCAATCATTTTTTTTTTTTAATAAAGCTTTATTTAAGTTAAGTACTCAGATATAGTGTACATGCAGATTAACATAACTGCCATAAATTACAGTTGGTAGACCGCCGTTCATGTTTGTATGTTTGTTCATTTCGCTAAAAAAGAACTTCTATAACCCAAGCCTAAAAGTTTGCATTGCTTTCTTATGGTTTTACCAGCCCTACATATGAGGGGGGTAAGGAGATCTCTTGTTCAATTTCATCCCCCCCGATACCAGGGTACGTTGGGACTGATCCATTGGCTTTCAGTGTGTTCAATTGTGTATATCTAGCCATGGGACCAATTTTTTTTTTTTTAATTTAGCAGGACATCCTCTCTTTGTATAGAGGAGTTTAAACATTGGCACTGAATGATCTGGTTTTCCAAAAATTGTATATAGTTCCTTTTCATATCAATGGATTTAGGGACATGCAAACATAATAAAGAGGAGTGCTCTCAGCTATTGCTGGTGTTAGGTCAGTAACTTGATAGCATACCTAGGGGTTAACTATACTTGGAGTATCCACCATATCAGAGATATTTTGTGCTACTGCCCTCCAGAACCTTTGTACCTTGGCACATGACCAGACCATGTGAATGAAATTTGCAAGAGACACCGGGGACACTCATCAACATGGGTTGGGGAGAGTTTGGCTAGGAGATTAGGGGTATGCTCTGTGTAGGAACTTAAAGTGCACAATTCTATCTCTATACGCAACGTGAAGTCTAATTCATGTATATCATTTTGCCATTTCCCAAAAAGTTTACCCAGTGGAGAGTCCCCTGCTAATATCAGGTGGGCATAGAAGCTTTTGTTCCGTGTGTCAGTGTGGGCTCGCTCTTCTATACGAGTGAGCAAGGTTATAATTGTTGCCCCTTTAAAAGCTAAATATACTGAAAGAACATTTTGTTAGGCAGGCTGTATTTAATTTTTAGGGGTTTCAAGTCTAGCAATTTACCCTCTTCCATTATGTCTTGGATATACTTTATTTTGTAACTAGTCCACATTTGAGGGTCTGGTATAGTTTGCATGTGTGGCAATTTCAGGTTACACCAGAATGTGGTAAGCCCAGAGCAGTAGTTTGCTGGCTTTGGGAAGAGGCTATGAGCTGTACTCCATGCCCACACCACTTCTCTCGTGGGTGGAGTTGTTCTTGTATAGTTACAGCCGCTATGAAGGAGGTTTTCAAGTTCTTTGTATGACCCTATTCCTTTGGCCTCTTATGGCAGAGTTGTCTAAGAATGGGGTTGTCCAGCACTTTGCTATAGCCAGCTTCAATGCCACGTAGTAGAAGAAAAAGTCAGCAACAATTTGATACATTTGTGTAACTGAACAGCAAAGCTTCAAGTAATACAATAAAGCCTACAGGGTTTAAGCTGCTGCTAGAGCAGTAAGAATTGATGGGTTGGGACTAGGGTTGCCACCTTTTCTAGAAAAAAATACCAGCCTTCCTATGTTTTTATGGGTTTTCC
>CM044436.1:26505377-26525920 GCA_024363595.1 Xenopus borealis | reverse complement strand
GAGTATGCAGTGCAGTTTTGGACTCCAGTCCTTAAGAGGGATGTAAATGAGCTGGAGAAAAAAAAACAGTATGAATGGCCACTGGGCAGATTCATGAGCCAGCTCAGCACTCCCTTAAAGGGCAAGTAAAGGCAAAGAAATAGAATCACATTTTTACTTTCTTTAATGAAAAAGAAATCTATCTCCAATATACTTCAATTAAAAAATGTGTACCGTTTTTATAAGAAACCTGACTGTATGCAGTGAAATTCTCCCTTCATTTAGTGCTGTGGATAGGAATTGTCAGACAGTCCCTAACTTCTGCAGGGAAACAATCATACTTATGAACAGCAGGGGGAGCCCCTGCCTTACTTACCAACTCCAGCAGCTTTGTTTTTGATCATTAATGATGATGATCCCTAAGAAGCCCAGACCACACTGAGCATGTGAATGTAGTCTAGTCTTGCAAAGATGTATAACAAAGTTACAAGATGACAGCCCCCTGTGGCCAACTTTGAAAACATAAATATTTTGTTTGATTAGTTCATACTTCTGTTTAGTATACAAAATACAGCATTTACTGATTTTATTATATTTAATTTTAAATATATATATTAATATATATTTGAAATTTGGCATAGGGCTAGACATGATGCCCATTTCCCAAGTGTCCCCAAAACATGCGACTTGAGCTCTGATAAACTTCAGAACAATGGGTAGAAGTGATGTGAGACCTGACCCTAACCCTCGCAGCAGTGCCCACACCTGACCCTAACAAAAAACACTCCTTAATTTATATACCCATTCCTGCCCCAATGTCATAGAAGGGGGCATGGCATAACTGGCATGCGTATATAAAAGTCGGCACAGAATCAGCAGTGGGGCAGAAGGTTGCACAAGTCGGCCTGGCCCGCACATCACTAATGGCAACAACTTGGGTCTTGGTGAAATCCAGTGCAAAGAGGAGAAACACAATAATTCAAATAGTCTCAAAGCAGTTCCACCTTCTCCAAGCTCAGAATCAGCACAACGCACTTGTTGCCTCCACACCAATATCACAGTTAAAGGTAAATTTGTTGGTTCAAGAATACATTTTTAAAGGGTAGGGTGAATTATTTGCATTTTGATTCAGTGTCTCAATTTTGGATGAAGGATCAAATAAATGAAAAGATAAAAAGGAGGCCTATGACATATGGTTCCTTGTACAGTATATTCATCTTTGGCCCTTGTGTCGGATACCAGTGGGAATGGCTCATGCATGGAAGCCTTTGGCAATGCATATTCAGGTGTGAAAGGCAATGAATTTTCTCTATCAAAAGGCTGCTGCTATGTTTATGCAGGCCCCTAAAAAGCAATTTCTTCTTTGTACATATAAAGCTGAATTCTGCAGCTGTGAAGTGTGTGCATTTACACCACTCACCTTGAGGCCCCCACAAAGCAAATACTAGCTCAGAGACCTGCAAAGCAGTGAGCGGAAAGTTAGTTGAAAGCCACTGTTCCTGCAAAACCTGGAAAAAGAAAAAATCCCTCCATGCTTCACAGATCTAGCTTGTGCCAAGTACTCGAACTCAGGGGTGTCCAACCTGTGGCCCAGGATGGATATGAATGCGACCCAGCTTGAAAAGCTTGGTTCCTGAGGAAACTTCATGTTGCAAAGGATATAGGAGTAGGCAGTAATAATAAAATAAGTCTATTTTATATCCAGGTGTCCCATATTCTAGTGCAGTGATCCCCAATGAGTAGCTCGCGAGCAACATTTTGCTCTCCAACCCCTTGAATGTTGCTCAGAGCAGGTGCTTATTTTTTAATAAACGGCTTAGAGGCAAGTTTTGGTTGCATAAAAAACAGATGTCCTGCCAAACATTCTCTCCTGTAGGCTGCCAGTCCATATAGGGGTTACCAAAAAGCCAATCAGAGCTCTTATTGGACATCCCCATGGACTTTTTCATGCTTGTGTTGCTCTCCAACTCTTTTTAAAATTTAAATGTGGCTGCCGAGCAAAAAAGGTTGGGGACCCCTGTTCTAGTGTATAGCTCCATCTGGTTATTCCTCTGTTTATCCTATCCTATCTAGGACTTTTACAAATCAAGTGTTTGTGTATATCATGTGTGGCCCAAGACAATTTTTCTTTTTCCAATGTGGCCCAGGGAAGCCAAAAGGTTGGACACCCCTGCTCTAACTGCTTAATAATTGTAAATTTTGGAATGTTATAAACAGATGTGGTTACCCTTTTTCTAATTTTCAGGATCATCCTACGGAGAGAGTCCGATCATTTGCCGAGACACTTGCTCTGAAGGCAGCCCCCTAGCGTGGGGAATACCTCTGTAAAATATAAATGCAGGGGACATAAATAATTCAGCTCACCTCTCTCATATTATATTCATCCAACCAATACAGTGGGCTGTGACTTATGGCCTATTAAAAAAAACTGTAGAATATTTAGAAAGACTAAAGTACGCCAAACATTACAACATCTGATCTTTTGGCAAGTCACGTGTGGAACTTTCTCCAATATGCCCACCTTGAGGTGTGCAATATTTGGTCAGATTGTCCCTATGCTGGCTGTCAAATCGAGAACGGCATCAACACAGAGAAATTAAACCCGCTGATTGACATTTGCCCAAGTTTTGGCCAGATAGTCTCGTAGACCGTCTGAGGACCCACACATGGGCAGATGAGCTTCTGAATCGGTCTGAATTTTAAGCTTAAATTTGCCCACCTTAAAAATAGGGGACATGGCTACATTTAAGTAAGAGCAAGAAACTGATCCTGATTTGCTGGGAGATAGTGGAGAGATGAGACTGCAAAAATATTTTATAAAAAGGTAAAACGTTTTGTATTTTATTTTCAGATCGCACACAATTTTGAAGGCGGCCAAGCACAACCTGCAGGTTAAATACCTGGTGTTCATATACAAAAAAAACTGGATTAATAAAAGAAATTATAAAAACCTGTCTGGTTTCAATGAGTTTTCCATTAACAAAAAGGAAATCCTTTCACCAGAGCGAATGTCCATCTGCAGATGAGAAACAGTTCATGTGAAACGACTGCATGACATTGCACCAAGAACGCAGACAGATCCAACGGAATAAAACAGCGACCCAGAGGAAAAGGTTAAATTCTTCATTAATACACTGAAAATATGACATAACTCATGCTTTTTCCTTAAAATCAAAAATACAAAAATTAAATGTTTTCCTAAAAACATACTAAAAAAAACTCCTTACTTTAAGGAGTGACTGGAAAATGAATCTGTGTGTAATTTATACAATAAATGGCATACAGTTAAACAGGTAATATACATAGAAACAAAAAAGATGAACAGCCTCCTCTGTAGAGCTCTTTAATTTCCAATACTGTACTCTCTGAACAAGCTTACAAAATACAAACCTCTTTAGGAAAAAAAAAAAAAGAATAAAAGTGCCATCTCTTTCGTCTGAACGCAGCGAGTGCACAGCCAAATATTTACAAGTACACCCACCAGAGAAAGCATTGCCGTACACCCCTCTAAAACCCTTCCCTGCAGGGAGAGAAGACCACATCATACAAAAATATCCACCATTCAAACAAACTGCATTAGTACTGAGCGGGTTGTGTATGTATGTGTGTGTATATATATATATATATATACACATACACACACACACACATACACACACATACACACACACACACAGAGGCAGGTAGGTACATGCCTGTATATACCAACAGGCAAGGGGGGAGGGGATAAAACATGGAATTAGAGGTCCGGCTCCCTTCATTATATAGGCAACACCCCCCTACCGCATTCTGTATTGAGCTGCAAGGTACTCCCCTTTTCTGTACACACCTTTACATTCCCAGGCTATTCACTTTTCTTTTTAAAGTTTTTTTTTTTGTCTTAAAAATGTGTACTAAGATTATTACAGATAGGTATAAAAGATACATTGTGTATTTCTAAATGAAGCTTACATGGATTGTACTTTTAAGATTTTTCTTTTGTTTTATAAAACAAATATACATTATGCAAGCATAAAATAAAATCAGCCAAAAAAAGATAGGATGCGAATAAAAGTAACATTTTGGCTACTTAAGAACAGACTCAAGCGACTGAAATACAAGGAATGGATACTGTAAATCTAGACTAATAAGGATCAATGTAGACTAAATTGGAGAGGTAAAAGCTCTCACTGGCCGTTTGTGATGACGAGTTGGCTAGTAGACAAATGATAGGATGTGCCCCATGAACACCAAAGTGTCTGAGAAGTGACAAATCCTGGGAATAGGACGAGCTGCCTGGTGTAGTGACTTTACAACACAACCACGGTAAAACCGTTCCTTTTTCAGACAGCAAATAACACACCTTCAGGGGTTATGGCAATTATATTTGTGTACAGTTTTGCTTTAGTCCTGGGGTCCTGCATCTCCATTCCCTGCAGACATTGGACTCTTGCCATCTCTAGTCCGGGGCCCTGCAGGTGTCTGACTGCTGTCCTCTTTAGTCCGGGGGTAAGCAGTCATGCAAGCGAAATCTGTCTCTGACGTGAGGCCGCACATCCTCATTCTGTAAAGACCCCCAACAAAAAGACAAGACCTTAGTATGTGCTCAGAAGGATTAAACATAAGGATTAACCCATCTATCTCAGTATTCCCTGACCTAACATAAACACTAGATTCCATCCCATAAACTAGAAATGGTGACAATCCCAAATGTGCTAATAACAGCAATAAAAAAAATTAAAAACACAGAGCAAACAAAACCATTTCTAAATTCTGTCAAAATATCAAGCAGGCCAAACTCACCAGCTCCACCAGCTTCTCCAGGAAAGGGACAAGCTTCAGCAGCTCTTTATCGTTCTTATCCATGAACCAACTCTCAATGGGAATCCCGTTTGAAAGCTGTGAATAGAATAATTTACATCCAAGCATGATTTCACTTTTAGAAATGACAAAAAAAAAACTGAAACACAACTTAAAGGACTGAAACAGGAGAAATATTGATTGGGCGACATAAGACTTTCATTTGAAGCAGCGTTGGTGGTTCTTCAGAGTTAAGGCGGTGAGGTTGTGGAATGCACTGCCGGGTGATGTTGTGATGGCTGATTCTGTGTGTGTGTGTATGCTGCGTTTTTAATTTGGAGGGGTTGAACTTGATGGACTGTCTTTTTTCAACCTAATTTAACTATGTAACTATATGAAACCCACTGATTTTTTCATAAATCAGTCTAGGCCAAAAACAGCTCCATGAGGTTTGTGGGTGGAAGGGGTTCTCCTGTACAGCCACATATTAAAGGAAAATGATAGCTACCAAAGTAGCTTATTGCCAATAGACCATCCCAAAATAGTGCAAGCTAGAAAGCAATATTTATTCTGGAGAAACGTAACATACCCGAGTAAACAGTTCTAAAAGCTCTCTCTGTTTGTTTAGGGTAGCAGTTGCCATATAAGCTTGCTGTGACATCACTTCCTGCCTGAGTGTCTTCCTACTCACTCATATCTCTGGGTTCAGTTTACAGTAGGGAGGGGAGGGAGAGAGAAGGAAACGGAGCATGCTCAAGCCATAGCCCTGGATGTTTAAGCTGAAAACAGGAAAACTGATACAAAAGCCCATGTGTACGCAATAGGACAGAAATGCTGGGTTTCTTTTGATACAGAACTTAGAGCGGCATTACTTTGGGTGTTTACTGGTGTATTTATATAGACCTTTCTGAAAAAGCTTACTTAATTTTATCCGTTCCTTCTCCTTTAATCTAAAGACCAGAAAACTTTGGTTCTTTCCTGTAGATAAATTAACATGGGATAACTTCTCAGTTGAACTGGAAGCATAAGGACTGGACATAATTGGAACCTTTGGGGGTTATGTAATAAAAGGCACTAAGTTTGCCCAGGAGCAGTAACTCATAGCAACCAATCAGAAGCTAGAATGTAGCAGTCACCTGTTTAAAAGCAAAGATCCTATTGGTTGCTATGGGTTACTGCTCCTGGGCAAACTTAGTGCCTTTTATTACATAACCCCCATAATGTCTACTTATGCGTAGGTCAATATAAGCTGCTCACACTCGGGTGGTTCTTTCATAAAACATGGTTTTATGTAAGCCCCATATGACAGATCAAAATGCGGAACTGACAGACAGTGTATGATAATCCAAAATGAATACCAGACTATCTGGGAACCATCACTAGTATGCTTATCGTGTCACTGGATAACACTGAACTGCAAACGTCAACTAGAAATTATACTGCTACTTAGGAAGCAACTCATCTTACCTGGTATGCAAAGGCTTGTGGTGAATTATCAATGATGATTGTTTTAGAGAGATCCCTTCCAAGGATGTTCAGATCCTTAATGTAGTTTCCTTGGACGCACACGCAGTGCTCCCGGAATAGCCGGTGTCTGATAATAAAAAAGGGAGATGAAGACTGGCATAATGTGGTAATCAACATGCTAGAACTGTTCAGTCAAATTTGCTGCAACTTGTTAAAACAATTGTGTAGTGCAGGGATTCTTAAAAGTACAGTGACCTGTTCCAGGTTTTAACAGGATCACTTTGCCTATACAAACCCTAGAGTTGTTGCTCTTTATATTTAACAGAGGTGCACCATGCCTTCCCTCAGCTTATTGCTTACTTACCTTAAATTGTCAACATGACTTGAAGGGATAGTAACTTTGTCAGGTTCCAATAAATGGAAATGAGCATGATTCAACTCAGAAAGCTACTCTCCTTCAAAACAGTGTCCGAGATCAACACACGTTAGTAAGCAGCAAGCTGAGGGAGGCAGAGGGCACCTCCGTTACATAAAGAGAAACACTAGGATTTATTTAGGGATAGTGACATGTGGAATATGTCTCAATCCCTTTAACCTATTTGCTGGGACCTCAAACTGGGCCAAAATTCATTGAAAAAAATTCTGGGCTTGTGAAACAGACTCCCAGGTTCCTTGGGAAAAACAAACACTGGTGTAGAGTCAGAGGGGGGAAATAGTGGGTTGACAAATGTAAACAGTGCAAATATTGTGAATGAATGTGTTAAAAGTCATCCTCTGTGGCAGGCAGAGCAAGACAGAAATAAAGGAGGGAGAAAGCCCCAAACAATTTAATATAAACTTCCATTACCTGACAAGCCGTTTTTTGGGATCCAGTATATTCAATAATTTGTCTGCATAGACTTTCTTTGATGCTGTAAAAAGGATTATCTGTGCATGTATGAGCAGGAGAGGGAAGAAAAAGGGAGAAAAGTTCAATCAGATTTTATTTCAGAAATAAGAACTATTATGGAAGATTTCTTTGTACAGGGGATTTTCATATTAAAATTACATTTGGGGGATTGAACCTAACTTAAGCTGGCCATAGATGCAAAAGACCAAAGACTTTCTTTGATATGCCACTAACTGGCAGGGCTATATGGAGAAGCGCAATGGACCTCCAAACTTCCCGGTCAATATCGTGACCAGATATCGGTCGGGAAGACCCGTCGGAAGCCCCATACACGGGGAGAGAAGCTGTCAAATCGGTCTAAACAACAGATATCGGCAGCTTTATCTTTCCGTGTATGGCCAGCTTAAATTTGGTCTTTTGGTCTAAAACTATATAACATACCAATGAAAAGGCAAAGACTAATTTAATGTTAGCAGGTAGGTTACAAAAAGTCTAAATAGTCAAATGCTCGCTTTTTTATTCACCACAATTTACATCATAGGTTAATGAATGCAGCACTCAGCATAAACCCACACATATGTTTCTTCAAACATAATATTTCGCTTTAATTTTACACATTTGGCCAACACTAAGGGAACGGAGCTTGTCGGTCAGATATATAGTCATGTGAATTTTTTTTTTTTAATATATAACATACCTTATGGAAACTGTAGTATTTCAGTAGTGAAATACTACAGCTGTATTTATTGGATTAACAGAAAATATGCATCATAACAAAATAAGACAGGTGCATAAATTTGGGCACCCCAACAGAGATATTACATCAATACATAGTGGATTCTCCTTTTGCAGATGTAACAGCCTCTAAATGCCTCCTATAGTCTTTGAGGAGTGTCTGGATTCTGGATGGTGGTATTTTTGACTATTAGCCCATCCAAAATCTTCCCAGTTCAGTTAAATTTGACTGCTGCGGAGCATGGACAGCCTGCTTCCAATCATCCATTAGATTTTCAATGATATTCAAGTTGGGGGACTGTGATGGCCATTCCAGAATATTGTACCTCTCCCTCTGCATAAATGCCTTTGTAGATTTCCAAGTGTGTTAAGTGTCATTGTCTTGTGACTGATGCTTGGACATTATCCTGAAGAATCTGTTGATATTGGGTTGAATTCATCTGACCCTTGACTTTAACAAGGGCCCCAGTCCCTGAACTAGCCACAAAGACTCAAAGTATGATGGAACCTCCACCAAATTTGACAGTAGGTAGCTGGTGTTTTTCTTTGAATGAGGTGTTCTTCTTCCACCATGCAAAGGGCTTTTTGTTATGACCAAATAACTAAATATTTGTCTCTTTGTTCCAAAATGACTGTGGCTTGTCTAAATGAACTTTTCCATACAACAAGTGACTGTTTGTGCAGAAAGGGCTTCTTTCTGATGTCATACAGATGTTCTTTGTGAAAATTGTGCTGAATTGTAGAACAATGTACAAATACACCATCTGCAGCAAGATGTTCTTGCAGAACTTTGCAGGTGATCTTTGGGTTGTCTCACAACCCTCCGCATATGCTGCTCCTGTATTTTTCTTGGCCTGCCAGACCTGGGTTTTACAGCAACTGTGCCTGTGGTCTTCCATTTCCCGATAACATTCCTTACAGTTGAAACGGACAGTTTAAACCTCTGAGGTTTTTTTGTAGCCTTCCCCTAAAGCACGATACTGAACAAAAATGTTTTCTGATCTTTTGAGAGTTGCTTTGAGGATCCAATGCTGTCACTCTTCAGAGGGGAGTCAAACAGAAGCACAACTTGCAATGGGCCACCTTAAATATCTCATGACTGGACACCTGCCTATGAAGTTCAAGACTTAACGGACAAGTAAAAAAAATCCATTCTTACCCCTCCAATAATACTGCTATCCTGGACAAAGTTAACTCTCAAAGTTTGTAAAACACACCGGAAGTGAGATTTTGTTTTCAATATTTATGTATTACATATTAAAGACAGTTAACAGTGCTACTAAATACGTTGGCGCTATAGAAATACATGTTAATAACTTTGTCCAGTAGCAGTATTATTTGAGGGGGGAGGTATGGATTTTTTACATAAACATTTTTAGTGTTACTTGTCCCTTAATGAGCTAATCCAGCCAATTTAGTGGTACCAATATTGAGTAGTTACATGCATTCAAATTAGAAAAATTACAGGGGTACCCACATTTTTTCACAGCCAGTTTTTCACATTTGATTTAATATCATACAACGGAATACTGCCGACATACCACTGTTGTTTTTTTGTTGAAAGTGGAGTAAATTATGCAGGCTGAGAGGGGTTCAAAACTTTTTTCATATGACTGTAGATGTGCTACTACTCTTTACTACCACAGTTTGCTAACCTACCTCATAAATTTGAGACATACGCTCCAGGAACTCGCGGAAAAAAGGCCTTAACCGGACATACACCTGGAACAGAAAACATATCCTGAAGAGCAGCAGAGACAAAAAACTAACAATTCCACAGGGGGTTATTCTCTCAGTTCCTTACCTGGTAAATGACATCCTGAAAAAGCACAGGGAACGTTAGTGCAGCGTCTTCCAGTTCATTGAGGCTGCAATGCACCAATGTCTCATCCTGTGTGGCAAAAACAAGAGGTCACCCTTAATTTACATTGATGTCGCTGCAATGTAGCCTTAAGGTCTGCCGGCAGAGAACAAGCCAATTTAGACATCTTTTTGCCCTATGTGCAGCAAGTAACTCACAGAAGCGGACTGTTTGTATTTTCGATGGCAGAAAAGTGCAAATGCCCTTACCAGGTCAAGGACAAGAGAGAACTCAGGTGTACTCCTGGTTTTCAGAGGAAGAGCCGGCTTCCTGTTCAGCTGTTCCTCAGTCAAGGGTGGGACATGTTTGATGAAGAAGTACCTAATAAAAGGAACATTGGAATCTGTCAAATGCAACATCGTACTATAGAAGACATTCTTGTGCAACCTTCAGAATTCAGAGCAGCTTAAAGGTCAGTTCTCACCCATTCTGAATAGTTTTCTTAAATTTAAATTTATAGGGGTCTTCTAAAATTACTTTAAAGTGGCACCACAGAAAGAAATCAACAAAGGTAACTGGAATGCAGTATATTCTATTTTAGATGTCAATGCAAGCGTAGCTACTGATAAGTGTGACTGCAAGAACCCTTACCAACAAAGCTCACAGTTGTATGCTCACACCATCTGTTTTCCCCACTGAACAAAATATATTGCTTAATTTACTGGCTTGTGAAGGTGCAACCGAACAGCTCCTAAAGTGTGACACTGGCCAATATAATTAATTAATATACTCCATGATGTGTGATTTTTTTTTTTTTTTTGGTAAAGTGCACTTACTGTAAAGAGAAGCATCATCACAGGCTGCTGAAGTTGTCAGTTAGTCATCTCAACAATTTGATCACATTATGGGCCTGTCTTTGCTCAATAGGGTTTTCTTAAAGTGGGCTCAATTCATACCTGGCCAAGGCTTGACCAGAGTGACCGCAATTTAGCTCACAAAACATGACCGTAAATTCCCAACTTGGTCAAGAGTGACAGCAAATTTTGAGATATATGCTGCCATAATTAGAATAGGTGATCACTTGAGCATTGCCTCCATTCCAAATAAATATATATATATATATTTTTTTTAAACTTAATTTCATTTCAGGACAATATTTTCAACAATATAATAAAAGAGACACTTACGGATCAAATACCTCCCAGTCTTCTTCATATGCTGCTTCAGCATGTGCTGAGGAGTATCCACTTTCAGGAGACACAGGGGCTGTAAAAAAAAAATGTATTTCTCTTATCATACTTTTAACAAATGGTCAAACAACTCAACAGATAATAAAGTAGCCTGTGGTTTATTACGCTCACCAGTGAGAGGTGGGATGTCTCTCTCTGGAGTATCTTCAGTCCCCTCTAACCAGCTACCAGCAGTACTCCGGACAGGTGCCCCCAGACTTGGGTAAGAAGCTCCATTTGTAGCTGTGCTGGTACTAAATTCATCAACCTTCTCCACCTTCTCCATGTCTAGCTGTTTCACAATCTCCTCAGCTTCCACCGCTTGCCCTGGTGAGTCTGATCCCGATGTGCCTAGAAAAATATTACAACATTATAACTTAATCATCTGTGTGTTACAAATGAATTACCCATCAAACAAAATATCAATAGACACGCTAAAATAAAGGCTAACACATACCATTTTTATTTGCTGGTGAGAAGAAGTTGAAGACTGGAGAAAAAATGGTCCCCAATAGTGTGGTCCTGGGGGGACTGGTGGTGCTGGGCAAGTCCTCCAGCTTCCCATTTTGCTTCATGTGCTGACTTACTTCATAAGCTGTAGCTTCTTTAAAAAAATTAAAAAAAAACACAAAAAAATATCTTTTAGAAAATGGGAACAAAACTAAATTAAGCCAGGAAGATCCATGGGTGGAAGATAAATAAGCGCAGTAGCACTAGGGATTTATTAAAAGCACAGACTTGAGCCATGCTGGGAAAATAAAATCCTTCTGGGCAGTGTGTCATCAAAACATAGTAATGGAATAAAATTTTAGGCAAGAATTTGTACCAATGATTAAATTAGGATTTTAAAGGGATTCCACCATGAACCAGGCAATTTTGAGCGTGTGAATAAGCGCAGGCAACTTTACGTGTAGCGGTTGCGCACCGCTACCAAGTTATTCGGGGAGATTTGTAGCGGCGATTAGTCGCCAGGCGTCAGATCTCCCCGAAATCTCCACGTGTGGCCTAACCCTAAAGGTGGCCATACACGGGTCAATAAAAGCTGCCGACAGACAGCTTATCGGCCCATGTACGGGCTTCACCGATCATCTGTTCGTTGATGCGGTCCTGCGATCCGACCACCCATATGGCCTCCATTATGATCCGATTGTTGGGCCCTAGAGCGCACAATCGGATCAGCCTGATATCGCCCACCTCAAGGTGGGCATATCGGGGAGAGATCCGATCGTTTGGCAACATCGCCATAGTACAATCCAGGTCCCACAGAGACATATTCAGTTACATTGAGTAGGAGAAACAACAGCCTGCAAGAAAGCAGTTCCATCCTAAAGTGCTGGCTCTTTCTGAAAGCACATGACCAGGCAAATTGACCTGAGATGGCTGCCTATACACCAACATTACAACTAAATAAAATACACTTGTTGGTTTAGGAATACAATTTTATATTGTAGAGTGAATTATTTGCAGTGTAAACAGTGTAATTTAGAGATTTGTGCAATAAATGATTTTGCCACAAGTAGACAACAAAACTCTCTTGGTATCTCTTGTAACCAGGGCAAAAGCCAATACCCCTTCCAGCAAAGTATGTCATTATTTTAATCCAAAATGCTCAACCATGAATCCAGTCATATTAACAGTCACACAGATGCTGAAAAGAAGCCTCACAGACAGGCAGATTGTCTGCACAAGAGACAGAGGACTCAAATCCACGGACTTGATGGACTGAGATTATATGTTGCGTTACCTCCATTTACTTGACTTTTCCTCCGGACACGTGCAATGGGCTTACTGGGCTTGTCACCTGTTCGTGGAGTTGAGGTGATGAGGTTATTGTCAAGGTCTCGTTCTACCCTGCTCCTCTTTGCAGGGTTCTCACGATCCTCCTAATTAAAACATGAAAAGATGCCATATATTTACCAGTCAGGGTAGTATTTGTTAGCTTAGTAAAAAGTTATTGCTATTTAAAAAGTCACTCCCACCGGACAAAAACAAGCCCACATCATCTTAGCCCCCAAAGATTCAGAAGCCATATGTAGCCCCTAACAAAAAGAGAAAATAAGCCAGATCCCTACAAGAAACTGTACCTTGTTTGTGCTGCCCTTGATAAAATTTTTAATGGTCGATAGTAAACCAGTTTCTTGCTTAGGCAGTTTGTCTTCTTCGATGAGTGGGCTTTCCTCCTCCTCATCTTCCTCAGAGTGCTTCCTTTTACAACGAGCAGTCCGTCCCGCTGCCCCATGACTGCTGCGCGGAGACCCCTTCCGCATCCTCAACCTCATTTTTACAAGCGCCACATAAACGCTGGGGAAAGAAGAACAAAGGTCAGCAAGCAGAACTTATGTGGGCCTGCCACTAAACTTTATAGGAGTACAGTGCACAACTGTAAAAGAAAAGCATTGCCTCTCTATGAGCTGAACAGCATTAAATGAAGTTTACATGTAATCTGTCCTGCAAGAATCTCAAAGAAAATGCATGAGTTATAGGCCACTTGACCATTTATTACTGGGAGCTGCTGTCCATGAAACACATGTTTTTCTAAAGACTTTCGCTGTGTAGATTACATGATATTGGCACTTTAAGGCTAAGGCCAGACGGGGAGATTCGGGGGCATTTTGTCGTCTGGCGACTTCTCGGCGCGACTTGTAGCCCCCGAACCTCCCCGAATAGCCAAGTCCTGAGGCGCACCGGCGTTACTTGAAAACGCCGGCACCTATTCACACGGAGCGGCGCGATTTTTGAAATCGCTCCAAATTGACTCGCGAGGCAATTTGGAGCGATTTCAAAAATCGCGCCGCTCCGTGTGAATAGGCGCCGGCATTTTCAAGTAACGCCGGTGCGCCTCAGGACTTGGCTATTCGGGGAGGTTCGGGGGCTACAAGTCGCGGCGAGAAGTCGCCAGACGACAAAATGCCCCCGAATCTCCCCGTCTGCCCTAGCCCTAAAGGGGAATTCAACCCCTACTGCGTTAAATATAGGTAATAGAACTTTTAGACTGTAAGCGCCACTGGGTAGGGTCCTCGCAGATGCTGAGAGAGGGATAGTGAAGATAAACTTGATTATTTCAGAAACGATGCAGAATATTTAACCGATTGTATTTACAAAGTTTCTTATTTAAGCATGATGAAGCGTATATCAATATTTTTGCAATAGTTCCCCTTTAAAGAGATACGGCAGACATCTTCTTCTGTTCTTCAATCTTCGGAATGAAAGTGGTGTTTCGGCCACGAGAATTTCTGAAGACTTTCTGTGCCTGCGCAGAGGTTCACTGAAACGCAGCTTTCATTCCGAAGATTGACGAACAGAAAGAAGACGTCTGCCGGGAACTCCGCTGGAAAGAATCTGCACGGAGGGGTAAGTAAAAAGTTTGGGGCATTTGCCTGGGTAGCAGCTAGGCTGGGGGGGTCTATGTAGGGTTGGTGGGTAGGGGGTTTCTTAAGGCAAGGGTTGAATTCTCCTTTAAGCAGACAACTGTACAGAAAAACAGAGAAATTACAGAAGTATGGGATGTTGGTAACAATCCAATCTGGACAGTTATCTGTAAAGCTCTAATTTCCAAGAAGGTCCCCTCACACAGAGTTAATTTATAGTAAATAATTTGATGTTTTAAAAAGGATTTCTCTTTTCTCTGTAACCTTAAGTGCATGAACCTGTATTGGTGCCAAATCAACCCTATTTGTTTTGTTTCATGTTTAAATGAAATTTTAGCAGACTTAAGATATGGTGATCTAAATTACAGAAAGATACTGGAAAGATTATCCGGAAAACTATTCCGGATAACAGATCCTACACATGAAGTTACAACACATACCCTGCCTAAAGAACGTATATATAGAATCCCTCAGCCTGCAGAATAAGTATTGTTCTTTGCAAAGTGAAGGCAGAGGGCCTCCAAGGAAAGCTGCCAGAACAGATGAAAATCATTAACAACATATGAAGCCATTTCATTTTACTGATTTTTTTTTTCAGGTTTCCAAAAAGGGCCCCTTTTACGAAGAGCTTTAGACCCAAAGAGCTGCATTTAAGAGACCAGCAGAAATACGATTTATCAGCCAAAGAAATGAATTAAAGTGGCAACTGGATTTTTCTTGGGATCATTTTTTTCTACAGATATTGCAAAGCAATGTAGACTTTATGTAAAGCAACATTCTTTTATGCTCAGTCATCCGGACATTTCCCAGCTTCAGTGGAATAACTACAAGCCCATGAATCCCAGTGCAAAATTTTGTCTAAGAGAAACCCTTCCTTGAAACCACCCTCCCAGTCTTATCAAGTTTTTTTATTTAATAGCACAGCTGCAGCCCCTGACCGCTACATGAACACCCTGGATTCTAATTACATTTTTCGGTCACTCAAATCAGGGCTGGGTAACATTTATAACTAAATATGTAGTTTTCCAAAAATTAATTGTTTCCTTTGCCCCACTACATTTTCTTATTTTGATACTCGGCCGATTCATTTTCTACAGCTATGGCATGTGCAGCATTTAAAGGAAAACTTAATGAACAGATAGCTGATATCAAATTAAGTGGAATATTAAAGAATCTTATCAAACTGGAATATGTATTCAAGTAAATCTTGCCCTTTTACAGCTCTTGCCTTGAACCACCATTTGGTGATGGTCTGTGTGCTGCCTCAGAGATCACCTGACCAGAAATACTGCAGCTCTAAATGTAACAGGAAGTGTGGAAGTTTAGCGCAAGGAGGGTAGACTTCTCCTTTAAAGAAGTCTACCCTCCCGGCGTAAACCCCCCCCGGGCAAATTCCCCCAGGTTGCTACTTATCCCACGGCACAGGTTCTGTCCATGGAGTTTGCAGGCTCCATCTTCTCCCTGGATTATTTGGAGCTTGGCATTGCATGCGCAGTAGGAGCATTTACTGGTTCAGCTCTATTGCGCATGCACCAAAGGTCACAACATTTCAATTGGAAAACTTTGTGCAGTAAAGCTGAACCCGTAAACGCTCCTACTGCACATGCGCCACAAAGACAGCTGGGAAGAAGGTGGCCCCTGCAAACTCCACGGACAGGACTTGCGCAGAGGGGTAACTAGCAACTTTGGGGCATTTGCCCGGGGGTGGTAGGCCAGGGGAGTGGGGTGGAGTTTTGCACCAGGAGGGTAGTCTTCAATGGGATTATGTAATTAAAGGCACTAAGTTTGCCCAGGGGCAGTAACCCATAGCAACCAATGAGCTGGTAGCATTTACTAGTAACCTGTTTAAATGCAAGCATCTTATTGGATGCCATGGATTACTGCTCCTAGACAAACCTTTATTACATATGGGGGTAAGACTTTCTTAGACTTCTAAGTTTCTAAGACTTCTAAGTTTCTGCTGCCTGTGGCATTGGTCTAAGAACACTCGAAGGTGTTGTCGTGTTTTGACCACTGACGGCCAATATCTGCTGCTGGAGTACCTCTTCTTTAAAAAGCCACATTAGCATAAAGTACTTTCCTCCAGCGAGTGGAGCAATTTACCTCCTTCTCCTGGCTATCCATTGTTCAGATTCAAGCTGGCCACATGCAGAGTGTAATGAGCTCCAAAGCTAGTTTTGAACTACAATGTGACAAAACGTGGTCACAATGTTGCAAGAAATACCTTGAGAAAGATAATATTGGCCTACCCTGGAGGCAGCATTTTGGTCATGAGGGCGGGGAAGCGGTCAGCCCCAGTGTTAGGGAGGGGGAGAGAGAGAGAGAGAGAGACAGAGAGAGAGAGAGACAGAGAGAGAGAGACAGAGATATTAGGACCTCTTACTGCTCACCCTACCCAAACATACAGTTTCCTACTAATGCAAAATGGGCAGTGGCGTATTTCCTTTATACAGGTCATGGAATACTGAGGTTTCTTCCTCATTTTCCAAAAAGGGGTATTTTTTTCATTTATAATAAATAAGTTTTAGTGAGTCATGTAACAAAAATGACATCACTACTACCGATTTATAACTGATGACATCACTAGTCACCGTTTATAAGGATATAATTTACAAGATATTCATGGTTTTGTGTATTACACACACACACTTATGGTAACTTCTTTAGTAAAGATTATATTGCCCCTTTAAAATCTATGAACGTCATCATCTGAATCCTACGGGAAATAAAGGTATCACATGCATATTATCACATAATAAAATTCCCACTGGAACACCATAATGTGCATAAAAGCACCGTGCCTACAGGCTTGAGCCTTAATCAGGTCACAAAATTCCAAGGTGACTTTGAATGCCCTTACATTTACTGAAAGGGTATATTATTTTTTTGCACAAAGAATTATATACATCAGTATATATATATATATATATATATATATATATATATATATATATATATATATAAATAAAACACTAGTTCCTGAATTCAATTACCTTATTAAAAGAGAATGCTTTGTTCCTACATTCATATGGATAAATCATAAAAAGCATTCTCACTCGTGCTGATGAAAAAAAAAATGCAATGGTATGCAATTACTTGATTGGCTACACAGAAGCGTAATGTGGCATCAACCATTATGGCCGTCCCATCTTGCTTCGATATTAGTGCAGAAAATGCTGCTGTCAAAGAGGAAAGAGGTTGTCAAGATTGCCTGCACTTTTGAATTTAAGTATTTAAAATGAAATATAGCAACCACATTAATAGGATCCATTCAATAGGATCCATTTACTCTTCCTATATGGTATTGGCACTAAAACATTAGACTATACTAAGATCATACTCACTAACAGAGATCTCGATAGGCCCTTATCCCTGTTTGGGACATAATTCCACAAGTACATCCCAAGACTCAAGAACATTTATTCCCTTGTCATATGCAGGGACCCCGAATTCATCCCTTTGCCCTACTTTCCCTGGTAACAGCAGAGAACAACAAGCTGAGGCTTTACTAAATGAAAAGATATCTGTCACGGCTTACAAGCATATGTACCTGACTAACAATGCCCACGGGAGTCTATTTAGCAGACAGAATTCTGATAATGCCACTTTCCAAAAAATGCCATTCCATACAACACATGGTCCTGTTAATGAGAATAAAATACTAACATGTTGCAAAAAAGTCGTAGCTCTTTTGTGGTCTTTACTCCGATTCAATATCATTGCTGTTCCGTTAAACATGAGTAATGCTACGTGTAAATGCACACCTACTACCTCATTCAGTGTATCACTACACACACCACTACGTGGTACCCATGAGCCAAATCAATATTACTTTCTACCAGAGTCCTGCGTGGGTCTTTTCTTTTTGGAAACCATACCCAAACCACAACCTTACCCTCTTGGACCCACAAGTACCTTATCCACAACCAAATCGGCGGCCTGCTGACCATCAAGAATCAGGATGTGCCGTCATTGTAAACAGGAAGTGGCATCATCGAAAGTAGGCGTGATCAGAAAAAAGGAGTAGAAATCACTACCCGCGGCCAAGCCTGCGACATCACCAAGCCGCGTCTGTAACCACCGGCAACACACAGGTTTTTGCAGATAACATGCGGGCACCTGACCTGCTGCAGAACTCTTTCTACTGCACTTTCAGAAAATTTTACTTATAGGGGCAGATTTACAAAATTCACAAGAAGGATTCGAAGTTCGATCGAATTTTCAAAAACATTCGAGAAGACCACTTCGACCAGTGAATTTTGTAAATTCGATTGAATCGAAATTCATTCGAATATTCGATCATTCGACTGTCGAAAGTTCTTCCCCTTTAAAATTTTATTCGACCACCTAGTTCGCCAGATCAAAGCTACCAAATTGGGTTTCCTTATTTTTGATCGAATAAAAAAAATTTGATCGATCGAAAAAATAGTTTGAATCAATCGATCCAAACGATTTATCAATCTAATTTTTCCTATTTGATCGTTCGACCAATCAAATTGCAGTAAAATCCTTCGATTTCACTTCCTATTCACATGGTTTGATTAATACAATTTTTCCATTTGAAATTCGACCAATGATAAATCTGCCCAATAGAAAACTGAGACTGAAAACCACCTTTACTGCACTAATAATATCAGATAGCTCCCACTAAGGTCAATGGAAGGTGCCCAGTTTCCCCATAATCTGTGGGCCATTAGCTTAAAGGGGTGGTTCACCTCCAAGTTCATTTTTAGGATGTTATAGAACAGACCACTGCAAGCAACATTTCAATTGGTTTTCATTATTTTCTAGTTTTTTTTTTTTGCCTTCTTCTTCTGACTATTTCCAGCTTTCAAATAAGGGGGGGGGGGTCACTGCCCCCTCCCCCCCATCTAAAAACAAATGCCCTGTAAGGCTACAAATTTATTGATATTGTAACTTTTTATTACTCTTTCTATTTAGGGCCTCTCCTGTTCATATTCTAGTCTCTTATTCAAATCAATGCTTGGCTGCTAGGGTAATTTGGACCCCAGCAACCAGACTGCTGAAACTGTAGAGCTGCTGAATAAAAAGCTAAATTACTCAGAAAGCAAAAGTAATAAAAAACTGCAAATTGTCTGTGAATATCACTCTGTACATCATACGAAAAGTTAACAAAAGGTGAACAACCCCTTTAATGCCCAATTCCCGTTCAGTGTAGGCTCAAATAGAATAGAAACTTGCATACCCCAACAAAATATTTTGAAGGGAAAGGCACATTGGCTGACAATAAGGGCTCAGGAACAGTTCTATAGGGAAGGAAACTCAGGAGACCTCATATCTTACACTTGCTGCACAAAGGAAAGATTGGTTTAATAAGAAACTCTATTTTGTATGCTGCTGAAGATCACCCACTTGCTGCACAGTCAAGGAACAGGCATGATCAGATACCAGCTACAGATCAATGTCACTGATTGGGGTCCCTCATTGTTCCGCAAGTCCTTATGATGTATTTTTATTTATTGTTCATTACTTATGTAAGCAGCACTGTACAGCAGATAGAGCCTGGGAAGTGGTTCCACGTGAATATCTAGAGCGATGGAACCCCCCCTCCTTGTTTGTATTCAAAACTGCAAGCATCATGGAAAAATTATTTACAATTTCCACTTTCGTGGAATACCCTAAAGCAGGGACTCCCAACCTTTTGAACCTGTGAGCAACATCAGAACTAAAAGTAGTTGGGGAGCAACACAAGCAAGAAAAATGTTCTTGATGTGCCAAATAAGTGTTGTGATTGGCCATTTGGTAGCTCCTATGTGGATTGTCAACCTACATTGAGGCTCTGTTTGGCAGTGCACCTGGTTTTTATGCAACCAAAACTTGCCTCCAAGCCTGGAATTCAAAATAAGCACCTGCTTTGAGGCAACTGGGAGCAACATCCAAGGGGTCGGAGAGCAACATGTTGCTCACTAGCTACTGGTTGGGGATCACTGCCCTAAAGACTTAATCAGGATTGCTAATGAACCTTCTTATACTGTATTGCATTGTATTATACACCAACATAGCTTGTTCCATGGAGAATCCTTGATGTTATATAATGTTAGAACTGAGCAAAGTAAAAGGAGAAGTCAAGCAATTGTGTCATATTTTCATACATTAAAGGGGCATTCAGCACTCCAGCACTAACCTCCATGGCCGCCACCCCCTGCCTCCCTCCCTCCCGGCCTACCCCCCCTCGGGCTATTGCCCCTAAGTCGCTACTTACCCCCCGATGGAAACGGATCCAGGAAGAAGCCATTGGAAGAGAAGATGGCCCCTGTGAACTTCACTGGAGGGGA
>CM044436.1:26441561-26499291 GCA_024363595.1 Xenopus borealis | reverse complement strand
ACAGAGACATTTTGTGCATACAGCTACTAAAAAATGCCTTACCCTTTAAACAACAGGGATGTATATATATATGTGTGTGTATAACTAAGGGGCTGGGCTTCACTCTGCACCAGGAAGAAGAGGAAACAAGCTGCTGATAACACAGAAACCAGAGCAGACTTGCAGCAGGGACTAGGGTACATTAATCTGGGGGGCTGTTTAGAGCAAATTTACAGAAAGAAAAAGAAAAACATTTACTTTTCCTTTAAAGTGATACTGTCATGGGAAAAATGTTTTTTTCCCAAAATGCATCAGTTAATAGTGCCGTTCCAGCAGAATTCAACATTGAACTCCATTTCTCAAAAGAACAAACATATTTTTTAATCATTTTGAAATCTGACATGGGGCTAGACATATTGTCAATTTCCCAGCTGCTCCAAGTCATGTGACTTGTGCTCCGATAAACTTCAGTCACTCTTTACTGCTGTACTGCAAGCTGCAGAGATATCACCCCCTCCAGCAGCCTAACTAAAGAACAATGGGAAGGTAACCAGAAAACAGCTCCCTAACACAAGCTGCCTGGTAGATCTAAGAACAGCAATCAATAGTAAAATCAGTTACACTGAGAAGGAAAAACAACAGCCTGCCAGAAAGCAGTTCCATCCCAAAGTACTAGTCACATGGCCAGGGGCAGCTGAGAAATTGACAAAATGTCTAGCCCCATGTCAGATTTCAAAACGGAATATAAAAAAATCTTTTGAGAAATGGATTTCAGTGAAGAAGTCTACTGGAGCATCACTATTAACGGATGCCTTTTGAAAAAAAAACATTTTTTTCCCATGACAGTATCCCTTTAAACTACCAGCATGCTCAATTTGGTCCCCTTTCCCCCGTCCCTGCTGTAATCTGAGCTCAGGGCTGTGATTAGGGTTGCCACCCGGCCGGTATTTTACCGGCCTAGCCGGTAAAACACCAGCCAAGGCCGGGGCCTGTATTACAAATTTACCGGCAATGTAGCTGCAGGTAAATTTGTAATACCCCTTAAAAATGGCCCTTGCCTTGCATTAAATCCAATAAAAACTTACCTTTCTTGCGTATTCAGCCGATCGCTCGCGTGGCTCCGCCCCCTTTGACGGCACATCACGCCCCCTTTGACGGCACGTCACGCCCCCTTTGACGGCACGTCACGCCCCCTTTGACGGCACGTCACGCCCCCTTTGACGGCACGTCACGCCCCCTTTGACGGCACGTCACGCCCCCTTTGACGGCACGTCACGCCCCCTTTGACGGCACGTCACGCCCCCTTTTGGTCCCGCCCCCTGCCGGCCAGTAAGAAAATTTTCAAAAGGTGGCAACCCTAGCTGTGAGTGAGCAGGGAGAGACTCAGACAGGAAGTGATGTCACACAAAGCGCATATGGAAGCTGCTATCCTAAACAACCAGATAGTTTTACTCTGGTATGGTATAGCATTCTACAGAGCGGTCGATCTTGCATTATTGTGGTTCATCTAATGGTAATCTGCCTCAGTATCTTTCCTTATTCTTTAAAAGCTGGAAAGAGACACATTATTAGAAAGCTAAAAAAGTGAAAATCAATTGCTAGGTAATTTTGTCACGACCCTTTATGCCACTGGACATCTAATTGGACCTAGTTTTTGCCACTACATTTATTTTAATGAAAAATAGGTTACACAAGTGATCCTTTTCTTGAACCATGGAATGCACATTCTTTTAGCTTGAATAAAGGACAAACATACTTTGTTTTCTGTGTGAAAGGAAATATTCAAGCACATTTTGTGAGCTGGCAGTGTTCTTTCATGCTCTGTGCCAATGGAGTTTCTGCAATTAGGTCAGTGTGTCTTAAAAATGTGATTTATGTGCCTGCCGTATGGTGGTGCATTCTTACAAATCTGGCAGCAAGGCATAGTCTGGCATTACTGATGCATGCTACTGTGTTACAATAGTAGCCCCAGCCACTAGAGCAGTGATCCCCAACCAGTAGCTTGTGAGCAACATTTTGCTCCCCAAACCCTTGGATGTTGCTCTCAGTGGCCTCAAAGCAGGTGCTTATTTTTTAATTCCAGGCTTGGAGGCAAATTTTAGTTGTAGAAAAACCAGGTGTACTGTCAAATAAGGTCTCATGTAGGCTGCCAGTCCACATAGGGGTCATCAAATAGCCAATTACAGCCCTTATTTGGCACCCCATAAAGTTTTTGCATGCCTGTGTTGCTCCCCAACTCTTTATTTCTGAATGTGGCTCATGGGTAAACAAAAAAGGTTGGGGACCCCTGCACTAGAGCATGCCTTGCACATGGCAGAAAGATAGCTATATAACAGCAAGCCAAACAAGCTGAGAACAGGAAAAATGTCTATGGGAGGTTTCCACATCAGTATTCATTTATAAGGCTAAAACTAGGAGGATTTTTTTTTCTTACAGGTTTCCTTCTCCTTTAACAGCAGAACTAGATCTGAAATATGTGGCACGGAAAACAAAAGCCCTCCACTGGAAGTCAAGCAACTGGTCACCTCTACATCATTCTAAACCTTTCAAACGTCTATATCCCAGCACTGGCCAAAAGGTGGACTTTTTTAGTTATTTAACGGACTTCTAATGACATCAATACTATGACCACCATACACAGGTACAGGACCTGTTATCCAGAATGCACGGGACCTGGGGTTTTCCAGATAGCGATCTTTTTGTAATTTCAATCTAAATTGTACTAGAAAATTATTTAAACGTTAAACCCAATAAGCTGGTTTTGCTTCCAATAAGGATTCATTATATCTTAGTTTGGATCAAGTACAATGTACTGTTTTATTATTACAAGAAAAAGGAAATCATTTTTAAACATTTGGATTTGGATAAAATGGAGCCTATGGGAGTCGGTCTTTCCATGCTTTCTGTGTTTCTTGCTTAGAGAAAATGAATGGATCCACATTCATTCCCATCAGACTTGAAAATGTTGGCCAATACATTTATGACTAATAATCACCTGACCAGCACCCTAAGGAGTAGGTAATTGTCATAGGAATAAATGGAAAATCAATCAGTCACATGCTCAAAGAACTGGGAAATGCTCAGGCAACAAAATGCTTGAAATCACTTGTTGTTAAAATAGTTGTTTGTTGTCAATTATCTTGTATTTACAATAGTTTTTTGTTATTTGTGGTTTTTGAGTTATTTAACCTTTTATTCTGCAGTTTGGAATTTTAGCTAGGGTCCAAATTCCCCTAGCAACCATGCATTGGTGTGAATACGAGACTGGAATATGAATAGGAGAGGGCCTGAATAGAAAGAAGAGTAATACAAAATAGCAATAACAATAAATGTGTAGCCTTACAGAGCATTTGTTTTTTAAATGGGGTCACTGATCCCTATTTGAAAGCCGGAGAGAGTCAGAGGAAGAAGGCAAATAAAAAAAATAAAAACCATACAAAATAAAAAATTAAGACCAATTAAAAAGATGATTAGAATTAGCCATTCTATAACATACTAAAAAGTTTAAAAGGGTGGTTCACCTTTCAGTTATGTTTTATGTGCAGCTTATTCATTAGTGGAGCTGAGCTTTTAATGCCAATCTACAGAAATAATCTGCTCAAGGGAGCAAGTAAAATTGCACTGCAAGTTACAGGCAACTTTGACCCTTATTAACTTTAAAAGGTCGTCTGAGTGCAGAAGTATAAGGGAAGAAAAAGGTTCTGCACTTCTGACTTCATTGTAGCGTCCTGCATCCTGGTAGGAGGGGCCCTTTACCCCATGGTTCCTGTGTCCCCCGTAAAATAATTTTTCAGTATGAAAATGAAAACTGGCTGTGCAAAATAAAAAATGTTTTGAATATAAATAAGTGTATGTAATGTATGAAAGGCTGGAGTGACTGGATGTGTAACACTACTTCCTGCTTTTCAGCTCTCGGTTTCCATTGACTGATTACCCTGGTTACCAGACAGTAACCAATCAGTGACTTGAGGGAGGGCAACATTGGTCATAACTGTTGCTTTTGAATCTGAGCTGAATGCTGAGGATCAATTGCAAACTCAATGAACAGTTGTGTCCCATGTGGCCCCCCTTCAAGTCGCTGACTAACTCAGTTAGAGAGCTAAAAAGCAGTGTTCTGTTCTTACATAGTTAAATTGGGTTGAAAAAAGAGAGTCCATCAAGTTCAACCCCTCCAAATTAAAAACCCAGCATACACACACATCTCCACTCTTTCACAGAAACCATATATGCCCATAGCTATACTAACTGTAGAGTTTAGTATCAAAATAGCCTTTGATATTATGTCTGTACAAAAAAATCATCCAAGCCCCTCTTAAAAGCATCAACAGAATGAGCATCACAACATCACCCGGCAGTGCATTCCACAACCTCACTGTCCTCACTGTGAAGAACCACCTACACTGCTTCAAATGAAATTCCTTTTCTTCTAGTCTGAAGGGGTGGCCTCTGGTGCGGTGATACTCTTTATGGGTAAAAAGGTCCCCTGATATTTGTCTATAATATCCTCTGTTCTGTTAGACATCCAGTCACACCAGTCTTATACATTACATGTTTGGCTACCTAACTACATTAGAAACATTTTTTATGTTGCACAGCCTATTTACTCGGTTTTTATTTTTACACTGAACGGTTCCTTTAACGGAGAGAATTAAGCATCTCACCGTCATGAAGCTGGAGAAGTTTCTCTTTTAAAATGTAATTTATGCTATAGAAAACTTTGTGCATCTATTTTACAAGGATAAGCAGCACTGCACATGCTGGCCAATGGTATAATGACACAAGGACATGCAATATAATAAGCCAGGGATTGGTTTAGCAGGGATCATGCAATGTAGATATGCAACCCAAGCTCACCTTGCACATCTTCTTCTCCCCCATCACCATCCTCTTCCTCATTGTAAGCCAGTTCTGCCTGCTTGTCTGCCTCATACTCGCCCACGTTCCCATCATCCCCGTTATAGTCTGCCACTTTTGATCCATGCTGAGGATCTACAGGGGACTCATTCTCATCAAAGAACCGACCTAAGAAGTCGGAAAGACCAGGGCAGAGGAAGAAAGAAAAGAGGATGTACAGAGAGGGAGTGAGGAGAGAAAAAGGAAAACAAGAATCATCAGCAAAGAGTAGAAAGGAGGGAGAGACAAAAAGATGGAACTAATTTCAAGACTGCTGCTTGCTATACAGCAATCCAAAAGTGCAGCAATGATTCATAAAGGCAAAAGATAGGAGTTGAGGACAAAAAATGCTGTTTGAACTGTGGGTGGGTCTGAATGAAACAAAATCTATCCGTACTTAGTATTTGGCCAGATATAGGTCAAAATAAGATTTTACTGAAAAAAGTATCACACATTGTTTATACTTTTAGTAAAACTCTTCTTTTGACTTTGAGGATCAGTAACACCAATGAAACTAGTGTTTTGAAAACAACGTAAAACGGATGTGTTTGCTTCAGAAACAACTATAGTTCATATAAACAAGCTGCTGTGTAGCGGAAAAGAAAAAAAAGGCTATATGTCAAAGGTTAAAAAGTGGTTAACAGAGAACACCATTATGTTCTACAGAGCTTATCCAATATCTGCTGTGTAACTTCAGCCTTTTCTCTTTTGAATGGCTGCCCCCATTGCTGCAAATCAAAGCACTGGCACTCAATAGCAAGTTCAAAGCGATGATCCCCTACGTGTTTATTATGTCATGAAAAAAACAACGTTTTGGATGCTGGCCCCTTCGTCAGGTCAACGAAGGGACCAGGCCCCCAAAATGTTGTGTTTTTTCATGACATAATAAACACGTAGGGCAGGGGTGCCCAGGACGTCGATTGCGGTCTACCAGTAGATCCCAGCAATGTTCCTGGTAGACCATGATCTAGAGCCTGGCGTCAGGAGAAACCAGGGCAACATGCAGTGCAAGGCTGAACATGCTACCCACAAGAGAATACTCACCAGACGCACAGACTGGTAAGCAGACTTGCCGAACACCAGCTGCACATCTATGGCAGCTGCTGCTGTACTCCTTCTCCAGCTCAAACTGCAGCTCATCAGACAAGGTCTGCCCGGGGGCATTGAGGAGCCGCACTGAGGGGAACATAGGCTGTGCCTCCCCCAGTGAAATGTTCTTCAGAACTCAGGCCCTCCAACAGACAGCCCGCTATTCGACTCTGCAGCAACTCTTCTTAGTGAGCCAAGGTAGATCTGATGAGGGCCAGGTGTAGAGAGTATATCCCAGGGTAACAAAGTCTGGAAACCCCTGAAGTGGGGGATCACCCTTTTGAACTCGCTATTGAGTGCCAGTACTTTGATTTGTAGCAACGCTATATCGTGGGGATTGCCGTATCCCCCAAAGACTGGCCATGCCACCTAGCTTAAAACTTAAAGGGCCAGGGAGTTCCGCCCACTTTGCTGCACAGCAGCTTATTTATTTAAACAATAGAAGTGTTTCTGAAGCCAATACAGCAGTTTTACCAGCGCAGAGCGACAACATTATATGTGTATTACTTTAAAACACTCAGTTTTTGATGTTCTTGTTCCTTAAAGAATAAAAAAAAAAAAAAGTGCATTTGGTAGAAAATTGAAACCTCCTTCCTGTCTTCTGAAACAAGACATTTAGTACAGCAATAATCACCAGGGTAGATGGGATATAAAAACTATAGTCTATCTCATTTGCTTGAATATAGAAAGCCTTCCAGGTCTCTATGTGGTAGACCTGGTTGTGAATGGGCAAATAGACTGTACAAAATAAGAAAAATGTTTTCAATATAATTAATTAGCCAAAAATGTAATGTTTATTAAAGGCTGGAGTGACTGGATGTCGAACAGAACACTACTTCCGGCTTTGCAGCTGTCTTGGTTTCCACTGATTTGTAACCAGGCAGTAACCAATCAGAGACTTGAAGGGGGCACATGCGTTATAACTGTTGCTTTAAATCTGAGCTAAAATGTGGAGGCTCAACTGCAAACTCACTGAACAGTTATATCCCATGTGGCCCACTGGCCTAACTCAAAGTTAGAGCTTCAAAGAAGGAATTAGTGTTCTGTTCTGTTAGACATCCAGTCACTCCAGCCTTTATACATTACATTTTTTGCTAACTTACTAGATTAGAAACAGGTTTTATTTTGCACATATTATCGATTTACCAAGTTTTTATTTTTACACTGAACTGTTCCTTTAAGGCAATTAACAGCAGTATATTGGTTTGAGAGTGGTCATAATGCAATGTTGCACCCAGAAAGCCAACATTTGCAACAAGTAACTATTCCAGGAGAGGGCAGCAAGAAGAATATTTGCAGAATTAAATCTAATGATTTCCCAGGCGACCTTCAAAGATACCTATACCTATCCACCTATCTTGCTACCGGTTTACTTCCTATTACAAAGCATGGCAACAAAAGCTGAACAACTTTTGGGTATTAAAGGGGTTATTCACATTCAAACAAATATTTGTTGCCAGACAGACCACCAGAAATAACTTTTTCCAACTACTTTCTATTTTCTAGACTTTCTATTTATGTGACCGTTTTTCTAATATTGAAATGTAAAGTTGTCATTTTTCACCTTCTAAAGCAGCTGGGGGGGGGGGGGTATGCCAACCCTGTAAACTGTTCTAAATGTATACATTTAGTAGATACATTTCTGATCTTTGTCCCTGCTGAGCAGAGTCTGAGTTTCATTACATGCAGCCGATAAAATTGATACAATAGTAGCTAATACTCCAGAGATGCTGCTGACAAATGTATCAACTAATTGTTGGAAAATTGGAAACAGTTTAGAGTCTGCACCTGAATTACTGAGCTGCTAGACACAAACATTCAACTTTAAACTTCGCTTTTGGGAAAAAATGGTACAAAATTAATAATGTAAAGTAATTGAAAAAGTCTATTTCTGGAGAACAATCTGAAAACAACTGAAACTGAGAAGGTGAACAACCACTTTAAGTCATTTGCACAGATAGGTTCTTCCGGAAATAGTTGTGCCAAAGTTTTTTTTTTTTTGCATCTAGGAGACGGAAATATAATTCTCAGAACCAATTAAGAGGTAAATTGTTACCACTGCTTCACAAGTTACCCCACATGGTGATTGGTCAGCTGACAGTCAACCTTCTGCCTTAGCCAATCAACATGCAGCTCATTTCTGCAGACGTGCTTGTCTTAAATCCAGGCCCAGCACCACTCTTTTGTTCCCTCATACACAGAGTGAAGAGTTTTGTATATTTTCAGGAACACAACGCATTTAAATTGGCATTAGTATTTGCCAATTGTGCCCCAAGCTTCTTCTGAGCCACTTGAACCACTTGGTGGGGGTACTTATATTTCACACATCAAAGGGGAATTTAAACAAAAAAAAATAGGAATAATAAAGTAATAAGAAATAATATATGGAGCCTTAAGGGAGAACTAAACCCTAGGGCTAAAAATGGCATGTTTTATTAACTAAACTTATTGCACCAGCCTAAAGTGTCAGCTTGTCAATAGCAGCAACGATCCAGGACTTGAAACTTGTCACAGGGGGTCACTTTCTTGGAAATTGTCTGTGACACTCATGCTCGGTGGGCTGTAAGCGGCTGTTGAGAAGCTAAGCTTAGGGGTTTTTGCAGAAAATGAGGTTAGTCTGTAATACAAGCTGATGCTACAGGGCCGATTATTAAATTCTGATGCGAGTGGGTCCCTAAGCTCAGTAAGTGACAGCAGCACAGAGCATGTGAATCAGTGAATCAGCAGAAAAGAAGATGGGGAGCTACTGGGGCATCTACTGGGGAGACACAGATCTTTACTGCTAAAGGGCTGTGGTTGCCTTGGGCTGGTACAGAAGCCCAAAACACAATCTACAACATTTCTAGCCTACTGCTTTAGTTTTTCCTTGTCCTTTAAAATGCCAAAATCACCCATGCTTTAAAACAAGCCACATCAGTTTTTTGAAATTAAAATATTTTTAAATAATTCTTTTAGCCAGCATCATGATAAAGTCACCAACAGAAGCTCTCATTTGGCTTCTGTGTTGTGATGAACAATAGAATATCAATTTAGCTATGCAGCATTCTATCATGTGATTTACTACACAAGAGACACTTTCTGTCATTGTCACAGGAAGTGGATCTATGCTGCAGCCTAAAACACTTTTAGAACCTAATTGTGAATTATAATCAATAAATAGTTATGTGCTAATGTTCATTAAGAGTATTTTAGCATCCCTTTCTTAAATGTAAGGAAAGTGGTTACTCACTTTAGGCATTAGGCTTAAAGTGGACCCGTCACCCCAAAAAAATATTCAAAATCATATTTTATGACATTAGTCAAGCAAAATGAACATTAATTACACTATATAAATTATTTTAATCTTGTTTTCTTCAGTCTGGGAATTCATAATTCTAGCAAGCAGACAGGAGCCATTTTGTGGACACTGTTATTAAGGCAAGCCTTGCATCATCTCAGAATCTTGTTTGTGCACCAGAATGGGGGACCCAATGTCTTTCCACATGTCCTGACTACACAATTAAATGGTTAAA
This sequence comes from Xenopus borealis, assembly GCA_024363595.1. Lineage (NCBI taxonomy): Eukaryota > Metazoa > Chordata > Amphibia > Anura > Pipidae > Xenopus > Xenopus borealis. The sequence continues at coordinate 26,489,818 of CM044436.1, read as the reverse complement.
GGGAAACGGTCATGGGAAAACATTTTTTTTTTTTTTTTAACACATCAGTTAAAAGTGCTACTCCAGCAGAATTCTGCACTGAAATCAATTTCTCAAAAGAGCAAACATTTTTTTATTTTCAATCGGACATGGGAAATTGACAATATATCTAGCCCAATGTCAGATTTCAAAATTTAATAAAAAAAATATATCTGTTTGCTCTTTGAGAAATGAATTTCAGTGCAGAATTCTGCTGGAGTAGCACTATTGACTGATGGTATCCCAAACTGCTATGCTTGAAATGTAGATTTATATTCCTGGTTTGCATTTGATCTATTCTGTGTATTTCCTGGCAACAATCAGTTTGGAAGATGAAAGTACTCCAGCAGGTAAGCAGTGATTATATGGCAACCCTATATACTTAAAAAAAACAAATGAAATGGGTTTGTAACATACCTATGGGGTGGCTAGGTCACACAAGTAATCTCTCCACCAGCTGCATAGTTCTAAATTGTGCCTTTTTTGCAGCAGAGATTACTGGACCCCAAAGGCTCACCAGAAAGGGACAGGAACTAATCAGAACAAGGCAAAGACTCAGAATTATAGTATCCTCCTCCCCTCAAAAAAATTCAAAGCAACTAAAAGCATTTAGTGAAGCTAATTTCATTGAAGTTATACTCACTTTGTTTTAAGTTAAAGGTCATAGTCTTTGAATCCCTGGGCATTTGCTTTGGAGGATGTAGCTCTAATTGTAAGGCATTCTCTTCTACGTCTGGGGGTTGTACAGTGTCCTTTTTATCAGCAGGCAGGGGGCTCTTCACTAGAAATATAGAATACAAAACGTGTTGTTTGTGCACCTGGTGATTGAATCTGCAAATAGTTATTACACCCCTATGGTTCAATTTACCTAAACATATATATATATATATATAGCAACCTGCCAGGTGCTGGTAAATGTGGTAAAGGAGTACCACACTCAAACTTAAGAAATCAAATTTTATTGGGTAAAAAAAAAAAAAAAAATCAAATTTTTTCACACCATACTTCTCCTCAGGGATAGCAAGTATCCTTTTAAAAAGAAAAAAAAATTTGGTGTTCAAAATATCAGATTTAGTTTCAATAATATTTTTAACAAGTATTCCTGTTAAGTGTGGTACTATGTAATTCCTTTTACTACTATCTAGGAGCGAATTGTGTGACAAGAAAAACAAAGAAATGGAAGAACCTTACCTTCAATCAATACTGGCTGAAGGGAAGGATGCTTTTCAAGCAGGCTTTTACTTGGACTTGGCAAAGCACCAGTATCCTGTCCCTTCACATCTGTAAAAATAAAATATTAATTGTAGAATTACAATTTAACCAATACATGGTCTCGGTAATCAGAGGTATTTAATGCCTTCTTTCTGTTTGGCTTACCATTGGCATGACTCTCTTCTTTTGCTGGTTCATTGTCCTCTATCTCTGGCATTCCAGCATCACTCTCAGGTTTGACACCATCTAAGAGCAAGTTTTCATAGCATTAGTGATGAAGGTATGCACCATCACAGCAGGTGGCACAGAGCTCTCTTGATTGGGGGTTAGGGCTACATTAAATAAACTCAAGAGATTAATGGGGGGGGGGGGTTCTCAAATACTGTCAGGCAGTAGTGCCCTGCTTAAAGGCTAGTCCACATGAGAAGATTCAGGGAGATTATTCGCCAGGTGACTAAACTCCCTGAATTGCTTACCCATGTCTCACACCCGCTAACATGTAAAGTCAGCTGCACCTATTCACACACGGCACTGCGTTTTTCTAAGTCGCTCGAAATTGCCTCACAGACACAGGCGGGTGCGAGACATGGGTAAGCAATTCAGGGAGATTAGTCACCCCAAAGAAGCGTTGATTAGTTGCCTGGCGACTAATCTCCCTGAATCTTCCCATGTGGACTAGACCTAAATATCCAGTTACTATTTGGGATAGTGAATAATCTTATAAAGGCTCTTATTAACTTCAAAAAGAGAAGGACTAAATTTGTATGATTACAGGTTTTAGGGAAGGCTCAAGAGGGTCTCACTGAAATTTTGCACTATAGAAAATGAATAGGATCACACATACTGTGCAGCATAAAACTTTACCCAAAAAATTCTCTATACACTAAATGCTGATTAGGATGAAAGAATACAGGCAAGGAATTATTCCCCACATTTTATGACGAATGCCTATGGTACTAGACAGGACAAAGTTATACTATTTGGTTTTTATTGCCAGGATTAGACAGTAATGAAAATAAACTGTACCTTGTGCATAAGGCAGGCGGTTACTGGAAGGATCCTCTACCTTTTCTTTCACCTCACTGGGTAATAGATGGATCTTATCAACAGCACCTCCCTCTTCTTCCTCTTTCTTGGGCTGCTTATCTATGTCCTGCTAAAATGAACAAGAGACAACTTAGTACACAGAGCAAAATAGAATGTAGCAGTATTTAAAAATGCTCTCCTGCCCAGTCAGCACTGTCAAGATTCCTGTGCCCTTCAATATTTAGTGCAAGAAATAACAGAAACCAAAGATTTTTCAATTTGAAAGAATAGGCAGAACAGCCATGAATTCCAGATAGTGTATTTCATTTGGGATGCAAAGGAACAAGCGAGGCTGGAATTCTGAAGAAAAAACAAAAACAAAAAACTCTTGCTCTTTGTATAGGGGCCAGTAAAGTGAGGTGTGTACATTTCAAGCCCATGCATTTGTGTGTCCTTAACCATCAAATCTACTAAGGTCTTCAAGCTGGACAGTAAATATTATATACAACAAATTCTCCTGAATTTGCACTTATTTGCTCTTTTAGAACCAAACACAGAATGGAAATTATTGTATGCTGTACAAAAGAAGCAATATGATGAATAGACAGGTATTAAAGGAACAGTGACATAAAAAAATGTAATAGAGTAATAAAAATATAATGCAGTGTTGCCCTGTACTATCAAAACTGCTGTGTTTGCTTAAGAAACACTACTATTGTTTATATAATTAAGCTGCTGTGTAGCCATGGGGGCACCCATTCAAAGGAAAAAAAGGCTCAAGTTACACAGCAGATAAGATCTGTAAAACATAATGTTATCCGTTATCCATTATTTAGCCTGTGCCATATAGCCTTTTTTCAATTTCCCCTATTGCTACTCAGCAGCTTGTTTAGATGAACTATAGTAGTGCTTCTGAAGTAAACAGATCTGTTTTACTAGTACAGGGCAACACTAAATGAGATTTTCATTACTTTAAACCACCTTAATTTTTTGGTGTTATTGTTCCTTTAACAAGCATATCTGCCAATGCTGAGAAAGAAGAACCCAAGTACATAATACAATCACTGACCTTTAGCTTGGTAAGGCTTTCCTCATATTCACGCTTACGCTCTGCTAGTTCTTGTGCACACTGCTGACTGATAAAAAGAAATAAATAGGCAAGTTAGATAAGAGGGTTACACACCTGGGATAAGTATTAACAATACCAACATGTGCCGTTACCTTTCTTCCTGCAGGGACTTCTGAAGGAAAGTGTTGTTATTCTTAAGCTCGTGCAACTGATCTTCCTGTCTCAGAAACTCGTGCCTTAGTTCAGCAAGCTGCTCTGTAAAGGAATGGGAAGCATTTCAGTTCTGTAGGACACACATACACACAGTGCCTAGCCATGCTGAAAGCAACAGGATCCAAGCAATGCTAGGACACATTTTCTCAGTTGTACTTGTTTTGGTGACCAAAATGTTGTTTATATGCAGCACATGGAAGGTGCCATTAGTCCCCCAATTATCACTGTGCAATGCAGGTCTTACAGAGACACTAGTGAAACTTCTCAGGATGCTATTGCCCTTAAAAGGACATTACCATCACAAGATGAGCCATTGCATCAGAATACTTTTTTCCCCATACATATTTTAAAGGGGTTGTTCACCTTTAAATTAAAGGTATACAAAATGCATCAGTTAAAACTAAACTTCAATCACACTTTACTGCTGTACTGCAAGTTGGAGTGATATCACGCCATCCCCGTTTCCCCCAGCAGTCTATCAACAGAACAATGTGAAGGTAACCAGATAACAGCTCCCTAACACAAGATAACAGCTGCCTGGTAGATCTAAGAACAGCACTCAATAGTAAAAACCTGTGTCCCACTGCATTCCATTCAGATACATTGAGAAGGAAAAACAACAGGCTGCCAGAAAGCAGTTCCCTCCTAAAGTGCTGGCACAAGTCACATGACCAGGGGCATGTCAGATTTCAAAACTGAATATAAAAAAATCTGTTTGTTCTTTTGAGAAATGGATTTCAGTGCAGAAGTCTGCTGGAACAGCACTATTAACTGATGTGTTTTGAAAAAAAAAAAACTTCCCAAAAACCAAATATACATGCATATAAAAAAGGACAGCACCACTTTCCATTACGCTACCTCGTAGCTGCCCCTGTGCAGGGACATCCAATGAATAAATAGCAATGAATCAAGTAAGCGCCAAGGGTCTTGCAGTGTGGAAAAAAACGAAATGTATTGTTACATAGTATGTACAGTATAACCTACTGGTTATACATACTCCTTAACAATACAATGAGTTTGTTGCTTTCAAAATTTTTTTTTAAATATTTTCATAAGCCCTGAGAATGCGGCTTTCATTTGATGGATTGTTAGTGGACCAACGTTTCGATTCCGTACAGGAATCAAAACGCAGGTCCACTAACAAACCTTCATTGAGTGGATGTTTCTGCTTAAACTGATTGATTTTGGGAGTGCCCCATCAGTGGGGTTATTTATATTTTATATATATAAAAAATAAAAACATGCAGGAGAAGTTGTAATTATACACTATTGGTTTTCCCCCGTGGCCATGATTTTTTACAATCCCCAACTATAGAGAATATGCCTCAGAGAATGATGGGAATAAAACAATTCAGTTGTATTTTATAATAATAATAATAGAGCGTTGCTTCCTTACCCTTTAAGCGACTGATGTCTGCCATCTGAAGGGACACATTGTTCTGCAGTTTAGACTGGAAACATGAAACACAAAAAGCTGAGTATTCGCTCACAAAACACTATCAATGTATATATCTTTGCCCATTTCATGAATGTGATCACCTTACAAAAATTAGATAATCCCCTAGGTGCCCACAGAATGGAACATGAGTTTATGGAATAAAGATCCAAAAAAGAGATGCAATTAGGACAATGACACACGTAGGGTGTGCAGGGGGCTGCTTTACAAGATACTGCCATCAGAAACATTTTTTTTTTTTTTTTTTTTTTTTAACATTGATCATAACATTTTCATTGCATGCTATAATTTTGCCATAAACTTGTTTGCCCAATGTTTTTATATTATCTAGCTGATCCCCTATGTTACTCTATGATCTAGGAGGGGCTGGCATATTTGTGCAGCAGAAATCTGTTAGCATTAGAAACTGTTGCAAAAAGTGCTCCAGTGCATAATTTATTCAGCCCACAGCATACAATAAAGGCAACGTTTCAGACTTACCAGGCCCTTTATCAAGCTTGATAAAGGGCCTGGTAGGCCTGAAACGTTGCCTTTAATGTATGCTGTGGGCTGAATAAATTATGCACTGGAGCACTTTTTGCAACTTTAAACAGTGTGCTGCTGGTGAATTTTTGGATGTATGGATGTGACCCTAGGACAGGATTGGGTCTTTCCGGTTCAGCACCTGGAACAACAGAAGTGTTCTGCAGTGAGGGGTGAGCACTCCATAATTGTGATTGAGCATTAGAAACTGTAACAGACCTTTTGAGAAGGAACAGTCAGGTTTAGGGATTTTAAGTAAAAATTACAAAAGCAGACCAATTAGTGAACATTTTCAACATGGGAAATATACATACATTGATATTTTGATAGTTTGCCGTTTTTTAGTGTAAGTATCACCGCTGACAGTACAGGTATGGAATGCTTTATCTGGAAACCCGTTATCCAGAAAACTCAAATTGAGCCATCTCCCATAGACTCCATTTTATCCAAATATTTAAAAATGACTCTCCTTTTCTCTGTAATAATAAAACAGTACCTTGTACATGATCTAAACAAAAATATAATGAATCCTTATTGGAGGCAAAATCACCTATTAGGTTTATTTAATGGTTACATGATTTTCTAGTAGATTTATGGTACGAAAATCCAAATGTAAAAATCCGTTATCTGGAATGCCCCAGGTCCTAAGCATTCTGGATAAAAGGTCCCATACCTGTAGATTAAATTCCGAAATTGGACTATATGCATGCTGTGCATGCATATAGTACTGGATTGCTGCATGGGATTCCTTGGAAGTTGCCTCTGTATAAACTGTATTTAGGGCATATTCGTCTCCTGGTGTTACTGCCCCTATTAAGGACAATTTTATTTTTTTGCTTGAAAACTATGCACTCATTAGCGAAAATAATGAACATTTGGAATAGAGTCTCTTTTTTAATTCTGATAATAGTCACTTTACACAAAGACCAAGACAGATACAGTTTCAGAGAAACCTATGGGCTTATACTTTCCCTTAAAGGGCACCTATGGGCTAAAAAAATTCCCCAAACCGAAGGTGCGAGCTGATAGAGCCCGCATTCCGGTTTGAGATTTTAGTAGTAGTAAAAAATAAAAAAAATTCCCCCTGCCTGCGCATGGGGTGTCATGGCATGGGGTGTCATGGCGGCTCGCACCGGGAGCTCCCTCCTGGCGCGAGCAAGCCAGTGCAGGCAGGGGGAATGGCAGGGGGAATTTTTTTTTTTAACAAATAGAACCCCAAAGCGGAATGCGGGCTCTATCAGCCCGCACCTTCGGTTTGGGGAAATTTTTAAGCCCATAGGTGCCCTTTAATCACTTATCATAGCTTCCCATGTAAAACCATGAGAAACACACTGCCTATGACAGACACTGGCAGTGCCAGGCAAAAACTTGCTGTGGTATTTCCCAGCAGCACTTGCCTGTCGCCCCAGTGTCTGCCACGTGTGCAATAATCCCTTTGTTCTCATCACTCAAGACAAAAGTCTGATGATTTATTTACACAAGAAACGTTGAGGATATAAGAACATGATCATGAAAGCAAATACGTATATTAAAGCATGTGAAAAGGCCAATAGAAAGTGAGAAGGATTAGATGTTACTACAGTGTTAGGCACGCTGGACACTCAGTGCCAGATTTACTATTGGTCTAGTTTGAGGGATAATTAACCCTCGAATTCGACCAAACTATATTTGGGTCGAATTTTAACTGTCACCTACTGAGCTTAGGGACCCACTCACAATATACAGTACACATGGAATAGAAAGGTCATGCCATCAATATACCAGTCCCAGAGTTTACTCAAATATATCTGGTCTTGTACAGCCATAAGAGATCAGGAATCTAACTGGGACCAATGGGTGATGTCTCTTATAATTGAAGCAGCTCCTGGGACCAAATAGAAAGAAGTGTCATCTGTGAATTCCAATAAGGGATGAAAGCATGAACTGGATGCTAAGGGAACTGTATGAACTGCATACGGAGGAATGAGGCAAAGCCCCCGAAAACTCTGCATTTTCTGCCCAGAATAAACATATTTGGAGGTGCATTTGGCAGGTTATTTTTTTTTTGCTGCAGCTTTCCTGCTCAGTCACACATGCAGCCAGCTAAACAAGTGGGGACCTGCACGACTACTATAAATCTATCAAGCATTGCTATTCTTTTACTCTTCATATAAAGAGGGGGTCAGGTGTTTTAAAACAACTAGAGCACGGCTTGGTTAAGCAATATTGTCTTCTGTAGCAGAATCTGATCAGCAGATAAAAAGCTTAATAGGAAATGCTGAAACAACTGTTCATTTAAAAGGACAATCCCTACAAGTCACACATAACCTGAAAATGTTTTCTTGCATGAAGATTAGTTACAGACATATAATGTTGTTACCATACTACTGCAACACATGTATTTAAAGGAGACATAGGATAAATTAAAAATAAAAACCATAGACAATTATAAGTAATATATGGGGTCGCTTTTACATGGTGCTAAAACTTAATATAATCTTCAAAAAATAACCCCTTTATTGGAGCTCCCTATAGATGTTCTCTGGTCCATGTTTAAAATGAGGGGTGGGTGTGTCTTAACGGTCACTGCCAGAAGCACAGTAGAAGTGGGAGAGCCAATCATAGCCCTGCAGTCACACAAGCACAGACAGGCAGTTCATTATCAGGTTCTGCTAGCTGCTGATTGGTTCCTCTCCTACAGTACAGTAAAGCTGGCCATAGACGTAACAATAAAGATCTTTCTCGGGAAAGATCTTTCCAAGAAAGATCGTTCGTTTCAACACACACGTGTAGAGCTGAATCGTCAAATATACAGGTAGAAACAATAGAATTCTACTTGTATCTGACGATTCAGCACTAACAATGGCCGATGTTCAGGGAGCTTTCAAAGGCATCCGATCAAAATTTTCCATCCAGTCCGATCAACCAGCCGACCAATATCTTAATCCTCTGACGATGTCGGTCGGCTCATTTCCCACCATACACGCACCGAATATCATACGAAAATTCGTTTCGTACGATATTATCTGTGCGTCTATGGCCACCTTAAGTTAAGGTGGCCATACACAGAGAGATCTGCTCATTTAGCTGTCGCCAAACAAGCGTATCTCTCCCCGATATGCCCACCTTGTGTTGGGCCCTATGATGGGATCATAATGAAGGAGGATGGACGGTCAGATCACGGGACTACATCAATGAACAGATGTGGCCACGATCCGACAGGATTTTTAGTCCCGTCTGATCAACATCTGCCCAACTTTCAGCCAGATATTGATCGGGGAAGCTCGTCAGAGGGCTCCATACACGGGCCAATAAGCTGCTGACTATCTGTCGGCAGCTTTTATCGGCCTGTGTATGGGCACCTTTAAGAGCTGCCGGCTCCCCTGCACAGCCAGGGAATTCAGGGAGCAGGAATGGAAAAGAAGGGAGGGATTATTAGGGTTTTTGCAGAAATATTCAATAAATCAGCCTGAAACACTACTTTTTTAAACAAAATTCTTCTGTATCTAAAGGAGTATAATGCACTGGTACTTTTTTTTTTTTTTTTTTTACAAAACAAGTCTCCTTTAAGTGAACCGGCTGTTAGAAGCTGTGTGTGAGAATACAGGGGGGACCTTGATGATCAATGATTTATATCAGAAAATTTGAAAACCTGACATTATTTCAATGTATTTAAAGGGAAACTGTCATGGGAAAACATGTTTTTTCAAAACGCATCAGTTAATAGTGCTGCTCCAGTAGACTTCTGCACTGAAATCCATTCCTCAAAAGAACAGATTTTTTTTATATTCAATTTAGAAATCTGACATTGGTCTAGCCATTTTGTCAATTTCCCACCTGCCCCCAGTCATGTAACTTGTGCCAGCACTTTAGAAGGGAACTACTTTCTGGCAGGCTGTTATTTATCCCACTTAAAGTAATACTGACAGTAAAAAATTACTTTTTAAGATATGAATGTACATCAAATGTTACCTATAGGTCATGTTGCGGAGAGGTTTGTTTTTGTATAGAAAGGTTAGTTGATGTTCCTAAACCTGACTCTCTGACTTTGCCAACTTGACTGTCCCATCTCAGCCTGTTAGTTACAGTTTCTAATGCTAACAGACTCCAGCTGCACAAATATGGCAGCCCCCTCATACAGGAACATGGGGCTTCAGACAGGTAATGTAAAAGCATCATGCAAATACTGTATGGCAAAGTTAGAAGTAGTTTTCAAAGCCAATATTATAATAGATGTAAAAAAAGAGTTTTATTTCAGGTGTCAGTATCTCTTTAATGTAACGGAATATGTCTCAGTGGGACTTGGCTTTTACTATGGAGTGCTGTTCTTAGATCTACCAGGAAGGAAAGGGAAGTACAGCAGTAGTGACTGAAGTGTATCAGAGCACAAGTCACATGACTGGGGGGCACCTTAGAAACACACAATATGTCTAGCCCCAAGTCAGAGTTTAAAACTGAACATAAAAAAAAAAATCTTTTCTCTTTTGAGAAATGGATTTCAGTGTAGAATTCTGCTGGAGCAGCACTATTAACTGATGCATTCCCATGATAGTATCCCTTTAAACAGGGTTGTCCAGCATGCAACTCTCCAGGCTGTTGATTGCAGACCAAAACAGATTTAGGCCTGGTGGCTGGAACTGGAGGTAGGGTTGCCACCTGGCTGGTATTTTACTGACCTGCCCGGTATTTTTGATGGTTGATCCCAATGTTATTAATAGGAAAAAAAAGATAAATATATATAGGAAGGCCGGCATTTTTTTCAAGAAAAGGTGGCAACCCTAGCTGGAGGTCAGGGGTTACACAAGACAACATTCCCTCTGCACATTCATCTACTTCCGTCTTGTGATGCTCTGTGTGTCCTGCTGAGGGCAGGAAGCAGTTGGAAACATGCCCAGGCCTGGCACAATCCTATCACTGGCACCCTCTGTCTCTCACCTTGTCCAGCTCACACCTCTGCACCTGCACATCCCGGGCCTGTAGCCGCTCCCCAAGCCCTTGGTACTCCCCCTGCTTCTGTTCCAACTGCCTTCGGTGAGTGTCCGCCTGCATTATTAACTCGGAGTTGCGCTTCTCCAGTCGGCTCCGAGCCACCTCAGTGCGCTGGACTTGAGCCTGCAGCCCCAACAGCTCGTCATGGAGAGCGGACTGGCGAGCAGATACATTCCAGTAATTAAAGGCCAGAAGACCGATAACAGCCAATAGCGCAATGAGCACAAAGGGCGGTAAGCGACCAGTGCGCCGCGGGGCTCCGAAGCCCACCATGTTTGCCGTCAATTCTCCAACCCCACTACAAAGCCTTTATCCACCCCCCTCTACAATCCCGAAACTCCCTGAGAATCTTTCCCTCGGCTCCCTGCTCTAGCCTCTGGAGCACATTAACATGATAATACAAGAGACACGCCTCAACCAATAACCATCAACCAATAGAATCTAATCATTCTGCGTCTATCTGGTCAGTGATTGGGTTCCGTGATGGTATTAGCTCCGCCTTAAGAGACTGTATCGCAGCAAGCCATCAAGTGTGGTTGTGAGACAGAGAACGTCCAGACGGCGCTTGCGTAATAAAGTTCCGCATTCGTTGTTACGGCTGCGTTGCTGGTTCTTTACACAGAGGTGTGGCTTACTGCGTTACTATGGAAATAACAAACAGGTGGATACTCGACATTTTAGGGAGAGGCATAAGGGGAAGGCTTGACGTGGCGTTTTTAAGTTGCGTTTTTATAAAAAGCACCTTCAGTCATAAATACACATACACTGCACTCCACAAAGTTTCTAACTTAATTGGCTTTTGGCAGAGAGCCCAGAACAGCTAACAAGTGCAAATAAGATACATTGTAACACTTTTGAGATAAGAAAATAAGTAATTGTAACAGGAGAAGTATTTTCAAACTTTCATAATGTGCCAAATTTTGTAAAATGAACATGGTAATTAGCAGGTGTGGCCAAAAATGTAGCCGATCTACTTACAAAAAAAAAAAATGTTGTCCCTCTTTTTACTTCCAAGTTGTTAGGAGGTATGCACTACCACTGAAACTAATGGACAGGGTCGGACTGGACATGGGGGGGCCCACTGGGTTACTATACACGGGGCGGGCGCATGCCTGGTGCACATTCACAAGCGCCGGCATGTGCATGCAAACGCCTGTGCGCATGCACAAACTCTGATGTGCATGCTGTTGTGTTTGGTAGCCGAGGATGAGGAGAGTATAACAGTGCTTTATTAGCAGGTTTATGCAGACATTACATAACATGAGTAACTCTTACTTTCACTTTCAAGCTGTACAGAAAGTCCTGTGTATGCACAGTGACACCCGCAGGCTATTTGTATAAACACCACATATTCCCCCTATAGTAGGAAAGCATTTGGACACATATATAAACAGTAACAATTAAACCCTATGTATCTTAAAGTATTATATATATTCTTTACATGACATAGTCCTTGGTCCATGCAGGTAGTTTTCTGATTCTCTCAGTATGCCTTATAGGTTCACTTTCCTCTGCCCTATTGCAGTTGGCATTAGGAGTAGGAAAATGTCCTTCATCAAATGGAACATCTCCAAAGTCATATCTAGCAGGAGCAAGATGACTTGCATTCCATATACGTCCATCAGACAGTTCATATGTGTATGGTCCACTTCAAGTGGTTTAGTAAATTTAGATTGTCCTTGTTTCAGTATTCCTGGTTTCTTAATTCTGACTAAAGATCCAGGCTGAAAGTGCACTTCTCTTGCGCTACGTTTGCTATCAGTATAAGCCTTGCATTTGGCTTGGTGACGTTTCACAATGTCAGTAGTAGATGATATCGTTGGAATAGTCTTTGGGGGAAGTTTGACGTCTGCAACATGTAACCTAGTGCGCATCTGTCTGCCATGTAATAATTCATCTGGAGATGCTTGGGTCATTGCATGGCCTTTTGCTCTGTAGTTATGTAGGAATTCTGTTGTAAATACTTTCCAAAGATTTCCCAGCAATATTTGCTTTCTGTAGTGCTTCTTTCAGGCTTTGGTTGAATCGCTCGATTTCTCCATTTGCTTGTGGGTAATACACTGAAGATTTCCTATGCATAATATTCCTCTCTCTCAGAAAGGATTCAAACTCATACGAGACAAACTGTGGTCCGTTGTCTGATAATAACTCCTTTGGATTTCCTTCTCTGCTGTAGACAGAAATGTTATTACTGTAGCTGATGTTATATGAGAAACAAATGCAATTTCTGGCCATTTACTGTAATAGTCTATCAGAGTTATAGCAAATCTGCAGTCTATAGGAGCGTCTGCAAAAGGGTTGACAATATCAATAGCAAGTTTTTCCCATGCTGAATCAGGGAATGGTATTGGCTGAAGTGGTGGTGTATGTGTGATAGCTGTTTTGTCATGATTCTGACAAGTAACACAAGAATGAATGGCAGTTACCACATCGGCATCTGGTACCAATAAACGGTGAGCTCCATGGACAACATAGCCATCTACTAAGGACAATTCGTGTCTAATCCTGTAGTAAGGTTGAAGATCAGGACTGAGTTTCTTCTCAGCATTTGGCCATTAGTTTTGTAAGATGTCCCGTAGTTTTACTTGAATTGGACATGTGAGACAAGCTTGCTTAAAATCAGCAGATGTAACTGTAGTATATCAGTCAGTGCTACAACTTCTATGTCCTCATCCAGTGTATCAGAAGCTGCAGGTAAAGGACAAACAATTGGCAGTAACATTTTTCAAACCTGGTTTGTATTGCATTTTGTAGTTGAAATTCAGTAGCCTTGCTGACCATCTAGCTATACGCATTCCAGCTCTTCCTAGTCCCTTTGTTGTAAGTAGTGTAGTTAAAGGGCTATGATCAGTGCACAAGGTAAATTCTCTACCCCATAGGTAGGTTCTCCATTTTTCTGTTGCCCAAACACACGCTAGAGCTTCTTTTTCAACAGTTGAATACTTACGCTCTGTCTCTGTAAGTGTTCTGGATGCAAATGCAACAGTTTTCTCTGAATGATCAGCATGGATCTGTGTGAGAACTGCACCAATGCCATAGTCTGAAGCATCTGTAGTAACCATTGTGGGTAGTGCAGGATCAAATAAAGCTAATGCTGGACTGTTCACAATTAGTGATGGGCGAATCTCCCGAAATTCGCGAATTTCTAGCGAAATTTGCGAATCGGCGAAAAATTCACGAAACGAGTCGCGGGACGATTTTGACGCGCGTCGCGTCAAATCGCGTTGCGTCAAATCGCGTCGCGTCAACTCGCTTCGCGTCAAAAACGATGCGTCGCGTCAAAAACGATGCGTCGCGTCAAAAACGACGCGTCGCGTCAAAAAACGTCGCGCGACTCGTTTTTTCGGCGAATTTTCGCCAAACGAAATTTCGCTGGTGATTTGCGAATTGCGGGAATTCGCCGCGAATTCGGCCCTGGCGAATAAATTCGCCCATCACTATTCACAATTAACTGCTTCACTATGTCAATGCTATGTTGAGCAGTTTCTGACCAAACCAGACTTGAAGTTCCACGTAGTAGTGCTCGAAGTGGCTCCACAACTGAAGCATAGTTGGGAATAAACTTAGAATACTATGAAGTAAGACCTAAGAAAGTTCGTAAGGTCTGGAAATAAGGTGCTTGTGTAACTGCATTGACATGGTCAGGGTCAGGCAGTAATCCCTCTTGTGAAATCATATGACCCAGAAATGACAGCTGAGTTTGTCTGAAGTGGCATTTCAAAAGATTCAGTTTGAGTCCTGCAGAATAAATGCATTTCAGAATCCTTTCCAGGTACTTGTCATAGAGATCCATAGTTAGAGCATAGACAATTATATCATCCAAGTAGCATTATACACCAGGTATGTCATGGAGTATAGAAGACTGGCGTATAGAAGACTGGCGTATAGATTTCTGGCGTACTGGTTTTACATCTGGTCTCAACTTAACTTTGTGTACAAAGTTATTTGCACAGCCCAGTGATGTGTTACTTTGTGGTGACATTCTAGACACAGGCTGTGTGGCAGGCACTGGTGCTGTAGCAATAAGACCATCAACTAATTGTAGGTTTAATGCAGCAAAGAGATCCCTTCCAGTGTTGTAACTAGGGGTGCAGAGGGTGCAATTGCACCAGGGCCCCCATCCCCATGGGGCCCATTGGAGCCACGAAAATAGTTATGGCAGGCAATTTTCTTGGGGAGATTTTACATCACACATGCCATCAACACTCCAGCATGCAATTTATAGAGGTAAGGGCCCCACAGGAGGGCCCAGGTGCCCATCGTGTGCCGGGGCCCACCAGGGAGTAGTTACGCCACTGATCCCTTCCAAGTATAGCAGTACCCTTATTCACAATGTAAAAGTCACATTTTGCAGTATTTGATTATGAGTATTTGAGTATGTTGCCTCTCAAATTTTACGCCAAATTTTGTCAGAGCCTCCAGCCAGCCTTCTTTGTGCTGGCCAATAGTTAGCTCTCCAGCAGTTAATGCTTACCCCTGGGAGTTTCAATTCCAAAAATATCTTGAGGTTGGCCATTGTTTAGATGCACCTGATGTATAGACTGGAAGCAGCCACATCGTATATTCTTTGTACCTCCACACCTTGTTCTCCTCTCCTTGCACTGAATCCCCAGGACTTAAACATGGGCCACAACTAGGCAAAGGTAGGCTGAAGAGCATGGGCATCCACAGAATATTTTCCAGGGGTGCAAGGAAGATAACATATTACAGAAATTACTGAAACATATTTTGGTTTCCACACAAATCTGACAATAGCTTTTCTGTAAATATATAAAGTAGTAACTGTATAGTGTATAGCCTTGGGGTTCTACTGTACATAATGTATAGTAACCAGTAACGTAACTAGCAGGGGTTGGGCCCTGGCATGGGTTGGGCAGCTGGGCCCCCCTCCATATGTGACTTTCTGGACGGAATCCCCCCCGGGGGCCCAGGCCCAATTGCACCCCCTGCTCCCCTGGTAGTTACGCCACTGATAGTAACAACAGCAGGAAGAGGTTGTGACCAACAAAATGTCACAAGCAGAGAATCTATGTTTATGCATTCTATTTCAATCAAGGGGAAATCTGTATTGTGATAGAAGGGTTAAAAGAGTCAACCAAAAAAAAAACAATGAGGGGGATACAGGAGCAAGAGATGGGATGAGGTGCAAACATATATATTATAATATAATAGATAATTCTAGCTATACAGATATATACACTGAGGAAGAGTGTTATTAGAGACAGAGAAGTGAGTGTGGGGGTAACTCAACAGAATGAGAACGGAAAGAGTAAAAGAGAAGAGTGAATAGAGTAAGGCAGAGTGTTATTAGAGACAGAGAGGTGACTGTGGGGGTAACTCAGCAGGATGAGAAGGGAAAGGTTTAAAGAGGACAGTGAAAAGAGTGAGGCAAAAAGTAATAAGTGAGGGAGGAGTGTGGGGTTAATTCAGTAGAAAGAGAAGGGGAAAGGGTAAAACACCAAGGGGGGTTATTTACTAAAATCTGAATTTTTTAAATATTTTATTTGAAAAAAACATGACCAAACTCCCATGATTAATTTGAAGTTACTTAGTAATAAAATAACCCAAATTAATCGGATCATGGAGAAACTCGCTAAAACTGAGCAAAAACCCAAATCGCTCAGTTTGACCTTATCTAGTAATAAAATAACCCAAATTAATCTGATCACAGAGAAACTCGCTAAAATCGAGCAAAAACCCAAATTGCTAATTTTTTTGGGGCTGAACTGAAATGGTCAGGTTTTTGGGCTAAATGAAGTGCTGCTCCCCAACTCCTTTTACTTCTGAATTTGGCTATATGGCACAGGATAAGTAATGGATAACAGATAACATCATATTCTACAGAGCTTATCTGCTATCTGCTGTGTAACCTGAGCCTTTTCTCCTTTGACTAGTTGCCCCCATGGCTACACAACAGCTTATTTATATAAACAATAGTAGTGCTTCTGAAGCAAACGCTGCAGTTTTACCAGTGCAGGGCAACACTAAATTATATTTTTATTACTTTAAAACAATTTAATTTTTTCTGTTCCTGGTCCTTTAAAGGGGTTGTTCTCCTTCCAAACACTTTTTTCAGTTCAGTTGTTTTCAAATTGTTCCCCAGAAATAAAGCCTTTTTTCAATTACTTTCCATTATTAATTTTTTTACAGTTATTCCAAAATCTAAGGTATATGGTTTGTGTTTGAAAGAGTGGAGATGTGTGTGTGTATGTATGCTGGGTTTTTAATTTGGAGGGGTTGAACTTGATGGACTCGGTCTTTTTTCAACCCAATTCAACTATGTAACTATGTAACTATGTAACTATGTAAATTTAAAGTTGAATTTTCGTGTTTTTGGTGTTTCAATCTGGCAGCTCAATAATTCAGGCGCAGACTCTAAACTGTAACAATTTTCCAACATTTAGCTGATACATTTCTCAGCAGCATCTCTAGGAGTATTAGCAACTATTGTATCAATTCTAACTGCCTGTAATGAAATCCAGAGATTCTGCTCAGCAGGGACAAAGATAAGAAATGTATCCATTAAATGTATCAATTTAAACAGTGTTCTGAAAACAACTAGTTGTTTGAAGGTGAATAACCCCAATAAAGGGGAAGTCAACCCTTCCGGCACAAAACCCCTTCCCCCTGTAGGCCCACCTCGAGCTATTGCCCCAACATTTTTGGAGTTGTGGTGCCCCCTCCAATCCAACCTTGTGTATGACACACAGAAGCAGCACTGGGCAAGCAGAGTATGACACACACAAGCAGCACTGGGCAAGCAGAGTATGACACACAGAAGCAGCACTAGACAACCAGATTATGACACACATAAGCAGCACTGGACAAGCACAGAGGCTCCTGGTGTGTTTATACAAAGACACTGGAAATGCCTGCGAAACGCGTTGTAATATTGTTGTGAATAAACTATTACTGAAAATTACCACTTTCGTTGGTGTCTGCTTGGAGGAGGTAAGTTCACTACTACCTCCTCTGAATTACCCATTGGGTTTTTAAGTGTTTTTAGCTAATTTTATCCTTTTGGCGCCTCTGTTTTGTCTTATCACTATACCGAGTCCACCCCGAGAGAGCGAATTCTTATTCCTGAGTGGGGTCAGGATAATCTCCCCACCTGCCTATACAGTGGTTGCCTATTGGTAACCCTGGCTTGTGAGTATTAATTTGTTTACTCTATCATTACTCCTTGTAAAAACATATTACACTATTGGGGCTCTTGGTGTTCCTTTTTGTCTTCTGTAAATAAAGATGCAAGCCATTATAAAAAAACGAGTCTTAGTTGGAGTTGGGTATCAAGAGCCAAAGTCAGAAGTGCAGAAAGGGACTAACACTGCTTTTGGATTTCAGTTACTGTACATTTAGGGATAATTATAAAACAGTTCAAAATAGTTTTTGTATATTGGAAAGTTGTTTAGAATTACACTGTAACCAAATTGTGTTTTTGTTACACCCACTCTACAGTCAAGCTTCTAGAGTGTGTGCTGCACCTTTAAATTGAACATAGGCAATAACAATGTAAAACTGATGTATTCACATAGGATATATGATAGATGTCAAATAAAGAGAGCTATAAAATGACAATTGTCACATTTATTTAATGCCCTCCTTCATACCCTGTGTGTATCTTGCATCTGTCTTTCCTGACTAGGGTTCCACAAAAAGCTACCGATAAAACACATTCGGCCAAGTCTATACAGCATAGCTGGAAAACTTTGCAGGACAAGGAAACCTTATCTAAGTGTGTGAAATAGGACAAAATTCCAGCCAGCAATATCACAGAGCAGTACAAGGTAACAAACATAAATATAAAAGAAAAAGCAGCCCAAAGGAGTGTGTAGCCAAAAGTGTAACATGCTTAATCATTTACTGATAAAACCACATAAACACATGTAAAAAAAAAAAAAAAGCATGCCATCTGCAATATATTTTTTTTATTATAGTTAGGAACGTTACCAAGGTACATACACAGTGAAAAATATATAGACATAACTTTTTTATAGCCACCATCATCTAAAAATAATCAAGGCACAAGAAATTGCATTATAATTCCACACAACAACCATTAGAGGTCACTCTCCATATTCAACTTTGCACATAAGATTTGTGTGCAATAATTGTAACTATTACATCCTACAACCAAATACTGCTAACCAAATTAGCAGTCATCAGTAATGTAAACTTTGTCCAACAGCAAAACTTTTATGGGGTCAGTCCACAAACCTTACTGAAGATCTGTTATAATCTGAAGATCATATATAGTAAGAATAATAACATTACTCTAGGCCATTCTAAACTCCTAATCCGTCCTGCAGCCACCACTGGGTCGATTGTATTTTTAAACACCTAGCAATCAGGAACAGAATAAATAAACAATTGCAATAACACTTTAAACAAATAGGAAATACAAGAAGGGTTACATTGTTATAAAAGGTTGCATCTGGTCAATAACTTCCTTATTGCGATACAGGTATCCAGAATGCTCGGGACCTGGGGTATTCAGGATAATGGATCTCTGTGTAATTTGGATCGCCATAGTTTACTAGAACATCATTTAAATATTAAATAAACCCAATAAGCTGGGCTTATTCAAATAAGGATTAGTTATATCTTAGTTTGGATCAAGTGCAATGTACTGTTTAATTATTACAGGGAAAAAGAAATTGAAAAAAAAAATGGAATGCTTGATTATAATGGAGTCTATGGGAGACCACTTTTTGTATTTTGGAGCTTTCTGGATAATGGGTTTCTGGATCCCAAATCTGTAGAAACAGGCTCATATTTACAAATGGGCGCCCCTAGGCCACCTCCGCACATCGCTACCCGTATGCAACCCATTTCTGTCCCCTTTTGTCTCAGCATCTCTCTTCCCCTCCTGTGTCATCCACCCCTCCTGTGTTGTCCCCCCCTTCCGCATCATCCTCGTATTTCCTTGTGCCTGCAGGTATATGCGCATATATGTATATTAAAGATGTGCACATGCATGTATATGTGCAGGCACAAGGAGATGGGGGGGGGGTGACGCAGAAGGGGAGCAACTTATTTGAATGCGGATTTCCACCTATTTTTTAACGGACACATAATCGGCTCCTTTGATGCTCCATTTTTTCTTTTGCTCTATATGGAACCTGTCTGTGTGGGATCACAGTGTTTGTGCAGCACACTGGAGCTGAACTCTGACCGGAAAGTGCTCCCATGTTTATTCATTGCTGGACTATTGGCCAGTGATGCCAGACCCAGATTTGTGGAAAGACCTGGGCATAGGGCAGCAGAATTTTAGGGGCAGCGTTCTGTCCAGTTGCATTGCAATGGGGTTGGAAGGACTGGGGGACATGCAGGAGGCCAATGGTTTGCTCCAGCATCACAAGGAGCAATTTGGGCATGAAAGGCAAGTAAAAAAGCACTCTGTCTCTGTCTATAGACATATCAATAGTGCATTTATCATATATATATATGTAATCAGCAGTGTTGGACCGGCCCAACGGAATACTAGGAAAACTCCAAGTGGGCCAAGGTCAGTGGGCCCTCATGCTGCTAAACTTTTGGCCTATTTCATGGCCATTACCTACTGTATTTCTATGAGAACAAAGAGGCTAAACAGATGTAATAAAGTAAAGTAGAGGTTGATTGAGGAGATGAGGAATATTAGTACTGAGAGTGGGCCCCTAGTCTAAGGTTTTATGGTGGGCCCCTGGTCTAAGGTTTTTGGGTGGGCCCCTGGTGTCCCAGTCCGACACTGGTAATCAGGTCCAGACTGGGATTCAAAATAGGTCCTGGCAATCGAAGTACACAGAGGCTCAAGCATCCCCCCACCAGCCCAATAAATAGTAAGCTGTGTCAGACTGGGCCAGTGGAACACTTGGTTGGAAAAAGCCTCATGGGACCCAGCAGACCCAGTCCCCCTCCTCAGATCTCCAGGCCCCAGAGGCGTAACTACAGAGGAAGCAGACCCTGCGGCTGCAGGGGGGCCCTGGAGGTATAGGCGCCCCATGAGGCCCTAATTCATATACAATTTCAATAAATATTGGTAAAACAGGTCAATCTCTAGACATTTTCAGGGCCTGAAAAATAATTTGCTGTGGGGCCCAGTAATATCTAGTTACACCACTGCCAGGCCCCCCAAATAAAAGAAATTTCGGCTCCAGTAGCAAATGCACACCGGGATGTGCGCACACACTCAGCACATGTGTGCTTGCACATGGGGGGTCCCAGAGATTAGTAACCCGTGGGCCCCCCCATCGCCAGAGCCTGCCCAGTGAATTCGCCACTGTCTGGCATTTGCCAGAACCCACAGATTGCCAGTCCAGGCCTGTATGTAATATACAGAGAGTAACAAGTGCAGCTTATATGGCTGGTGGAATATCCCCAAATGGCACAGATTTCCCCCAGGCCCCAGCACAGCTCCCTCCCCTCAGGCTCAAACCTCGTGTAATGTTTCAGTGACATTTCCAGGGACAAAACATCTCCTGAGGCTGAGACATCTATATATATGTATATATATAAACACACACGGGGCTATAAGTATATATATATAGAATGACGTGCGTGTATGAAGCAGAGAGCCAGTGCATTTGGCCGGGACACTCAGTCGTGCCGACTCCGAGCTCAGCCTCACTACCTTCTCTGGGTACCAATTATTCACTTCTGATGAGGGGGATGCCGTGGCCAGCCCACTAATCTGCCACTCCGTTTGCGATTGGCGGAGAGGCTTTCTTTCTCTCCAATCCCAGGCATCCGGTTGGTTAAGCAGATGTCACTCCTGAGATATCCCACGCTGGTTAGTCGGGGCAGCTGAAGTGAGGCGGGGATTGTCTGAAGCGCAGCCCGGCGGGCTCACTGTGACCCGAAGCGGGCGTGCGTGTCTGGAGTGTACCCGCTACCGGGAGGATGCTGAGCCGCTTGATGAGCGTTAGCAGCCGCAGTTTGGAGCAGCAGTGTGTGTGCACCGTGAGGCTGCTGGACGACTCGGAGTATACGTGCAACGTGCAGGTGACTAGAGGGGGGACGGGGGACACACTGGGGACGGGGGCGCACGAAGGACAGTCACGGGTGGGCCGGGGGGTGGGGTGTGATACGTGTTACTGTTACATGCTCCCGACCCCTGCCCTGCACTCCTTACAGTACCTCTACACCATATAGCTGCTGCTACTAGCCCTGGTTGCAACTGTCACCTTCCTGCACTTTATTCTACTGCTAGCCCTCTGTCACCTTACTATACTTTATTGTATTAATATACACCTTGTGCCATCTTATTATACTTTATTATATTACTATACACCCTGTGCTATACTATATATTACTATACACCATTATTATACTTTATTATATTAATATACACCCTGTGCCATCTTATTATACTCCATTCTAATACTGCCTCTGACCCCTGCCCTGTACTCCTTATAGTCCCTCTACATCAGGGGTCCCCAACCTTTTTGACCTGTGAGCCACATTCAAATGTAAAAAGAGTTGGGGAGCAACACAAGCATGAAAAAGTCCCTGGGGATGTCTAATAAGGGCTGTGATTGGTTATTTGGTAACCCCTTTGGGACTGGCAGCCTACAGGAGGCTCTGCTTGGTACTATACTTAGTTTTTGCACTTCTTATAGGCCCTGTACATCATATAGCTGCTACTAGCCCCTGCAACTGTCACCTTCCTGCACTTTATTCTACTGATAGCCTTCTGTCACCTTACTATACTTTATACACCATGTGCCATCTTATTATACTTTACTATATTAATATACACCCTGTGCCATCTTATTATACGCCATTCTACTACTGCCTCTGACCCCTGCCCTATAACTAACCATCATCTCATTGGTTCTGATCTTCTGTCAGTGTCATCATTATTGCTGTACTTTATTCTACTGACCCCTGCCCTATAACTATCCATCATTTCACTAAGTGGCAGATTTACTAAATTCGTGTGAAGGATTCGAAATTCGATTGAATTCGTTCGAATTCCGATCGTACGATTTGATAGAATTTTCGAATATGCAAATTTGGCCACTTCGATCATCGAATATGCAAAATTCAATCATATCGAATAAATCGAATGATTGAATATTCAATCAAAGTACTTCCCCTTTAAAATTTTATTCGACTGCCTACTTCGCCAGGTTGAACCTACCGAATTGCAATAGAACCCTATAGGGAACCCCCATAGGCTTCTTTTATAAGTTTTATGTTCGAATAGCAATCGTACGATCAAACGCTTCGA
This sequence comes from Xenopus borealis, assembly GCA_024363595.1. Taxonomy (NCBI): domain Eukaryota; kingdom Metazoa; phylum Chordata; class Amphibia; order Anura; family Pipidae; genus Xenopus; species Xenopus borealis. The sequence continues at coordinate 26,467,120 of CM044436.1, read as the reverse complement.
TCGTTCTATTCGTATGATTCTTTTGAACAATCCAACATTTTTTTTACAATTTTTTGGTAAAATCGTTCGATTGTACGATTTTATCGAAAAGCGGCCAAAAGCGGTCAGATTTTTCTATGATTTTATCGAATTTTCATTCGAAAATCGTAGAAGGCTCGAATTCGAGGGCAAATAGACCTCGAAAATTCATCCCTTAGTAAATATGCCCCTTCAAGTGTCACCTCACTATAACATACAGTACTGGTGTCATCTTACTATAAATCATTGTATTGGTACCGGCCCCTGTGTTATCTTACTGTACTTTAATATACTGGTACAGACCAAAATTTCATCTTACTATACATTATTCCTGTGTCATCATCTTACTATACTTTATTAAGCTGGTACCAAGCTGTAAATGTTACACACTTCATTCTACTGATACCAACCCCTGCCTATTACTATTCATCATTTCAGTGGTACTGATCCCCTGCTGTGTTACTATCCATCATTCAACTGGTACCAACCACCATGTCACCTCATTATACTTTATTACACTGGTATAGAGCACTGTGTCATCTTATTATACTTTATTCTACTGGTACTGACCCCTCCCCTTCCCCGTTACTATCCAAAATTTCACTGGTACCAACCCTGTGTCACCTCATTATGCATTATTATATTGGTACTGACCCCTGTAAATGTTATCTTTTTATACTTTATTCTACATGTACCAGCCCCTGTCGTGTTATTAATCAACATTTCACTTATACTAACTCCCATATGTGTCATTTTACTATATTTTACTCTTAAATACAGAATCCTCCACAAATGATTTAAGTACAAAGCCAAATCCAAACCCTTATTTGTCTATTCAGATTTGAACAATAGATAATCATACTATAGAAAGTAAGGGGGAGGGGGCTTCTGTCTCTATTTGTATATATTTTTATTAATCATTTTGTTTGTCTCATAATCTCAGCCTTCTGTGTTATACATACACCTTCCCATTGTTACTAGCTTTCTACTTTTTTCATATATTTTGCTTTTGCCTTTTTTCGCTGTTGTACATTACTCTTTCTGCTTTATTCTGTATTCCTCTTCTGCTTTTTTATTTTTCCAATCTTAACACCTTGTATTTTCCTACTTCTTCATCTTCCTTTGTGTGCGCTGTTTGCCATTGTTTTGCCCTTTCTTTAGAATCTTTTCCTTTTCTCCTTTCTCTCGTGCTCTTCCTTGTTGAGATTTTCCAGTGGGCTATTTTCAGTTCTGCTCTATAATTTGTCCTTGCCCTTTTGTGACACATTGTGACCTCTTTTCCACCATTGTTCTATTTTATTATTTTGTTCAAGGTGACTATAGCCAAAGAGCAGCCTGGGGCTTCTAATTATTTCATGAGCACTGCCTATCAAATAATAATAATGAATTTCACATTAATATAAATAACTTTACTTGCAAATTGATACTAGGTGCCATATCTTATACTTTCTTATGTTATATACTAACCCCCATCACTGTGTGTCACATTATTATACATGATCTCTGAAATGGCACACTTTGTCACTCCCTCTTATATTACTGTACAATACTGTAATATTTTCCATGTCTTCATTATTACAGATCCATATCAAAGCTTGACCAATTATCTTTCATTTTTTCCCAGTTCCATTCCCCACCACTGAATTATTTCATTAACTATGTGCCCTATTATCAAAATATATTTTACTAGTGTTATTTCCTATATAATACATCAGTTCACAGGTGGCATCTTGTGATACTGCATTTAAAAATGAAAACAATTAGAGCTGACCCCTGTATGATGAATTCTAAAGCATTATTCTCCTATCAACAATGTTACTGTGCATTGCTATATTATGTGTGATTTTTCTAGTACTTACCCTATTACTGTTTCTAAAGACAGCGGGACCTCAATTTTACATCCCCTAATTTTAAGGTTTGGCTCTTTTTACACCTTTTATTGTGATCCTGACAATTTATAATTCACAATGCATGCTCCAGATTTTACATTTACCTGTATTTTCCACCATTTTTTTCTCCTAGTCCCCTGAAAAATATAAAATAGGGGTTCTATTATATTTATGACATATTATGTTACTAGTGCCATTCCTATAATGGCTTGTCACGGTTATTCTAATAGGTTGGTTTGCAGTTCACCCTACTATGTTGCATATACATGTATGTATGTGTATACAGCATCCCAGGTTCATTCTCAGGCTCTGCTCCCTTGTAGCTATATTATTGAATGACCAAATCATATTGAATATGCTAAATTAAGCAAGCTTTCATGAAGAAAGTGCCACTGCTGCAATTCTGCACCTGCAAGCTGGCCTGTGGAAATCAATTGCCTTTGTCTGCTTAGAGCTGGTAAATTCAAACTGCAGGAATTTGTTGCGTATTTAAGTCAGGTGTTCACTTTGACTGTTGGAGAATTTGTGCTAAATTTGTGATAAAGGATTATTTTTTTTAAGTGTCAATGTTAAGTGTATAAAAGTGCTGCAACAGCCAGAAAAGAGATCTGCGGCATTATAAATAAGTAAAGGCACTATATATTTTTTTAACACTGTCACTTGATTTTTTTTTAAATACTGTATTATTTTTCCTGCATGGGAGGGGGGTAGATTAGCCTAACTAGCAGGTTAGAACTCTGTAACTAGGCCTTTTTTTATCTGCATTCTCCTATTGTCAGTGCTGCTTCTGCCTTGAGGCAAGGTGACAAACAAATAAGAAGGATCAATATAAGTTTTTAAATTCACAGTACAGGTATGGGACCTGTTATCCAGAAACCCATTATCCAGAAAGCTCTGAATTATGGAATGGCCGTCTCCAATAGACTCCATTTTATCCAAATAATCCACAATTTTAAAAATGATTGACTTTTTCTCTGTAATTATAAAACAGTACCGAGTACTTGATCCAAACTAAGAAATAATTAATCCTTATTGGAAGCAAACACAGCCTATTCGTTTTTTTAAATGGTTACATGGTTTTCTAGCAGACTTAAGGTATGAAAATCTAAATTACAGAAAGTTATCCAGAAAACCCCAGATCCCCAGCATTTTGGATAACAGGTCCCATACCTGTACATGCATTCTTGTTTTAAGTGCACAATTGTGTGACCTTGCCCCTCACCTTGACTAAATGCAAGATGCTATGGGGTGTTAGCTAAGGCAGCAGCAGGACAATGAGTCTTAATTAATGATGAAAGGCATAACATATATATATATTCCCATTTTTACTTTCTCTAATGAAAAAGAAATCTATCACCAATATACTTCAATTAAAAAATGTGTACCGTTTTTATAAGACTGTATGCAGTGAAATTCTCCCTTCATTTACTGCTGTGGATAGGAATTGTCAGACGGTCCCTAATTTCTGGCAGGGAAACAATCATATTTATGAACAGCAAGGGGAACCCCTGCCTTACCTCCCAGCCATGCAGAACTCAAGCAACTTTGTTTTTTGATCATTTATGATGATCCCTAAGAAGTCCAGACCACACTGAGCATGTGTATGTAGTCTAGTCTTGCAAAGATGTATAACAAAGTTACAAGATGACAGCCCCCGTGGCCAACTTTGAAACCATAAATCATTTGTTTGATTAGGCTTGTGGTGCAGTAAGTTCATGTTTATGTTTAGTATAAAAAATACAGCATTTCTAGACTTATTCTATTTTAGACTTCCTTGCCCTTTAATAATGAATTAAATCAAGTTTAGTAATGAATTAAGGGACACATTGATATATTAAGGAATTATTGTGATGTTGCACCAAAGAAGGCTGAAGCTAGATATAGATTTTTAAAAGATTTGATCATCATCGTGAGACCACGATTATCTGGAAACGATCGTACGATCATAAGAATTATCCATCAACTAAAAAGACCATTTCTGGTGATATTGCCAGCAAAACTGAAGGGTAGCTGCCTGCTGGCCCTGCAAACATAGACAGATCGCACTGGGAGCGATAAAGATTTTTTAACCTGGCCGATCAATTGTCTGACAGATGTTGGACGAAAAATCGTACCATGTTTGATTGTTCGAATCCACCAAAGAAGAATCATTCCATCTGTGGGGAGCTTGAGATGATCTACAAGGTTAAAACTGTAGGTTGAAAATAAAGTAGTGGTATATCATGAATAATCCACGGAATGACTGCTAGCTCTACTAGCAGTGACAACAGAAAAAAATTATTTAAACTGGAAGTTGAGATGTTACAGCATAAAGGTGTCCCAAGATTTCTATTTTGTGTCATATTTTTAAATGTATGTTTATTAAGTAATGAATGGTATCAATATAGAGTTCCATTAATTGATATGTATTTATAACTCTTTTGGTATGTTTTGAAATAATAGTCGCTCTAGTATGATGGGGTGAATACGTCAGGGGCAAAGCTGTTGTTTTCCACATGGCATATTTAAGGAACTTTCACTGCTCATTTGGCATTTGAGAAAGACCCAGTGTGGGTCAAAACGTCAGTCTTTTTGCTCTACAATAAGGCCCGGATTTGTGGCGAGGCCACATAGGCCCAGGCCTAGGGCAGCAAATATTTAGAGGCAGCATGCCGCCCAGCTGCTCTGTGGGGAGCACGAGGGAATCACTGCTCCCCAGTGCTCTGGCGCTTCTGCACACGCACTATTTTTTGCTGTAGTGCAGGCAGGCGCTAGGACCGTGCGGCCTAGGGGTGCCGCCTGGCAAATCCGCCACTGAATAAAAGTCCTGTGAGTGCGGATCTTTTTCTGAAGGCATAGATAACTTATGATGATTTTGCACCCAGGCTCACTGATGGACGTTGTTGAGAGTGACAGTATCATTATAGAATATATATGTATAAATATTTACATCTATATAATTACTGTTACTGTGTGTCAAATGACATTATACCTTTGTACCATGTCACTAAACGAGCCACTTTTGTTAAAAGGATACATAATTTCACTTGTGTTGGCCCTTTCAATGTGTATTATGTTACATGAAAACTGTTGTCTGCCAGAGAAGGTTCAGTGAAGAGGCTATTTAAACCAATAACAGTGTCAAAAGATCACGTGGAAAATAGCAGCATCAATTCGATCAGACATTTCTCTCATTGAAACATTTCCCTGGCAACTTTATAGTGTGCAGGGACCTTACATTGGGTCATATCTTCCATTACACATGAGAATAAACATGGCACAACAAGTCAGAGTTTCCATTCTTGTAAGAACAGATAGTTGCAACGTTCTTCTGAAAGGGACGCAAAGATTTTATGCAGAGTGTTGGTCACAGGGTAGCCCTGCACTTATATCTACATTTACTGCCTTCTCCTTCAAGAGTTGCCCTCGTGCCACCCAACACCCTCCCCTTAGGAATACAAAGCTGTCAAATGCAGACAGTTCTACTTTCACAGAAAGCATCGAGTCTATGTGCTCCATTCTAGCAGAACAATGAGCTGCTCCTTTTGGTGAAACCTGTGGGCCAGGGTGCAAAATGAAATGCTACGTTGCACCATGCCACACTTTTGCTAAACTATCTTTTTATAATACACAAAAGCCATAACTATCTTGTAAATTATATAGTGAATAAAATACCCCCTCTTGTAAAATATAAGGATATTATAAGTTACCGAGGAGTTTCATGACCATATAAAAACACGAGGCCGAAGGCCGAGTGTTTTTATACAGGTCATGGAACTCCGAGGTAACTTCTAATATCCTCATATTTTGCAACTGGGGGTACTTTATTTATTATAATACACAAGTTTCAGGGAGTCATGTGACAGAAATGACATCAGAACTCACAGTTTATAACTGATGACATCAGAACTCACCGTTTATATAGTGAATAAAGTACCCCCTCTTGTAAAATATAAGGATATTATAAGTTACCGAGGAGTTTCATGACCATATAAAAACACGAGGCCGAAGGCCGAGTGTTTTTATACAGGTCATGGCACTCCGAGGTAACTTCTAATATCCTCATATTTTGCAACTGGGGGTACTTTATTTATTATAATACACAAGTTTCAGTGAGTCATGTGACAGAAATGACATTAGAACTCACCGTTTATAACTGATGACATCAGAACTCACCGTTTATAAGGATATAATTTACAAGATATTTACGGCTTTTGTGTATTATAAGGATATAATACACAAAAGCCGTAAAATATCTTGTAAATTATATCCTTATAAACGGTCAGTTCTGATGTCATTGGTTATAAACTGTGAGTTCTGATGTCATTTCTGTCACATGACTCACTGAAACTTGTGTATTATAATAAATAAAGTACCCCCAGTTGCAAAATATGAGGATATTAGAAGTTACCTCGGAGTTCCATGACCTGTATAAAAACACTCGGCCTTCGGCCTCGTGTTTTTATATGGTCATGAAACTCCTCGGTAATTTATAATATCCTTATATTTTACAAGAGGGGGTACTTTATTCACTATATAATTTACAAGATATTTACGGCTTTTGTGTATTATATACTTATAAATGGTGAGTACTGATGTCATCAGTTATAAACAGGGAGTAGTGATGTAATTTCTGTCACGTGACTCACTGAATCTTGTGTATTATAATCAATAAAGTACCCTCCCCCCCCGTTGCAAAATATGCAGATATTAGAAGTCAGCCTTCAGCCTTGTTTTTTTATATGGTCATGAAACTCCTTGGTAACTTACAATATTTTTATAATTTACAAGAGGGGGTAGTTTATTCACTATATAATAAATGTCTGGAGACATCTAAACAGTCCTAAGGCCAGGCAGGTTGAATTAGTTGCTCAGACAGCTGACAGCAGAACAATTAAGATAGGGTTAGTGGCATTTTAGAGGTTAATTCAGTGGTTTTGCTGTAGGCAGTAAGAAACAATTAATGCATCCTGTCTGGCTTTGGAATTATTCAGGTGACTCCAAGCACTTAAATATAGTGGAGCATCCGTGTGCACGAATCTTTATTGTAAAATATCTGTTTGACATGTGCCCTTCTTTGATTAAAATATACAGACTCTATCCTGCAACCACAGGATACTCACTCTAGTCTAAGGGCTCTTACACACGAGCGTCTGAAGCTGCGCTCCCCTGCGTTCCGGTTTTATGCATTCAGCCACAGGGGAGCGCAGGCACTTTCAATTTTTTGCAATGGGGCTGTACTGTACAGGTGAACGCAGAAAATAAGCAGCATGTTGCGTCTTAACCTGCATTCGGTGCCTACATGCGCAGGGGAGTGCAGCTTCAGACACTTGTGTGTAAGAGCCCTAAAGGCAATGGAACACAGGGCAATAGTGATGGTTTTATTCCTGCAATTTTAGTAGCTTGTAAAGTTGCTCTTCTCCACTGTTGTCTGCTAGTGCAAGGGCATATGTTTATTCTCGCTGAGAAAACATAAGTACCCCATATAGTCTCCATATAAACAGGATTATAGTTTCACTTAAATTGTCCTTTTATTTTGCATGAATTCTTTATGTAAAGAAGCTGTATCCAACATAACAGACGTTGCATAAACTTCTGTGTGTGTATAAGGCTGCTTTGATATTCACCATGTACAGCTGCCCCCAAGCTACGCCTTCAACTTGTCTAGTAACCAATCAATTAAAGGGGTGGTTCACCTTCAAGTTAACTTTTAGTATATTGTAGAAGGGCCAATTCTAAGAAACTTTTCACTTGGTCTGCATTATTTATTTTTCATAGTTTTTTAATGATTTGCAATTTTCCTCTGTTTCTTTGCAGCTTTCAAATGGGGGTCACTGACACCATCTAAAAACAAATGCTCTGTAAGGCTACATATGTATTGTTATTGCCACTTTTTATTACTTATCATTCTATTCAGTCCCTCTCCTATTCATATTTCAGTCTCTTATTCAAATCAATGCAGGGTTGATAGGGTAATTTATACCCTAGAAACCAAATTGCTGACACTGCAAACTAGAGAGCTGCTGAATAAAAAGCTAAATAACTATAAAACCACAAACAATAAAAAATGAAAACCAATTGCAAATTGTCTCAGAATATCACTCTCTACATTATACTAAAAGTTAACTCAAGGGTGAACAACCCCTTTAACCCCACTGAATCTTCTGGAGAGAGATCAGTTGACCATGAGCTGAAATACGTAGCATTTTGTACATAGAAATGTGGATATTTTACAGCAGCCCGGTGCATTGATACCTACAATTTTCCTACAGGTTGTGGGGGGTCAGGCTTAATTCCTTTTTATGATATACTAAATAGTATAGTTTTGTACACGTCAATTAACCATTAGAAGCCTGGGCCTTTGTAGTTCCTGGCTAACCGTTGACCCAGTCCATGCAGACAGTAGTGCTGGGGATTAGAAATCATTGTGAGCCATAGACCTTAGAATGAATGATAAAATAACAAACCAAAACTAATTTCAATTGACATTGGAATGTTAGGAGTAGACAGCAGGTTTCAGTGACTTTCTCCTCTGTCCCTGCACAGCTTGGTGAGCTCAGTAATGCAAATTGTTGCCTCGGGGTACATTTGACATACTGAAGTTTTTCCACAGCATGCGATGTCCCTGCATTTGCAATATTGTGTCATTGCTGGAGGGATCAAAATGCTTCCATTAACCTTTCAGGACCAGTGGGGCCACAATGGAGTCTCTGGGCCACAAATAGGGAGGTGAGAGATGCTTTGTAAACGGTAACACCTTATTGGGAAAAACACACAGATACTAGTAGCACTGTAGCAGCTACTTGTCACAGCTGCAAAATAACAATAATGAAAATTGGCTTTGCTAAGATATTACGTGTGTTTTAGTCAGTGGCATAACTAGAGTGCGCCGCCCCCCCTGCAAAAAGATCTTCAGTTACAAAAGTAGCTCAGTGCACCTGGTGGCTGTTCTAAAAGCCAATTAAGTTTTATAAACTTTGTAACTTTTTCTGGCTCTTCAGTGCAGGAGATCAAAGAGAAAGTTGGAACATTTCAGTAACAATCCAGGACTGTGGGTTGAGCTGTCAAAATTGGGACTGTCCTGCGAAACACAGGACAGTTGGGAGGTATGTAGCTGTTAGTGATGTCTTGGTTGGTATTTCCCCGACACTAACCAGCCCTACCTTTGCCCACATCCGTCCTCTGGGTTGCTTTTATAAACCTGCGCCGACCAGCTGCGACAATGATGTCACAAAAGGGGCGGGGCAAGCAGGCACAACATCTATAAAAGACGAACCACCCGCAAAGAAGAACGCAAGGTCGGCCCTAACCCGTGGGTAAACTAGTAGCTGCTACTAGTAGCTCTGTGTGTCTTCACCCATAATGAAGCACAGATAGGGTTAACCAAGCAAGGGTTAATAGGCAGATAAGGAGTTAACAAACTGAAGTCCAAGCAGTGGTCATGGCAAGCAAATGCTATCACTATATAAGTGTAATACACAGTGACTTACACTTCCATCTTTGAACACTGCTGTCACTGTATAAGTGTACTACCCATTGACTTACACTTTTATCTTTGCACACTGCTGTCACTGTATGTTACACTAATGCTCCTGCCTGGGCCGCTCTCCTTCCTTCAATGAAGGTCATTGTGATGATATTCTGCTCTTAAGGGATGCTCTGTCTGGGGATTAATTATTCAAATGCTGCCGGATCAGAGAAAATTGCTATGTAATTTTCTGGAAAGAGACGGTTCTCACATGAGTGGTCTCACTGTTTAATATAAAAGAGGATGTTCAAGTGGGGCACGTGGTGACACTGATAGAAATTTTAAATGCAAGGCAGATATGATTAGCTTGTCAGGACGGCAGTTTTTCTTTGTACTGTCATCTATATATATACAGGAAAGGATGTGTTTTATATACAGTACATATAAAACAATGGCAGTGGCAAAATTATAAATCAAAGTGAGCTGATATACAGATATCCGTTATCCAGAAACTCATTATCCAGAAAGCTCCAAATTATGGACAGGCCATCTGTCATAGACTCCATTTTATCCAAACAATCCCCAAATTTTAAAGGGGAAATCCACAGAAACATAACAAGCTTTTTGAAAAGTAAACACAATTTCAAGCAACTTTGCAATAGACATCAATAAAAAATGCGCAGACTTTTTGTGGATTTTAATGGTTTCTGACAGTTCCCTAAGCCTAGCCCCCTGCTCTCCTGCTAATCTGTCTGACTACTTTGCTCAGCTGGCTGACTACTGTTACTTTGTATCAGCAGCCATCTGTTCTCAGCCTGCATCCTCCAAACCCCACAATTCCCTGCACACGTGATTTCAATAAGAATAGGAACGTCAAAGTGCAATGCATTGTGGGTGATGTAGTTCCTGCATGCTGTCTGTAAGCTGTGGAGCAGTTGTTACAATTTGTAACATCAGTCTTTAGTCCCTCCTTCCTTGCCAGGATTTCAGATGATGCAGAAAGAGAAGAACTGCTAAACAGCTGGATTTCAGCAAAGAAAGAAAATTGCATTTATTCATACTTTTTGAAGAAAAAATATTAGGGGTTTCTGTGTTATGTGGGCCTCTTTATCAAATTTTGATTTGGAAGCCAGAGTTCCCCTTTAAAATTATTTCCTTTTTCTCTGTAATACTAAAACAGCACCTTGAATTTGATCCCAACTGAGATATAATTAATCCTTATTGGAAGAAAAAACAACCTGTTGGTTTTAGTTAAAGGGAAACTGTCATGGGAAAAAATCTTTAAAACGCATCAGTTATTAGTGCTGCTCCAGTAGACTTCTGTACTGGAATCCATTTCTCAAAAGAGCAAACAGATTTTTTTATATTCAGTTTTGAAATCTGACATGGGGCTAGACATTTTGTCAATTTCCCAGCTGCCCCTGGTCATGTGACTTGTGCCAGCACTTTAGGAGGGAACTGCTTTCTGGCAGGCTGTTGTTTTTCCTTCTCAATGTAACTGAATAGTACGCAGTGGGACATGGGTTTTACTATTGAGTGCTGTTCTTAGATCTACCAGGCAGCTATTATCTTGTGTTAGGGAGCTGTTATCTGGTTACCTTCTCATTGTTCTGTTGTTAGGCTGCTGGGTGGGGCAAAGGGAGGGGTGATATCACTCCAACTTGCAGTACAGCAGTGAAGAGTGATTTAAGTTTATCACATGACTTGGGGGCAGCTGGAAAATTTACAAAATGTCTAGCCCCATGTCAGATTTCAAAATGAAATATAAAAAAATCTGTTTGCTCTTTTGAGAAATGGATATCAATGCAGAATTCTCCTGGAACAGCACTATTAACTGATGCTGTTTACATGATTTTCTAGGACACGTAAGGTATGAAGATCCAAACTTCAGAAATATCCATTATCCAGAAACCCCCAGGTCCTGAGCATTCCTGCTATCAGGTCCCATACCTTTATTGGTTGGTAGGACAGCATTTAGGAAGTGGTACCAGGAAATCTACCTGTGTCAAGCATGAACTGACCCATTTATTAAACTGATATAATGGAAATAAGGAAGGTTTGATGGGGATTGTCCATAGCTAGGGCCTGGGCCTACCCAGAGATCATCTGGTGCTCTGACAAGTGAGTCCATTCCTGTGTAGGCTGTAAACTCTTTTTGCTCAATTACATATAAATTGACCAAATAGGGGGTGACAGCCCAAGCCCCCTCATACATGCAGAACAACAGCTATAGTCACGGTACATTTCTGCCAATAGCACTAGTGGAATATTAATTTGCCTCTCACCCTTTGAACAAATATGTGCCATAATGTCAATGTTAATGTTCAGTTATGGCTCTGATGCCTTGTCTCATGGACTAGTACAGGTATGGGATTTTTTAGCTGGAAAACTATTATCCAGAAAGCTCCAAATTACAGGAAGGTCACCTCCAATAGACTCAAATAATTAAAATCACGTTTAGACTGGACATTGGGCGCCCACTGCGTTAGAAACCTCCAGGGCCCCCGCACGCATGCATGCACATACACAGGCACATGGTGAGGGTGGCAGATGGGGGGGGGAGGGGCCGAGGCCCAGTCGGACCCTGATTCAAATAGAAAAAAAAAAAAAGAATCCTTTTTCTCTGTACAGGTATGGGAGCTGTTATCCAGAATGCTGCGGACCTGGGGTTTTCCAGATAAAATCATTTGGAAAATCATATAAATAATTAAATCCAATAGGCTGGTATTATACCTTAGCTTGGATCAAGTACAAGGTTTTATTACTACTAGGGATGCACCAAATCCTGGATTCGGTTGGGATTCGGCCTTTTTCAGCAGGATTCGTATTTTGCCGAATCCTTGTGCATTGCTGAATCTAATCCTAATTTGCAGGCACGTTTCAGGGGCTGGCGATGCCGCCCCCCCCCGCTCCTCACTTCTAACTTGTAGCGTTGGAGCGGGACTAGGAGGGGCCTCATCACTAGTGCAGTGAGCACTATTGCGCTCTCTGCACTAGAAGAGACAAATTTGGAAATTTGGCTCTTAAAGTTACCAGAGGCGGCTTTTTGTCGCCCCTGGTATTAGGCCGCTCCATGCCACATGAGGCAAGATTCTCACCTTGCCTCATGGCTGGAGTTGCCCTGGTAATTTGCATATGTAAATTAGGTGTGGGAAGGGAAATCACGTGACTTTTTGTCACAAAACAAGGACGTAAAAAAACATTTTTACCACCTTTTCCTTTCCCACCCCTAATTTGCAGATGCAAATTAGGATTTGGATTCGGTTCAGTATTTGGTCGAATCTTTCACAAAGGATTCAGGGATTGGGCCAGATCCCAAAAAGTGGATTCGGTGCACCCCTATTTATTACAGAGAAATATGGATTATTTATTTCTTTTTGTTTAATGGATCCCAAACCTGTAATAATAAGACATCACCTTGCACCTTGATCCCAACTAAGATATCATTCATTCTTACTGGAAACAAAACAATGCTATTGGGTTTATTCAATGTTTAAATTATTTTTTTTTAGCAGACTTATGGCACGGGGATCCAAATTACAGAAAGATTACATTCAGAAAAGCCTAGGCCTCAAGCATTCTAGATAAGAGGTCCCATACCTGTACATTATGCTTTTTGCTTTTATCGTCTCTATAAAGTTTTATATAAATGGTTTATCTACCTTTTAGAAAGAAAAGCTGATTATTGTATTTCTGTGCTGAGCAATAATGCGTTTCACTATTACTGTCAGCAACCTGATAAGTTGAGTTCTGTAGGGTGGGATTTGAAGTGGGTTCCTAAATCCAAATAAGAGGTTACTGTCAGAAAATACTATTCCTCTAGGAGCCGGACTGAATTGACAAATTTCATATGCACAGCCCAGGTAGAGAGAATGAACAGCTGCTATTCAGTCCAGCCCACAAGAGATGCCATGTGAAGTTGAAATCTATTTATATAAAGTCACATCTTTTATTATTTTTGGATCTCGTTAATGAGTTCCTTTCTTTTAGGTAAATGGATGATGGTTTGGTACTTTGGCTTTGCGAGAATGCTGTAAACTGCCAGTATAACATTTCTTTTTTTGCAGTTATTTTGCTGCTCCTTCAATATAACCCATTAGGGCTCATCCAGACGAGCAGATTAGTGGACATTAGTCGCCTGGCGACAAAACGCCACGTCTTTGAGGCAACTAATCTCCCCGAAAACTCCCCATCTGGCCTTACCCTTACACAATGTTTATAGGAAATTCTATTGATGGTTTAAGGCTAAACCCCTATTAGTGTGTCATGTTTCATAGGTACGTGCCTGGGGTATTGATGAAATCTTTATCTTTGGCTTTGTTTACTATGGGCAGTGATCCAAGTAAGTCTTGGGAGCTTCTATTTTAATACATTCACGTTGTTCCAGAATTATGGAATTAGCAAAAAATGAACTTAAAAGATCGTCTTTTTTGGTCAGCGTTAAACGATTTTTGAGATTGGAAAACTGCCCATCGAGCCGACCCACATATTTCCTACCCAGTTCTTAGTAAAGCCAGAGGAAAGCAAACGGTTTACTGAAACCCTCATAATTTGTCTCAAAAGGATTATAACTAATCTCTTTCATGGCTCCAGAATGTCAGATGGACTAATCCCTGGCTCAGCGTACTGTAATACTGTATATACTGATTCGACAGAAGTACATCCAATATTCCCTTAAGGCTGGGGACAGACAGGGAGATTTGGGGTGATTCTGTCGCCTGGCGTTTTTAGCAGGTGACAATCTCCCCGAATTTCCTTCTCCCTGTCTGTCCCCAGCCTTATACCGTCAGCTGTATAAAGCACTGTGAGGTTGTAAGATGCACCTTTAATGCGACTGGCTAGTGGTCTTGATACTCTCCACTAGAAATGTTCAGGGAGTAAATACTAACCCTGAATCCCCCGCAGGCAGGCCCGGACTGGCAATCTGTGGGTTCTGGCAAATGCCCGATGGGCTGCTGTAAGTTGCCATAGAAAGTGATTATTAAGTGGGCTGGTGGGGGCTGTTTGGGCCTCTTTGTAGCAGTAATGGCAGGGCCTATTTTGAATCCCAGTCCAGTCCTGCCCACAGGTCATTGTTACTTTAACTTTAAAGGAGAAGAAAAGGTTAAAACTAAGTAAGCTGTATCAGAATTGTCTATATAAATACGCTAGTAAACCCTCAAAGAAATGCTGTAAGTAAGTCCTCTGTCAAAAGAAACCCATAGTATTGAGATATAGTACCGTGTTAGCCATTCGAAAAAAATGTATAAAATGTAAAGTTTGGTGATACCTTTTATTGGCTAACTGAATAAGTAACAATTGCAAGCTTTCGGAGCACACAGGCCCCTTCGTCAGGCAAAATACAAATGAACATTGAAAAGGCACATTATATATACAAATAGATCACTGAAAAAGGGTTTATGGGCAATGAATTAGAAAGTTACAGATAGACAGAGATAACTTGTAGAAGGTAATAAAAGTAATTAGGGTGGGTTGTAAATAGTCCAGGGGTCTGGATTCAGTCAGGTCAAATCGTTTGAACTAGACTAAGACAGATTGGGGTAAGGTTAACACAACAGTGCATAATTAGGAATTGGAAATTGGGTTGGATAGCATATGGAACCAGAACTTATCCACTTCACATTCCCTTACCAGACTGTGACAAACTGAAAATGGGAATAGTGACCTGTAGAGAAAAGAGAAAAATCCAGTCCAGATATTGATAAGTCCCAAGTGTGAAGACTTTAGCTTTAGCCAAGGAAGCAAACACTAGTACAGCCAGCACCTTAAGGAAAATGTCTTTAAGATGTAGATTGTCCTTGGCTGTGTTTTCTTCTCTATGTCATATCCTTAGTTAAAGTCATATCTGGACATAAAACTCCTGTCTCTGTTCAGGCCACATTCTAGGGAGTTAAACTTTCTCATAAGTTTGAATTCCCACTCCTTCCGCTCCTGTTGTGTCTTAAAGTTACCCTTTAAAACTGTGACCCGAAGATCTTTGATGCTGTGGCTATTGCTGCAGAAGTGTGCTGCCACTGGGACATCTGTGTTTCCATGCTTGATGTTAAACCTGTGGGAGTTCATCCGCTGGCGCAGTGTTTGTCCTGTTTCTCCCACATAGAGTCCTGTAGTGGGGCATTTCAAACACATTATTAGGTATACCACATTGTCCGATTTGCAGGTAAATTAACCTTTTATGTGATGTTCCTGTTGACGGTGTGGTATTGGTACACGGTCTACTGCATGTATGTGTGCACAGGTTTCACAGGGCCTTGTAGAGAGCTACGTACAATCATTTCTTTTAGATTGGGGGCTGTCTGTATGATAGGAGTGGAGGTTCTGGAATTATATTCTGCAATTTCTTGTCATTAAGAAGTATTGGCTGCAGTTCCATTATGATTTTGCGTAACGACTCCAGATGGGGGTTGTAGGTAACAACAAGGGGCACACGGTTGTTGTCTGTTTGTTTGTATTTGAGGAGGTTTTCTCTGGGAATGGCAACTGCTCTCTTTATTTGCTTGTCTGTCATTTGGGGCCTATATCCTTGTTGGATGAAGTCCCTCCTGAGCTCAGACAGCCTTGTATCCCGATCATTGGGGTCTGAGCAAATGCGGTTATATCTTATTGCTTGGCTGTAAATTATGGATTTTCTTATATGCTTGGGGTGGGAACTCTCATTTCTGAGGAAAGTACGTCTGTCTGTGGGTTTACGGTAAATGGATGTTACCTTAAGGTGCTGGCTGTACTAGTGTTTGCTTCCTTGGCTAAAGCTAAAGTCTTCACACTTGGGACTTATCAATATCTGGACTGGATTATTCTCTTTTCTCTACAGGTCACTATTCCCATTTTCAGTTTGTCACAGTCTGGTAAGGGAATGTGAAGTGGATAAGTTCTGGTTCCATATGCTATCCAACCCAATTTCCAATTCCTAATTATGCACTGTTGTGTTAACCTTACCCCAATCTGTCTTAGTCTAGTTCAAACGATTTGACCTGACTGAATCCAGACCCCTGGACTATTTACAACCCACCCTAATTACTTTTATTACATTCTACAAGTTATCTCTGTCTATCTGTAACTTTCTAATTCATTGCCCATAAACCCTTTTTCAGTGATCTATTTGTATATATAATGTGCCTTTTCAATGTTCATTTGTATTTTGCCTGACGAAGGGGCCTGTGTGCTCTGAAAGCTTGCAATTGTTACTTATTCAGTTAGCCAATAAAAGGTATCACCAAACTTTACATTTTATACAGAAGAAACCCAGTATTTCTTTCCTTCTATTGTGTACACATGGGATTCTGTATCAGACTTCCTGTTTTCAGCAAAAACCTCCAGGGCATGGCATTCCCCCCACCTCTTTCCCTGCTGTATTCAGAGCTATGAGCCAACAGGTAGAGACTCAAGCCAGAAGTGATGTCACAGCAAGCTAATATGGCAGCTGTTATCCTAAACAAACAGAGTCAGTGTCTATGGAAAAGCATTCTAAAAAATAAAACTGGTTTTATAGCTAAGCTTGCACTGTTTTGGCTACTCTTTTGGCAATAAACTGCCTTGGTAACTTTCCTTCTCCTTTAAGGCTAAGGTAGCATAGCATTACACAGTGTTTGACTGTGTTTGTGGACCCCAGTCTTCATGGCAACCCAGCCCACTCCCTTGCTTCAGATCCAATAGTGGCAAAGGAGGAGAAAGTAAGTGGTGCACATGTGGGTGGGTGTAGGTTAGACACCAGCTGGAAGATGGCCTTTTAATTGCAGTCCCAGATGGCCTAGTCTGACCCTGGAGCTACCTCCAGCTATCGGCTAGTTGGAGCACAAGGCAGCTGTTTATAGCTAAACTGCCAAACTCACTTTACTAGAACAAGCCATGGCATAGATATCCTATTGCTATCTAAACCTTGATCACTGGGTCACCATTCCAACTTCTTTAAGGGTGGAACTTTACTGCGGCCTTGTTGTCCCATGCTCCCCAGCAGACATCCATCTTGACCAGATGGAAGTCAAAGCCGAAGAACCAAGAGTGTAACTGTATGTAGTCACTTGGGCCAGTGGGAATATTAACCCATCCAAGTACAGGGATATAGGAATAGACGTAAATATTACATAAGGGATTTCCGAGCCATAGGGAAAGTTAGCCCCAGGCCCGGACTGGCCATTTGTGGGTTAGGGCAAATGCCAGAGGGGTTGCTATAAGGTCCCATATAAAGTCAGTGTTTAGTGGGCTGGTGGGGACTGTTTGGGCCTCTATGTGGGCTGATGGGCCTCTTGTGTACCTGAAATGCCAGGGCCTATTTTAATTCTCAGTCCAGTCCTGGTTAGCCCTATGGGAGCCGCCTAAAAGTAAAAGAGATGACTCTCTTTTTCTTACAATAAGAGCTGCACTTGTACCACCTGTAAAGATCTGTTAATGAACATTTTCTTGGAACATACTTGCAAAGGCCTGTAGCAGAGCTATGAACTCCAAATCGTGGAATTGGAAGCAATTTCGGGTTCTGGAGTAGCAGTTGGAGTTGCTAAAAATCTACCAACTCATAATAAATACAGGCACTGAAAATAATCAAATCAGATTTAAAGAGATCCTGTCATGATTTTTATGATGTAGTTTTTATAGCTGGTTTAGACTGCAAATAATTCACTCTATAATATAAAATGTCATTCCTGAACCAGGAAGCGTATTTTTTTTTAGTTGTAATATTGGTGTGTAGGCAGCCATCTTGGGTCATTTTGCCTGGTCATGTGTTTTCAGAAAGAGCCAGCACTTTAGGAGGGAACTGCTTCCTGGCAGGATGTTGTCTCTCCTAATCAATGTAACTGATGCAGTGGGGCCTGGATTTTACTATTGAGTGCTGTTCTTAGATCTACCAGGCACCTGTTACCTTGTGTTAGGGAGCTGCTATCTGGTTACATTCCCATTGTTCTTTTGTTAGGCTGCTGGGGGGAAAGGGAGGGGGTGCTATCACTCCAGCTTGCAGTAAAGTGTGACTGAAGTTTATAAGAGCACAAGTTACATGACTGGGGCAGCCGGGAAACTGACAATATGTCTAGACCCATGTTAGATTTCAATATTCGATATAAAAAATCTGAAAATGGTTTTCAGTGCAGACGTCTGCTGGAGCAGCACTATTAACTGATGATGCGTTGTGGAAAAAACATATTTTCCCATGACGGTATCCCTTTAAGCTTGCTTTACCTTTGGCTAATGGTTTTCCATAAGGTTTTTTACTCTGAATCTTATCTTTTTTTAAGCTTTTTTCTCTGTTTATTTTAATTAATTGGGAGGTTAGAAAATCATTAGTGCTTAGATACAAAAGGAACAGATAATGTCTTGTTTTTCAGCAGTCTGGACAGCAGATTGTTATACAGTGGCTTGTTTATTTGAAATGTGAGTCCCCAGAGCACTGCTCTGCTACTGTGCATTTGATATATGAGAAAACATTTGTGGTTAACTATGACTTATGCATAAACTTCGATTGCTTTTTTGGCTTTAAGTGTGCCGTTTCATTAGGCGTAATAAAACGATCTGCTGAAAAAGAGAAATAGCAATGCTTCCATGTGTGTTTGTGTGTGTGTGTCAATAGCACTGTAGACTTCAATTAAGATCTCAAATTACCACCATTGTTCTCTGTTGCCTCCTTGTGGTCAGTCAGGAGAATATCTGCTGCAAAGAAACCCGGAGAACAGCAGGGCCGAAAGCTGAAAGGGAATTTTATAATTTCAAAACTAACAAGTATTAGATGTTTACATACAGAAGAACTTTTGCTTCATTTTGCTGGATTTTGGATTTTTTGGATTTTACATTTTAGAAAGCTCTGTGATTTTTGCACATCCTATGGTCTTGTTTGTGCTTCCAGTGCTGTGTTTTCCTATGTTTCCCCTTGCATGTGGGCCTTTATCAGTAGCAGCTAGTAATGTAATACTGGCTAGGCTGGATTTGGCTGCCCCTGTAACACTGGGACCTAAAGACCTAGAAAGGAGCTGGAAAACATCAGAGCACTCTTCCTGCATCAGTAAATTATAAGAAATGTATACTTTCAAAATTAATGTACAATTTTGTACAATGTACAGAGACTTTTCTTCTGATTGCTTTTGCATTTTACATTATTTTTTCCCCTAGTTTTGATTATATTAACTTTTTTTTAAATGAATTTGAACTATGGTACCACACACTGGTCATTTCAGCCATTTCCATCTTTTCTGGGGCTGGAAAACAAGCAGGGGGCAGATAGCCTGACTGGTATTTTTGATGGTTGATCCCAATGTTATTAATAGGAAAAAAAGCTGAATATATAGGAAGGCCGGTATTTTTTTAAAGAAAAGGTGGCAACCCTAGGGGCAGATGACGTCAGAGGTGGAGCCAGTGACATTGGAGGCAGGGTGTTGGTGTCAGCAGCAGGTGTGTTGGGGGGTGGGACTGATGACATGGTATCAGTGATTGGCTGATCAGAATGTCATTAGTTTCACTGTCCTGTCCTGTCAGGAAGGTTTCACTCAGACAGCCCTTCCAAATACAGGGTTGTTCGGGTGAAATACGGAAAGGTGGCAAACCTACATTGGAACATAATGAGGAGAAAATTAAGTTAGTGAGAAGATGAAAGTCTTGGAAAGTTGCTCTGCTTCTAACTGACTAGATACATGTCAGATAACTGTTCTCTACACATCTACTTCATTTTCTGAGCAGAGCAATATGTTTCTTTTCTCACCAACTCATTTTTCTGCCAAAATGAACGTCAGGTGGAAATGTTCTTACAAATGCATTATATTAGCAGTGTAAAAACTACTAATATGGTAGAAAGAAAAATGATTGTCAGATATTAAGTGCAGAAAAGGTTTTGCAATTCTCTCCTGCCCCTGTTCAGGTACTGAAAAACGGTAAATATGAAATAATGAAATCTAACAAAATTTAAATTGCAACAGTGCTCAGAAGAGCAATGTTACATTAAGCTTTATGGGTGAGAATGCCTCTCCTAACACATATATTGTTTAAATGTAAGAGGGACAGCTCTCCTAACAATGAGTGTGAGATAATACAGTTAAGCTTAAGCAGTGCAACCAGAAGCTGTGGACTTATAAACACTATACATATATCAAATCAGAATCCTTAATGTAATTGTAAAATGTGTCATTATTAATTGAGAGTTTCCATTTCATTAATTAGATTACTGCCTATTAGGGCCCTTACACACGGGCGTTTTGGACCTGCGCTCCCCTGCGTTGCGTTTGGCTGCGTTCAGCCGCAGGGGAGCGCAGGTCTAGACGCACCTCATTTTGTTCAATGAGGTTGTACCCACGAAACGCGTGTAAGCGCCGAACGCAGATTCAGACGCAACATGCTGCATTTTTCCTGCGTTTGGCGCCTACATGCGTTCGCGTGAGTACAGCCCCATTGAAAATAATTGAGTGCGTCTATACCTGCGCTCCCCTGCGGCTGAACGCAGCAAAACGGAACGCAGGGGAGCGCAGGTAAAAACGCCCGTGTGTAAGGGCCCTTAGAGTCACCCAAGAAGTACAAGCTGATTTGCAACCAGGGCTTTTATTTTATTTAGTATGCATTAGTATAAGAAAGGTTGCATTTTAGATTACAAATCCATTCATCCTAGCCTGTGACCCATCAACAATTCCCTTTCACCATGGGATAGGACAATGTAAATGCATTTCATGTGGTATGATAATTGTTCTGACACTTATGTCACTAAATTAAATCCGGTGATCTAGAAACTGTAACAATATAGCATGTCCAGAACATAATACTGTATGACAGCTCAAGGAGGGCCATGACTGGTGAAACCCGGGCTGTTCATGCTGAACTATTTTCTTACAGAAAGATGCTAAAGGTCAGCAACTGTTTGATTTCCTGTGCCACCATCTGAATTTACTGGAGAAAGATTACTTCGGAATTCGCTACGTGGATCCAGAGAAGCAACGGGTGAGTTTGTTCAGTTTTTTTGACCGGACTGCTGGTGTGTTATGGCAGTGCATTGCTAAATATTTTTTCCTATTCATTGCAATATGATGTGTGATATACACTTGAAGAGATATAGCATCCCACAAAGTGTAGCCTAATATAACTTATCCAGATATAACCATACATTTTTGTGTTGGCAGTTAGAGTGGGGACCTGGATCATCGTTATCTAAATTATTCTGATTCCTTTTCCACTCACCTCTTATTTTGTCATATTTTTATTTCCCTTCTTGCTTCTGTACTCTGCACTTTTTGTCTTATTATACTAGTCTTCTCTTATTTACTTTATCTCTGTAATGCTCTACTATATTCTTTTACCTATCATATTTTCTTCCCCAGTCCTCCTTTTTTTCTTCATTTCTGTTTTTCATATTTCTCTGTTACTATGCTTTTCTTCCTATTTTCTGCTACCTCTTTCTGTAATATTTTTGACATTATATTTCTGATTTCCTATTCTCTTTCCTTTACAGAAATCCTCTGTTCTCCCCTCTGTTTATTCTTCCGTCCACCCCTACCCCTTTCTCATTTGCTTCTCTCTTTATTTGTCCCACTTACCGTTGCCTTCTTTTTTTGTTTATCTCTTCTGTCTTCTAAATCTGTGTCTTCTTTTCTCAACCTTACCTCTTATCTTGCCCTTTCTATTCCTTTACTATTCACCAGAGAATGCTATAATTAGATACCAAAACACCCTGTTCCCTGACACTTACTGAGGCCTGATATACTTATTCTAGAGAAGTGTGGTTTCAGTAAAAAAAATGCTATCATGTTGGGTCAGAGCTTTGCACGTCTTTCAAAACTGAGATGTCAACCTAAAAACAACATAATAAAGAGATATGGAATGAGGAATCTCTTAGGAAGGTGAATGCTGTATACAGAAGCATTCCACTGGAAAAGCATACCATATACAGAATCACTTGCTAATCATTAAAACAAATGCTATATTTACTTACATTGCATCACAAGGGTAAGAAGCATGTCACAAAGAGAGGAGCAGAATAATAAAGAAACTGTGACTCAATAAATGCTGTTAACTACATGTACATAAATTGCCAGAATTAATGTCACAGATGCAAGGAGCTCCCTAGTCTTAGATAGATTTTATGGAGAAAGAGCTTATATGAGAGTCACATGATAAGGAGATGGATCACAGTCACAGGGTATGTCATCAGAATGTAATGCTGGAGACATTGGCTCAATTGTCAGCTATGGCCTTGCCACGTTTATTAAAAGCATTAGATTTATGGAACTATAGGGATCTTAATGGATACTCACATCATCAACATTACTGTCATTGCCAACATCATCCCTAGGAACCTGTTATTCTTCCAAGGACATTGGTTAGCACCGTTTACAAAATATTGGGTACTTGGTAGGGATGCACCGATTCCAGGATTCGGTTTGGGATTCGGACAAGATTCGGCTTTTTTTCCTAATCCTAATTTGCATATGGAAATCTCTTTACTTTTGTCACAAAACAAGAAAGTAAAAATGTTTTTAGCTTCCCACCCCTAATTTGCATATGCATATGCAAATTAGGATTCGGATTCAGTTCAGTATTGAGATAAATCTTTCGCGAAGGATTCGGGGCTTCAGCCGAATCCAAAATAGGGGATTCGGTGCAGGGACGGAACTAGGGGTACACAGAAGAGGCACCTGTTCAAAGGTTTTCTGCCTACCCCTAGTCCGGGTCGTTCGCTCCCTGCTCCTCTTCTCCCTCTAGAGTTGCCACCTGGCCTGTATTTTACCGGCCGGTAGTTTTCAATGTTATTAATAGGAAAAAAAGATAATTACATAGAAGGGCCGGTATTTTTTTCACGAAAAGGTGGCAACCCTATCTCCCTCCCCTCCGAGTTCTCCATCCTTAATGGGCGATGCGTACTTGTGCCTGTACGCTGATGCAAGCGTGTGCGCTCATGTGCATTTACAAAGGGGGCGGGGTAGCTGACCAGGTGCCTAGGAGCCTTGTTAGCTTGGCCCGGCCCTAATGCGGTGCATCCCTAGTACTAGGGCATAATACTGTGAATCCCCTTGATAAAGGACTTAGGGTTATATATAATAGTAAGAAAGGTAAAAACACTAAAAAATTCAAGTTTTTTTATTATAAAATCAGTGGAATTTTTAGTGGAAAAAAGCTGGCAAGAAGTCTTCAACCTGTCGAGGTTGAAACATTTGGATTTTAGTAAATAACCCCTTAGTGTCTGAAATGTTGGGGTATTCTCCCACACACCAACATATCTGCCTTGCAAGCCTGAGTGCTGCTGTGTTTTGGGACACTGTGTTTGGTATGTCTTAATGCATATGTTTTTGTAATTATATGATTTATTAACCCACTTATTTGCATACCCTAAGGTGTCAAATTCGACTAGGGAATTATTCAAATTTGATTCGAGTTTTGTAAAAAAAATTTGAATTAGATTTTTGAGATTTATCATACTGTGGCCCTTTAAGAAATCAAATTCAACTATTCGCCACCTAAAACCTGCCAAATTGCTGTTAAAGTCAATGGGAGAGGTCATGGGATCCATTTGAAGTTGTTTGCAGCCTCCCTGACAATCGTTTTTTTTCGGAGAAAAAACTCGAATGTAGTTTTTTAAATTAGAATTCGAATTGAGTTTTCGAGTAAATCCTTTTTACTCAAGTTGAACAAATTCGTTTTTTAAAATAATTTTTAGAAATTACGGGGCCCTGTACAACAAAAATTTTGGGGCCCCCCACCCCAAGTCCCCCCAAGCCCCACACATCCAATCCCCACCCCAGATCCCATCCACCCAAGCCCCACCTAGATCCAGCCCACTCTAGTTAAAACACCACACAGATACAATATCAGCGCTTAAGAAGGTAACCCTACCACACACACACAAGTTATAAAAAATGAATGATCAGGGTCCCCATATAAGTTAAAAAAAACATGGCACCAGGGCCCCCATAAAAGTTTTTTTTTTTTTTAATTTGTGATCAGGGTCCCCCTACAAGTTAAAACAAAAAATTGGTGCCAGGGCCCCCCATAAAAGTTTTTAAAAAAATTGGGCCCCCAGAGAATAGCTTTCAAAAAAAACATTGGTGCCAGGGCCCCCTGACTTCAGCTGTTCGGCACCCCTGGTTTTCAGACAGAAGAGGCTGCACGGCTCAGAGTGATCAAGGGAGGCCCCGGCTATTTAAAAAAATGCAGCACAGCCAGGCCCCCTTTTAGGCCCAGTACAGGAGTACAGGAAAGGCCACCTAGGCCTGGGCCTAGGGCAGCAGGATTTTAGGGGGCGGCATGCTGCCCAGCCACACGCACATTGGTCCAGAAACATTGGAGATACGCAGGAGATATGGTTTTTACATTTCCCATGCGCCAATCCCCATTTCTCTGGTCTTGATGATAAAATTTGGGAATAAAGGGCAGAGTATGGGGTTGACAAAGGGCAGTGGGCCTAAGGGTGCCTGCTATGTAAATCTAGCCCTATGCAGAAACCTTAATTAAGACTTGCTTTGGGGTGGGGAGTTTAAAAAATGTTCTGTGTTATTGGGAATTAGGATGGGGCAATTGCCCCTGCTCTTGACCACTTCTGCGGACACCCATGAGAGCAAGTTTCAGTCCCAGAAGTGCAAGTTTAGGAATAACATGGGCACATTATTCCCAAGGTTCTGACATACATTCACAGCTGTGATAACACAATCCCTTGATTCATTAGATTCTTCATATAGTTACTACACAACATAGAGATAAGGATATTCAGGTATACATTGCACAGGCCGAGTCACTGTCAGTATCACAAGATGAATTACTTGATGGCAGTGATTTAAATCATGTGACTAGAATGTAAATTAAACATATACTCTCTTCTTTGCAGCACTGGCTGGAATTTACAAAAGGAATCGTTAAGCAAATGAAAGGTACTTGTGTGACTGTGTTACCTTTTGTGTCTTTGGATAGATATCTGTTTGCTCAGAAACTTCTTTCTGTGATTATCTGTTGTCCATTTCTAGCTCGGCCGCCATATGTAATGTGCTTCAGGGTAAAGTTTTATCCCCCGGATCCAGCAGCTCTAAAAGAAGAAATCACTCGGTAAGTCCTATGGGTTTAAAACCAGCAACTTAATGCCATAAAACATAAACTGTACAGAGAACAGCTGCCACTGCCTGTGATACCATTACATAATATGCAAATTAGGTGTGGGAAGGGGAAAACATTTTTTTTCTTTCTTGTTTTGTGACAAAAAGTCATGCGATTTCCCTCCCCATCACTAATTTGCACTGGCCGAGTCCTGAACCGAATCCTAT
>CM044436.1:26380287-26426964 GCA_024363595.1 Xenopus borealis | reverse complement strand
CCCCCCCCCTGAAATATTTTTTGCCTTGACAACAGTCCCCAAACCAAAAAAGGTTGGGGAGCCCTGTTCTAGTGCACAGCAAGACCTACCTAGCCTTCCGCTCCCGCCCATTCTGTGCCTCCCAACATTGATCGGGAGCATTAATGAACACCACTCTGACTCACCACTGATCTGTACTCCAGCTGACAGGTCTGTGAAAAAGCCAACCAGGTGCAGAAACCCCTTGGCGTCCCATGCCACACAAATATAAGAGAAGAAGGTATGGAACACTGCAGCACCAGACTTCTTTAAAACTCCTGCATAGTAGGCCTAATGTGTTTTAGGTGCTTCCTCCATTAAAGGACCAGTAACATTAGTAGGGGTTGTAGGAGGAGGAGGCAGTGAGTCCCTTGATGCTGACCAGACTGACATTGCCCCCAGCCATCTGATAGGAGGTGTAGGACATCGGGGTGGGCAGCTGGGTGAGGGGCCACAACTTGTTCATGAAGCAGGACTGCAGGTACTTGGGTGGGTACAGGTAGCTGAACGTGTTGCTGCCAAAGAGAGTGCATCATAGAGAGGTCGGGGTTGCCCTGGCACAGGTGAATTGCATTCTGATGGGGGAGCCGGTGCTGCTGGCGCAGGGCTGGATCGATCAAGAGGTTAGATTATGAGGTGATCAACATTAGATTGAGAGGTGGCCCTGGGCATCAACCCCTTCGCAGACGGCATGGAAGCTTTCAAGCTCAACCCGAGCAGCCACAACCTTGCCTCTGGCCAGACTGCTTTCACTTAGCAGGCTCTGGGCTATGCTGCAGCCGCTCTTGGGCACCATCATCACCCAGCCATGTCAGATCCTGCTCCAGCCTTCTAATCCACCCAGGACTTTCTCTTCCGCAACATGTGCTTAGTGGAGGCCGCCAGCGCCCAGCACAGTCTCTCTGCTTCTGCTACGGGTGGCTTTGATTTTCCACAAATAAGCCAGCAGCCACGCTTCCCCCGATGTTGAGAATGGACAGATGTGGCTGGGCTTCTTGGTGGACATGCTGTCAGAATAGCCAGGGAGGAGAAATCAAGCATCGCAGAATGGATGGTCGCCCTGTCGATCTTTTCTGAAGAGAGGGGGAAGTGGAGTTTCTGTAAGTTATTTCTTAATAAAGACTTTGCTATTTTAAAGTTTAATTTGTCTTAGTATTTTTTTTCGATATATACTAACGAATTAAAAATTTCTTTTTTTGATGTTACTTGTCCTAGACCACGTATGTCCTCCCTCTCATTCACAGGTAGGAGAGTGATTGGGGAGTTGGGAATAATTTCCACATATAGAGGAAGTATAGAGGAAGTAGACCCAGTGGTATGGGCTCCCCCCGGGACCATGGGTCTGCTTCATCTATAGTTACCATGGTCGGACTGGACCTGCCGCTCCGCCGCTTTGCACACACCTGACCCCCAATACGTAGTGCGCGGTGGGGGGTGCACGCACACAAAAGGTGGTGCGCCTCAGAAGCTGTGGTCCAGGGGTCAGAAGGGGGCCCCTGGCTAGCAGCCCCGTTGGCCTGCAAATGTGGATCTGGGCTGGCCGTGGGCCCTCCGGGTATTTTCCTGGTGTCCAGCTGGCCCAGTCCGACACTGATAGTGACACCACTAATTGGGTTGCCACCTGGCTGGTATTTTACCGGCCTGGCCGATAAAAATAATGGTTGATGCCAATGTTATTAATAGGGAAAAATGAAAAAATATAAAGGAAGGCCGGTATTTTCTTCCAGAAAAGATGGCAACCCTAACCACCGATCAATTCCTTCTAACTAGGGAAAATAAGTGCAGTATGTCACAGGTCCATCGGTCCTGTACCGTGTCTGACATCTTCTCTTTTGGGGACCATTGTACATCAATATACAGTAGCTAAAGCTGGCATTCATAATTGCAAGCAACCACGCTAAAATCAGGAGGAAACGAATTGGAATTACAGGGTGGTTTATTTTCAGGTGTAGGTACATTAAAGAGCAGATATGTCACTTCATATGATCAATCTACTGCATGATTTGCTGCACAGCCTATTCTCTTCTTTATATTCACACTTTCTTAATTGCTTCTCCTTTGTCTCACGTGAAAGCCACTTTGATTTTCTTTTTCCATTACAGGAGTGATGCCGCAAAAATGAAATTTGAAGGGAAAACTTTTCATGTGCACGTGAGAGAGAAGGAGGTAAAATATATGTACAAGTGATCAATTATATGTGAACAGTGATGATGAATAGAAGATATATGCAGAGAGAAAGCCATCTGAACTTACTATAATCAAACAAGAAATATACAACGGGAGACACTGAGCTACTGGGGAAGAAGAAAGTCAGGGCCATTGTGGGGAAAAAGCAATATGAGTACATGGTGCACACCTGGATAATCAGTAGGAAATTAAGCTTTCGGGACAGTGAGAGAAATAATTGGGAAATGCACAGTTGGTGTCTGCGGTACAAAATAGAATATATAGCAGATGTATATAGGAGTACAGGGTACATATCTTTCATATACTTTTGTTTACGACTACAGGAAAAGCACTTGGTGCTGACATATGTGGCTCCCAATCCAGAGGCATGCAAACACCTGTGGAAAAGTGGGGTGGAAAATCAGTCATTCTACAAGTCAGTGTTGCTATATGTCAAATACTTGTACACCTCTTACCTTGGCCATGCAATCACCTACCATCACAGTGGGTGACACATCCTGCACTTCATGTGATTGAAAATCATACTCTGCCTATAACTCTGAAGACACTGTTTTATGCAGTTATTATTCACATTTAGATGTATTATCAAATATACTTACCTTGCACTTGCACCTGTCCCTGAGCTGTTCTTTGTATTTACCTGGGCTATCCTTCCATGGGTTGTTTATTATCATTTCATTGGCTGTCCTTCCTCTTTCCTTGAAAGATCATGACCTTAAGAATGTTGACCCTCCTTGTTTTCTTGATTCATCTTCCATCTGTCCATGGTTTGTCCTCCCGTTTTCACTTAGCTGACCTTCACCTTTTTCTTTTTTGGGCTGCCCTTGTATTTCCCCTTCACTGTTCCTATTTGACTAAGCTCTACCCGATATATGTTATATACCTGGGCATTTTGCACCACAGTTTTGTCACCCCCATCAGCTGCGACCCTTTCTGTATGCTGTTCTCCAATGTATCATTTTTTTAGACTGGAAAACTCCAACCAAGTTCGCACAGTTTCCAGCAGTAACTTGTTCTTTAAAGGCAGCCGATTTCGATATAGGTAAGTATAGATCAAGGAATAGAACTTATCAGCTTCTTACACCAGTTCATTCTGTGCCTAATGCACTAATCCAGCATTGCACTGAGACTTTATTCTTTCTGTTATCTTTAATACATTCTTCAGAACACATCACTTTGTAACTTATCTTATTGTAACTTATCATGTTGCATCACCGCATTGCCACCTACACCTTTGCTTTTATTAATTCTTTTTCTATTATGAACCTTATCATATAGTTACATAGTTAGTTACATAGTTAAATTGGGTTGAAAAAAGACAAAGTCCATCAAGTTCAACCCCTCCAAATTAAAACCCAGCATACACACACACACACACATCTCCACTCTTTCACACAAACCATATATGCCCATATCTATACTAACTGTAGAGTTTAGTATCAAAATAGCCTTTGATATTATGTCTGTCCAAAAAATCATCCAAGCCCCTCTTAAAAGCATCAACAGAATGAGCCATCACAACATCACCCAGCAGTGCATTCCACAACCTCACCGTCCTGACTGTGAAGAACCACCTACGCTGCTTCAAATGAAAGTCCTTTTCTTCTAGTCTGAAGGGATGGCCTCTGTTACGACGATCCTCTTTATGGGTAAAAAGGTCCCCTGATATTTGTCTATAATGTCCTCTAATGTATTTGTAAAGTGTAATCATGTCCCCTCGCAAGCGCCTTTTTTCCAGAGAAAACAACCCCAACCTGGAAAGTCTCCCCTCATAATTTAAGTCTTCCATCCCTCTAACCAGTTTAGTTGCACGTCTCTGCACTCTCTCCAGCTCATTTACATCCCTCCTAAGGACTGGAGTCCAAAACTGCACTGCATACTCCAGATGAGGCCTTACTAGGGATCTATAAAGAGGTATAATTATGTTTTCATCCCTTGAGTTTATGCCCTTTTTTATGCAGGACAGAACCCTATTTGCTTTAGTAGCTACAGAATGACACTGCCCAGAATTAGACAACTTGTTATCTATAAAAACCCCAAGATCCTTCTCACTTAAGGAAACTCCCAACACACTGCCATTTAGTGTATAACTTGCATTTATATTATTTTTGCCAAAGTGCATAACCTTGCATTTATCAACATTGAACCTCATTTTCCAGTTTGCTGCCCAGTTTCCCAACTTAGACAAATCACTCTGCAAAGTGGCAGCATCCTGCATGGAACCTATAGTTCTGCACAATTTAGTATCATCTGCAAAAATAGAATCTTAAATAGAATCTTAATACATGCTGAATCTTATCATGTATTATTTCTCTCTTTCTTTCATTCCACTGAAATTTGTGAACCACAAATAGACTAACGTGGACCTTTAGGCTAGGGACAGACAGGGAGATTCGGGGAGATACAGTCGCCTGGCGTTTAATAGCAGGCGACAATCTCCCCGAACGTCCTTCTCACTGTCCATCGCTAGTTGAAATGTAAAAGCGCCGGCTCTGTGCACACGCGGTGCGGCGATTTCCGGAATCGCCCAAAGTTTCCTCACAAAGTAACTTCGGGCGATTCCGGAAATCGCCGCACCGCATGTGCATAGAGCCGGCGCTTTTACATTTCAACTAGCGACGGACAGGGAGAAGGAGGTTCGGGGAGATTGTCGCCTGCTATTAAACGCCAGGCGACTGAATCTCCCTGTCTGTCCCCAGCCTTAAACCAATCCATAGGTAAGAAATATGGACAGTATTGGCTACAACTGCCAGACACTAGGGCCTTTACCCTCATGAGTCCCACAGACCCAGACCCACCTAACCTTCTTGCCACTCTCCCTTGCCCCCACTGCAAGGGATGCTCAGGGTGGGTGGTGGTTGTGGCGGTGACATTTGTAGACCCCCGTTAGATGCAAAATACAGTCCCCCTTGTGGCAGTCCACAGATTAACAATACAGAGGCTGATACCACTTTATACATGAAGGGACTATTTATCTTACTGTGTATAACAACAAATGATTGAAAAACATGTACAAATTGCTGTGTAAAGTAAACCAAGATTTGTGTTTTATTTCATGTCACCTAATCGCCAGATTTCACACCATTATTTTACACCACATCAGATCTCACATCATCCTGATACAGCAAGGCTAGAGGATGAAGTTAGAGGGAGGCTTACCTGAACAACTAGGTTGTACCCCAGGCTTTTTGCAGCTCTGCCAGGGGTTGAATGTGGAGCTTATTGATCCCATGCTGCAACAGTATTGTCCTTACTACAGACCCAATTCCAGTTAAAGAATTGTAATGATATTGGGGACTTTCCATCAGCCCAAGTCCCTTCCTTTATTAGCAATCTCACATGCCACCTGTAATGTCTGTCTCTCTACCCTTTCTCCTGATCACACCAATTGGTCCCACCTAGACTTCATTTGCTACTCTGCTGCACTGCACATGTTTCTTCTTACTTCTTTATCCTCCTATGCTGCTAATATCTCAGAAACCACTAAAAATTTGATGTAAATATTCTATCACACTGCATCTTAAGGGCAGGGGCCCTGGGCAGATTTGGGGAGATTTAGTCACCTGGTGATTAATCGCGTCTTCTTTGGGGCGACAATCTCCCTGAACTGCCTTCTGCCTGATAAAATGAAAAATCACTGAAAAATTGATGAGATTGCCCTCCAGAAGAAGAGACAATTAGACGCCTTACCCTAAGTTTTTTTACCCTTTTTTTTTGACTGCTTAAAGCAGGGGTGTCCAAACTTTTGGCTTCCCTGGGCCACTTGGATATTAAATAGACTTATTATATTATTATTACTACTAACTGGGCAATGGTGAGAGTCCCCCCTACTTCCTACTTCATATCCATCCTGGGCTGCATGCAGCACTCAGGCCGTAGGTTGGACATCCCTGGCTTAAAGGAAAAGGAATACCATTTTACACTTGGGGGTGCCAAAAGTTAGGCACCCCAAGTGATTACTTTTATTTACCTGACACCCAGGGCTGGTGCTCCTATCAGCAGAAGGGGTTCTTGTAGC
Source organism: Xenopus borealis (assembly GCA_024363595.1). Classification (NCBI taxonomy): domain Eukaryota; kingdom Metazoa; phylum Chordata; class Amphibia; order Anura; family Pipidae; genus Xenopus; species Xenopus borealis. The sequence continues at coordinate 26,420,741 of CM044436.1, read as the reverse complement.
GAGCACCATGGAGCAATCCTTTTCCTTCTTCTTCATTTCATCTCGTGGCTGCGCATGCGCAGTATAGTGGAAAGCTGAACTTTAACAAAAAAGCCGACTATTTAGCTCTACTGCACATGCATCTGCCCTGGAAAATTTGAAAACCGAAAAAGCCAGAAGAGGATCATTCCATGATGCTCACTAGAAGAATCAGTGTATTTTTCTGCTCCTAGGAGCACCAGCCCGAGATGTCAGGTATATAAAAGTAATCACTTGGGGGTGCCTAGTTTAAAATGGTGTTCCTTCTCTTTTAATATTAGCAGAGTGTGTGTCTTCTTCTCTTTCCAGTGGTAAAGTTGCTAAGGAAGTTATGGAATCGAGTGCCAAGATCAAGAGAGAACCACCCGAAATCCACAGGTAGTCCTATCAAACACAGTCGTGATTGTATATACAGTAGAACCCCCATTTTACGTTTTTCAGGGGACCAGAAAAAAATGGTGTAAAATGAGGGAAAACTTAAAATCAGGGAAATGTATTATGCATAATATATAGGCGGGACCACAAAACAACAATGTAAAATGAGGGAAAACTTAAAATCAGGGGATGTAAAATGGGGGTTCTACTGTAAATACATTTGAAGCTTCAATTTAGCAACAAGCTCATCTAACAATCACTGCCTCAACCACTTCAGTGATTACTCAGCAAGTCCATCTGTTTTAGAATTACTTATATTAGATATACCACTCATTTGCCCTCACTTGCTTGCCCGTTTATATTCCAAAGGCAGTGCAGTCTTTATTAAATGCATAAACTGATAATTATTTAGAGAAAAATCCCAATAATCAAGCAATTAAGCACAGCCAGAAATGCTACATATATTAAAGAAAAAGCAAACCTTTAATGTAAGTGACTATAAGTGAACATTTAATTGGTGAGAGCACTTTTGAGATTTACATTTGTTTTTAGATTCCAAGATATTAAAGGGGTTGTTCACCTTTGAGTTAACTTTTAGTATAATGTAGAGAGACAATTTGCAATTGGTTTTAATTTTTTATTGCTTGTGGTTTTATAGTTATTTAGCTTTTTATTAAGCAGCTCTCTAGTTTGCAGTGTCAGCAATTTGGTTTCTAGGGAACAATTTCCCCTAGCAACCCTGCATTGATTTGAATAAGAGACTGGAATATGAATAGGGGATGGACTGAATAGAATGATAAGTAATAAGAAGTGGCAATAACAATACATTAGTAGCCTTACAGAGCATTTGTTTTTAGATGGTGTCAGTGACCCCCATTTGAAAGCTGCAAAGAAACAGAAGAAAATTGCAAATCATTAAAAAACTATGAAAAATAAATAATGAAGACCAATTGAAAAGTTTCTGAGAATTGGCCCTTCTACAATATACTAAAAGTTAATTGGAAGGTGAACCACCCCTTTAAGGGACACGTACTGTTAATATGAATTAATTATGTTAGAACAGTCCCACCTGCTGGTCAGTTTCCGACCACCATAGTTGTCAGGAGAAAGACAAGTGGCTGGTCTGATGTTTTTCTGGTTAGGGGAAACATTAGAGTCCTAGTTTTCTGACGTCTTTTGTGTATTAGATAAAATAAACCCATATGATTTCCTAATTTCTACCCATCACACATACCATACCTATAAATTTTAAGTAGTTAAGCATAATTCATAAAGAATATATTCTTTGGAATTAGTATTGGTATTCTATTTTTTTCTTTTTTTCTGTACTTACCTTGTCAGTGTTATTGTCTTTGTTATACTAAGGTCTAGTCCACATGGGAAGATTCAGGGAGATTTGTCGCCTGGCGACTAATCGCCGCTTCTTTGGGGCGACTAATCTCCCTGAATTACTTACCTTTGTCATGCGTCTCACAAGCCAATTTTCAGCGACTTAAGAAAGCGCAGTGCTGCGTGTGAATAGGTGCAGGCGACTTTTCCTTTTAGCAGGCGCAAGACAAGGGTAAGTAATTCAGGGAGATTAGTCGCCCCAAAGAAGCGGCGATTAGTCTCCCGTGTGGACTAGCCCTAAAAGTTAATTTTGAAACATTCCTTCACCCCAAAACACAGTTCTAAGCAATTTACATAAATTCAGAGTTTTCAGTGGTGCGAATCTCATTTGTAAATGTCATTGCTACCGAAAGCCTATGCTTGCTCATCCATTTCTGTTATATGGGTTTGACTTTAAATACAATGTAGCAGGAGCCAGTTCTCCTCCAGATCTGGTAATCAGCTGGCTAGCAACATTGTTTCAGGGGTCAGAGACAAGCAGGCAGAGGATATAAAAAGACATATTGCTTTTAACAGCAATTACATTAACTTTAAAATCACAATACCTGTTATACAGAATGCTTGGGACCTGGGGTCTTTCTTTAATTTGTATCTTCATAACTTGAGTCTACTAGAAAATCATGTAAACATTAAATAAACCCAACAGGCTGGTTCTTGCTTCCAATAAGGATTAATTATACCTTAGTTGGGTAATGTTTTATTATTACAGAGAAAAGGGAAATTGTTTTTAAAAATTTTGATTATTTGAATAAAATGGAGTCTGTGATTCCGTAATTCAGAGCTTTCTGGATAACAGGTTTCCGAATCCCATAAGAGTTATATATTAATGAATGTATGGCGGGAAGTTGCTTAAAGATATATATTTTCTTTCACCATGCAACTGTTTTTGGGTGCCTTTAAATAAGTTGTACGGGGCCCTGTGATTTCTAAAGGCGACCCTGGCTATACTTAAAGGAGAAGGAAAGCTACAGAAGCTGTTTATTGCCAATAGATTAACCACAATAGTTCAAGCTATAACACTATATTTATTCTGCAGAATGATTTACCATACCTGAATAAACATCTCTAGAAGCTCTGTTTGTTTAGGATAGCAGCTGCCATATTAGCTTGCTGTGACATCACTTCCTGTCTGAGTCTCTCCCTGCTCACTCATAGCTTCAAACTTTGAAATCACTAAGACTTACAAAAGTTCGAAGTTCGATCGAATTTCAAAAAGATTCAAATTCGAATCTTCGAAATATGCAAATTAGGCAAATTCGACCACCGAATATTTGAATTTGAATAATTTGAATATTCAAATTTAATTTTATTCGACTATTCGATGGTTGAAGTACTTCCCCTTTAACTTTTTATTCGACCACCTAGTTTGGCCAGATCAAAGCTACCGAATTGGGTATCATTATTTTTGATCGATCGAAGAAAAAAAAATCAAAATTAATCGATTGATCGAATTGTTCCTGTTTGATCGTGCGACCAATCGAATTGAGGTAAAATCCTTAGAATGCGAAGGGTTTTACTTCCCTACCTATTCCCATGGTCGAATTTTTTTTTATTCGAAATTCGACAATTAGTAAATCTGCCCCTAAGTCTTTATTAGGAAATAACTTACTGAAACTCCGCTCACGCTCCTCTTCAGAAAAGGCGACGATCCATCATTTGGCGCTCGATTTCTCCTCCCTGGCTTGTGGTTTCTTTCTCGTTGTATAGTAACGATTTAAATCGATGTTACTGTTCCTTTTATTCAGGAATGTTTTCATTTATCTCACTGAAATGATATACAGAATGAGATTAATAAATAGTAATACAAAGGCTGCGGTCTGTGGGGGTTCACTGAACACTATACTATATTGCTCATTTCTTTTTGTAACCATGGGTTGTTTTTTTAATGACACAGAGCGGGGATGGTGCCAAGTCGCAGTTGTCCTTCAATCAGTCACGGGCTGCGGTTGAGTGTGCCCCGCACGCGCAGGAGAGCGGTACATATATCAATCATGGAAGGTGAGTGATGTGGTGAAAAGATTTGGAGTTTAGGCTCAGTGGCACATTCTGCTATCAGTGCATAGTTGTTTGTCATACAGATATTTGTTTTTTATGTTTCCTGATGTGTTAAAAATGCTCCATGTCCCTTTCCCACCTTTTCCTTTCCAGCCCTTAATTTACATATGCAAATTAGGATTCAGATTTGGTTTGGTTTTCGGCCGAACAAAGGATTTGGCTGAATCTTTCATGAAGGATTCAGAAATTCATCTGAATCCCAAAAAGTGGATTCAATGCATCCCTAATATGCAGGTATAGGATTGGTTATCTGGAACCCAATATCCAAAAAGCTCTGAATTACGGAATGGCTCCCGCAGACTCCATTTTATTCATATAATCCAAATTTTTAAATAATCTTTTTCTCTGTAATAATAAAACCGTACCATGTACTTGAACCAAACTGAGATACAATCCTACTGCAAGCAAAACTGGGTGTATTTAATGTTTACATGATTTTCTAGTAGACTTAAGGTATGAAGATCCAAATTACGGAAAGATCCGTTATCTGGAAAACCCCAGGTCCCGATCATTTTGGATAACAGGTCCCATACCTGTACTATAATAAAAGTTAAGATTGACTGGTAAAGGTATAGGTGTACGTGGAAAGCAGCCAATCCATATAAATGTATGATAACAGACTGCTGTCGGATAATGTATAATTCACTGGTAAAAAAAGACAAGGGATGCACCAAATCCACTTTTTGGAATTAGGCCTAATCTGTGAAAGATTCAAAACCAAATCCAAATTTGCAGATGTATTAGAGACGGGAAAGGTGGGAAAATGTTTTTTACTTCCGTGTTTTGTAACAAAAAGTCACGTCATTGCCCTTCCCACACCTGATTTATATAGGCAAATTAGGATTTGGATTCGGCCAGTTCATGCATAAGGCTTCGGCCGAATCCTGAACCAAATCCTGGATTCGGTGCATTCCTAAAAAAACAGCATCTAAATTGGTGTGAGAGTTCCAAGTTTGTGTGAGTGGGTGTAAGGGGTCGAGGCAGTTTCAGTGCATGGGGGAGTAAGTGTATGGGAGTGGGAGTGGTTGGCAACAGCTGGACCCTGGCTTTCCTGAGCTCAGTCATAAATATATTCATTCCCAAAATAGCTGCTGAGAGTCAGAAGCTTCACCTTGTATGTCAGAGAGGAGCAAAGAGGAGGGGGGGACTCAGAGAGGGTGTACAGAGACATGGATGAGAAAAGAGACAGAGCAGGTGAAGGAAGGCTGAGGCGGCAAAAGGAATCGTGGATGTGAAAAAGAAAGGAGCCATTGGGAGAGTGTATGTTAGACAGAGGAGTAAAGCAGAGGCAGAAAGAGAGCAACAAGAACGTGAGACCAGGACAGAGCGGCTAATAGAGAGCTATATCTGGATTACATAAGGAGATTTTAGACAAAGCTGCAAGGAACTCCTTTCATCATCATCATCATCATCATCATGGTAAAGTGTCTTATCCGCATCAGGACCAAGGTGAATGTTCACCTGCGCATGATCAATCACTGTTACCGAGATGTAAAGGTCCGTGTGTTGAATTTGGGGCCCCGGCTTCTAGGAAGGGCTCTCGGAGCGCTCCCCCTTTTCCCAGCTCTTACTGGGGGTGTCCCGGCAGCAGCAACAGCAAGTACATCAGCAGGGAGCAGCAGGGACGCTGCAATATCAAGTGAACCCCAAGCTTTGCAGCCTGAACCAGCCCGGTACCTAAAGGGTGTGTAGCTGTTTCTATGTTCTATGTATAATTTCTATGTATACAATACACAAAAGCCATGAACATCTTGTAAATTATATCCTTATAAACAGTGACTAGTGATGCCAACAGTTCTAAACATTTTTGTTACATGACTAAAACGTGTGTATTATAATAATTAATTTAAAGTACCCCTTGTTGGAAAATATGAGGATATAAGAAGTTACCTCGGAGTTCCATGACCTGTATAAAAGCACTTGACCTTCAGCCTCATGATTTTATATGGCCATGAAACTCCTCGGTGACTTATAATATCCTTATAGTTTACAACAGGGGGTACTTTATTTACTATATTATTATAAGGGAACTCATAACACAGAAACTCCTAATATTCCCATCACAGTTACCCGTTTCTTCAAAAGTGTGAATAAATACCATTTTCTTTGCTGAAATCCAGCTGTTTAGCAGTTCTTCTCTTTCTGCATCATTTGAAATCCTGGCAGGAAAGGAGGGACTAAACACTGATGTTACAAATTGCAACAACTTCTCCACAGCTTACAGACAGCATGCAGAAACTACATCACCCACAATGCATTGCACTTTGATGTTCCATTCCTTATTGAAATCACGTGTGCAGGGAATTGGGGGGTTTGGAGGATGCAGGCTAATTACAGATGGCTGCTGATATAAAGTAACAGTAGTCAGCCAGCTCAGCAAAGTAGTCAGACAGATCAGCAGGAGATCAGAGGGTTAGGCTAAGCGAACTATTAAAAACCATGAAAAGTCTGCATATTTTTTAATTGATTTATATTGCAAAGTAGCTTGAAATTATGTTTACTTTTCAAAAAGCTTAAGTAATGTTTTTGTGGGGTTCCCCTTTAATGTTTGTCTGTCCATACGAGTATATGTCAGTAATATCTGCTATAAGATTTCTGATATTAATGTGTGTTGTACACCAGACATAGAAAAGTTAACTGACCCCAACACAAGCCATTGAAATAGTATTTTTGGATTTGGGCATAGGGCTGCTGTGCTGCTTTCCATGGTATACAGCCCTATGCCTCTTTAAAAGAGAATGCAACCGGTGGGGGGAAAAAAACCCGCACCCCCACCCCCAGGTAGACCCCCTCCCTCCCAGGGAGATGCCACATACTCAATACTTACCCCAAGCTGCAGATTCTTCCAGTGGAGTTGCACGTGGCTATCTTTCTCCATCTCTGTAAGCTGACTGGGAGATCTGCGTTCCTGCGCATGCGCAGTTGGAGCAGTTTGCTGTCTTGCGCAACTGTGCATGTGTGAAATTACACGGAAATTGCCGATCTCCCAGTCAGCTCACAGAGATAGCGGAAGATGGCTGCGTGGGGTGGGGAGTACAGGTTTTTTCCCCACAGGTTGAATTCTCCTTTAATGACAGACTGCCATACTATTCCCATATAACTTCTTGGTTACTATGCCGCATTCTCCTCCAAAGGCCAGACATAAAAGCCTGGTGTGCAGGATCTGCTATACATACTGATGCAGTTAAAACCCCTTTAAATGTGCATAGACGGGCCTCTGGGAAAACAGGATGGGTACAGTTGTACAGTTATATTGGAGGAAAAGGCAAGGTAAGTGAAGTGCAATTGCACAGCCATGATAATGGTAGCCTGTGCTTTATCAAGTAGTTAAAGGAACAGTAACACCAAAAAATGAAAGTATACTGTTGTGCTGGTATAACTGGTGAAACTCGACTATAGTTTAAATAAACAAGCTGCTGTGTAGCCATTCAAAGCTGAAAGAGGAGAAAAGGATAAACAGCAGATATGCTCAGTAGTATACAATGGGATTCTTCAGAACAAATCAGTTATCTACTGTGTATCCTGTGCTTGAATGGCAGCCCCCATGGCTACACAGCAGCTTGTTTATATATATAAACTATAGTTGTGTTATTGAAGCAAATACACAAGTTTTACCAGTGGAGGGCAACACTACATTTTATTGGTGTTCCTTTAAAATACTTTCATATGTTGGTATTACTGTTCCTTTTAGGTTGGCTGCTAGAACATTGAGTCTATTTCTGGTTTCATTTTCTTACACCTTGTTGTTGCTGACTCTAGCTTTATCTCTTGCTGCAGGTCTGGAGTCTCTCCGTGACAGTGCTCATTCTACTCCTATTCGCTCCGCTGATCATTTGGATGCTTTTTCACCTCATGCTTCACAAGAGACAGTGATCAGCGATGAAGCTTACACCCCAAGTTGCAGCATCCTCCCCACTCCTGTGCGTGAGCCCAGCCTGGAGCTGACAGTTGGGCAGCAGGTGAATGCTACGTCATGCAGCCCACAGAATGAAGATGTGGCTTCAGCCCCCGTCTCTGATGCAGAAGCTCCTCCTCCAGCACTACCAGGCCCTGAGGGAGCCAACCCCATTGAATGTGAGCCAGAGCAGGCCAGTAAGTTCCTGCAAAGTGTTCTTCGACTGCTGGCAGTTACATTATTTCTACTGTTGGCGCTGCTATTGCTGCTTGTTGTATTGGCAGAATCAGAGCTGGAGCTGGCGTTCTTACGGGACATTCGTCTTACGCCCGAATTTCAGCAGTTTCATTATCAGTACTTCTGTCCCTTACGCCGATGGATATCTTGCAAACTGCACCCTTTCCTGCACCTCATTGAGTCCTGAGGCCATAAGAAGAATTTCTAAGAGCCCTCAGTGATCTAGAGGTGTGCCGTCTTCCACTCTCCTCCCTTTCTCGTCCTTGGCTGGATGAAAGAAAAATAATGCTGTGCAGGGGGTGGGCTCATATGTATAGTGGCTACTTAGGCATTCAAACTGTGATAAGGGGTAAATTCTATCCCCAATACAGTGGTTTCCAAACCTCTCCCAACATTGCATGATATTGGGATATTCATATAGTATTACCAGTGCTGTGATCAGCATTGCTCATTCACCTTGGAGACTATGCTAAGGAAAATCACTGCAGCTGGCACCTAAGGATAAGGCGGTTACCTCATTTATTTGAAACACCCATAAAATGCAGGTGTTTGAGGCAGTTTACTGGTTTGCCAGATGCACATGGCGGTGTATTGAGTGTAGCACACTGCCTGGAGCAGCAAGAGACTTTCTAAACAGTCCAAGGTCGGGAAGGCATCACTAGCTGAGGAGGGGTTTGGAAACCACAGTCCTGAAACAGTGCATGATGGATCCCATCTGCTCTGGGTTCATTTTAAAGGGAAACGATCACAAAAATGAAATCTATTCCTCTCTCAGCATCTGTTTTTCTTCATTCTGTCTTCATGCAGCAGTTGGGTGTCAGATATTCATTTACAGTTGGAACCCCCTATAAGATATATTGGATCTTTTTGCCTAGAAGATGTATCAGAGCTCACTCTATTAAAATCACCAGACACCATGTCTCTCTACATGCAGGATTCGTGCAAAAGGCAGTTATTTAGTTAGATTTTGTTTGTACTGGAATCAGTTATATGAGTGAATGCTAATACATCTGCTAGGAAAGGAGCCCCCCTATAAGATATACTGGATCTAACTGTCAATGAATATCTGACACCCAACTGCTGCCTGAAGACAGAATGAAGAGAAACAGATGCTGAGAGAGGGATAGTGAACATAATCTTGATTATTTCAGAAACGGTGTAGAATATTTAATTGTTTGGATTTAGAAAACGACTTATTTCAGTATAATGAAGCTCATATTAAAATTTCATTGTCGTGATAGTTCCCCTTTAAGCTTTGCCATTTCATACATATTCACTTGTTTTGTGCTGGTTCAGCTCCAGGAAATATCAGTTTAGCCTTTGGTTATTACAGTGCAGGCTCCTATCAGAAAGGGAATTGCTACAAAATGCATTCAGTCAGAAATACTGAGGTTCACTGTAATGCCTGAAATGAGATGTAAATACCCAGGACCACAACTTCCCACGTGCTCTAACATTATTATAGGGCTACGGAAACATAGGAGTTGTAGTTCAGCAACACCAGGGATGAACGTTATTGAGGCAACAGAAATCTAAAAATAGCACATTTATAATAAATGTATATTGCAACGTTGCTTAGAATTACGTTTACTTGTTGCTGGGGTACAAAGTACCCTGAGACTGGATATGAATAGGAGAGGCCTGATTAGAAGATGAGTAATAAAAAGTAGCAATAGAAATAAATGTGTAGCCTTACAGAGCGGGGGGTGGGTAAGTGACCCCTATCTGAAAGCTGGGAAGAGTCAGGAGAAGACAAATAATTCAAAAACTATAGAAAAGGAGGCCGATTGAGAAGCTGCTTACAATCCGGCATTCTATAACATACTAACAGTTAACTTAAAGGTGATCCAACTGGACTAATCCCCCTAGAAGAATAGGAGAAATTGTTTTTTTTAAAGTTATTTGTATGCTGTATATAATGTTATTGAAAGCAGTGTTTGACCCTTTCTATTCTCAGCTCTGGGGGTAAATTTAGCAAAGAGTGAAGTTCCGCCACTAGAGGGAAATTCCGCAGCTCTCAATTCATTTCTATGGGATTCAGGTTCTTTATTGGTGCAACTGGAGCTGTAAGGCACAGATTAGTCACCCCACGATTAATCTCGGGCAACTAAACGACTGCTTTCCCAAACCCATCGGTGTCATTTAAATTGCTGGTGGGGGGGGGGGGGAAATGAGTCGCTTCCATTTTCCAAAATCGCCCAAATTTAAATTTAAAAAAAAAACACACAAATTAAAATTTTGACCAATATACCAGATATTGTTTATAAATCCTCTAATAAGAGAAATTTCATGGAGCTGATGCGGTAGAAACAGGTGAATATGGAAGGAGGGATAATTGAGGCTATGTTTTACAGATCCAACGATGGATTGTCCCAGCGTATATGTGCAGATCTGCTAAACAGAAGCATGAAGCAGAGAAGTACTCCTGCTGTGCTCCGGCATTAGGGTTAAAGTAGAACTAAACTCTTAATGAAAAAGCCCTACCCTACATATATCTCCCTCCCCCCCAGCCTAGCTGTTACCGTGGTAACTGCCTCAACTCCTTACTTACCCCTAGGTGCAGATTCAGGGCATCAGAGTTCACAGGCGCCATCTTCGACTCTTCGGGAAGAGATTGGCACATGCGCAGTTGGAGTAATCTTCCGGTTCGCAACAACTGCGCATGCACACAAAGTGAAGGTAAAAGACCTGAAAAGAAGAAGATGTTGACTGTGAACTTGCGATGCCCTGAATCTGCACTGAGGGGTAAGTAAAGAGTTATGGGTGTTTACCAAGGGTAACAGCTAGGCTGGGGGTGAGGATGTAGGGGGGTCTATGTAGGGTAGGGTTTTACTTAATTAAGGGCTCAGTTCTCCTTTTAAGCTACAAAGCTGCTTTGATGGGTCACCCTAAATAGACCAAAATGCAGTGTGTGGTGCAAGCATGTACCATGGCGGGGGGATTACACCTTACTGGAACTTCCCTTTCACCAAATGTCACAGTTCCAAGCACAGTCACCAGCCTTGTGAGCTTGGCAGGCTGCAGGAGTGGAATGGTCACATTACTTTATGTCCATCGCTCTAGTCAGTCTCTGCGTTTTCCTCTGATCTTGCCCTAAGTCTCTGATGTAGCCTCGGCCTACGTTGGGCTGTAGAATGGCACTGCGTAAAGGAGGTACAAGATTGTTTTAGCAGGTGAGAAAGAAGCAAGTCTTTATGTCTGTGTATCAGGAGTAGGTGGGAAGTCTCCTTCCTGGTATATCCATGAATTGAATACGAGTGCAGGGTATTAGGAGGTGAGAAAAGAATAGACGAGTTTCTGATATATATGGGTTTCTGATATATTTATGTGTAGAGGAATCAAGACAGTAGCCGGAGAGAAACGTGAGCCTAACGTGCGTTTTAAGTGCTACATATCTCCCTACTCATTTCTAAGAGACGAGTGTATGGCTGTGCCCCCAAAGCCGTTCCCTTTCGTGCTTAGTAGCCACAGGCCTTTTTCATCTAGTATGGACCCTGGGCCCATTTCCTACTGACGTGGGAATATTTTTGCCTCCAGACATATTACCTTACTTTTCTATTTCAGAGTTTTTCAAGGTTCTATTTTAAAAAAAAAAATAGCATTATTTTGTTATTAACTATAACATTTAGTTTTTTTTAAATTGCTTTTTAGATTTTTTTCTGTTGGTTGTGTTATGTAAATAAATGGACAGAATATAATTAATGATGCATTAGCCCCCCCCGAGACACAGAAAATTTGTATGGCAATAATATGGGAAGGTCCACATCTAAAAATCACAGAGCAAACCTGGTGACTTATAATAACTGGCACGCTACCAATTGTTGGTAGGAACACGACAGTGAAGCAGATGTTTGTACTTGAATCGCACAAGCTCTAAGCAGTTAAGGGGCAGATTTACTAAATTTGTGTGAAGGCTTCGAATATTCGCGCGAATAGTCTCTATTCGATTGTGACACTATTTGAATATGCAAATGATGTATTTTCCACTATCAAATATTCGTTCGTATCGAATATATATTCGACCGTTCGGCTATTCACCAGTCGAAGAACTTGCCCTTTAAATTTTTATGTAAAGTAGAGCAGATCCCTGGTTTCTGCAGTGTGGCCAAAACTATGCAAAACTACAACCACAAGCTTTGAAATTCAGCTGAAACATTCTGTAGGTCCTTTGCTTTTGAGATAACATTAAGGGGGTTATTTATTAGTCCGAATGCCAAAAACTTATTTTTTACTATAAAAAATAAGTCATTTTTAATGAAAAAAGTGAAATCTTCAGGCTTTATTATACCCCGAGGATGGAAATTCGGCATCTCAGACTTGCTGAAGGTTGCATATAAGTCAAAAGCAAGAAGTCCTGAAGGTATCCTGATCTGTGCCGGGTTTCTTGCAATGATCCAAAAATGTTGTGGTATTTGGGGCAAAACAAAATAAAAAAAATAATGAGTTTTCAGGTGGAAAAAAAAATCTGAAAAATTTGTACAATTTGAATTTTTATCCGATTTTTTTCTGACAAAATGTATTAATAAATAAGGAGAAATAACCTGCTCGGATTTTGTAATTATATTTCAGAAAAAAATTTGATGAATTCAGACTTTATAAATAACCTCTAACTGTTATGTATCCGATAAAGTGAGTATAGAAAGCCTCTGTGACAAAGGATGTGGTAGAAAACTATGGATGCACGGAATCCAAGATTTGCCCTTTATCAGCAGGATTTCGGATTCAGCTGAATCCTTGTGTGTGTCCCGAACTGAATTAGCACATGTAAATTAGGTGTGGGAAGGGAAATCATGTGACTTTTCATCTCAAACAAGGAAGAAAAACAATTCTTTTTCCTTTACTGCCTCGAATTTGCATATGCAAATTACAATTTGGTTCGGTATTCGGACAAATCTTTCACAAAGGATTTTTTCCCAAATAGTGGATTCAGTGCATCCCTATAGAAAACTGTGTCTCGTCCTAGCAAAGCTTTTTCCTGTTGGGTTGAAAGGCGTACAACACTTACAACCCATCTACCTGTAGATAGTTTAGAGGCCTTGTAAATGATCTGGAAATAAGCCACATGCATCAAAGGAGCCATTTGCTTCACCCTGCCCGTATACATCTATATATATATGTGCTTGGAGTCCCGTTTTATCACCAGAAGCATGCTGTCCTCCTCCATCCAAGTATGTGTATAACCATAGATAACGCATTGTTGAGATGTCTGAGAAATTCTCCCATTGCAGTTCATAGTAAAAATGAATAAATTGTCCAAATTCAACATAAGACCAGAAAACGAACAGAGGAACTTCCACTTGCATGGAAAAGAGCATCACATATTATGCCATGAAGGTGTCTGCAAATGGCTGGGTTACTTCATAGCTTGAATTTTGCGGTGTGGTGGTCCTTCGTTATGGCCACATTCAGATTTAATCTTGGTTTGTCACCTTATCTGTAATAATATCCCAGTCTTTGTTTGTTCTCTCACTTTCCTATTGGCATTGGGTATTGCTACTGGGCAGGCTGGTTCAACCCTGGGCTGGTGGAAAGCCAACTGCCATGTTTCATGGTGTTCTCTAGGGAAGGACTTGAATAACCACAGTACCCAACAAGGGACACTTTGCTTTTGTTTTCATCATTTGTTTAAATCCTTCTATGCAGATACATTTCTAGACCTTGTCCTAGAAATATTGGTCTAATTCTGGTGCTTTGTGACTGTATTGAGCCTTCTTAGATACATCTCATTGTTGTTCTGGCACGGACAGGTCACGCGTTGCCCCAGACCTGTCCATTTTTTCTATTCCGTGCACATGGGGTGGTCACGCATGAGCCAGTGGACCATGGGGTATTTGCGGAGGAAACAATACAACATTGAATCTCTTGGGTCTCATACAGACCACAAATAACATGTCCATGTGCCAATTCTAAGTTACGATTTGCCACAATGTCAAACGGGGCTTTGTGGAACTAAATCATACAAAGCAGTACTTGCATTGGACAGTCTTTTTCAATAAAAATAGACATCATGATCCATCTTGGACTCTTGGTATACTCTTTTTGCTTGCATTAAATTTCTATAACGGGGGGAAAAACCAGCAAAAGGCCTAACATATTAAAGGGATACCATCATGGGAAACACATCAGTTAAAGGAAACCTATAAACTGAAAATGAATAATTGAGCAACAGATTAAGTGACATATTAAAGAATATTCCCAAACAGGAATATATATTTAAGTAAATATTGCCCTTTTATGTCTCTTGCCTTGTACCACCATTTCATGATGGTCTGTGTGCTGCCTCAGAGATCACCTGACCAGAAATATTTCAACTCTAACTGTAACAGGAGGAAGTGTGGAAGCAAAAGACACAACTCTGTCTGTTAATTGGCTCATGTGACCTAACTTTATAGTTTGTTTGGTATGTTTGTGTGCACCGTTGGATCCTACGATCCCAGGAGGCTGTCCTTATTTTTTAAAATGGCAATTTTCTATTTATAATTACCCAATGGCACATACTACTGAAAAAGTGTATTATTTTGAAAATGGTTTATTTACATGAAGCAGGGTTTTACATACGAGTTGTTTTATGCAATATATTTTTTAGAGAGACCTAAGTTGTTCAGGGGGTATAGTTATCCTTTAATAGTACCGCTCCAGCAGACCTCTGCACTGAAATCCTTTTCTCAAGAGAAAACATTTTTTTATATTCATTTTTGAAATCTGACATGGGGCTAGACATAGGGGCAGATTTACTAAATTCAAATGAAGGATTCGAAGTTCGATCTAATTTAAAAAAAGTTTCGAATGTTTTTGAAGACCACTTCAACCAGTGTGAATTTTGAAAATTCGAACAAATCAAATAATTCAAATAAAAATCTATTTGAATACTCGACAGTCGGAGTACTTCCCCCTTTAAATTTTTATTCGTCTGCCTAGTTCGCCAGATTCAACCTACCTAATTGGATTTCAAAAATTTTGATTTAATAAAAAAAATTTGATCGAATGGTTAAAATCAGTTGAAACGATCGATCAAATTTTTATATTCGATTGTTCGACCAATCGAATTGCGGTAAAAATCATTCTAATTCGAAGGATTTTTATTCCCCAACTATTCCCATGGTCGAGGTTTTTTTTTAAAGGGGTGGTTCACCTTCAAGTTGACTTTTAGTATATTGTAGAAGGGCCAATTCTAAGAAACCTTTCAATTGGTCTTCATTGTTATCTGGTTACCTTCCCATTGTTCTGTTAGGCTGCTGGGGGTGGGGGTGGGAAAGATATCACTCCAACTTGCAGTACAGCAGTAAAGAGTGACTGAAGTTTATCAGAGCACAAGTACCATGACTGGGGCAGCTGGGAAACTGACAATATGTCTAGACCCCATGTTTGACTGACATTTTTTATTTAGGTTAAGGGTCAAAATAGTCTAAGAGAGGTTGAATAATGGCTACAGAATGTCAGGTACCATTGGTCTGTGTAGAACATATTTATTTATATATCTGTTTGTAGCATATTTATTTTCCTTCTTCCAATAACAACAAATGTCATCTTCTTGTCAAAGTGTTTGATGCGAAGTTTGAGCCTAACACACACACAGAGTTTGGATTAAGACACACACACACACACACAGTTTGGATTAAGAAATAGAAACTGCCTCCTTATCATCTGTGGTACTGGAATCTCTAACCAGGGCAACTATGGGAGCTGCCATATACACTTACACAACAAAGTGAAAATCATGTTTTTGTATTTAATACGATTAGATTTGTTCGGCAGACACTATTGTACATTCATTTTTAAAAACAGACTTTTGTAAGTTTTGTCCTTGATATTTACAGCTTCTGCATACTTAAATTGCAGGTCCTTAGCTTTAGGTCTCTGTGGTGATGGTTATCAGTCATGAAACACATGCAGTCTCCCACTGGAGTTTCCTCCCACCACCAGATTTCTAGTAGGATGCATGGCATTAATGCAGCACACAGATCCAAGGTGTTCAGAGTCCCAGAAGGAATGTACCAACTTTCCACTCTCGTTGTAAACCTCAATCTGTCGGGGTCTGGCCATGCTCCCTACTACAAAGCAACTCTCTTGCTTGGGGTCCCACACAGCTCGGAAACGGGTCAACCAGCGGCCAGTGTTATTATTGTGCCTGAAAGGAATATAAGCTCAGTACAGGCTCAATTTAGGAAACACAACAAACAGGAGAGAGGCATTAAAGAGCCCCCCAATAAAAGAAAAACACTTTTATGTAACCTTGTACAGGTTTATCGGTTTGTCTTGTCTTCCACCTCTTCATAACCCAAAAAAGAAAACGCTATGCTTTGAATCAGTGTCCCTAGCAACCATAAATGTAGATGGACTGGAAGCATAGATTATAGTGATATTTTTTATTAATGATTTTATATAGGCCCTCCATATCCATCTTCTAGCCAGTCATTCCAAACACTGCTTGGCTAGTGGAAACGGCACATAGCTGCCCATTAAACTTGCTGTGGTTTTACCACTAAGCTCCAGCTTAACAGTTAAGGATACAAGAAAACAAGACATTACCTGAATGCAGTGAGAAGAGGAGCTTCAGAACACAAGCTGCTGCTATCATATACCCTGTAAGGAAAACAGAACATTCATTGTATCGCTGTGGTGCCTAGACAATTTGCTGGACAAAAAAAAAAAAAAAAATTTGACTAGTACAGTGTTTATTAAAGTAAATTTTAAAAATGGACTTCAGATTAGATGGAGCACACCCCGTACTTGAACATGCTAAAATAAATAATTTAGGTATTTGCTCTGAATAGGAGCTGTGCAGCCTTTATGAAGAAAGTATTTACCGGATGTAGTCATCAGCACAAGTGGTCAGTATGCGGTTTCCAGTTACAGGAGAAAAGTATGCAGATGCCACACTTTTACTATGTCCTGTTAATGACAAGACAGGCTGGGCTTTCTTCAACTGCCTCACATCAAAAATACAGACATCTCTGAAAGGAAAGGTGCACAGTGATTAAAAAAAAAGAGAAAAAAAAACAGGCTAATAAATGAAAACACAACTACAGGGAAAATACAATAGGGTCTTTATTTCACAATGCTTACATTTCCTAGAATTAGCAAAAAAATTATAAAACTTATGTCTTAGGGCAATGACACAGGAAAATATCTGCTTATATTTTCCCGCGATTAAGCCGGATTGCTGTGAGTAATTAAAATTACTTGCAGTGATTACAAGGGAACAGCAAGGTATTTTCCGGGAGATCTGTCTTCCATCATAGTGAAATTGTAGTGTACTGCAGCCTCTACAAGTATTTAGTTATTTCCTATTGGAAACCATAGTTGACAGTAGCCAACACAACATGTACACACGTTGGTCCTCAGTAGTTATCCAGCTGTAGGACATATGAACCATATTTAATATTTACTGATATAACTGTATATCAGAAATGTCATGAGCAACTCAACAGCCCATTCCAAGTGCAATAAAACATTCAAAATGAAAATATGCTCCAATGTGGCCTTTATAATGCTGATATACAACATCCAGTCTTGCCTCACAAGAACATATTGTAGTTTTAAGGGGAAACTTTGTGGTCTCTATAAAAATTATACCACATTAAACAAGAAAATAAAAACCAGCATGGGCATTAAACAAAAAAAAAAAACTTCATTATAGACACAAACAGTTCAGCAAATTTCTACATGTTTAGGTTTTCTCATTGCTTCACATATTTGAACATAATCTGTTGCTACTTCTACAGTCTATAAAAAGTGATAGCCATAACTTTAATTAACAGGAGAGTTCCTATTAAAAAAAACACGCGGCTGGATCATTAATGACATTTTAACTTCGCCAGCAAAATTCAGGCATTACAAAAGTCACTGTGTGATAAATGTGGGTTTAAACAGGGATTGCTGACAGTGTGTTTTACCCCAGCTCCACCCACCTAACAAGATAAAACTATAGCAAATTAGGCTTCTAGTGCCAAAAAGAACAATCATATTAATGAATTCCAAAAATGCTATTTGCCCACACAATCTTGTCCCTCAGAGGAAACCGTTTTAAAGGACTATAAAATAGTTTGAAAGCATGACATACAATGTGACCTAGTTTCATTACTCAAATT
Source organism: Xenopus borealis (assembly GCA_024363595.1). Taxonomy (NCBI): domain Eukaryota; kingdom Metazoa; phylum Chordata; class Amphibia; order Anura; family Pipidae; genus Xenopus; species Xenopus borealis. The sequence goes on along the minus strand of CM044436.1, from coordinate 26,402,681 downwards.
CACTGAAAAAAAAAGGGGAAAAAAAAAAAAAAAAAGCCATGAGGCAAGATAAAAAGAGGGACCAGTCTAGGATTAAAGAAGCAGAAGCCTCATATACTGTATGCATTTAGCCTTAAAGCTAGATCAATAAAATTATTAGTCAACGTCCAACTGGATTTTAACTGGAATAATGAACTTACCCAGCTCCTGCCACAACACACAGGTCTCTGTTCACAGGATGAACACTTGTAGTGCGGGCACTCCTCATGTTTAGAGATGCTCTTTGCTCACAAGATGTTCCTGGTGTTCTGCAGTCCACTACAGAGAGGTAAGCATCCCAGTGACTAACAAGCAAGACGGAGCAGTCAGCTGACAGATAGTCAAATGAGGACAAACTGTCCTGTTCATTACGGTAAACCTGTGAAGACAAAAGAACCTTTTTTTAAGAGAAAAAAAAAACCTCACAGCTCTTATAATGCAAAAAAACAAACAACAACCAGTTCTTACTTCCATGTAAAAATGCACTTTGAAATTATTTTTACTTTATTTTAATAGATTATTAGAGGCACGTGTAAGGAAGGCCACAGCGCTAAACAAAGTAGTCAGACAACACAGATTTCATGGCACATACTTTACAGATAACCATAAAGTTTAATGTCTAAATTGTACCACCTGTTCTAATGTTGATACAAATGTAAAATGAAGCATAAAATTGCAAAATAAAAAGGCGCCTGAGGCCTAATACATTCCTTTGAGGTGGGAATGCAAGACAGGTCTAGACTATAACCCTGGCATTGCCCACCAGAGACTGACACCTCTCCAGTCCATAATAAACACTGCCACCAGGATTGTACACCTCAGCAACCGCTCCTCAAATGCCATGCCACTCTGCCAATCCCTGCACTGGCTTCCACTACCTTTCAGAATAAAATTCAAACCAATGAACCTGACATTCAAAGCACTTCATAACGCCCCTCCATACATCTAGATACTGACTCAACCAATTACTACACTCCTCTACTGACCCGCTACTCAACTCTTCTCTAGTTACCTCCTAACACGCTCACAATAAAGACCCCTCCTCTGAAATTATCTCCCACAGTCTGCAAGACTGTCTCCCAACCTTTCTGCTTTAAAAAAAATAAATAAATCTCTTAACACACTTAAGAGAAGCGTACCCTCACTATGTTTAGCTACCAAATACAATACCATATGTTACATCTCTCGCCTGCTTCTTTCTGATCTTGCCCACTTCCGCAACTTATGTCTCATTCCCTCCCCCTTTAGATTGTAAGCTTGTTTGTACAGGGCCTTCCTCACCTTTTGTGCTAGTACTGGTTTTTATGCATGTAATTTATTTGTAGAAGCACATTCACTCTAAAATTACATGTTAATAATAATATTAATCATCTGCAACATCCCCCGATGTTAAGTTTTCCCTCATTTTACATTGTTGTTTTGTGGTTCCACCTTTATAATATGCAAAATACATTTCCCTGGTTTTACATTTTCCTGGATTTTACACCATTTTTTCTGGTCCCCTGAAAAGTTATAACAATAATAATAAATAGGGAGACGGCAGTGACTGAAAAAAAAAATTAGTGACTCCCTTTGGTGACAGAAAACCTGGTCAGTTAATCATTACTGTCTATCTATTCCTATGCTGTAGGACATTAAAATACATAAAAAAAAGGAGTGCTAGATATACAATACCTCATCAAAGACTGAGCGACACACATCACCACATCGAACCGTGCCATCATAGCTAAGTGAAAAGAGCTGCGCACTGTTAACCGGTGAGAAGGACATACAGCTTACTGGTCGAGAATGAGGTTCAAACACGTACACTCCATCATTACCAGACAGGTCTGCCTAAAATGGAAATGCAATAGAATTACATCAAGTAGTAATTTAAAAAAAATCTTAAATTGTTAACACTATATACAAACAGGGCTAATAGTAATTACATTACCTTGATTACTTTATTATTTACATTACCTTTTCTTTGGCTTTGCCACATGATTTACTACTTTATGTGTAAACGGTTACACATTTTCTTCGAAAGACTAGCTAGCAATATAAAGACACTATTCCATAGTAATTTGATTTAGTAAATCAAGAATGTACATTTCAAACATAATGGCCATTTTACTGGGATCAATCTGAATACATGTGTAATGTTTATATTTAAGGGGAAGATTGTGAATTTAGAACTTACCACAGAAAAACTCACTCACTTTATTCATTTATATGGGGTTTTTAAAAGCATACTTATCAAATGGTTGATTCCACTGATAAATACAATTCTAAAAATTCCATAGGAATGAAAAGAACATGGGTGAGTTTTTTTATGGGGAGTTCTATGCTCACATTTTGATAAATCTACTCCTAAATGTTGCATATTTGATCACAATTTGAAAGAATACACACCAAATCCCAAAGACCGATTTGTCCCCACTTGTCTCCAGCTGCCACAATAGTTCTGTTTTCTGAAGGATGTATGGCCACTGAGAATATACGGTTCTGGACAACCTTTGCTACGGTTTCTTCCCTTAGGGTCATGGTCTGTAAACTGGTCGTATACCTATAGAATAACCAATGTAGCAATGCAGCAGATTAATGACACAAGTTATCCTCTCTTGGTAAACACACTTCCCACTGGAAGGAACAATATAAGATACACTAAAAAACAACACAAAGGGGCAAAATCACTAAAGCGTGAAAATGCACTAGCGTTGCCTTCGCAGATGATCCCCGCACTTCGCCAGGCGAATTTTTGCCAGTGCTACGCAAATTCACTAAGATTCAAATTTGCGCTCAGGGTGGCAACCGTTACTTTGCCAGGCAAAGAGCATTTACGCTAGCGATGCCTAATTTGCATACGAGCGAACTTAAGCGTATAATAGAGGTGTATGTTACAGCCACTACATTACACAAGCCCAGGAAACCTTTAATAAATAAAATAAAGTTGTCCTATTGCCCTAAACATGTGCCCCCTGTATAGTTGAGTTGCCATATGTTAGGAAATGTAGGGGGGTAAATGAGGGTAACATAAAAAAAATTTTGTTCTTTTTCAGACTATCACCCAACAAAAGGTAAAAGACGCCAGCGTTTCAAGCTTTTTTTTTTTTTTTTCAAACTCCTCTCTATTGTATTGAACTTCGCCAGGTCTGACCTGGCGAAGTAACGTCTAGCGCAAGAGGCAACGTTCACAAAAATTTTCATCTTAGTTAAATAGCGTAGTTACATCCTTTCGTCAGTGCGCAACTTCGCCTGGCGTAAGGGTGCGAAGTTGCGCAAGTCTATCTCCTTCACTAGCGAATTTTTAACAAGGACACGGTTAGTGAAGTTGCGAATCACGCTGGCGAATTAGCGCTAGTGTTAGACGCTTCGCGCTTTAGTGAATTTGCACCAAAGTTTTCCCTACCGTTTCAGGTCCTCGTTTGGCTGTTTTTTCAAACATCTAATGGTTTCCTGTTTAATAAAAAAAAAAAAAAAATTGCATATTTTGTCCTTCACAGCAGAGGGTATGTAAAACTAGCAGATAAAGCTTGATTAAAGTACCTTACTAATAGATGCCCAGGTTTTCAGAAACTCCTCAACAGATATACAGTCTCCTTTAAGGTTAGTTGGAACCATCTCCAATGGACCCGGAGGCTTGACTGGCTGTAGTGCGAGGGAAAGTTTAGCACAGAAAATGATAGAAAAAAACATCACCAGAAACATATTTAAAAAATTTCATTTCTCCAAACTGGATCACAAACTATATACAAAATTAAACTGATTAAAAGACAAATCTTTATGCTAATGATCTGCATACCTGCAGAAATTTAGAAGGTCACTGTCTTATGGAAATATTCATAAATTTATTATATTGTTTATATAAAGCGGTCACTGGCTTGGCAAGGCTGCAATTGTATGCAAGGATATTTGGCCCTCCTAACTGCACCATAAATGGACCTCTACAGCAAGCACAATTGCCTTGCTTCATTTTATGGTATGTACAGAAAGGGGAGCAGGTTTTTTTTTTTTTTTTTATTAGGGGACAAACTGAAATCAAGCCCATACAGGGTCAGCAGATGGTTGCAAACGTTAAAACGCTGTGCTCTAGTAGAACTCCACAAGCAAAACTTTCCTTTTTAACAGGACAACTTTTTTTCAGATAGACAGAAGAGAACTCTGTCCCACTCCCAGGACAGAGGTAAGTGGGTGGCTGCACCTGGGAGCCAGACACACAGATACAGTGCCAGCAGGTCCTGCTTTCCCAGGGTGCACTATGACCTGGACTGACTGATCTACAAAACTATGGCAACATAGGCATTCCTTACATGCTCTTTCAGTAATGGTAATGGTTGCTCTATGACACTGGGAAGTGGTGTTCCTGAAGGGTCAATTCTCTGCAGTCTCATTGACCGACGTATTATTGGTTCCCTTTCCACCTTAGTCTGCTTCTCCCTAAAAAATACATTGTACATTGAATTTGAGTAACACAAACAAGATCTTATGAAAGGCATTTCATTCACTATTATGAAAACTGTATAAAGTTTGGACAGATCATTGCCCAAGGAAAAAAAAAGTAATTTAATGGAAATCTAAAATGATGGGGATGCTTCCTGCTTCAACCTCTCTCTCGCAGCTCCTTACCTCTGGCACTGCATCCTTTAATTCCTTCATAAAGCATCCTCCTCTAAACTTCATTGCTACCAAAGACCTATGGGTGATGCCTCAGCTTTTGTAAACTGTAGCACTCATTACAATTTTATTACAGTCCATAGCACATAAAGCTGTGAAAATACAAACATCTGCTCGTTTAGCAAGTTCACCATGCGAGCAGATCTCTGCACAACGTGCTAACATATCAACAGATATGAGAATTTGACTCCTGGGCAAACAATCCTATTATAACACCCATATATCAGCAGAGAATCTGCAGTCTTAGTCTAAGGGGGCCAAATCAGCATCTTAAAAAGCATTCTGGATAATAGATCATATACGTGTAATGTATTGTACACAAATACCAAAGAAACACTGTAATATGTACATTGATAATATGTAGTGTGTTTATAAATATTAGTAAAATAGAAGATTAGTTTTATTATCATCAGTAAAACTCATTTTACATATTTATAGAAATAGAGCAGCCATGATTTCTTGCTCCAACAGTACATAATATTGTAAATAATGAATTTAGTGCCCCCCAGTGGCCAAATATTATTAGACTTTGTACCTAGTTATCAGAAAGTAATACAAGCAAGGTGCAATACTTTAAGAAAGTCAAGGCCTCCTAAGGCAGTCACTCTAAAAGGTATTAGCTTCTACCTGCATCTTTTTCACAAGAAGTAGGTGTCATGGTCTAAGGTCTATAGCACCTGGTTTGTATTCCCCACTAGTGGAGAAGTGTGCATGTCATTGTGAATTTTCTGGTCAAAGCCACCTGTTAATGGCTGTGAAAAGTCGATTCTATTTAACTAAACAGGGGGCTTCACATACACATTTGGGTGCTTCTCCAGTGTCTGGTACCTCACTGCAGCAAATGTTAAAATCATTGAATAGATTACCTTTTGATACCACGGGTCTGATTTTGCTTCTTCGTGGGTGTACGAAGACTTGAAGCACTCTGTAAAACACAAATATATTTGTTATAGCATTTGGATTTTAAAAAAAAAGTGTAAAGAGGAAAAATCTACAATTCCTTTTGGATACAAAACTACAAATTGGGGGTGAAAATAAACAATTTGTGTCAGGACGGAGCCTCGAGAGGACAGGGTACTCTGGTGAAAAGGTTATGAGCAGAGTTACAGCTGATTCATCAAGTGCTTATAATAAACCCCAAACATACCTCAAGCAATTGCAATGATGCCAGAAACTTAGCATTTTCCTTAATGTTGTTTAACCTTTCAATTTCATATTCTGACAGTTCTGTAACCTGCAAAAAAAAAAAAAAGTGCAAATTTCTTGTAAAAAAAAAAACAAAAAGACAAAACAAAAAAAACCTATAAAAATCAGCATCATAACTGCAAAACAGTCTACTTTAAACAATGAGCAGGAGACAGGAAGACTTCAAAGCAAGGGTGTCGGCTGTAGCATTTAGAACCACAGTTAAATCCTCTCTAATTTTAACAAGAAATTCAAAGATAAGAGAAAAAAAATGGAATGAAAAATGCAGTTAACAGCCATGTACCTGTTCAGAAATGAGTTTAGATTTTTTCTTTGGAGTAGGTAAAGTTTCGGTTTCCGTGTGATACTCAGGTATTGCTCGAGACAGCAGAACAATGGGGTGTTTTCTTGTGGAGGACGGTTCCCTTGGGAGACGTGCTCTTTTAGTAGGTGTACCATCTTCATGCTGGTCCCTCTCCAAAGTGCGTTTCTGACGACGATCCCTTACTTCATATGCTTTTTTAGGAGAATGTGGTTCTGCATGCGAGTGGCGAGAACTACGACGTACGCCCTCAATAGCCTCACTGTTTTTAGGGGTTGTTTCCTATAGTATTTATAAAAAATCATGTATACATTCTTAAACTTCCAATTTTTAAATGTTTACCCATAAACCTACAGTAACAGACCAACATATGTTGCAGCAGTTCAAAATGTTCAGGAAGCATGGTCAGAACGTTTCTTTAATGTTTTCATTGAATGCTCTAGACTTAAAGGAAAACTATACAGCAAGGATGAATACATAAATATTGCCCTTTCTAATCTCTTTACATGAGCCACCAATTTGTGATGGTCTGTGTGCTGCCTTGGAGCCAATCTGAGAAGAAATACTGTAGCTTTAATTGTAACAGGAGGAAGTGTGTGTTAAAGACCTTTGTTGGCTCATGTGATCCAACATGTTTATCCTTGGTCTGTTTTTGTGCGCTGTGAATGAAACGATCCAAAGGGGCAGCATTTAGTTATTAAAATGACAATTTTCTATTTAAAGGGCACCTATCGCCCAAAAAATTTGCCCCAGCCTGCATTCTGGTCTGGGGTTCTAGTACTTTAAAAAAAAAAAAAAAAAAAAGCCCCCTGCAGGCGCTGGCTTACTCGCACCGGGAGGGAGCTCCCAGTGCTAGCCGCCATGTCTTCTGAAGCGCATGCGCAGTATAGGAAGTGGCCACGGAAGTGTGGCCGCTTTTCAGTATGCGTTTGTGTGTTACAGTAAGCAAGCGCCTGCAGGGGGCATTTTTTAAAAAAAAAAGTTCTAGAACCCCAAACCGGAATGCGGGCTCTATCAGCCCGCACCTTCGGTTTGGGGCAATTTTTTTGGGCTATAGGTGCCCTTTAAGATTACCCAATGGCACATACTATTAAAAGAGAGATTTTTGTACTCACCATTAAATCTTTTGCTCTTCTTCTACATTGAGGGACACAGGCACCATGGGAGATAGATTGTAAAGCCGGAAGGAAGACCACTAAGGTTAAAAGTGGCTCCTCTTCCGGCTCAGGGTTATATTCCCCTGCATGCTCATCTCCAGGGAGGGACGGCCTGTTCTCCAATGTTGGAGAAGAGAAAAAGATTTAACAGGTACAAAAAAAAATCTCTCTCTTCCCTAGATTGTGGGACACACAGGCACCATCCTAAAGCTTCCCAAGGGTGGGTACCTTATATGGGACATACAAGTCATATGTCACAGCTGTCTGAAGTAACTTCCTCCTGAAGGCAGTTTCAGCTGATTATAGACTTGCCTGCATACACCCACGCTTTTGCAGAGCAAGATTAGGCTTTGGATTGGAGGCATGCATGCCACAACGAGGGACAGACGTGTTACCTGTACCACAGTAAGTAACAGCCGTCCCACCAGTCAGCCCAGGTTGCAGCACACCCAAGATTGCCACCTTTTCTGGGGAAAAAATACCGGTCTTCCTATATGATTTAGCTTTTTTCCCTATGAATAACATTGGGGTCAACCATCATTTTTACCAGCCAGGCCGTGGCAACCCTAACCACACCACCAGGCCCAGCTGCGGTTAAACCATACGCTCCGCCACTGCCTCATACACACACACTACTAGCCTGGCTGCACCAGCCACCAGCAAAAGTACAGTTTACACAGGCTGTGGGCAGAGAGATGCAAGGGCTGTGTGAAAGTTTCCACCCAAACTTACTGCAGAACATGAGATTTACTGTCATAGTATTTAGGAGGGAGTCAAAAATTTGCCAAAGTTGCAAACTGGAAAGATACTGAATAAAAAGAAAAAAAAACACAAATAATAAATGAAACCAATTGAAAATGGTCCCTGTACATCTCTGTAAAATGTTGGTGGCTCTTTAAATCTGGGGGGGCCCCACCAGAAGGGCCACTACTCTTACTAACCGAATACGTCAGTATCACTGTGCGGCAATGCTGGGGAATATGACAGAAAGTGGAAAGTAGGTATTGAACGCAGGAAGAACCAAATACTCCACACGGTTTAGTGGGGCTATCGCTGTCAGTCTTACGTTTTGCGTGTTTTTTTTTTTTCCAGTGATCTAATAAAAGTATTCCTGTTTACGTGACGCATGTTCTAGCTATCCCGCGCTCACCTGCACTTGCATCAGCGCTGTCTCTTTCTTTTCTTCCATGCCGGTAATCATTGCAGCGGGGACACGCGTAGCTCACTCCTTATACAACACTCTCCCCTGCTTATGCAACTGAGCTGTATGCGAATGCTTCAATACTTTTCCCGCCGGTTCAAGTTGCATAACTAGGAATAACAGGGCGGAAGTGACGCTGGTGTAAACGTGAAGTCTTATTGGAGGAGAGGTTGTTTATAAGTGACAGTCGGGAAGAAGGGTTTTTTTTTGTCAGCTGGTGCCATAATTCTGCTAAGGAGCCGTAGCAACGAGTGAATGAAAAATCCCCCCATCACACACAAATTACCCACCTGTTTTTCAATCCTTCCCTTCTATCGTCTCAAAAGCCATGACTATTTTGCGAAATAAATGTTAATGCATGGTGCTTGGTCATTCGTGTCACGTGGTTCACTAAAAAAGAATAATGGACCCCCTGTGGTAAAATATGAGCTACTTGACTCTCCTACTTACGCAACTGGGTGTAGTTACTACCTTCAATACTTTTTCGCTGGTTCATGTTGCATAACCTCTGTCGATACTTGTCATTCTTTTTACACAATATTGACAAAAGACACTCATGCATGCTCTCATCCTATCCTGACTAGATTACTGTAACCTTCTACTAACTGCCCCCCCTAAAGGGCACCTATCGGGAAAAACAGTTACCCCCAACCAAATGTGCGGGCTGATAGAGCCCGCATTCCAGTTGGGGGTAGGGTTGCCACCTTTTCCTGTGGTTGAACCCGGACAGGGGGGCGGGTCCATGACATTGGTTGGCGGAGCTATGACAACCCCATTCGCCGATTTGCTGATCGTTGCGTCAATCAAGCTAATTCCGCCTGGTTTTCCTTATTTGGAAAACAGGGCAGGAAGTATTGACAGGCAGCCCTTCAAAATACCGGGCTGTCCGGGTCAAAACCGGACAGGTGGCAACCCTAGTTGGGGGTACTGGTGTTTTTTTTTTTTTTTTTTTAAATGCCCCCGCCAGCGCACATGTGCATTAAGAAAAGTGGCCCCAACACTGACCGCTTTTCTTAATGCACATGCGCATGACGTCACGTGCGCGCCAATGTGCATGCGCAGAGACTGTCATGGCGGCTCACACCGGGAGCTCCCTCCCGGTGCGAGGGCGCTGGCGGGGAGCATTTAAAAAAAAAAACCACCAATACCCCCAACCGGAATGCGGGGTCTATCAGCCCGCAGATTTGGTTGGGGGTAACTGTTTTTCCCCGATAGGTGCCCTTTAACTCCAATCTCTCCCCTCTACAGTCTGTATTAAACACTGCTGCCAGAATGATCCTCCTCTCATCCAAAAGGGTACATGGCCCTCACCTGCTGAAGTCCTTATCATGGCTTCCTATAAAACAAAGAATAACTTATTAACTCCTCCTCATAAACTTCAATGCCTTTCATTCCTCTGCACCTAACTATATCTCATCTCTTGTCTCTCTATATGTTCCTGGCCAAAACCTCCGCTCCTCTCAGAGTAATCTCTTGGTTGCACCCCCCCCCCCTCTACTACTGCTGTTTCCTGTATCAATTAAAATCATCTTTACAAAAGTGTGTCATATTTAGGGTTGCCACCCAGCCGGTATTTTACCGGCCTAGCCGGTAAAACACCAGCCAAGGCCGGGGCCGGTATTACAAATTTACCGGCAATGTAGCTGCCGGTAAATTTGTAATACCCATTAAAAAAGGCCCTTGCCTTGCCTGAAATCCTCCGAAAACTTACCTTTCTCGCGTCTTCGGATGATCGCTCGCCGTGGCTCCGCCCCTTTTGCGGCACGTCACGTCCCTTTTTGCGTCACGCCACGCCCCTTTTTGGCCCCGCCCCCAAACTGCCGGTATTTTATTTTGCAAAAGGTGGCAACCCTAGTCATATTACCCCACGCTTAACGCATTTCGTGGCATCCCACCACTTCCTCAGAAGCATAAGGGTACATAGTGTCTTGACCCCACATTATAACCTCTCAAAAACTCCACCCTCACAACCATTAACCTGTTCATCACCAAGGTGGATCAATTAGATATAAAGAATATATAAAGGAAAATTTTGAATTATCCACAACGAACCACCAAAAATAATAACCACCAAGTGTATCATCTCACCATATGTTACAAATAGATTATTCACATATCATAAAATAAAACTAAAACATCCCACAAGAAAACTGAACCATTATAAAATCATAATGACACAATGTAGCACTTCAAAATTTAAATACAAAAATAAAGGTATAGTAACAATATATTCTCAACAATGTAGCGCATTTAGAGGAACCATATCTCTAAGTTAAATAAATTGTAACATATACCCAACAAAGGAAAAGATGGAAAAAGGGAGGAAGGAGGAGGGATGGGGTTTAAATTGAGTTATTCACAAAATCAAGCTAATTCCCATTCTCTATTGAGTCCTCCATAGTTTTCTGTAGCTTTGAGTCGGTATATCCAAAAAGCCTCTAACCTCCTTAATTTTAAATCCAAATCTCCTTTTCTAATTTCTCTGCGGTCTATAATTTGAAAATTTATACATGTTTCTCCATGATGTTTCTCTGCCAAATGCTTGGCTATAGCAGATTTCAAATCTAAACGTGTTAAAGGAAAACTATACCCCGAAAATGAATTTTTGAGCAACAGATATCAAATCAAGTGACATATTAAAGAATCTTACCTACCTGCTATATTTATTTAAGTAAATATTGCCCTTTTACATCTCTTGCCTTGAACCACCATTTCATGATGGTCTGTGTGCTGCCTCAGAGATCACCTGACCAGAAATATTTAAACTCTTAACTGTAAAGGGAATAAGTGTTGAAGCAAAAGACACAACTCTGTCTGTTAATTGACTCATGTGACCTAACTTTATAGTTTGTTTGGTATGTTTGTGTGCACCGTTGGATCCTAGGATCCCAGGAGGCTGTCCTTATTTTTTAAAATGGCTATTTTCTATTTATGATTACCCAATGGCACATGCTACTAAAAAAGTGTATTTTTATGAAAATGGTTTATTTACATGAAGCAGGGTTTTACCTATGAGCTGTTTTATGCAATATCTGTTTATAGAGACCTACATTGTTCCGGGGGTATAGTTTTCCTTTAAAGCCGATAGATGTTCCAAGATGCGGGTACTGCCCATTCTTATTGGATACCACATTTACAAGTGGCCAAGTAAATGATTCTCTTGGACATACAATTAAAGTATTGGCCAATTGTGAATGAAGTACCTGTAACAGAACTCTGAAATTCTTTAGAAACTTCAATAAAGGAATATGTTTTACACCTAGTGCGTCCGCACTTATATGTACCTTTATATTTCAACCAAGTGTTCTGATCATTCTGTCCTTTTGGTATGTATAAACTTTTAGAAATGTGGGCCGCTATGTTTTTACCCCTTTTATACACAAATGATGGCGTTCTGTCAAGAATTTTCTCCAAAACAGTGTCCTGTAAAAGAACTCCCCAGTACCTATTGATACTTCTTCGAATATGGTGTATATCCTTACTATAGGTTGTACAATAATGAATTTTGGAAGAAGTTGTAGTTTCCATACAATTTGATTGAACAACATTAAGTTTGTGCCTATAATTTAACAATTTTGTAAGTTCTGAACTGACAGCTTTCTCATAGGCCATTCTTATAGAGTAAAAATCATACCCTCTATCCACGAAGCGATCCCACAGCTGCATTGCTTGTTCGTTAAAGGAGTCCCAGACTCCCAGGTCGAACAAACCCAGCGTATTCTAATGAATTGGCCTACTGGGATACCTCGTACACATGACCCTGGATGACTGCTGTGCGCATGAAGCAAAGTATTGTGGGTGGTTGCCTTAAGGTATAAAGTGGTATTAATCTTATACCCATCAATTTGAAAAATAAGATCCAAAAAAGGAATTTCTATTCTACTTGTTTCATACGTGAAATTAATGCACTCCACCATTTAATTACAGTAAGTCATAAATAAATCAATTGAGACATCGCCTCCATCCCATATGCCTATACAATCATCAATGTATCTATAGAACCTTATAATTTTGTGTCTGAAAGGGTTCTTATCACCAAAAATGAAAGTCCTTTCCCACCAGCCCATAACCAAATCGGCATAGGTCGGTGCGAAAGAAGCACCCATTGGGGCCCCATGTTGTTGCAAGTAAAACTGATTATTTAATAAAAAATAGAGTGTAATAAAAATGCAATGCCTTCAATCAAAAATTCATTCAGCTCAGGGGGAAACTTCCTAGCAGTTGTCAATCAAAAGCAGATCTCATGATCAATTGATGAATATAAGGACACAAGATCCATCAAGAACCACATATATGTTGATTTCCACTTCACATCAGACATTTTATTTATATACATTGTTGTGTCCCAAAGATATGTTGGAAGATTCATCACTAATGGTAATAAAAGTGAATCTATGTATTTAAACAAATTCTCAGTCAATGAGCCTATGCTAGCCACTATGGGGCGTCCCTTCACATTTTCCAGGGATCTGTGCACCTTTGGAAGCACGTGGAATATAGATATCACAGGGTTCTCACAAAAAATATAATCATATTCCTTCTGATTGATAACTCCTAATAGTAGGGTCTGAGTCTAAAACCCTATATGTAATTTGATCAGTTAATTACCGCATAATTTCTAATTCATATGTACCCGCATCCAGCACTACGACTGATCTGCCCTTATCCGCACTCTTAACCACTATATCTCTATTTTTACTAAGGTTACGCAGAGCTTTATACTCGCCGATACTCAAGTTGTTTTTGTTGATATAAACGAGATACAGGTCTTTTACTGCATTTCAAATCCGATGACTCAATATCTTTTAATACCAATTTCTGGAATAAATCTATAAAATTACTTTTAGATTGTACAGGATAGAAGCTAGAGTACCTTTTTAAATTAGTGTGAAATATCTGAACTTCTATCCTGTACAATCTAAAAGTTATTTTATAGATTTATTCCAGAAATTGGTATTAAAAGATATTGAGTCATTGGATTTGAAATGCAGTAAAAGACCTCTATCTCTATTATATCAACAAAAAAACTTGAGTATCGGTGAGTATAAAGCTTTGCGTGATGAATGGTGGCTTACTGAAGTGTGTCTAAAAATTAATACACCCTTGTGGTAAACATACCTGCCACCTGTCCTGTTTTGAGAGGGACAGTGCCACTTTTGACAGCTCAACTTGTAGTCCTTCATTTGTACTGAAATGTCCTGACTTTCTCTTTCATCTCCTACACTGAACAACCAGAAAAAGATACAAAGTTTCTAACTTAATTGGCTTTTGGCAGAGAACCCAGAACAGCCACCAGGTGCACTAAGATACTTTTGTAACAATTTTGAGGTAAGTAATTGTAACAATTAAGATAAGCAGGTCTCTTGGGAGAAGCTAGACTCACATCTTAAAGTGCAATTCACCTTCATTAGCAAAACTGTAATAACTGAAAAAAACACAGAAATATGTTCAAACTTTCATAATCTGCCAAATTTTGTAAAATGAACATGGCAATTGGGGGTGTGCCCACAAAAATGGGCATGGTCAAAACAATTTGGTGCACTAAATCTTTTTGTTCCTCTTTTTATTTTCAAAATGTTGGGAGGTAGGGTAAAAGATGAGCATGGAACTCCTTGACTACTTGCTTAAAGAGAACTAAAGCTTAACTAAAGAAGTAGGCTAGAAATGTTGTACATGATGTTTTGTGCTTCTGTACCAGCCCAAGTCAACCACAGGCCTTTAGCAGTAAAGATCTGTGTCTCCCCAGTAGATGCCCCAGTAGCTCCCCATCTTCTTTTCTGCTGATTCACTGATTCACATGCTCTGTGCTGCTGTCACTTACTGAGCTTAGGGACCCACTCCCAAGATACAGTTCACATAGAATAGAAATGTCACAATATAAGGCTGCTTGTCATTAATACAGATAATTACTACATGGCAGCACATAAACCAGTACAGCTAGCATCAGAATTTAATAATCAGTCCTGTAGCATCAGCTTATATTACAGACAAACTTTTTGTAGTATGTGCCTTGGGTAACTCTAAATAGAAAATTGCTGTTTTAAGTACTAAGGTCTGCCCTCTGTGATCATTCAATTCACAGCACACACAAACAAACCAAGGACACACTTAGGGGCAGATTTATCAATGGTCGAATTTCGAAATAAAAAAATTCAAAATTCAACCATGTGAATAGGATGTGAAGTAAAATCCTTCGAAATCGAATTCAAAGGATTTTACCGCAATTTGATTGGTCGAATGATCAAATTTTTTTTTTTATTCAATCAAAATTAAGGAAACCCAATTCGGTAGCCTGGATCTGGTGAACTAGGTGGTCGAATAAAATTTTAAAGGGGAAGTACTTCGACGGTCGAATGATTGAATATTCGAATGAAATTTTATTCAAATCATTCGATCAAATTTACAAAATTCACTGGTCGAAGTGGTCTTCAAAAACATTTGAAAATTTAAATTCTAATGTTTTTTAAAATTCGATCGAACTTCGAATTCTTCGTGTGAATTTTGTAAATCTGCCACAGAATATGATATAAACTACCTGTTGGTTACATATTCATTTTGGGGTATAGTTTTCCTTAATTTGCTCCTTAGGATTTGGCACCTTGCTTAGTAGCTTAGTCCTCATCTGTATTGAAGACATCAGAGTTCTGCTGAACACATACAGTTGTGCTCATAAGTTTAAATACCCTGGCCGAATGTATAATTCCTTAAAGGGCACCTATGGGCCGAAAAAATGTCACCAAGCCGAAGGTTCTGGTAGTTTAAAAAAAAAAAAAAAATTGCCCCCTGCAGGCGCTGGCTTACTTGCACCGGGAGGGAGCTCCCGGTGGTAGTCGCCATGATTTAGGAAGCTCATGCGCAGTATGAAAAGCTGAAATTGTGGCAGCGTTTCATTCGGCTTATGCGCAGGACGTCACATGCGCATACTGCGCATGCACTGTCATGGTGGCTCGCACCGGGAGCTCCCTCCCGGTGCGAGTAAGCCAGCGCCTGCAGGGGGCAATTTTTTTTAAAACTACTAGGACCCCAAACTGGAATGCGGGCTCCATCAGCCCGCACCTTCGGTTTGGGGAAATTTTTTCTGCCCATAGGTGCCCTTTAACCATTTTTCAGAGAATATGAATGATAACACAACATTTTTTCTTTCACTCATGGTTTAACAACTGTGTTTACTCTTTTTAAATCACAATCAATACACAAACTACCCAAATGGCCCTGATCAAAAGTTTACATACCACAGTTCTTAATACCCCCTTTAACATCAATGACAGCTTGAAGTCTTTTGTGGTAGTTGTGGATGAGGCTTTTTATTTTCTCAGACGGTAAAGCTGCCTATTTTTCCTGGCAAAAAGGCTCCAGTTAATATATTTAAATGGAGGGCACTCTTGTTCGCACAATATGCTTAACCTTTATATTCTCAAAAAGGGTGCATTTAGCCCAAAAAGGCCTCCATACTCAGCCTTAAACACATCTAAACAATTCTATATAGGCCTGCACAACAATACAATACACCATGTGGTATGAAAATTTTAACATTTATTCTTTAAAAATCACAGAAAATCCATTATTACTTGGCAAATTCAAAGCATTAATTAGCAACAATATCGTATAGTATATACATACCACAGTAATTTGATCACAAGCAGTATAGCAATTACAGGGAAGCGGATACCCCAGCCAAAAAAAGAGAATTACCCCGACGTTTCGGCTTAGCGCCTTTATCAAGGGGAATTCCTTTGTTGCTAATTAATGCTTTGAATTTGCCAAGTAATAATGGATTTGCTGTGATTTTGAAAGAATAAATGTTCAACTTTTCATACCACATGGTGTATTGTATTTTTGTGCAGGCCTATATAGAATTGTTTAAAAAGCCTCCAGTTACCGTAAATTCTTGGGCTGTCTTGCATGAACTGAACGTTTAAGGTCTCCCCAGAGTGGCTCAATGATATTGAGGTCAGGAGATTGAGATGGCCACCCTAGAACCTTCCCTTACTTTGCTGTAGCCAATGACAGGTGTTTTGGATTGTCATGTTGGAATGTCCAAGTATGTCCCATGTGCAGCTTCCGGGCTGATGAATGCAAATTTTCCTCCAGTATTTTTTGTATTTCACCTGGTTATTTGTGTGTTTTTCTTTGCATCCTGAACAATTTTTCTGGCAGTTGGGGCGGAAATTTTAGTTGGTCTACCTGACCTTGGTTCGGTTTCATCAGAACCCCTAATTTTCCACTTCTTAATTGGAGTTTGAACACTGCTGATTGGCATTCTCAATTTTTTTTGATATTTTCTTATACATGTTTTATAGAGTTCAACCACCTTTTTCCGCAGATCCTGACAATTCTTGGCTACCTTTAATAGCCATTCTAACCCTTTTGTGTCAAGTTGTGTGCATTTTATCAGGCCAAATACCAGGGTATGTAAACTTTTGATCAGGGTCATTTGGGTAGTTTGTGTAGTGATTATGATTTAAAAAGAGTAACCACCATTGTTTGACAATAAATTGCTTCAGCCAACCACTAGCCATGAGTGAAAGAAAAGTTTGTGTTATCATTCATATTCTCTGACAAATGGTTAAGAAATCATAAATTTTGTACAATGCTTTTGTGCCCATGACTATTAGTGTTTTTTGGACTAGTCACCCAGACACAAAAATCTGTATAATAAAATCCCTTTTCAAATTAAACATGAAATCCAATTTCTATTTTTATTCAAGCATTCATAGCTATTGTAAGCTCATTTAAAAATCTCCGCTGACAATTACTTTCACTTTCCACTCAGCACTTCCTAGATGTCACTGCCCTCCACACATTCCCCCATTCTCTTCACTGTTTAATTGTGTTGCCAGGGCATGGGGATGGATATATATAAAAGATATATATAAAATATAATGCTTGCCTTTATAACAGTGTCCACAAAATGGCTCCTGCCTGATTGCTATAATTTTGAATTCCCAGACTGAAGGAAACAAGAATCAAATAATTTATATAGTGTACATAAAGTTCATTTTGCTTGACTAATGTGATAAAATAGGATTTATTTCTTTTGGGTGATGGGTCCCCTTTAATGGTACTCAATCTGACTGGATACATCCAAAGAATATAGCCTGCTTAAATAGTGGATTGCATATCGGAACTTCTGCTTAAATTGTGGATTGCATATTGCACTAGTCAACCTGACTGGATAAAGCATGTAGCCTATGAGAAGGGAATGGTGTTTTCACAATATACAGTCTGATACAGGACTGGACTGAGAATCAAAATAGGCCCTGGCATTTCAGGTACACAGAGGCCCAATCAGCCCACTTAGAGGCCCAAACAGTCCCCACCAGCCCACTAAATACTGACTTTCTATGGCACCTTATAGCAGCCCATCTGGCATTTGCCCTAACCCACATATTGCCAGTCCAGGCCACATATTGCCAGTCCAGGCCTGGTCTGATAGATGCATATTTCAACTGCTGCTTAACTAGTGGACTGCATATTGCATAGGGTTTCATAAGTTTTCCTTCAAGGTCTCACATAGGGTTTGGGGAGTCAATAAGACTAGGACCAATGTTTCACATTTGAGGGCTTGTTACTGTGTGAAGTAGTTGTACCAAAGGAGGTTAATAAGAAACTAAATCAACAAGTTTAAACCAAAACTCTTGGCCATTGCCAAACATATCAGAAAGTAAGAAGCGAGGGCCTCCTCTTAAGGAGGGAAGTCCTGTGTCCCCTAAGCGACTGAAGAGAAAGAGATTTAATGGTGAGTATCACAAAATCTCCTTTTCTACATTGTCAGCTTGGGGGACACAGGAGACGGGGGGACGTGTCCCTATGCAGTAGAAATGACTGCAGCCTAAAGAACATTCCAGCCAAAGCGTGTGTGCACGATAATGCACTAATACTTATCTAGCTGAGGCAATTGGAAATAGAAAAACTGTTTTCCAAGTAACACACTGCAAGGATACTGATGCCATGAGCTCAAATGATAGAAGTTGAAGAGCATTTAAAACTAATTTTAAGTCCCAGGTTGCAACTGGTGCACAGAAGGGAGAAGCCACATGAGCCACCCCTTGTATAAATGTTTTAACATCCAGTAAAATGGCTAACCATTTTTGAAAAAGCACTGACAAAGCGGATAGCTGTGATTTAAGTGATCCAAGAGAGAGACCTTTGGAAAGACCCTCCTGTAGGAAGCCTAGAAGGCTAGGTATTGCGAGAACTTCAAAATTCCTTTCTCGATCCCTGCACCACTGATAGTAGGTAGACTACATTCTGTGATGTGTCTTTGTAGAAACCTATTTTCTTGATGCCTTCATTGTGCTCACCACTGAATTGGAAAAACCTTTCTTTTTTAGGATTTGGGTCTCAAGAGCCACCAGTCAAGTTGAGCCTGGTTGGATTGGGATGTCCAATTAGCCCTTATTGCAAAAGATCCGGCTGTGCAGGGAGTGTCCACAGATCTATTGACAGGTTTAGACCAAGTTCGCCTGGGCCACTTCGGAGCTATCAGAATGAGGGTGGTTTGTTCCCTCTGAAGCTTTTTGATTGTTCTGGGCACTAGGGGTAGCAGAGGAAAAGCTTATGCTAGATGGAAATTCCAGGGAGAAGTCAGTGCATCTGGGGCCTTTGACAGAGGATCTCAGTAATGAGCAAAGAAAAGCTGCACTTTTCAGTTGTGCCTTGTTGCCATGAGGTAATCCCCACATTTGTGTTATCTGGTCTAAGACTTCCTCTACCAGTGATCATTCTCCTGGATCCAATGTTTGCCGACTGAGAAAGTCTGCTTCCCAGTTCTTTAAGCCCAGAATGTAGATGGCGGATAGCTGAGTGTGATTTGCATCCGCCCGTTTCAATATTAATATTATATATATTATATCAATATTAACTGTGGAGTTGTCCAATTACCAATTGCTCTGATAGGTCTCTTTGCCAATGTCGAAGGCCCAATCGGATAGCTCGTATTTCGAGAAGATTGATCTGCAAGAGATTTTCTTCTTCCATTGACCTTGTGCTGTGCGACCTTCTAGTACTGCTCCCCAACCGAAAACACTAGCATCTGTCGACAATGAGGTTCTCCTAGATATCACCCTTTGGAGAAATATTGGGTCTGTAACCACCATAGAAAGGAAGACCGGGTTTTGTGTGATTACGAATCTTCTGGAATAGGGATTTCCATTTCCAAGCTGCTAGGATGTTCCATTGAAGCTCTCTGAGGTAGTGTTGTGCAAATGGCATTGCTTATATTGTGAAAACCATGGCCCCCAGAACCTTCATGCAGAACCTGGCTGAATGACTTGTTTTCACCAGTAAGGCCCTGACCAATGATTGTATGTTCCAGATTTTTTCTTGAGGAAGAGATATTCTCTGAGTTAGCATATTGAACTGCATTCCTAGAAAAATAATGGATTGGCTTGGACATAGGGATGACTTCCCCAAACTGAGACACCAACCTAGATTCTTTAACTGGGACAAGGTGATGTTGAGAAAATCTTGAGCCTCCGCTAATGAAGGCACCTTGAAAAACAGATCATCGAGATTTGGGGTTACTGAAACCCCTGTGCTTCTGATCAAAGCTGTGGTTACCGCCATTATCTTGGTAAAGACTCTCGGTTCTGATGTCAGACCAAAGGGTAGTAATGTGAATTGGTAATGATGGTTTTGAAAGGCAAAACACAAGAACTTCTGATGGGGAGGGAAAATTGGAATGTGCAGGTATGCGTCCTTGATATCGCGGGAGCTCAGGAACTGACATAAAAAAGTGTCTGGGAGGGATGGAAGAAAACTCCAGATGATAACCTTGCATGACCACCTTGTGAACCCAAGAGTCTTGTGTGGTTAAAAGTACCATCGTTAAACTCCCAGAGGCAGAAAGCCTGGCGGCCAGTATGTCCCGTCATGCTGAAGTGGACTTTTCAGTCGGTCTGGAGAAAGGCTTATGGTTCTGCCAGGAAGACTTGGGCTTGCTACCAGTTTATCTAATAACATGGGAAAGCCCCCGGATTAATTTGATCTCCTTGAGCTGCCACTGTCTCTCCCTGTGAGAGCTGATCCACCTGAGGATGAACAGGCCCTGGGATTTCTTATTTTTTTTCAGTAGGCTTACATTTAGAGCACATTGGTTCCTTATGATGGCAGCCTTTTATGACATTTGCAACACGCTACAAGTTGTCCCCCTAGGGTAAAGGCCCTCACTAGTTTCTTCAGTCCGACCAATCTGTCAAAATATCGTACGGTTAGTGGGATACAAACGATCGTACATCTTACGATTTTTCGTCCAACATTGGTCTGAAGATTGATCAGCCAGGTTAGAAAATCTTTATCGGTCCCCAGGCAATCTACCCATGTTTGCAGGGCAAGCAGGCTGCGATCCTTAAGTGGTCTTTTTAGTTGATGGACACATCGGACATTTAAACAATCGTTTTGAGGCAATCGTGGTCTCACGATAACCATTGGATCTTTCAAAAATCTTTACGTCTATGGCCAGCTTAAGGCATATCGGAGGGTTGGCATACTCCAGTTTGTCTCCTGGCCTGTCTTCCTCCTCCTCCTCGAAGAGACTTCAGGCTGGATGGTCCATGCTAACAGCACACCAGACCCCAGGGACTATTCCCAAGTTGGAAGATGTCCAACAGACTACATACTCAGTGTAGGAGTCTTGACCTTCTCCTGAAAAGGAAATTAAAAAATAATCTTCAGACAAAAGAGCAATATGTTATTCTATAGAAGATAAGGCACAGTGCTCAAAAGTATTAATAATATAGTCACTATATGGATATAAGTGAATACAAGTAAATAATGAGAGGATATACTCACAGTTCACTACAGTCCATGGGCGCAATAATTAGCAAAAACTGAAAATAATATCCAAAAATAGTTAAAAATTCAATACATTTATTGAGACACAAGAAAAATGGCCTGACGCATTTCGTGCCTATTGGAGCACTTACTCATAGGCTACTGAATATTTCTCCAAACAATCTATTTAAAGGAGTTACATCCAATCAACCCTGAACATTTAGCCAATTTAGAGGGACCTTGTACTAGACTAGGGGCCAATAGATTACCCACCATACGTGTACGTCGGGACACTATTTTATATCCCCTGTCTAAAATAGTACTGAGGACTGGATGTTGTTATACAAACTACTGCTCTCCCAACTTAGATTTATGGTTATTTGGTGACTTTTTCCGTTAAGCTTATATTACCTCACTTGAGTGAATAACTGTATATATTGTGAGTGCCTGTCTCTCTTACTTCCCCCCCCTTTTTTCTTCTTTTAGATACTTGTAATTATCCATATGTAAATGGACACTAGTGTGTCTGATTGTATTAACTCTGTGATTGGTTGTGATGTATTTCATCTTGATTGGATGTAACTCCTTTAAATAGATTGTCTGGAGAAATATTCAGTAGCCTATGAGTAAGTGCCCCAATAGGCACTAAACACGTCAGGCCATTTTTTTGTATGCCTCAATAAATGTATTGAATTTTTAACTATTTTTGGATATTATTTACTTAGGAGGAGGTATTCCAAATTTTCAGTTTTTGCTAAAAGAACAATATGTCCTACCTGCTAGGACACAAAAAAAAAAACTAATTAGGCTCCAACAACTAGAGTGGAGGAGTGAGTTGTTCTTTTGTTGTGTCCTGCGTCCTAGTTATACCAGCTATACCCCACTGTCTCCTGTGTCCCCCAAGCTGACAATGGAGAAATGCATCTTGTCAAGAGCCCTGGTGTTTAAAGGGTTAATGCAATCATTTAGAAAGGACCGGTCTTTGTCACTAGAATAAACCTGAAAAAACTCACATCATACTGCCCCCCCTGTACCTGTGCCAGCAGCCATCCATCATACTGCCCCCTGTACCTGTGCCAGCAGC
>CM044436.1:26309915-26379212 GCA_024363595.1 Xenopus borealis | reverse complement strand
CACACAAGCCCAGCATCCATCATACTGCCCCTGGCCCCAATCTTAACCTGTGCCAGCAGCTAAAAATAAATCAGATAATTTGGACCCAAGTATCTATGTACCTGTGCCAGCCCAGCAGCAAAAATATGGCCCCAAATCTGTACCTGGCTGTGCCAGCACTTCCCAGTACAGAATTCAATCTTCGGTGCAAACTGTATGCAAGCGCTGTGCCACACCAAAGCACCAAGCCGACACCTCTCTGCCGTGTCGTGTCAGTGATGTCATTGCTGTGCACACGCAAGAAGAGCTGCGCCAACTTACAGTGCTTAAGCTGTTGTACTAAGTAGCCGGCAAGAGGGAGGAAGAGAGGGCAAGGTGAGGGCGAGGCAGGAGGTTCCGGCCAGCGGCCCAAGTGCCATAACTATAGAAATTAATCATCGCTTTAAAATAAAATGAAAAGAAAAATTAAAAAAAAAAATAAATAAATAAAATCCTTTTAAACTGCGCCCCTGAATGATGGTGCCCTAGACAGCCGCCTACTCCTAATTCCGGCCCTGGTAGCAGTACAACCAGTTTTTTAGCCAGTTTTACACAAGTCATTAATATAAAGCAATAAGTATTAGAATAAATTGGAGCTCGAAATGAAATGAGACAAGAAACTTTGACATATTTGAGACATTAGAGCAACTACTCACTTTGTATTAGTCTACGGATTCTGGTTATATCATGGTAACTGTAGAATAGGAGGCAGTGGGATACCTCACCATCTCAGCCAGCTCTCCCTGACTCCTGGTAATATCCCTCCACAGACTTCGGCAGAGAGGCATGAATGACATACCTCATATTTGGCTTATCAATTCCCATTCCAAAGGCAATGGTAGCACAAATTACCTGCATCAATGGCAAAAACATTTCTTTTAAGTGACACTGGAATGGAAAAAAAGTTACTAAATTCTAGGAGCTACCAGCAAAGCCAAGCCTTATTAACAAGTAAATAAATGAAAATAAAAAATCATCAACAATAAATAATGTATAAATAAATGTGTAAGAGTGAGAGAGCTGACATCTGTTGGAGTCCTTCTTCAAAAGCCTATTGGTAAGAACATTTTCTAAATTTCAAATTTATGTATTGTATTCCTTAATTATACTCTTGTTTGTGCAGCTAAACACATATACAGTAGAACTTCCATTTTAAGTTTTTCAGGGGAACAGAAAAAAAAAATGTAAAATTCAGGAAAATGTAAAACCAGGGAAACGTGTTATGCATAATATATAGGTGGGACCACAAAACAACAATGTAAAATGAGGGGTGAAAAAATCAGGGGATATTTCACTGTAACTTGTCCCTCACTTCAAGTGTATATAGTGAATAAAGTACCCCCCCCTCTTGTAAAATATAAGGATATTATAAGTTACCGAGGAGTTTCATGACCATATAAAAACACGAGGCCGAAGGCCGAGTGTTTTTATACAGGTCATGGAACTCCGAGGTAACTTCTAATATCCTCATATTTTGCAACTGGGGGTACTTTATTTATTATAATACACAAGTTTCCGTCAGTCATGTGACAGAAATGACATCAGAACTCACCGTTTATAACTGATGACATCAGAACTCACCGTTTATAAGGATATAATTTACAAGATATTTACGGCTTTTGTGTATTATATAAGATATATTTCACAGCTCAGGTCAGCAGAAACTATGCCTGAAAGCATGAACAAATAAAATCTCTCTGCTGACCTGAACTTGTGCTGTAAATATTTTCCATTGGTAAGAACAGTATGATATCTTGCCAACATATGAGGGTAGCCAAATATGGATAGCCAAAAATGTACTAAACTTTAGGTAAAGAACCTAGACAACCAGGAGTTTGCATTATTCAGTTAAAACATCAAGTTGTAAGCCAACAATATTCTCTCTGTACCAGTTTACAGATAAGATGGTAAATACTTTGAGGACAACAAAACTATTGATCAAATGGAAGGCAGATGGCAGCAAAACACAGAAAGTGTATTTGCTTAAAACTTCAGATTGTGGGACTGATTTACTAAAAAGCACAAAAATCCAGCAATTTTTTTGTTCACAATGCAATATTCCTTCCCTACATTGTAACAACCACTTGCAAAATACAAACATTTGCTTCTGTTGCATACAAATGGGAAAAACTGCATCTGCAAGGAAAAGAACAACATGTAGGCATACATTTACTTGTCTTTAAACTATGTGCACTTTCAAGAGGTGCAACATAAAAGAGAGCTCTGTGCTTATCTCCTGATCAATGCAGCTATAGGGCTCCACTGAGCTGCACCCTATTGTAGTAGATCAGGCACTCAAGGAGCAGTCTTCCAGACAGTCATGTAAAAATTGTAGCTTATTTGATATGCAAGAACACAGGCTTTTTGCTTGTGCACCGAATAAACTAAATTTTTTAGAGATCTGTCTGGAAAATTTCTCTACTACAATAGTTTAGCTGAAGGTTCAGGGAGGCGAACCTGGACCTCTTCCAATACTTGGGGCGTTAGTACCTTGAGACCTAATTTTTTGTATTTATATTTTGGTATTTAAATCAAACCTATTTTAGTGCTTATGGATCATACATGAGCCTTTAGGGCTACTACAAATTGTATATCCTTATGGAAGTGGTTGGTTATTTAATTTGCTATATATGTAACTGATTAATGATCTGTTTGTTAAACTGATGTTATAATAGTGGTAAACACCAGGGGGAATTACACCCCATTGTATTTAAAGTCACATGTACGGATGGTGTTTCTTGCTTGAAAAAGAGTGGAGTGCCACTCGAAAAGTTGCACTTTTTTTTGCTGCTGTCCTGTGATGTAACGATTAAAGACGGTTTTATTTGAATTGGAGTGCTGTCGTTGGATCAAACATGTCAGTTATGGTGAAGCCTTTGTGAACAGGCTTGAGGACGTGCACCCAACTTTGTATGTGGGCTGATAAAGTAAATGCGGTATAACTGGGATTACTGATGTGAACTAAGTTGGAATTGGAAAGATATTTATCTAGTTACAAGTGAGTAAGATCATAGATACATTGTATATCCTTATGGAAGTGGTTGGTTATTTAATTTGCTATATATGTAATTTATTATTATGTTATAATAGGGGTAAACACCAGGGGGCATTACACCCCATTGTATTTAAAGTCACATGTAAGGATGGTGTTTCTTGCTTGAAAAAGAGCGGAGTGCCACTCTAAACGTTGCACTTTTTTTTGCTGCTGTCCTGTGATGTAATGATTAAAGAAGGTTTTATTTGAATTGGAGTGCTGTCGTTGGATCAAACTACTATATTGTAGACAGAAATTATTGAATGGATAATTTTGCAGGTTTGTGAGGAGATTATTGCTGGAGTATTTTGTTTAATGAAGATGGGAAAGTATAAAAGTTGAATGAGTATTTTAAGCAATCTCAAGCTCTAGTTATGTTACAGAATTGCATGTGGTCCAAAACAGACCACATGCTTCCAATTTATAGTATTTAATGATAAGGAATACAAAATAATGCATGTAACAAAAATAGAAGGAATGGGTCTACAGTTAAAGGACAAACAAATCAACCCTTCTTTTATGTAGGTAGATGTGAAAAGAATGCCAACAGATTTCCTTCGAAAGTTGGTGCAATACTTGGCAATCATCTTGGTTTATCCACTTGTGCTTTACATAATCTCTGTTGGAGTCGGCAAGTCCTGCATGATATGCAAGAGCAGCAAGGACCTCCTTCTGCAGAGTATCTGCCATTGTATCACATTCGTGCCGGGACAGACAATAAATGATTCCAGAATCATCTCACATAGCTATAAATCAGTATTTCAGATTTCTCTACGTTTGCATTGTAGTTTTATGCAATGTATAAATAGTCTACACATTCAGCTTAATTTACCAACACATAATAGGATAGGACATTCAACAAATTACAAGCAAAATCTGATAGATTTGCCAATGACCATCAGGACCAAAAAAACATTGTTATTACTGTTGCATGCATAACAAATGCGTATGGGGTGCATATAAGGGCCTCTGTTGTACGAAGCATTTTATATCTGCCCTGTTGCACATAACAGCTTTAGACAAGCACACCAAATATATTGTATAATTACAGTTAGAGCAGAACACATTGGGTGATGTTTCTTGATCCAATCAACACAGTCCAATGCCACCCTCTTGGTATTTTAGGTTGTCTCGGTTAAAGCTCATTGTAAATCTAAACAAAGAACTCAGATACAGTTGAGACTCCTCTGTAATTAGTAGAGTGTAAGCCTACAACTCAGTAAAGAGACAGCTTACAATGTTGCAGGGCAAACTTACATTTGGGGTTTGGTCATCTTTAATTGGTTAAGAATGTCCTTCTTTACTCGGGGGATTGCAGTTGCTGTGAGAGCCATCATTGGTACAGAATTTCTGCCGCAACACATTTATGTGCTTGTAGTCTGGGCGGAAATCATGGCCCCACTGAAACAGATTACAATGCAACATAATACATGAAAGCTCTTACAAGCAACAATATTTAAAAAAAAAAAAAAAGAGCATAATGACAAACCGTGCCAGCAACTGATGCTCGTA
The DNA here is from genome assembly GCA_024363595.1 of Xenopus borealis. Lineage (NCBI taxonomy): Eukaryota > Metazoa > Chordata > Amphibia > Anura > Pipidae > Xenopus > Xenopus borealis. The sequence continues at coordinate 26,374,648 of CM044436.1, read as the reverse complement.
TAAATTTTGCATGGTTGATATTAGCCTGGTAGGTACTCGCACAGACCTATGTATCAGGAGAAAATAAGATTCAATAATAAAATATAAACTGCCTACACATCTACCAATAATAGCAACTCAAAAAATCCCTCTATAACACAGCCTCATATTCATGCTGCAAAATTCATTTTTAACAGAATGCAGTAACTCACTGCTAGATTTATTACTTCATTAGTAATACATTTATGCAGAAAAATGTACAGGAAGATATGTAAAATAAGTCAAATCATGAATTTCAAGACTCAGAAACAGGTGCTCAAATGCAAACTTTTCCACCACACCTTGTTATTACAGATTTTTGCAGCCTCACAAAGTGTTGTACTGCATAGCAGTGTTGTACTGCAATGATGCCATGTTTTGGCTGATAAGATTGTATGTTTAAAGGGTTTATATAAGCTAAAATAAAATCGGTGGTATAGCTACATAAGTCAGCACAATGCCAATGTTCTCTTAGAAGACTTCATATGCAGAGCCTGAAGCATGCATTCATCTTTTCAGTTGAGTGGATACGTGTATGATAATGAGGAATGCAACTTCCAGTAAGCGACAATCACTGATGATATTCTTTTTCTACTCCCTAGATGGCTCTGACAAATGACAGTTCTCTAAGAAATTCAGAAAAAAATTCCACTGCTTTACATTAAAAGTTAATTGAATGGTCATCTATACCTTTAGATTGATGCAGTCAGTAATAATCTGAAAACATGCAATTGCTAAATCACTAAATAGCCGAAGTTGCCTTGCTGCATAGGGGATGCAGGTTTCAACACAGAAAATTAAAATTTTGGAATTCATGCTATAGGAGATTCAGCTCAAGAAACAAAAATGGCTTATTTGCCAGGGCCCTTATATATGCAAATGTGCATTTTCAGAACCTTTCCTTTCATGCTATATTCTCTTAGGGGCCAATTTACTAAGGGTCGAATTTCGAAGTGGAAAATACTTTGAAATTCGACCATCGAAATTTTTTTGGGGGTCATTTCCGATCGAATATGGGCGTTTGATTGTATCGATCGATTCGATCGAACGATTTTCACCAAAATCCTTCGATTTCTCAGAACTTTTTATTTTTCAGGACACGTTCTGTGAGTCGAAGGATTTTTAAAGGGCCAGTACTTCGAAATTCGAATTTTCGAATTTTAACAATTCAAATCGAATTTTGGGTTATTTGATAGTCGAAGTAGCCAAAAATTACTTAGAGATTCAAATTTTTTAAATTTGAATTTTATTCGAATTTTCACTTCAACCCTATTCTACCCTTAGTAAATCAGCACCTTAATGTTTTTAATGGAGGCATATACACTACATATAACAATGTAAAATTGCTCAGAGTACTCTTCTGAGCACTTTTTGAAATGTTTGAAATATTTTTGGAAAGCAACAGCCTCTAATCAAAAAGCCATAATGAGGGGGGGGCTGTGGGTCTGCCCACCACCAATAAAAAAAATGTTCATGACCAAACCCTGCCTAATCAGGACAAGCAGGGTTTTGGGCCATCCTGCACAACTCTAATCAGAACAGGACAATCTGAAGAATTAATTGGGGTGCAATTAGATGTGATGATGGTAATCTTTAATTAACCCAGCAATTGGTTTTAACAAATCTATTACCCTTTTTTCTTTGGGAATAATTAATTGAGAAGTAAGCCAAATTAATTTTGGCAACACTTCATTGATTCTGGAATCGGTATCAATTAATTGAAATCATTAATGGTCGTGTCACGGTCGGCACCCAATGCCAGAACAAATGCCAAGCACCCTGGTCTTGGCTCATGCTTCACCAGTAGTGTGACCTTCTTTGGCTTCAGGAGGAGCCCTCAGCTACTCAGATGTCACCTGTACTTAAACGAGAGGTACAGGGCAAGAGTTCTAGATAGCAATGGGGCACAACTGTATGGAAAGTCTTTAAGGCCAAAGGTCACGGTACAGGCAGGAGTAGACAGATTCGTAGTTAGACAGGCTGGATTGAGGCAGGCAGATAGCTAGGGTCGTCAGGCAGGCAAAGGGTCAAACCGGGTGATCACGTGCACACTAGGAAGCAGCTGACAGGAAGAGGAGGAGCAGCGCGGCGGGCGTTCCTGCCACACCACTAGACCATCAGTGTGAGTCTTCGTCACATTACCTCACTCTCTAGGGGGGGTGGGCACTGAACCCCCAGGCTTCCCAGGAAATATCAGGTGGAATTGTTTCCTGAGGCGATCAGCCCTAATATCACGGACTGGAACCCAAGAGTTTTTCTCAGAGCCAAATACTGGAGTTTACCTCGCGCCAGGCGAGAATCGAGGAGCTCTTGGATCTCAAATTCTGGCTGACCCTCAAGCAACAATGTGGGAGGAACAGAGAGATGGGGGACATGTGTGGCAGGTTTGAGGAGGGAAACATGAAAAGAGTTAGAGATTTTGAAATTATCAGGAAATTTAAGACGAACAGGCAACGGATTAATAATTTCAACAATAGGATATGGACCAATGAATATAGGTCCCAATTTGAGCAAAGGGACTTTCAGCTTAATGTTTTTAGTGGATAACCAAACGGAATCACCAACCTGGTTATTGGGAGCCGCCCTCTTCTGAATAGCTGTAGCAGCGGAAAGAGAGTCATGCACACCAGACCAAATCTTAGCAAACTGACCAATAGTAGAGTTGACAGAAGGGACAGGGGACAAAGAACCAGAAAAAGAAAATGCTTTGGGGTGTAAACCATAAACAGTAAAAAACAGAGATTGACCAGTAGAGGAATGTGTTGAGTTATTATAAGCAAATTCTGCCCAGGGTAACAGAGCAGACCAAGAGGATTGATTATCAGAAACTTAACACCGTAAAAATTGTTCGAGTGATTGATTTACCCTGTCTGACCATTGGTCTGAGGGTGATAAACAGTTTGTTTGTCAATTCTCTCCAGAATTGAGAAAAAACTGTACCCCTCTATCCGAAACAATATTAACAGGGAAACCATGTAACTTAAAAATATGAGAAACAAATAATTCCGCCAAGGTTTTAGCGGGAGGGAGGTGTGGGAGAGGAATGAAGTGACTCATTTTGCTAAACCTATCCACCACTACCCAGATTACCGTCTTCCCCTGGGAGGGAGGAAGATCAACTATAAAATCCATCGAAAGATGGGATCGGGGATAGGTAGTGGCATCAGCAACCCCTGAGACAAGGTCTCTTTAACATCCTGCCTAAGATAAGGCCACCAAACGTTACGAGACAAAAGAGACACTGTTTTGGAAATATCAGGGTGTCCCGCCATTCTGGAGTTATGTGCCACATCCAAAACCAGTTCCCTAAGATCCTCATTAACAAATAACTTCCCAGGGGGAGTTTCCCTAGGGGCGGACGACTGGGCAGCAGATAATAATGTGGCAAGATCTGCCCCCAGAGCTGCCAAAATTAATTCACTGGGAATAATGGGGGTGTTCACACCAGGTTCAGAGGGTTGGGATTCAAAACTGCGGGAGAGGGCATCAGCCATAGAGTTCTTAGACCCGGGTCTAAAGGTAAGGGTAAAATTGAATTGGGAGAAAAATAAGGCCCATCTGGCCTGTCTGGGATTCAATAGCTTGCCAGATTCCATCTACAGTAAATTTTTATGGTCGGTATGGCCGTTATCTGATGCTTAGCCCCCCTCCAACAAATGTCGCCATTCCTCAAAGGCCCATTTAACAGCCTTTGAGAAAGGACAGCCCCTGCTCCCACCTCAGAGGTGTTCACTTGTCAGGATCGCGCCGCCCGGAGGCTTACCTGCAGCTCCGGGCAGCGCGTCCTCTCTTCTCCGGCGTCGCTCCCACAATGGCGGCGCCCATAGCCACCACGTGGGTAGCGGCACCGGCGTAATGATGTCATGGCGCTGCAGGGCGCTGATGTCACGCGTCTGTGCCGTTTTGGCGCCAAATTTAAATATTTAAAGGCGCATTGGACGCCATTATGGCGCCCAATTATAGGAATTGTTTGCTATCATTCCTGGGTGTTATTTTAATCCTGTTTTGACCTTTTGCTTGGATATTGTATTGCTTTTGCTATTATAAACCTTTTGCCTGCTTGATCCTTGCCTGTACCACGCTATTGGAACCTTAACCCCTAAGCTTCCTCCTTGGTCCCTACTACTTCCCTAGGGTGCCTACTAGGCCTACCCTGACACCACTTCAACAATGAAAGGGAGAGTAGTGTCAGGATGACGAAGAATGGGGGCAGACACAAATTCTTTTTTAAGAAATTCAAAGCCTTGAATGGCCTCAGGGGACCATATGCTCAGATCTGCACCCTTCTTGGTTAAATCAGTAAGAGGAGCCACAATCAAAGAGAAACTTTTAATAAATTTCCTGTAGTAATTTGCAAAGCCCAAGAATCTCTGAATTGCCCACAAGGACAAAAGTTGAGCCCACTACAGAATAACTCTAACCTTTTCAGAATCCATTTCTAAACCCGTGTTAGAAATGGTGAACTCCACGAAATGGATAGAAGGAACCTCAAAAATATATTTTTCAAGCTTAGCGAAGAGTTTATTCCTTCTTAACTTAGACAATACCTCCTGGACATGATTATGATGTTCAGACAGATTAGAAGATAAAATTAGAATATCGTCCAAATAGACCACTACAAATACCCCCAGCAGGTCCCGGAAGATGTCATTAACAAATTCCTGGAACACTGCTGGTGCGTTACAAAGACCAAATGGCATTACGAGGTACTCATAGTGGCCATCCCTGGTGTTAAGACTGTTTTCCATTCATCTCCTTCTCTGATTTGGTTATGAGCCCCCCTAGGATCAAGTTTAGAAAAGATTTTGGCATTTTTAACCTGGTCCAACAATTCAGATATTTGAGGAAGGGGATATCGATTCTTAATGGTGATCTTATTAAGACCCCTGTAATCTATACAGGGACGAAGACCACCATCTTTTTTACCAACAAAAAAAGAATCCTGCCCCCCGCAGGGGAACTAGAAGGCCTGATGAAACCCCTCTCAAGGTTTTCTTTAAGATACTCCTTCATTGCCTGGGCCTCGGGCAAGGAAAGTGGATATGTTCTACCAAGAGGAGGGGTAGACCCAGGGATTAAATCAATTGGGCAGTCATACTGCCTGTGTGGGGGTAATGTCTCTGCGGCTTTCTTGGAAAACACATGTACAAAGTCCAAGTAAGCTGCAGGTAAGCCCTCAAGAACAGTAGCTGCCACCACAGAAGAAATGCAGGACCCTTGACATTTTAGACCCCAACCAAGCACCTCCCTGGTTACCCAATCAATATGTGGGTTGTGACTTTGCAACCAAGGTAACCCCAAAATAAGAGGAGAGGATGCACCCTCAATGAGGTATAGAGCTATCTCCTCACAGTGCAACATGTCAGTAGTCATAAAACGATTTACAGGAACTAGGAAACCACACCTGACCCTAAGGGTCTTTTGTCAACTGCCAAAATTCTCAAGGGGAACTTAGAGGAACTAAATGAATACTATGTTTGTGTAAGGGCCAAAGGCTCTTGGTGAAGTAGCGGACCAAGGAGGAAACAACAGTCCGTAGACCAGTCCGAGGTACAAGGTGCAGACAAGGATCAGGAAGAAAGGAGTAGTCAAAATCCAGGCAATGGTCAAATGCAGGCAGCGAAGAGTCGAAAGTCCGGGAACAAAGCAGGGTCATACACGATCAGTAGCAGAAGAAATAACAGGCGCACCCAGGAACCGAGAACGAGAACCTATAATCGGGCACCAGTCAGAGTCCAGAGCTTCCTTAAATAGGCCCCAATTGGCGCCGAAACGGATGCCGGCGTGATGACGTCAAGACGCGCAACTTCCGACGCGTCAACTTTGACGCGCGCCGACTTTGACGCCGGCAGCGATTAACAGGAACCCTTACAGTTTGGCTGCAAAGGCAGCATCCAGAAAGTTCCCCTCTACACAAAAGCGAACACCATGACAGAGCCCGTAGGCCAAGTTAGTTTAATCAGAATTAAGACTCGAGGCAGATTGGGGAGAGGAAACTCCTGCACCCAAATGGTAATTTACAAGGCTATCCTTGATAAATTCAGATAACCCAATACGAATTTGGCTATGCAGAGCCTTATCGTCCCACCCAGTTTCTACTGCCCACCGGCGAAACTCGGTGCAGTACACCTCCACATCCCTTTTCCCGTGGCCAAAGTTACGAATCGCAGAATTGGCAGTAGACGCGCGATCCGGGTCATTGTAAATAATGGTCATGTTGTTAAAAAATTAATCTAGGGAATAACGGGCAGGGTCAGAGGAAGGCAGCCTAAGAGCTAAAATTTGGGGATCACCCTCACAAATCTCACTTTTTCCTCACCAGAGGCAAATGAATGGGGGAAAAAACTGAGATACTATTTGCATGCCTCACGGAACACAAAAAACTTTGTTCTGCAACCACTAAATTTTGCGGGGGAATTCTGATTTTTCAATTACATCTTGCTCTACCAGTTTCTTTAATTCCTGTGAGACAGTCTCCCTTATAGAGTACGGCAATCACCTCAATTTCTGGCATACTGGTTTTACATCTGGTCTCAACTTAACTTTGTGCACAAAGTTCTTTGCACATCCCAGTGAAGTGTTGCTTTGTGGTGAAATTTTAGACACAGGCTGTGTGGCAGGTACTGGTACTGTAGCAATGAGACCATCCACTAAATACAGCAAAGAGATCCCTTCCAAGTATAGCAGTACCCTTATTCACAATGTAAAAGTCACATTCTGCAGTATTTGATTCAAATTGTACAGTCACTGGTAAGCAACCAAGCACTGGGATTAGATCCGTTAAGTAACTGACCAGTCTCAGGGCAGGAGCAACAAGCGTATCTTTTGCAAAGTATTTCAAGAAAATATCCTTTGGTAGTATAGAAACAGTTGAACCTGTATCAAGCATCAGGTTAATGGAGTGTCCCTTGTCAGCAGAAGCAGTATTGACATTGACAGTGCATATAAACTTGTCTGGAATAAATGTACCAGCTTTACCCACACTTAATACTGTAACATTTATAGTAGTGACATCATGGACATGTTTAGCAGAACTACGGCAGGTTTTAGCCAAATGACCTACATTTGAGCATTTGCGAAACTGTACCGCTTTTGCAGGACATGTAGCATTGCAATGTGTTGTGTTCAACCATTTTATTTGTATTTGCTGCGTGGTTTTGCAGTGAATCCCTTTCCTTAGCCCTGTATTTTGCCTGTGACTGTGCATTATTAGGTCACAGTACTGGATTCACAGTCTGTACATTCCCAGCAGTTGCTTGACTGAGAGTTTTAGCCTCTGCCACAGCTGTTTCAATTTGGCTAGCAACTGTAATAGCCTTTGCAAGGGTTAAATCCTGCTCCAGGAGCAGTCTCTCTCTAATGTGACGCGAGTTTGTTTTTCCACTATTTGGTCTCTTAGCATTTCATCTTTAGATTCCCAAACTCACAGGTAATCAGCTCTCTCAAAGCTGCTACAAATTGTTCTGTGGATTTGCCATTATTTTGTCCATGTTGGCAGAATTTATATCTTTCAGCAACCACATTTACTCTTGGCACAAAGAGTAAGTCTCATCAGGTAATGGTAATGTATAGAATATACGCTGTCCCTCTGCTCCCAGTTAGTGAATAAGAAAAGCACGCTTTCTCACAGCTGAAATCTCACGAGGAAACTTTGGGCGACTTCGGAAAACGAAGTGCCGTGAGTGGCAATCCGCTGGCGACTTTTCATACAGTCAGTTGGTAATTGCAAACTTTAATTATTAATATTTTTAATAAAGATGGATTTTTGTTATGGCAATCTATTTGGGGAGGTAGTTCTTTTGCAAAGTCCTATCACTTTGATACGATGTTGCAGAAGGTGGACATGCCCTTTAATTAAAAATGACAGCAATCAAACCTGAAGATTAAAAAGTGTAATTTTACTTCAAAGCCCTTCACTCTTCTGTATCTCACTAGTGTAGATGCTAAGTGCCGGTATTTTACCTCTTAATTATAGTGTAGAAAGAATAAAATATAGGATGTGCATTATTTTTTTCTCCAGAAAAGGTACCAACCCTACTCTCTGCGTCTATTCTCTTGTCTCAGTACATTGCGGGATGACTCCTCTATCCTTATCACAGCCACAGTTTGATCATATCATCCTCTTAACATGTTTCCTGGTTTAAAACTTTCTCTCTTTCTGCAATGTCCTTTCTTCTTGTCTCTTAAAGCATATTTGATTTTAGTTATGAAAATACTTATACAGTATTTGATTTGTGTATCATTCACTTGTCTGTTCTATTAATGAATTACATAGCAACATAGGTTGAAAAAGAAACTTGACCATTCAGTTCAACCTTTTATATCTAAATGAATCCTGCCTAAGTGCTAGTTGATCCATAAGAAGGCAAAAACCCCATCTGAAGGCTATGAGGAAGGTTAAAGCCAGGCCTAGTCACCCAACCAGGAAGATAATTTGCATATCTTGATAGACTGTGGGCCATTTGCCCTGACAGAATTGCCTTCCTCATTGCCACAGGGTTGCACAGTGCTGCCCAAAGAAGCCTACTTCTACAAAATGAATGTTTACCTTTCCACAAGCTTCCCACTGTGTATCTAATGTGCCATTCAACACCAGTTATTTGCAATAAGTCAGTTTTTTATCGCACTGTATATTACGCCTAACACCTCATTGCTTTTGGCTGCAATCTTGAGTGGGGTAAATTTAATTTTATATACTTCCATTTCTTAGATTTCTTTTCTGAGTGGATACTAGTAGAATAAGGCTAGCTGGTGTCAAGGGACAGGTCAGTAAATGTGGGGTAGTGTGTTTAATAAGAGGTAATTTGAAGCAGCCTTGTGGTACACCAGGTTTCCCAAGTTGTAATCACCCATAGCAGCCAATAAGATGTCTACTTTTATATGAAAGACCAAGGGGCAGAATTACTAAAAGGCAAAGTGTCCGTAGCTATTGAAAATTTGCCAGAAATCTCATCCGCAGGGACAATACCAATTTACAAACAGCCGTAGAGGACAATTCTCTAGCGCATTTTTGCTCAGGAGTACGATCATTACTCCACAAATTCACCTAAGTGCGAATTTTACAAAACGTTACCCCTTTCACAAGAGTTTAGACCTGGCGATTTGATAAGATGAAGCTACATCTTCCTCAATCTTATGTCAGTGACATCATATCCTGTATACCAAAAAGATTATAAAAATAATCTGGCGTATTTTCGTATTTTAAATTGGGATTGTCTTTTATAGTTGTAACTATTGAAAATTTTTGTTTTAACCTTTTTTTTAACCATCTGAGGGGCATGCCACATTAGTTTTAGGGTGGGCTCATGTCTAGGGCATTAGATATCTTTTGTCTTTATTTTGCTTCCTTGGCCATTTTTAATAATACTAATAATAATAAGTGGCCACAATCAAGCAATTTCCCCAACATCACTAATAAAGACATATATACCACCTATATGTACCCGCCCTATTCAAATTGACCTAAGTGTAAGAGTACTACGCTTAACTTATCGAAAGTTTGCTATGAAATGCTGACACTGACAAATTAACACTAGAGAGACTTTGCCAGTGTTTGACACAACTTAGTATTTTAATGAATTAGCATATGGTCTGACGAAGTGGCAGGCGAAAATTTTCCCCCAATAGGGGCCTATCCCACACCTAATAAATTATTTTGTAGCTTGTAATTCACTTTGTGCTTATCTATATTAAACACTGTCCCAGCAGCACAACTGGACATTGTCCTGCAAAATGTATCATTGCGCTGCGCAGTTGTGTACATGTACAACTGAACATTATGCTGCAATGCACATTGCACTGTATAGTAAATACAGATGCATAAAGCATAGGATAAATAAAGGATAAATATAGTTTTTTTAATGTGCTTGATTGTATTGCTGTTATGCCATCACTTACTTATGCACCCTTCCAGTTTGAACATCTATGCTAGGGCTCACTGGGATTTTTCCCAGTATTTTGGGGCTAGTCTGGCCCTGTCAGTGGTGTGAAATCCCTCCATATTATGGACTGCACCAATTTTTACATATCGTTTTTTCTATGTCAAATGTAACTGAGAGATACCCACTTTTAATGATATGAGGAGGTGGGAATAAAATGTGATAGAATATCCCAGCTGGTGATTTATAGCTCAACAGAACTTTTTCACTTAGTGAGCATTTTGTTGCTGTTTTGTATAAAGCCCCAATAAAAGGGAATTCAATGAAAACATTTAAAGGGATACTGTCATGGGAAAACATGTTTTTTTTTCAGAACACATCAGTTAGCAGTGCTGCTCCAGTAGACTTCTGCACTGAAATCCATTTCTCAAAATAGCAAACACATTTTTTTATATTCAGTTATGAAATCTGACATGGGGCTTGACATTTTGTCAATTTCCCAGCTGCCCCTGGTCATGTGACTTGTGCCAGCACTTTAGGAGGGAACTGCTTTCTGTCAGGCTGTTGTTTTTCCTTCTCAATGTAACTGAATAGTACGCAGTGGGACATGGATTTTTACTATTTAGTGCTGTTCTTAAATCTACCAGGCAGCTGTTATCTTGTGTTAGAGAGCTGTTATCTGGTTACCTTCTCATTGTTCTTTTTGTTAGGCTGCTGGAGGGGGGAAGGGAGGGGGTGATATCACTCCAACTTGCAGTACAGCAGTAAAGAGTGATTGAAGTTTATCAGAGCACAAGTCACATGACTTGGGGATGTTGGGAAATTGACAATATGTCTAGCCCCATGTCAGCTTTCAAAATGAAATATAAAAAAATCTGTTTGCTCTTTTGAGAAATGGATGCAGAATTCTGCTGGAGCGTCACTATTAACGGATGCATTTTGAAAAAGAAAAAATTCCCATGACAATATCCCATTAACATTTTAAACATGAATTGTGTGCTATCATATGTAAGGGAGCTGCTGGCTTCCTTTATACCCTCTTCTTTCATATGTTTCAGAAAGGAAATAAGAATATTGTTCTTGTTAGAGGAAAACAAAACACAATCTTGCACATGTAATAAAAGGCATTAGGTTTGGCCAGGAGCAGTAACCCATAACATCAGCAATTAGCATTTACTGGTCAACTGTTAAAACTGATAAAAGCAAACATCTTATTGGTTGCCATGTGTTACTACTCCTGAGCAGTACTCCTTGTGCATTTTATTACATATGGGGGAATGTGTTTGAATCTGCCTTCTTGTTTAAATAGAACATGTTATAGTTTTGAAAAGTATGGGATAATGATAGTATTTAGCGCAGCACAAAATAATATATCAGTAATCACACTTAGTTGGTGGTAACCCTGAGATAAAAGATTTATTAGCGAGAGGTAATCAGGAAATACTGAATTGTACAAAAAAATAAAGGAACCAGAAATGTGGTTGCAAATTCTCCTCTAAACCATCAGTCCTTGTCCTCTAGACCAGCTGCTGGACGGGCCTTCATTCTAAGCCTTGTGCTTGATATATATATTCCAGCTGATAATATTAATTTCTGCGAAGCTAAATGGTTGGAAAGATCTCATGACAGTAAATAAGGAGCCTTACTCTTCACTTAAATTCACATCAAACCGTTGCCTTCTCTACACCAGCTTCTCTATATCCTCTGAAGCAGTTCTGTGCTTTTTACTATATCCATTATTGGGTTCTCCTCTGCTCAGATTGCTGAAAGTAACCAACACAAGCAGCCTCTTATATTATGACAAGCTGTGAGGCCTTTATAATCACAACAATGTTGTAATGTGCTGCTCAGATTCCCATTCGACAAATCATGAGCAGAGTCCCAAATTTGTGATTCCAGCTTGGCCATGTCTTGATATGGAAAAAATCAGAAGCATAATTTGGTGCAATAAGACATGACAATTCTCTGTTGTGCAACAAAGCAGAATTCCCATCTTCATCTTTTTTAGGGACGTCATCATTTCATGTATTCTCTTCACAAAAGTCTCCTAGTTTCACTGAACTCATTTTGCATTAAGTACAGCTCACAATTAAGATTTGAAAGACTGCAAATCATTGCTCCATCTGTTCTAGCAAGTGATGGAGGATGCAAGTGCAGGGTGGCCACTGTTTGGGTGGTGCATTTCTCCCATTATCACTAAAAGTCAGAAGGAGACTTTAGCAGTCCAAGCCTTCCCACTGCATAGTTTGCGAGGCTGTACAACAGGGCTTCTGGTAAGAAGCATCTCAGTCTCCACCCTAGTCACTTTCTCTGCTGGGTGTCTTTGGGGGCAAACCTGGGGTGGGGCAGTGCAGGGTGTCTCAGAGGAGATTGGGTTTTTGGGATGGATGAGACACAGACATTTCTGCCCCTGCTTGGTGACCCCTGCACAGTGGGGTCTGGAGAGAGACTTGGGGGGGTTCTGTACAATATGATACAGGCAGGGGTTCTACACAAAACTTCAGGTGGGAAGTTTGGGCTCCAGTCGGAGAGAAGCTTCATAAAGACCCTCTTCATCTAGCACTGTAGAAGTATCCAGGAGATACTGTGTCACCTGCAGTAAAGACAATGTGTTTCAAAAATTAAAAAGCACCTTACAGCTTATACCTCAGCTTTATTATAAGAGTAAGATTATTAAAAAAACAAGTCGTGAGGCATTTGGATAGTCGTTTGTGCCAGTTCTGTTACCTAGTGATAATGTTTAATCTACAACTGCGCTGGACCAAATGCACATCGAGTAACCATAAATTACTGAACATTCTACTAATTCATTTATTGCACAAACCAAATAAAGGTTACTTCCTATAAGTGGCTGACAAACAATGTATATGAAATAAGAAGCAATGTGGATGTACAGTGGGATCTGTACAGTGATAGTTGGTCTCACAGTAGTACCTTGGGCTGGTGTTCAATCTTGTATGAAGTCTGCTGAAACTGACGAATTTCCCGAATAATGTGTGAAATCTGAAACATGCATAAGGCGATCATTTACACGCATGCATACACATTGTCATTGGACGGTTTATCTTCAAACAATATCTCACACCAATTAATGCATTGTAAAAATAAATGGCATATTTAGATAGGAATGCAAAACACTACTTCCTGCTTTTCAGCTCTCTTGGTTTCCATTGACTGATTACCCTGGTTACCAAGCAGTAACCAATCTGGATCATTACTGTTGCTCTGAATCTGAGCTGAATGCTGAGGATCAATTTCAAACTCATTGAACAGTTATGTCCCATGTGGTCCCCCTTCAAGTCACTGACTAACTCAGAATTAGAGAGCTGAAAAGCAGGAAGTAGTGTTCTGTTATGTTAGACATCCAGTCACTCCAGCCTTTATACATTACATTTTTGCCTAACTAACTATTTTAGAAATATTCATAATTTTGCACAGCCTATTTACCCAGTTTTTATTTTTTACACTTTTCCTTTTAAACACACTGGGGCCCCAGCAAAGGTTCCACTCTCCCTATCTCCAGGCATATCAGTCAAATTTCAAAAGGGGCCCTAATTCCTCAGAGCTCTACACACAGCTATAGGGAGGCAGCTGCCATTTTTGGCCACCATCACATTCTGTAGAGACTCCGAAGCAGTATAAATAAGCAGGTGATTATGGGGTATACTGAACAGCTCAGTGAACATCACTGTGCACCATCTACAGTCACAGGTCTATTGAGTCCTCAATCATGTTATGTGCAAGATTGACATGTCCTTTGCAAGCCACAGCAGAAGAACTATTTCCTGGGATCTTTACAACACGAGTTTACATGAACATCTCCAATAAACCCTAACATGACATTTGCAATTCCAAGCACCAGCTGGATTGTGAAAACTACTGTCATTGGAAGCTTCCACTGAAAATGCCTCATCTGGTGCTTCATCATCAGGCATATTAAAGGATGGTTTCAGGATTGGCGAACTAGAGGGAAATTCCGCCGCTCTCCATTCATTTCTATGGGATTTTGAAAGGCCTTTTTATCAATGAGTGAAGTGAAAGTTCACCCTTTGATAAATATGCCTTTAAAAATCCCATATGTAGTAATAAAACAGTATCTTGTACTTGATCTAAACTAAAACACAATTAATCCCCATAGGAAGCAAAACCAGCCTATTTAATTTCATTTTATGTCTACATGATTTTCTAGTAGACTTAAGGTGTGAAGATCCAAATTACAGAAAGACCCGTTATCTAAAAAGTCCCAGGTCCCGAGTATTCTGGATAATACGTCCCATTCCTGTACCAAAGTGCAAAGTTTAACTTTTCACCTTCTAAAGCAGCTCTGGGAGGGAAGGTTGCAGACTCTCTCATTCTACATAAATTGATGCATTTGTTTTCATTAAAAGCAACTCTTTGAATTCATCCAATAGTTGCTAATATTTCACATGCTAAAATTGAATTTGAATGTTCAAGGTGAATTTTAGGTCAAAACTCACAAAATCGAGTTGAGAAAAATCCAAACTCGATTACGAATTCGAGATTTATCAACTTTGGAAGTAATTCAAATTCGATAGGTTGTAACCTAAAACCTGATTAGTTCATGTAGAAGTCAGTGGCAGAGGTCCATTGACCCCTTTGAAGATATTAATAGCCTTCTTGACATTTGAATTGCAGTGGTTGGCTGGTACAAAACTGGACTTCACTCCAAAAATGGATGCAAATAAAAAAGTATTATTATACAAAAAGAATCATCTCAGAGGATGGCCTTATGCGTTTCGTGCATGCTGGGCACTTAATGAGCCTATGATTAAGTGCCCAACAGGCACAAAATGCGTAAGCCCATCCTCTGAGATGACTCTTTTTGTATAATAAACTTCTTTATTTGCATCCATTTTTGGAGTGAAGTCCAGTTTTGTGCCAGCCAACCACTGCAATTCAAATGTTTCATGTTGTCTCCCTGAGCTGAAGGTCTGGGTCTTGAGCACCTGGACCCCTTGCTGATATTGGTGAGTGTACCTTACCCCTTACAAGTTAAGGCAATTACTGGACATCTTTTCATATCCCTTTATTCTATGCCTTTCCTGCAAAATTCTAGCCTTCTTGACATTCAAGTTTTCTTTGGAGAAAAAACTTTGGAGAAAAAAATATAATCGGGTTCCATTCGAATTCGATTCCAGTTTTCCGGTCAGTAATATTCGTTCGAATTTTAAACGTTCGGGTTTTTACTTAAATAAGATACCATTCCAATTTCAAGGTAATTTAAGGTGAAAAAACTATATTACTCAACCTTGGATAAATCTGCCCCTAAATGAAGAAAGTTGTAACAGTTCAGATGCTCCTGGATTACTGAACTGCCATACAGAAACACTAGAGGCAGGAACATTCAACTTTAAACTTCAATTTTGGGAAAAAGGTAAAAAAATTTAAAATGGAAAGCAAAAACATTATTTCTTTATGGTGAACAATCTGAAAACAACTGAACTGAAAAAAAATAGTTTGGAAGGTGAACAACCCCTTTAAGGTAAATGAAAAATTGCCTGTAAATGGTCACCGCAGAGGCACAAATACAAAATATAACATGTTTGTACAACTAAATGTATTTTGCGCACCATCCTCATCTTAGAGAAGTTGACCAGTCCATCCTCTGTGTAATTTGGTGTTCCTTCCTCAATAAAAGCCAGATCTGTCAGGTACATACCCAGATAAGGGACACATGGTGGGTCACAGCTGGAGATAGAGAAGGTGATCACATTAATAGCAGTACAGAAATAGAACATTTAAAAATATATCTAAAAAAGATATTGAGTCAAAATGTAGACTTGACTCTCTGGAATTCCATGTTGGTTTGGGGTTTTGTACTGAAGGCATGAACAGTCTGACATTGAAAAAAGTTCATTTATGTTAGGAGCGCCCGATGGCGATCCACTCCTCTTCGGTGCAGCTGTCCATGTGGCGGCAATGGGCGCTGCCATCTTGGATGCGGAGCCCATTGCCGCCAAGTGGCCAGCGGCACCAGCGCTGTTACGCCGGCGCACAGACGTGTGACATCATCACGTCGCATCTGGCGCCAAAATAAATAGTCACCGAGGTCACGGGTTCAATGCCCGATTATAGGATTTGTGTTGCATCTTCCTGGGTGTTTGTTTATTCTTTGACTATTGATTCCTGGACTTTGACTCTGCCTGAACATGACCTTGATACCTTTCTGCCTGCCTTTTGAACCCTTGCCTGGACTTTGATTAAGTTTATTGCCTGTTCCCATTCTGTACAGCAAATTTGGACTTCAACCTCTGAGGCTTCCTCCTTGGTCCTGACAACTCCCGCTGGGAGCCGATAGGCCCCCTGACAGTTTACTAAAAGCAAGCAGGGTGAAAAGTGGAATAACCATATTCTTACTTTACAAAGTACAGGGCAGGTTGCAAACTTAAAAACAATCAGGCTTAGACTGTTATGTTTTGTGGAAGTTGGCATCCTGCCTTACATAGTGTACTATAGTTTTTGCCTGAATTGTTTTTTTTTGTCCATGAACCACCTTTCCCCTCACCCCTCCTTTTTACGCACAGTTCTTTGCACCTCAAATAGCACGCTGGCAGGCTCAACATTTACCCACTATATAAATATGGGGCATGCATGTGAGCAGCTCATGTACATCCAAATACACAGCCTTACGTCTTTTATAAAAGAGGTGCAATGAAGTAGTGCCTGTTCTTGTAAGGCACCCAGTAAATACATTGATTTATGGCAGACATTAAAAACAGATGGAAATTACACCAATTGGGGGCCTAGCCAAAAATATGTAATGCTAAAAACAGCACAGGATAAAAACTTACTTCTTTAAAGCCTCCCTAAGATTTTTGAATCTTCCTTCTGAAGACACCAGTTTTTGTAACCGGTCAATTAATGTCTTTGTCTGAAAGAAAATGTAAGGCAAAATATTGACATCTTTAGTAGAAGAAACACAAAAGCAAACCATGATATAATTTAGTGCAATAACTTTCTTTCTCTGATAATAGAATATATTTTCATTAAAAAGACATAAAGGCTTTATTATAAACCACATCTTGAGTCATGAAACTGATTTTGAGCTTTTCAGTTCCATCTGATAAAGTCAGGTGCCATACTGTATATACCATTAAGTCGAGATAAAAGGTTATGACAATCAAGCACCTGCTTGGAAACCTTGATCCAAGTCCTTTTGAGACGGTAAATCGCGCTGCGGTTTAGGGATGATGTGATCTCCAAAACAGCATTGTAATTATGGAGACAGCGACAAATATCGGCTACAGCAACCCACTTTTCTATAATACATCCACGCTGTGCTGGCTCTTCCCCTCGCAAAATCTCTGTGGCAATCAGATTGCTCATCTAAGACAAGAGGCAAATATACTCTCATTATTATATGCATGGGAATATAAAGTTAATAACAATCCTGCTTGCATTTATTTCACAATAGAATTATAAGGTAAAATCACTTACACGGTTGAAGTGTTTGCTAGTCTCTTTGTGTGCATGAATGTGTTTCTCTGTTAATATCAGCATGTGCACCTGTGTATGTTGCAGCCTTACTACGTGATATTATCTATACATTTTATGTTATGATGAAACACCATATTCTTCCCCTACCTCCTTCCCACTGACCAGCTGTGGTTGTGTACTAGTGTGGATAAATTCTAACAACAACCTCCTCTGGGCAGACACCTCATGTTTGTCTATCTATAAAAAGTCTGTTTATGTGCACGTCTCACCGAATGATATTGGCTGCCGCCTTCCGCTCCTGAGCCAGCAACTCAGGGTTATGTATAACCTCCTCCAGGAAACAAATCACTTTAGTCTTTAGCTGCAGGTTTGTCTCAAAATCCTTTAAAAATACATAACAAGTTGGCATGTTTAGCAAACACTAAAGTGTAAATAAATGCCATCTTCTGTGTAATTCTGACCAATTAGATGCATGGATTTAACCAAATTATATGGACTGAAATATGATAGGAAACAGGGTTACACAATTTATATAAATTGCATAATTAAGTGCACAGATTTGTCCAGTTAACACTGATTAAAAATATAAGCCCAGATTCAATTTACACATTTAATATACAGTAGTCGGCATAATTATCTGCTGAGACTTACACATCATATATAATGGGACTTATGTTGATGCTGAAACCCATAAAAATGAACAAGGGCAAGTCACAATCCAATATATTTGTAGGGACAGTATGGCTTTTTAGAATTATTCGGAAAGTCAAAGTATTGTTAAAAAAGCAACGTGTTATACACATTATACAAATGCAACTGGCACACACTGTTACTGATTTTTTTTTTTACTGAAATGAATTGTGTGGCCATATGTGTTACAGTCATACAAGATGGAGAAAAATGTCTCTAGCCATATGGCTCCCCGTGTCACTCCACTTCATTATCTCACCTTTTTCCATTGCAGTGTGATATCAACATTTGCTGCACCTGCACCTGCTCTGTTTGCATTCACTGTAGTGATATTGTTCCCTAACCAAATCTTAAATGCAATGTTTAGAAAATGTGGGCTTTATATATTTAGGCAGGATGACAAGTCATTAAACCTTGCAATACTGCAACTACAGCATATGGTACTTTTTACATTGACATTAAATGTCTACTCTGCACATAGGCTTGCAGTCACAATCACATCCATAGTCTGCATAGGCTGGCACACACAGCAACTCCATTTTCCCATGGAAAAAAATAAGATGATGTGTGCATCTCTGTGTTGCAACAATACTGCAAAGGGATCCATGTATCAAAGCCCTTACGTGTAAAGGTGGCCATACACGGGCCGATAAAAGCGGCCGACAGACTAAGTCGTGTGTGGGGCCCTCCGACGGGCTTCCTCGATTGATATCTGGCCGAAAGTGGGGCAGATGATGATCGGGCAGGATTAAAAATCCCGTTGGATAGCGGTCCCACGATCTGACCGCCAATATCTCCTCTATTGTGATCCAATCGTTGGGCCCTAGATCAGATCACCCTGTTATCGCCCACCTCAAGGTGGCCGTTTATGGCCACCTTAATATTCAAAGACCCAACACTGGAATTGATACCATGGCCCAAGTTTGAAACATATGATATATATATATATATATATATATATATATATATATATATATATCAAAAATCTAATTTGTGTCATTTTAAAGATTTTGTTTCTGCTTTGAACAAATTCACATTTATAATGTTTTCTTATACTGTATATTAAAAAAATCCAGCTAAAAAAAACCTAAATTTTGTGAGTTTACTTAAAAGAATGCAAAAAAAATCAAATAAAAAAAGAAATTTGCCTAGTACTGCTCCCACTGACTTCTACATGAACTTGGCAGCTTTTACATAGTTTAAAGGAACAATAACATCAAAACATGAAAGTGTTTTAAAGTAATAAAAATATAATGCAGTGTTGCCCTGCACTGGTAAAACTGGTGTGTTTGCTTCAGAAATACTACTATTGTTTCTATAAATAAGTTGCTGTGTAGCAATAGGGCCATTTAAAAGAGATAACAGATAAGCTCTGTAGAACATAATGGTGTTATCTGCTATCCACTATTTAACCTGTGCCATAAAGTTACACAGCAGCTTATTTATATGAACTATAGTAGTGTTTCTGAAGCAAACAGTTTTACCAGTGCAGGGAAACACTATATTATATTTTCATTACTTTAAAACTCTTTCATTTTTCGGTGTTACTGTTCCTTTGGATTCAAGCTTTTTGAATTTTTTTGTATGTAATCAATCTGTACAATTCAAATTTTTTAAACGAATTTGAATTTGTGAGTTTTAGCTGCTGAAAAAGAAAACCCTTAATGTCACAGTCCGAGCTAACTGTTCTCTGATGTCTTACATATACGTTCTATATCTTTTTTAAGCACACAAAATATAGTGCACTCTCTCTTTGTTGAGTGCTCATTTGTCACTAATATGATGTGTGCAAACAGTTGACCAGTTATTTAAAAATAATGGCAGGTTGGGTTTCTTGCTATATTTGTAGTTGAGGAGCAGGTGGGTCATATAAATCTTTAAAATGTGATATGGTAATTGTGCAGTTTCCATATGTGGTTTGATTGAAGCCATAGACAAACTCTTTCCATGAAGTGAATGCTTGGTCTAGGTGGGCTGTTAGAGAATGGCTTGGTGGGTAATGACAGGGAAAGAGAATGCATTTAAAGTTCCACATCTAGTAATAAAGACAGGGATGATTTCATGATACCTGTGCATGTTTTGACACCCAGTGTCTCAGTACATTAAGCACACGGTTCGTTGCTGCTCTCCTGATCACAAATTCTTTGTCTCCGTTCCTCTGATCTGAAGGGAAGCCTGTTGGAAAACATGCAATAAACCATCAACAACTGGGCAATATCATCTGCTGTTTCGTTTTGTCTTAAACTTCCATGTATATTACTTCCCTCAACACTTCTTTAATTTCTTCCTGCTTGGTCTACTCATTTGCATATACAGGTATGGGATCCATTATCCAGAAAGGCTGTCTCCCACAGACTCCATTATAATGAAATAAATAATAAAATGATTTCCTTTATCTCTGTAATAATAAAACATTACCTTGTACGTTATCCAAACTAAAATATAATTAATCCTTATTGGAAGCAACACCAGTCTATTGGGTTTATTTCATGTTTATATGATATTCTAGTAAAGGTGTAAAGATCCAAATTACAGAAAGATCCGTTATCGGGAAAGCCCCGGGTCCTGAGCATTCTGGATAACAGGTTTCATACCTGTATTATACAATTTTCCTTTATAATCTGTGGTTTAAAATGAGCCAAGTGTGTCTTAGGGTTCGGGCAGACAGGCAGATTCAGGGAGATTTAGTTGCCTCTTCTGTGCGGCGACAATCTCCCCAAACTGTCTTCCATCTGCTTGAATAAAGAATCACAAGGAAACTTCAGGCGGCTTCGGAAATTGAAGCGCGTGAGTGCATTAGCGCAGCTGGTTCTTCATTCAAGCAGACAGAAGGCAGGAAGAAGGGAGTTCAGGGAGATTGTTGCCGCACAGAAGAGGCAATTAGTCACCAGGTGACTAAATCTCCCTGTCTGCCCAAACCCTTAGGGGGTTATTTATCAGAGTCTGAATGGAAAAAACTCAAAAATTTCTATTTTTTTTTTACTATAAAATAAGAATTTTCAGTGGAAAAATAACTCAAATTTTTCTGAATATATTAAACCCTGAGGGTGTTAAAAGTCTGAATAAAAAAGTACTCCAGCTCAGACCTGCAGGGTTCATGTTGAAGTCAATGGGAAAAGTCCCAAATATATTCTTATCTGCGCTAGGTTTTGTTCACTGATCTAAAGATTTTGTGGTTTTCTGGCAAAAATCCCAAAAATTTGTACAGTTAATTTTTTCACAATTTTAGTTTTTTTTCCGCACAGGAAATTGTCGGAAAAATGGAAATAAGGGGAAAAAAATCTGTGTGGATTTTACAGAAAATTCTCAGATATTTTCGGATTTTGATAAATGACTTCCCCCCGAGTCTATTAATATCTCCAAATAAATGGCTATACAGGTATGGGACCTGTTATCCAGAATGTTGAGACATGAGGTTACCCGGAAATGGGATCTTTCCGTTACCACCAAACTTTTAGCATACTAAGCATCCTTTAAACATGAATTAAAGGGGTGGTTCATCTTTAAGTTAACTTTTAGTATATTGTAGAAGGGCGAATTATAAGAAACATTTCAATTGGTCTTCATTATTTATTTGTCATAGTTTTTTTAATGATTTGCAATTTTCTTCTGTTTCTTTGCAGCTTTCAAATGGGGGGTCACTGACACCATCTAAAAACAAATGCTCTGTAAGGCTACAAATGTATTGTTATTGACACTTTTTATTACTTATCATTCTATTCAGTCCCTCTCTTATTCATATTCCAGTCTCTTATTCAAATCAATGCAGGGTTGCTAGTGTAATTTGTACCCTAGAAACCAAATTGCTGACACTGCAAACTAGAGAGCCGCTGAATAAAAAGCTAAATAACTATAAAACGACAAACAATAAAACATGAAAACCAATTGCAAATTATCTCAGAATATCACTCTATATTATACTAAAAGTTAACTCAAAGGTGAACAACCCCTTTAACCCCAATAGGATTGTTTTGATCTTAATTAGGATCAAGTAAACACTACGGTGTTATTATTACAGAGGAAAAAAAAATATTTACAAATAATTTCCAAATTTTTATTTTATTGATTAAACTCTCCAGCAGCCAGTAAATGCCAAGGATATAAATGTGCAAAGTGATTTTCATTTTCAGTCTAAACACCCATTTTTTTTCCAAATAGCTCACCTGCAGTGGCTAAAGACATTCGCCTGTATGTCTCTTTCGTTGGTGTCCCCTCATTGGCTCCAGCTGTTGCTATGGCAAAGGCAGAAGCTGCTGATAGGTTGCTTCGGCTGTTATCGTGTTCCCGACAGGCAGTCATGACAATGCCGTTATTATATGAGAAAAGTGTGAAATCTGAAGTGTAACAATAATGTAATAAGCACCAAACAGTGATAATTGACTTATAACTGTTAATTAGTGTAATGAAATGGGTTTTTTAACTTATTGCCCATACTTTTACTTGAAAATATTCAGTAAAGACCAACTCAGCATTTATAGAAGAGGGCTTATTATACAGCATGGCTCCCCAACTGCCGGGCCGTGGACAGTCCTGAACTGGGCCGCCGAGCCTAGGCTGCAATTAACGTGGCACGTCAATTTGGACACCTGTGCGCCGAATTAGACGCCGACCCCCCCAGTACTTGAAAATGTTTTTGCCTTGACACTGGTCCACGAACCAAAAAAGGTTGGGGACCCCTGTTATAAAGCACAAGTGAAGTTACCCTGATATGAACAATTTGGTGTTAAAGAACAAGGAAAGGCAAAAAAAAAAAATTAAATCTCATTTTACTTTCTTTAAAGTGATACTGACACTAAAAAATGAATTTTAACATATGAATGTTTATTTAGGGGCCGATTTACGAAATTCACGTGAAATGATCGAAGTTCGATCGAATACCGCTCATACCAATTTTGCGTGAAATCGGATATGCAAATTCGGCCTCTTCGATTATCGAATAGATCGAATATTCGATATTCGAAGGAATCAAAATTTAAAAAATATTCGACTGCTTACTTCGCCAGATTGAACCTACAGAATTGTAAAAGAAGCCTATGGGAAGTCCCGCTCGAATACCATTCGTACAATCGGAGCGTTTGAATCGTACGAATTTTTACGGACGCTCAAATGAAATTTCACGTTTTTTTCGTGAAATCGAACGATCGGTATCCGATCCTACGAATTCATCGAGAAATTGTATTGTGAGCAAAATGATAGCCTAAAACAATTCGATAAGCATTCGATGGTCGAATGCTTATCGAATTGCGAATTTGGTCGAGTTAATTTCTGGGAATAATAGTAAATTTGCCCCTAATTGTTACCTATGTTGATCATTTTTGCTGAGAGGGTTGTTTTTGTATATAATTGTTAGTTGAAGTTCCTAAGCCTGAGTCTCTGCTTTGCAAACCTGACTGTCACATCTCAGCCTGTTCGTTACAGTGTCTAATGCTAATGGACTCCTGCGGCACAAATATGGCAGCCCCCTCATGATGTAAAAGCATCATGCAAATACGAGATTATGCATGAGTGAGTGGGATTACATTTATCAGTGGGATTGTACAAATGAGTGAGTGAGATTACAAGTATGAGTGGTATTATTCATATGAGTGAGCAGGATTATGCATGAGTGAGTGGGATTATGCATATGAGTGAGTGGGATTTCATGTACCAGTGGGATTGTGCATATGAGTGAGTGGGATTATGCATGTACGAGTGTCGTCATACATCCTTACTTTTAACAACCAGAGTGACAGTTATCTAAAGATTTCAAAGCGGCCATTCACTGATTAAATTTTTATGGGGGGATTTCAGGGTCGCCCCCACTAATGCGTAGCCTGTGCCACATGCCCCCTTGCTGTGGCGCCGGTGCACATTTTATAGCAGTAGCCCAGAACACACTGAGCATGTGCACAGTCTTGGTCTTGCAAAGAATTTAACAAAGTTACAAGATGACAGCCCCCTGTGGCCAACTTTGAAAGCATAAATCATTTGATTGATTAGATTTGTGGTGCAGTAAGTTTAAGTATGTTTATGTTTAGTATACAAAATACAGTATTTCTAGCCTCATTCTATTTTACACTTTCCTTGTCCTTTAAATTGGAATTGCATGGAAGTCTGAGGACTAGTTTACCTTATTTTTTTTTACCTAGCCCTTTATCTTTAATCCAAAACTCAGTCCCAAATTTTTAGGGGAACTATAGCAAAAATGAAAAGTTAATATAAGCTTCATCGTTCTGAAATAAGAAACTTTATAAATAAATACAATCAAATATTCTGCATTTTTTTCTCTGAAATAATCAAGTTTATGTTCACTATACCTCTTTCAGCATCTGTTTCTCTTCATTCTGTCTTCATGCATAAGTTAGGTGTCCGATCTTCATTGAATTAGATCCAATGAATCTTATAGGGGGGATTTCCTTTCCTAGCAGAATTAGAACTCACTCAAATAA
Organism: Xenopus borealis; assembly: GCA_024363595.1. Classification (NCBI taxonomy): domain Eukaryota; kingdom Metazoa; phylum Chordata; class Amphibia; order Anura; family Pipidae; genus Xenopus; species Xenopus borealis. Next base: position 26,350,176 of record CM044436.1, on the reverse strand, counting down.
CTGAGTCTAGTGCAAACAAAATAACTGACTTTTGCACAAATCCTGCATGTAGAGAGACATGGGGGCAGATTTACTATTGGTCGAATTTCGAATTGAAAAAAATTCTAAATTCGAACATGTGAATAGTGAGGAAAGTAAAATCCTTCAAAGTAGAATATTGAATTTGAATGATTTTACCGCTATTCGAATATTCGAACGATCGAATAGGAAAAATTTGATCGTTCCATAAAAAATTCAATCGAACGATTAAAATGTTCGAATAAAACGATTTGAATGATTTTAACCCTTCGATCGAATTTTTCCGATTCAATAAACAAAAACTTTAAAACACCTATGGGAGCTTCCCATATGGTTTTAAAGCAATTCTGTAGGTTCAATCTGACGAACTGGCCTATCGAAGGGGAAGTAATTCGACCATCGAATATTCCAATACAATTAAATTTGAATATTCAAATTATTCGAATCTGTTGAATATTGAAAATTCGATGGTCGAAGTTGCCTCATTTGCATATTAAAAAATTCAAATTTGAATCTTTTTGAAATTCGATTGAACTTCAAATCCTTCAAGTGAATTTAGTAAATCTACCCCATGATGTCTGGTGATTTTAATAGAGTGAGCTCTAATACATCTTCTAGGCAAAAGGAGCCCCCTGTAAGATACTGTATACTGGATCTAACTGTCAATGAATATTTGACACCCAACTGCTGCATAAAGACAGAATGAAGAGAAGCAGGTGCTGAGAGAGGGATAGTGAAGATAAACTTGATTATTTCAGAAACGGTACAGAATTTTTTTATTGATTATATTTAGAAAACTTCTAATTTCAGTATGATGAAGCTTAAATTAAATTTTCATTTTTTTCATAGTTCCCCTTTAAGTACTAAGCCATTTATTTTAAGGGAAAATAAATAATTAGTAGCCTCTGTTGATTGATCAAGGGATATGACTACCACTCCAGTGTCAGAAGGCTTCCTGGAGAAAAGGAAAAGCCCAAAATGGTCTTCTCATGGGTGTCAAGTTAAACTTTAAAGATAATGAAAAACAGAAATAGCCTTAACTTATGACATTTTTATTTAGTTTCTAAAGACATTGCGTTCTGGAAAATACAACCCACTGTAGATATATTTGGTACATCATCATTGTCTTCTGAAGCGGTTTGGATACAGTGTAAAACTACCTGCAGGGTTATGCCCACGCTGAGAAACAGGAGTGGTGGGAGACCGTGTGGGTGATGTATCTGTTTCAGCCTCATCACCATCTGTCTGCTCATTGTCCGAATCTCCACGGGTGGAAGTTTCAGAGTCTGCAAAATAGAAATGACAGAATATGAACCCAGGTGTCTCCAATTGCTTCACTTGTTGCTATACAAGGTTTCTCCCTTCATAATAATACTACATATCTACAATATGCAATACTATTGCATAATATTTGACAATACTCCTTAAAATACTCACTCTGCCTCTGTGTTCCTGGTTCTTCATCCCTCTCTGCAGGCGGCTCTTCTCCCTCCCCCACCTTGCTGGGAAAACTCCCAGACACATAAAGTTTGTTGATGTCTAAAGTTGTCTTGCTGTATGGCGGAGGGGCAGGACATGTACTTGGGTATCCATTGGTGGAACACCCAAGAGCAGCAAGATCTAGTGCTTTTCCTCCAGTAATAATAGGAATGTTGAGGGAGAGTTTGCGTCGGCGGCTTGGTGATGAGGACTTTGTAATGGATAAGGGTGGTGGAGATGAAAACTTGCGAGTGGCTCTGGGAGATTTTGGAGGCTCCCCATATAGAAGTTTGTTATTCTGATTACTAGCAAACAGGAGCTCCAGGGACCTAAGTAAATGAAAATAAAACAGTGTGGGTGCAGGCTCAGTCACACAGGACCATGATAGGTAAGCACCATCATTTTTCATCCTCTGCTTGGGGTAATGAAAAGAGCCCCACAAAATTTTATTCAACAAGATACAACTAAATGTGTAGTGGCAGTGAACATAATGAAGAGCATGTAGATGCAAATGATGCCAATGCTCTACTGTAAAATGGTTTTATTAAAAGGTATACAATTGGATTGTCATAATGGAATGGACAGAAAATAAATATTGATTTCAATGGGAAGCCACCTATAGCTAGTAGTGGATATCAAAAACACCACAAATAACATTGTAGTTTGAGATCTTGTCAGAAAGAGTGTTTAGATCAGTTTTTGGGCCCTTAAATGGACTTTAATGCCCCCCCCCCTATCCACTTATTACACACAGCCACTAGGACTTCAGATCCAAAATAAGGAAACAAAATATAAATGTACAGTATTAGGTAGAGGAATATATAAAATGGGACATTTAGGAATGATCCCTTTACTGTGGATAGACATAATTCTTTTAAGTGGCAGAAAAACTAAAAGACCTAAATGCTGACCTAAAAAAAAGGCACTTACTGTATATGCTTACGTTCAATATTTATTGAAACACTTCTTTTAATGAAATATATGCATAAAAAGTACAAATGACATCCTAGAGTTTGACTTCTACACACAAGCTGTCCTATACACAGGCTGACACCCAACTTGCCCACACCAACACTACATCACCAAAATAGTAGATGTTTCCATACAGTATATTGCCAGCAGTCACACTTGGTGGATTTTGCTGCGAAAATGTGAGTGCTTGCAATTTAGAGCCAAAATCCACCACATCTTGCTGCAACTGAAAGGAGGCAATGTACAGTATCTGGCTGCAGGCACATGGAACAGTAGAGGAGAAGCAGAGTTTTGGCCTGCTTTTCTCTGCAGGCTGTTATCCACAACACTTGGCCCTAGTCTTAGTTCAAATACAATCATGCAGATAAAAAGGTGTTTTTACTTAACATAAGGTGGCCATAGACATTACCTAGATCTGGAAAAGATCTTTTTAGGAAAGATTGTTCAATAAATACACACGTGTAGAGCTGAATAGTCAGATATACATGCAGAAACAATAGAATTCTGCCCTTTTCAGCACTAACAATGGCCGATGTTTGGGTGCCTTCAATGGAGCCTTCAAAATTTGCAGGCCAGCCCAATTGATGAGCTGACCGATATCCAAGTCTTCAGCCAATGCAGCTCGTCTCCCACCATAACCACACCGAATATTGCACGAATGTTTGTTTAGTACAATATTATCTACAGCGTCTATGGCCACCTTTAAACAGCAGTCAAATGCCATATATTTCTATATACTGGATTAGGATTACAAAATTGAAATGTAAACAATATTTTCACTTTATAGCATTACTAGTTCTTCCATTTCTATTTTGCAAGTGTCTGATGGAAACTTTAATATTTCACCCCCTTAGCTTTGATGAATATGTTACTGACATTTTCACATATGTTGACACTGTCTTCTTATCACCTCTGACAGACTTCCGACTGTGATGTTATGATGTCTTAACAAGAAAAGGCAAGCAAACTGCGATGGGGAGCTGATCTCAGGCCACTGGGCAAGCTTGGTCTGCTTAAATAGAACTCTACACAGAAGGGACAACCTAGTTATTGTCATTGCCTGTATTAATACCATATGATTAATTTTCCTCTGTACTGTACAAATCTGTAGAAATTTATCACAGCAATGTCTGGACAAAATGTTACTGGACCCCACAGCAAAAGCGAAATCTTTTAAGGGTGTCTCATGCCCTAAACCTTCTGAAAATGATTTGTGACATGTATTAAAATTATTAATTTGGACACATGGACATATTTGGATACAGGGTTATTGAGGATAGAACATAGTACAAGTTGAACCAGGGACTAGTCCGATTGCCATCTTGGAGTCAGGAAGGAATTTTCACCCTCTCTGAGGCATATTGGAGAGCCATCAAATGGGGTTTTTGTCTTCCTCTGGATCAACTAGCAGTTAGGCAGATTATATATAGACTAAAAAGCTTGAACTTAATGGACGTGTGTCTTTTTTCAACCTAACTTATTATGTTACTGTATGCCAAGCCCTTTATCATCATGGGCACCAAATTGCAGTAGGATCTGCTATCTTTACTGCTATACCATTGGTACTGCAATACTACTGGTGCCACTAAATGTAGACACAGATAATATGAAGCCCTAAGTGGACTTAATACAGGGGTGGTTGCTAAACTAAACTAAAATCCTGCCTCTCCAACATTTTTGCTATGCCTAGTATAGAAACTATATTGTGCCCTTTACATGCAGCCAAAAATAAATGACAGCCATTCAGCTCTACATACCTGGCTGGGATAGCACTGACTGGTTTCCTGTAAATAGCAATAAGCTTTTCTAGTACAATGTCGGCGGTGGTGAAAACCCGGTATGAGTGCAGGAATGTGTTGAGGAAATCGATGCTCAGGAAGCGCAAGTCTGTGAGACGTTCCAGTAAGCGTTCGACACTTGCATAGCGAATCTGGAGAACCTTGCATGAGTTCATTGTCTTGCTAAAGCGTATGTCCACATCATCACAGTACAAACTGCTGTCGGACCTGGGGAATCATGTCATCAAATATGAACTCCCAAATATTTTAAAAAATCTTAGCAAATCATTATTGTTTTGGCAAAACTGTTCTGCTTCACTAAACATTTCAAACCTTTTTTTAGATACAAACACAAAGGACATTGTTGATGAAAGGATCTGTCTAATTTGCTTCAACAAAAAATCCAAGGATGTTATCCACAGTGATGATAACTTCAGTTGGCATTTTAATTATAAAATATTCCTGAGACATGTCTGAAGCTAATGAGTGTTGTCAAGTGTAACTTTATTTATTTATTTAAATACATAACATGGCCAAAAGTATGTGGACACCTGCCAGGCCAGCATCTCATTACAAAAGCCAAATTAATATGATTTTGGTCCTCTCTTTGCTGCTAACTGCCTTCTGAGAAGTCTTTCCACTAAATTTTGGAACATTGTGGGATTTGCACTGATCTAAAAAGCTCAAGTTTGGAAATATGGCTCTGAACTAATAGGCTGTATCTGTGCTATAAAACCAGCAGTTTGGGATGCATAGTTGGCCACAGGGACATAAAGGAGTGATTTTCATGTCTTCACCCATAATGTCTTATGTGGGAATTGAAACTCTCATTTTTGGTATTAAGGCAGTGCTATGTATATGGCACGAGGCAAGTAAATAGAAGGAGTGTCCACATACATTTTGCCAATGTCCAGTAGCTATACTTGAATAACTAATTCATACATAACATTTTTATGGGGGGAATGTAATATTGGTTGCTAACACAAAAAATTGTTCACTATTTGCTTGCAATGTGAATAAATGTTCATAAAGTGAACAACTTTGCCTTTGTGAACATTTTTCCCCTTACACGACAATAGGACAGTGACTGTGATTTTTTTTTGTTTACTATAGTTTGCAGTGTGTGTAATAAACTTAATGAAAAAGTTGTTAGGTTTACTCCAAAGGTTTATGCCACATTCAAGCAAGTGTTAACGGTTCGCAATGTGCAATTAAGATTCGCAATGCAGTAAGAAGTCTAATGAAGAATTTTTATTCTTATTTGTGCTCAAATGGATTTGCTTTGCAAATTTTATTATATTTCTCCCTTAGATACATGGCAGATTTTAGCTAAATATTTAGGTCACTCAGACTGAGTCAGCAGCTTATCTGCCCATGTGTGGGCTCTGCGAGATTTATATTTTTCCAAAAAACTGATATGTTTAGAAATCCCATTGGGATGAGGACACTTTGGATCATGATGTCTCCAATGTCAAGGCTTGTTTGGTGACCCTATAAACCACTATGATTTTCTCATAGGTATCTACTCACTGTAGCCTGACACAAACCAACTCAATGCTTGGAGCTACAGGAAGGAGTGCATAAAATGGATCCACATACTCTGCTTGCATACAAAACACAGGCGGAGGAAAATGTACAATCAACTCTGCGTGCCCCTGGTCGAAGGGGTTTTGTAAGAAAAGAAACGAAATATGCCAAAGAGCCAGTGGGGGTAGAGAGCTAACCACATGCAACACATCACTTCAAACCATATATTGCAGTTTTACACAAGGACCATAAATATACTGTCTAGTCTATCATTACAAACAATGATCAGTTATAATCAATGCTTAGTGATGTTATTTCACATGACTCACTGAAACATTTGTATAATACAATAAATGCTCTCTGTATGCATTGGCCTTCTTTATATAAAAGCACTGCCTTTGAACATTGACATTTATATGCACAAGAAACTCCTGACTTATAATTCCCTTATAATTTACAATGCAAGGGCAATATTCACTACTTTCAGCACAACACTGACTCTACTAAACACAATAGCACCCGTAAACAGTACAATACAAGCTGGTAACCCAAACTGGTGTGGCACTTCACTCACTTGATCATCTGAGGAACAGTAACCTTGGAGTTCTCCTCAAACGCATTCATCATAAGGCCATTGCAGCGAATGTTGTCCACACACTAAGTAGCAAACAGAAAGAGTAATCTTACATGGAGGTTCAGAATGTAAAGTGACAACAAAAAAAAGGTGACAGCTAGGTGATATGGGGTGCTATAAAAATCCAAGGGCGAGACACAAATATAACAATGTGATAGGGTTGACAAAAAGAGGCAGGAAAGAGAGAAAGACAATGAAACCTGCATGATACTTATAGTAACATATAGACAAGTAAGTGAAAACATGCTTTGTGTAATGTTGAAAACCTTAGGATGACAGACCACAGCAGCCAGATCATGGAATGTATTGGCGATAACACAAAATGCAAGGTGAATGCCATGCCACTGTAATAAAACAATAGTGAGCATGATGATGAATTAAGGGGGTTATTTATTAAGGCGTTTTTTCACAATTTATTATGCCCCAAAGCTGTTTCAAGTCTGAATCCAAAAATACACATTCTAAAACCTGCCAACTTCATGTAAAAGTCAATGTCCCCCTAACCATTTGAAGTGGTTTTAACCTTCATAAAATGTTTGGAGTTTTCATGGTTTGACGCTGGTTTTTCAGACTCCAATTTACTCGTGAATATCTGGTTTTCCCAATCCAATCTTTTTTTTAGTTTTTTTTATTGATAAATAAGGGCAAATTCTGGATTCTAGTTTGGTCAGACTTTTTTATTTAAAAAAAATCTGAAAACTTCGGATTTCGATAACCCCCTAAAAGTTCAATTGGAGCTAAACTTTAGAATGATTTTTATGGTGATTTCCTCTTTTTCTTTTTTCTCCAACCAATCATCGTAGAACACAAATGGGGTTCTGTAATAAAAAGCCACTAAGTTTGACCAGGACCAACCAATCAACAGGTAGAACTTATTGGTCACCTGCGTCAATGCAGGCTGTTACAGGTTGTTATGGGTTACTGCTCTTGGGAAAACATAGCGCCTTATATTATATATGGGGGTAGAGGGTAATATAAGGTACAACGGTGGCTACATTTCTTAGCACCTATAGGAACCTGCCACCAAATAGCATTTACTGGTCACTATTTAAAAGAAAACATGGTGATTACTATGGGTTGCTGCCCTTGAGCACACTTTGGGGTTTCTATTACATATGGAAGGAATATTCTGGACATTGAATTCAGTTCAAAGTACAGAATAATGCATCAAGAGTGAAATGCAGTGTACTTTGAAGTACAAAACTGTGGTTTGTGGAGGCAGGAGACAAAGTGTTAGGCATGCAGTGCAATCTACAGGGTAGAATTCAAACTATTGGCTATGGAAAGTTTTCTAAAGAGAAGAATGCATAATGCAGGTGAATGGAATACATGTAACGGTGGCCATAGATGTAACAATCTTTCTTGGAAAAGATCTTTCCATAATACCACCACTTACGTTTTGTACAATATTATTGGTGCGTCTATGGCCACCTTAAGGCTCTGATCACAAAACTGGCACACAATGCAGTATAAGGAGTAGAAGAAAAAATGCTGCAAATGTTATGCAGTGTACACTGTAGAATACAATGTGTTGATCACAGAATGCAGTGTACAGAGTATGAGATGTAATACAGCCACAATAAGGAGGAATTTGGTATCCACAAAGGCCCACCAGCATGAAATCCAATGTATGCAACAATCTGAAAGAAAGATAACAGCATGAATACACAATGTAATATGGAAGAGGTACCATGGAAATACAATGGTCTAATGGGTTGTAATGGTGACTGTAGGGTGACAAAGTGATGCCACTTTTGTGACCTGGCTTATGTCACTTGTCCAGGCTGCTTTCTCCTGTCTGGCCGATGCAAGCAGAATGACAACAAATGGTGCAGAATCTTTGGGTTCCACAGAGATTTTAAAGTCTAAGTGATCCCCATCTTGTCTGTCTGGAGAGAAAGAGATGAGACAAGTCAGAAAAGAATAGCTTCAACAGACAAAAAAAGTAATAGGAGATGTGATTAATTAATTAGTAACGATTATTGCAGCAAAAAGAACCTGAACCTGTACAAAAACTGAGTAGTATGTGGTTGGAACAGATGGTGATGAGATGATGATGGCATGATAGCCTTAATAAAATGATCTTGTTAAAGGGGTGGTTCACCTTCAAGTTAACTTTTAGTATCTTGTAGAAGGGCCAATTCTAAGAAACTTTTCAATTGGTCTTCATTATTTATTTTTCATAGTTTTTTAATCATTTGCAATTTTCTTCTGTTTCTTTGCAGCTTTCAAATGGGGGTCACTGACACCATCTAAAGACAAATGCTCTGTAAGGCTACAAATGTATTGTTATTGCCACTTTTTATTACTTATCATTCTATTCAGTCCCTCTCCTATTCATGTTCCAGTCTCTTATTCAAATCAATGCAGGGTTGCTAGGGTAATTTGTACCCTAGAAACCAAATTGCGGACAATGCAAAATAGAGAGCTACTGAATAAAAAGCTAAATAACTATAAAACCACAAACAATAAAACATGAAAACCAATTGCAAATTGTCTCAGAATATCACTCTCTACATTATACTAAAAGTTAACTCAAAGGTGAACAACCCCTTTAATATAATTTTTTCAGCTTTGAATTTTACAAACTTGAAATTTCTAGATTAATAAAAATAAATTCTCAGAAATTCAAAGTTAAAGATTTGGCATCTAAAACCCTGACGATCTCCTATAAATGTCAGCGGTAGGTATATTTTTAACCTTATATAATGGGTTTCTTGGTTTTGCAAACAATTTTTCATATTTTTTAGTTGCTTTTTTTAACAGATTTTTTAAAAACTTTGAAAGTAAATACATTGGTCTCCACATTTGACCAGGTTGCAGGTAGCATTTACAGATGACTTGTTCAGAGCCAGGCCAAAAGCACCAATCTCCCTGCTTACTCATCATGCTACTTCTGGTTGCCCATGGCCAGATTAGACAAAGCAGAAGCGGTTTGTACCCATGATTGTGCCCTAGTCACATTCCTCTGCTGCCTACCCCTAGTTCCGGCCCTGCACCAGTTTAAAAAGCAAACATCTTATTGGACACTCTTATTGGATTGCATGTGTTACTGCACCTGGGCAACTTAGTGCCTTTTATTATACATGGAGGTATAGCGTTGAAAAAGCATACAAAGAAATAAGAAAAAAAAGAAAGGCAAAGGGTGGCATATATACTGTACAGATAATGTATAAAGAAGAATTCTGAAGGGTCATTTTATTGCCTCCTTTTAAAAATAATAATTAAATGTTTAAGCTAAGTATGGTTACACACAGAGCAGCAAGAACTAGACGTGGTTATTATAGAGCAATTTTGGAATACTAGTTTAAAGACTAGATTATATAGGTGTGCTAGCTAGCTAATGAGCATTTTGATGAGATTAAATGGAAATTAATTGGTTTATCCTAGTAGGACCATGTGAATTACTACACAAGTATGAAATAAAATTAATTCATATAAAAAGATATTGGGCAAAGGACAGTGACATTTTCCTTGTCGTTTACACATATTGCATATACCTATGCTTAAATTCAGAATGTTGAAAATCAAATATGGAGTTGAAGTGAAGGAATTCAGTCAAGCACCTGAACAATAATGAAACAGCCATGATAACTTTTTAGCTCCCTCAAAGACCAATTTCTAGAAAACAGAGAATACCCCATGAAATGGAACACCATTCATTGTCAAATAAAGTTTCTTTCTTTTAGGTAATTATGGAGGATAATCAGTTATATGTAAAAATATCAGCAAGGGTTAGAAAGCTGGTTTGGTGAGTGGGTGATACTGACTGTCATCATCATCTTGGTCTTCTAGTAAAGTGCAGTCCATCAATGATATCACTCCATTCTACAAAGTAAACATATTGACAGTTAGTGATAATACACAGTTTTCTCTTTTCTCTGGTATACTATATGTTTCAGAGACTGCTACTCATAGTCTAGCATGGTGAAACAACACTTCTCTCACATGCCTATTGTAGATATGCTTAATAGGTACCTACCTTGGTAAGATGTAACTTGCCCCCTGAGCTCCGTGTGCAGATCAGAAGGTGTTTGGAGAATAAAAAGCATTGACGTTCTCCTTCCTTTTTCAGAGACAGGGAACCAAGACGTCCTCTTGTTATCCTGCTCTTCTCGGACATAGGGACCTGGATGAGACAGCCTAAGGGCAATGCAAACACAGCTGTCACATCCAAGTTTTTTAAAAGCCCAGCACCTTTGGCTATAAACATTCATTTCCATATACACAAGCAGTGGCCTAACATACTCATACTGACTACCTACTGTACACTTAACATACTGATAAACTAACAACCAATGCACTTGAACCGTAAACTAATTCCAACAGTTATGTGTTAAGTAACATTCTAAAACAACATGCAGAATTTCTTCCAAAATGTAGCAACAAAACATATGTACAGTACATCATTATCATAATATTCTTCCAATAGAAGGTAGTAAATTTAGGTCTTAGTGCCATAGGGGCAGAATAGAGTAATATCACAGGCTTGGTGGTAACTATTTTATATATACCTTGTATATATGTCCTGAAATAAATAGTTTTGACTACAGAAGAAGTCATCTGTAAGGCTACAACCAACATTCTGCCTGTTCAACTATATCTTATGCTTCAAGTTGGTTAAGCTAGAGGCCTGTAGACTTAATGTGTACTGCAATCATCTCTGTATTAAATCATAATTTTACTGCAATCCTGCCCAAAACACAGAATAGAGGATAAATAGCCCAACGTTTGGGAAATACATTATAACTCTATTGAACTGTACCCTATTGTTTCTTGTAGTGGTGTAGTTACATAATACTAATACAGTCTACATTGCTCATTTACAAATCCAAGTATAATGTGAAGCGCTGAAAAACAGATGCAATGTTACATATATAGCCATGTAATAGGTCTCACACACGCATATATATATATATATATATATATATATATATATATATATATATATATATATATATATATATATATATATTATATATATTAATTTTTTTTGAGAAATATTCTTCCTACCTTGCCGCACAAATGTCTGACTGGTGTCCAGTAAAACTTCACAGCCCTCAACTATCATCCTCTCAATGGCCAGATTCTTGCGAATATTCTCGGTTTCGCTGACTTCATCGTGCATAATTCTAGGTGGAACATGCAAATAATGTATACTTAATTATTTGGGGATGTGTAGAATATAGAGAACAGTATGCAGAGCAAACATAACATGTTTATCTATCATGTTTCTTCTAATTGTAACAGAACCCCCATGTAACTTTAGACCTTTTTTGATCTTCCTGGAGTTAATCATTGGCCATGGAGTTGAGTCTTTGCCATTTTGGCTATTCTTCTATCCATTCAAATGGTAGTTTTCTGTTTTCTTCCACTTCTTTTAGGTTTTAGTTGCCATTTAAAATCATTTGAGATGCTTTTAGCTGAGCAGCCTATCATTTTCTTTACTTCTTTAAATGTTTTCCCCTCAGTTTCTACTCAACTTTTCTATCATAGTACGTTGTTACTCAGATATTCAAAGTGCTGTAATTGACACTTGTTTTTTTTTCCAAAAAATGACCTCATTAACTGAACTCCACACTGCAATTATTTAGAACAAAATTACTATTATTTTGAACACACCTCCATTAATGATTCAATTACAGAGAACCAGCAGAATGCATATAATGACTGTTGGGTTTCTATTACGCTACTACATCTACTTTTATTAAATTATTTGCCATTTAGAAATATAATCTCTACAAAAAACAGCAATTGATCACGTTAGTGATGCCAGACTGCTATTATGCAGAACACAACTGTATTTTTATTCACAAGGGAATTTTGTCCTGATCCTACTAATTTATGAGTGTAAATAGACTTCCAAATTCAGCTCATCTAAGAAAACCATTGCCTAAGTATAACTTGCAACGCTATCTATCTATGTAACTATCTATCTATTTAACTATCTATCTCAGGCCAGGACTGGCAATCTGTGGGTTCTGGCGAATGCCAGAGGGGCTGCTATAAGGTGCTATAGAAAGTCAGTGGTGGGGGCTGTTAGGGCCTCTGAATGGGCTGATTGGGCCTCGTTGAACCTGAAATGCCACGGGCTATTTTTATTCTCAGTCCGGACCTGATCTATCTGTATGTATATACAGAACTTGCTAAGCTGTCTTTCCCTTGGCAGTTTTGCAAAATGTATTCACACTATTAAAAAAACAGCATGAAAGCCACTTTCCACCCCACACCATAACTAGCTCATACTCCCTTCACTCATTATCTGTGACATACCTCCATTACCACAACTCATCACACCTGTACCTACCTACAAACCGTCAGATACTTGGTTTATTTATCATATTTTCCACCCTTTTGGTCTGGGGAATTGAGACCTCCTCATGCCACAGATTTCATTTGGTTTCTGCATTAGTCCTTACCGTGAGAGCTCCTCCAGTTTGGATTTAGCATAATCCAGACTATTTCGCTCCACATGTTCATGGGGTGTATGAGCCAGCAGTTCATGTAGAGTGAGTATGTATCGAGGAATCTAGATACAAAGTACACACAGTTATTTATCTACTGAACCCATCTATAAGAATTCCCTATTTCCTGAATATCAATCCCCCATACCAATTTTATTGTTTTTGATATCTCCCTGCTTTGTTACTTGGTTCCCTGTTTTCTACAGACCTGAAACATGGGATAAGTGAGGAAGGTTTCCAGCGTTCGCTCCTCACAGTCTGGTTTGGCTTCATATTGTTTCAGCAGTTTGTCAAAGTCCCGGTTCTGTTTGCAGTGAGCCAGAATCTGCAGACTATACTGATGATTCCGCACAAATTCCTGATAAATGTTCAGCATTGGCAGAAGGATGTCAAACAGGTCGGCTGCGGAGAGAAAAAAGGCTGAGAACTGGAACATATGGGACAGAGTGACAAGTATGGCCAGGTAGGCATGGTACCCAGTGACAGTCGCACAGACACGGACATTGTCATATTCACACAAAGGGATTGGTGAAAAAGAAATAGGCAACATATTCTCACCCAGCACCAGTGTGGGCCAGCTGGATATTCTAGCCTTCAGACCTTGGTAAAATATCTGGTGCAAAAACATGATGGTTTCACTGTAAAAGACCACAAAACAGAGTGTCTGTGACTGCAAAGGCCAGTGTTTTGAATTACCAACATGGCATTTCTACTCCTTTTTAATCTTGAGGATCTCACTTTTTCTATAGGGCATATAAACAGGCAGGAGGTATAACCAGTGGTAGCCTTCCTATCATTTTTGAGAATGTTGGATAATCAACCCACAAAAGGATGGACTTGAGGGGTGCCTTAGTGGCTGGCTGGGATGGGTGTTAAAGGCAAAGGCAGTATTGCAGGCCCCACTAAAGTGAGATAACCCCATACCAAACCATACCTTTACAAGATGCCAGCATGGGGTGTGTAATAGAAATATTAAACCATAGTATATCTAGCAAAAATATTTTTGAGATTAGCGTATCTCATTGAAACCCCCCCTGCACATTCATGGTTACCTGTTGAGGAAAATGCTGCTGACATCATCATGTTTAATAGGTGGTTTTTTTGAGCTGGCAGCCATACGGAGTGGTCGCAAGAAATTATTGACCAGTATGTGCAATTGTTGCACATACTCTGCCTCTGCTTCCAGCATGCTGAACACAACTTGATTTCTCTTCCGCATGCTGTCTGCGTGTGGAGACCTTGAGTAATCTTGGATAATGTTTTTCCACTTCCTGCGGCATAGCCAGCCACGAAGGAAGCTTTGCACCTACAAGAGCACAAGCAAAGGAGTAAACATTAGCTGAAGGGCCAGTGTAGTTAACCCCTTATGAGCATGTAAACAATATGGAATTTGCAGGGTATTGTCTGGCTCAGATGGCAATACGTTTATGTTAAAAGTCTAAAGCTGCTTCACCTTTTTAATCTTTTTGATGTCAACATCATCATTTGGGGCTGCAGTTTGTGTTGACTGGATGCGTTCATTGTCTTTCAGTAGTGATGCAATCTAAAGTAAGACATTTAATTTATTAAAGAAACATTATTATTAAAGGATCACAACAATGGAATGACTGCATGACTTTGTTTTGAATAAAGCTAGACCCACCAGTAGGCAAATGAATGAATGAACCAGTAGTCCAATGAATGAATTTGCCCAATCTGGTTTCCCAAGTGGTAAACCAAATCAAGTTGAGGCAATTGTTAGTCTGCTTGACTAATAGTCATATCACATGTGGCCCTGTAAAGACTGGTCAGCCAAAGAACCACATCAGTTACCCTATCCATTTCTTGACTGCCTGCTTAATTGATCTAAACAAACCCAATCAGCCATCTGGGAGGGTACCATGTTGGCCCACTTACCATTTGGCAGTATTTGTACACAGTTTCTAAAGGTGTCATTATCACAGGACCAAGCTTATCTTGAAATGATCGTTTAAAGGACATACAAGATAAATAAAAAAAACCTAATTTTGTAGGCACTTATGAGTAATATATGGTGTTGCTTTTACATGATGCTACAAATTAACATTATATTATTAATAGCCTCTTTATTAGAGCTCTCTATAGATGTTCACTGGTTCTTGTCCCTGTTTCTAATGAGTGGTTGGTGTGTCCTAATGGCTCCTGCCAGGAGCACAGTAGGAGGGGGACAGCCAATAACAGCCCTGCAGTCACACAAGCAAACAGAGACTTCAGTTCCCTATCAGGTCCTGCTAGCTGCTAATTGATTCCTGTCCTTCAGTACAGTGAGCTGAGTGCCGCCAGCTCTCCTGCACAGCCCGGGAATTCAGGGAGCAGGAAGTGAAGGGAGGGATTATTAGTGGTTTTGCAGAAATAGTCAATAAATCAGCCTGAAACATTACTTTTTAAAGCACAATTCTTCTATATCTAAATGAATAGAACATACTGGTACATTCTTATTTTTTATCAACTAAAAAGACCATTTCAAGTCTTATCATCTAGTTGAAGCCAGGAAAACTGTGGGTAGCTACCTGCTTGGCCCTGCTAATAATTGGACAATTGATAGATTTCTCTTTGAACCATGACAATTTTCTGTTTAGACTGTTAGATGCACAATCGTTTGGTTCCCACTAACCTAAATAATTTGATGGGAGATTTAGCGGGATAATTTGTTCGGGAACTGAAGTTCACATTTCAATGGAGACCACTGCAAGTGGTTTGTGATTGTTGCCTGAACAATGATCCAGTGTGGGGACAAAATGCACTTTTTATTGCTAATGGGAAGGAGGCTGTGTTTCTCACCTGCTTTTTTCCACTATTTTGTAAAGATACTCATGTGTACCATATATAGTAAATAATTTTCTAGCTAATTTCCAAAATTAGGTAAACTTTATTTCATTTAATTATGTAACAATACAAACAATAAACAATTATGTATATAGTTACATTACTTTTGTCTCTGGCTTTTTATTTATTTATTTTCCACCCTTTTTTCCCTTCTTATTCAGTGGAAACACAGCTTTATGCAATATGGTTTTATGCATGCAACATATCATTCCTCATCTTCTATATTCTTTGGCTCTGCTCCCGGCCCTGACTCCCACCAGGGACTCCATATTTTTTTCAAATTTAGATGCTCTCGTATTGTCCCGTATTGCTATTAAACTAGTGTACATCGTTTCTGTGGCTTCATTCCAATCATCTTGGTAGAGTTCAGAAATTGTTTCTTGCCATTTCACTAGTGCTATATTGAAAGGAAGGGGGACTGAGGAGAGTATGTAACTGGTAACTGGTATAGGATTTTTGGAAGATAAATCATCTTAATTAGATTATTCTCCCCCATAGAGTTAATAGAAGGTTTACCCAGGCTTGTAGGTCATTGGTAAGTTTTGTAGCTATAGGGTCTAGGTTTATTTTGTATATGTTGTGTTAGATCTAGGTGTATATTGAGGCCTAGATACTTGAAATCATGGACCCATTTTAAAGGGGCAGTGGGTGGAAGATTGGGGAGGGCTTGCTTATCTAGTGGGAATAGAAAGGACTTCTCCCAATTTATTTTGCGACCAGGTATTGATCCAAATTTCTCCACTACATTAAGGAGCAACGTTAGAGAGTTTTTGGTGTCTGCTAGATAGATCAGCATATCATCTGTGTATAAGGATATTTTCTCTGTAATAGGGCCTCGGTTGAGACTGATTATTTGGTCCGATGCACGGATAGCAATGGCTAAGGATTCTATTGCTAATGCAAAGAGGAAAGAG
This sequence comes from Xenopus borealis, assembly GCA_024363595.1. Lineage (NCBI taxonomy): Eukaryota > Metazoa > Chordata > Amphibia > Anura > Pipidae > Xenopus > Xenopus borealis. The sequence goes on along the minus strand of CM044436.1, from coordinate 26,333,546 downwards.
GACAGCCCTTGCGAGCACCTCTGGCGAGCGGGAATGGGGCGGATATCAGACCATTCACTCTAATCCCTATAACATTTGAATCCATCTAATATATTGACTGGCCAAATTAAATCTACGAAGGGTTTCCCAGAGGTATGGCCACTCTATGGAGTCAAATGCTTTTGTTGAGTCTAGCGAAGCCACTGCTCTATTCACTATTTTTTCATGTTGAATGTATAGGTTGGTGTTAAAACTTCTAATGTTAATATTTGTGGATCTGCCCGGCATAAAACCTGGCTGGTCTGGATGGATAAGATCTATTATGTACTTTTGGAGTCTTGTAGCCAGTATCCTTGCAAGGATTTTTGCATCTGTATTTATGAGGGAGATTGGGCGATAGGAGCTACATAAACTAGGGTCTTTTCCGGGTTTAGGATTACTACTATAGGGTTTCTTCAAATGAGGTGGGGCTCCAGTTTCGAAGCATTTCTGTAGTGTGTTTAGAAGTTGTGGGACTAAATGTTCTGCTAGGACCTTATACCAGTTGGATGGGATGCCATTCACACCTGGTATCTAATTAGCAGGGAGAGATGCTATGGCTTCCCTAACTTCCTCAATTGTTATTGGATTATTTAGAGAGATTTTGTAAGGTGGATGCATTTGAGGAATTATTATGTTATCTAGAAATTATGTGTGCTCGTTGTTGGAATGCAGTATAGTTGTTTTATTTAGATTCTGGTAATATGTTGAAAATTCTTCCACTATGTGTTTATGGTCTGCAAAGTATGCCAAACAGTCTTCCATTTTTGTCTCCCTGCTCAAACATTCTTTGGGATTGGTATAACAGTGCTTTCTTAGTTAAAAGGGTATTTTGACGTTCTAGGGCATTGCTTTTTGCTCGTAGTAGTGCATAAGCTTGTGGTGAGGGGTTTGTGGTGTGATTGGTTTCTGCTTGCTCTGCTTCTTCCTCTGCTTGTTTTATTATTGCTTGTGTGTGTGTGTGCGCTTGGGTTATATAGTTCACGTCAGTACACCCTGCATTACCGCCTTACTTGCATCCCATAGAATTGCCTGGGGAGCAGAGTCTAGATTTTGTATCCAGTAGTCTGAATATCCTTCAGAGTAAGCAGCCTGTGCTGTATCATTGTTCAGCCATAGAGTACTCAATCTCCACAATGTGGACCTTGTTGGGTTGGACCAGCGAAAGGAGAGCAGGAGTGGCGAGTAGTCTGAGAGTATGCTTTGTAGGAATTGTGCTTTCTTGATTAGTGTTAGGATATCTGCAGTTACTAATGCTAGATCTATTCTTAAGAAGGTGTGATGTGTGGTTGAGTGACAAGACTATTCTTTAACCTCTGGGTGTTTCCATCTCCAGGCATCTATTGGATTGAAAGCTTCTGCCCATTGTGCTAGTTTGGTTGGACCAGGCTCTTGAGAATGAAGACAATCTGCCAGGGTGTACATTGTGGAGTTGAAGTCACCCATAATACAAATTGGGGATGGTGGTAAGGTTGCTATTTTGGTATTAATCAGATCTAACAGGGCTCCGTTATATGGAGGGGGCATATACACATTAACAATAGTGATAGGTTTGTTACTCAGCATGTCTTTGAGGATTATAGATTGACCATATTGATCCGTAATAACTTGGTTTAGCAAAAAATTTAAAATTTTCCTGATTAGAATTGATATTCGCCATGCATGTGTGGAGAAAGTAGCATGGTACAACCAGCCCACCCAATGTCTTTTAAGGTAGAGGATTTTCTACCCCGTAAGGTTTGTTTCTTGCAATAGGAGGATCAAAGGTGTGTGCTTTTTGAGATAATTATGCATCAGGCTGCACTTAAATTTGTTTTTTTTGGTACATAATTTGAAATTATGTTATAGATAGACATGTTGGTTGAGGTATACACATAAAAACAGTATGTGCACCATTGATTGCTGTGAATTTTTACCAGATACATTAGATAGCAGTATAAAGCAGTACTTAAAATAAAACATAAACAACATTTTAACATTTTCCACGTATCCTCCCTACCCACCCCCCAAACTTGGGTGGGTCTAATACCCATAACTGTAGACCTTAAGAACAGTCAATGATGGGACGTAACTGGTTGTTAGTCTTGTATATCCGTTATCCCTCCCGGCCCAGTTCTGCTACAGCTTAGTATTCTGCCTGAATGGAGATTAATCTTTGTATTATACATGTCAGGTCCCACTGCGTGTGGATAGTCATTTCCAATCTATAAAATATGCCAACATTTTTAATACCTGTTCCAAGGATTAGGTTTGTCCATTTGGCAGGGTTTAGCATGTGCAAGTCTTACCCACCACACTCTTGATGAGAACAGTCATAGGTTACTGGGTCTCCCGTATCTATTGGAAAGCAGTGGCTTTTGTAGGTAAGTAATCTTTTACAAGACCTGGCCTGGGCTGGTTACTCTTGTCTTGGGCTGTTTCTATGAGACTGTCTCCTCTGACCCCTTGTGTCTAACCAGTTGTCAGCCTCTGCTGGAGTTGCAAAGATGTGGGTGTGACCGTCATCCAAGATTCTCAATTTGGCAGGGAAGAGCATGCTGTACTGGATCTGTACCTCCCGTAGTTGCTTTTTAACTCCCTGGAATGTTACGCTTTGTTTCTGTACCGTTGTTGAGAAATCTGGGTAGAAGGAGATGCGGTTGCTATTGTATTTTATTTTCCTGGGCTGCTCTGAGGATAGCGTCTGTGTCTCTATAATTATATAATTCAGGACTTTTATCAAGAAAGGTTGAGTTGGAGCTCCTGGCGGAGGTGCTCTTGTGGGCCCTTTTCACGATGAACACTTCAGAGAAAGTGTTGGCTCTGAACACCTCTTTCAGCCAGGTTTCAGTGAACTGTTCAGGGTGTTGTTCCCTCTGCTTTCTCTGGTAGACCGATGATCCTGACGTTATTCCGTTTGTTCCAGTTTTCTAGGTCATTTTAGCCATTTGGAGTTGTTGTTGCAATCCTCTTGCGGTGTTTTGTAGGGGATATACTTGGTCTTCAATGGATGAAACGCTGTGTTTGACCTCTGCCGTTCTCTCCCTTACATTTAGTTATATGTCTTCGAGCTGAGCCTTGGCTGTTGTGCGGTTCTCCAGTATTGCCCCTAGTACTTTGCTTAGCGTTGGTTCCGGGTTGTGGAGAATCTGGTGATGACTCTTTATTTCCTTCTTTATTTGTCTCTTGTAGGGAACTGTGCGCGTAGCGCTCCAGTCGGGCTGCTGTATAATTTTTTGGTTTTGGTCAGTATTTGCCCATGATTCCTTGAAATTAGGCAGATTTGATGGATCGATATACCGGGCTCGGTTGTCCAGGGATTAGCGGTTGTTTGTTACATTTCCCCTAGTGAGTAGTTGCCCTGGTTCCTTAGGTGCTTGAACTGTCAATATTGAATGTGCTACTCTTTGTATGTTTCAGAGGTTATAGGGAGCTTGACTGAGAAGGATCACAGCTTGTCCCGGAGATTAATTCTCAAGTTGGCAGTGGTTCAGTTTTCCAAAGTAATTTCCAGTTGGAGCAGTCGCTGTTAAAGTGTCTCTGTGCTGTTACTCCTGGGGTGCTTTTCCTCTCTGGAAACTCAGAGCTCGTTCTGGAGTTGTCACCTGGTTCTCTCAGGCCTTCACCCACTCCTACATCCGACCAGGGTCTTTTTGTCCCCACTATGTGTCTTTATGGGCCGGGACTGTTTTGTATGACCCAGCTAGGTGAGAGGTGTTTGGGCCCAGGGGTCTGGAGTTGATGCCAGCTCAGCAGGTTGACTATAAGCATGAGCAGGAGTGCAGCCCAGCTGTGTGACTAGTTAACAGCACCACCTGGGTTCCAGTGGCAGAGGTCCTTCTGCCCAGAGATCCTCCTGTTGCTCCCTGTCCCTACTAGTCCTCTTTATGGGGGAAGCTGGTGTGATCAGGTGGTGTAGCACGGTCTGGGCTCGCATCCAAGCAAGTGCCTGGCTTGCAAGTTCTGCTAGGCAGCAGTATTAACTTTGGGGTATATGTGGCTGGAAGGCTTGTCTTGCCCAGGAATGCAGTGGAGCCCCTTCTCTACTGCCTTGCCTGTATTGGTAAGTGCTGAGCCCACTGTTGTTAGGGGATTTCGGGAGATTTAACTAAGGCCCCGGGAGTGTCTGGGATTTGCATTTGCACCCTTGTCCAGTAGGCCACGCCCCTCAATTACCACAATATTTACTTAGAAACCATGAAGAGGTAAAATATGGAGGCCTATTTCTAGTAACTGATAATTTTTTTGGTCCAGCTTTTTTGTGACACTGATCAGGCTGTTTTCATATACTTTTACTTTTTTTGAAATCTGGAGGTGTGTGAGGCTGAAGGGAATGATCTCAAATAACTACCTGAGAGCAGAGGTTAATTTTCTGATGATAAAAAAGATTTTATTAGCAGCAATTGTAGCGCTCATAAATATTCAGATTTTCATCCTTTTATATCCAGTAATTGTCATTAACACATCAAAGTGTCAGCAGCTGTGACACAGACAGAACATCACCGTGACATTAGGTCCTCTTCACCCACTGCACAGCACAGAACACACTCAAAGCACCCACTGCATGCATTATACAACACAATTACATTTTCATCACAGTTATATTATCATACAAATTGCTATCACATGGCTCTCACGAGACATAATGTCCATTGCATGTATATAGCAAACACCCTCTAGAGAAGCATAGTTTGCACATTTTCATACACAAATATGATACGAGCCATACACAGAATTCATGGAAAACATACGAAACATGTACGTATATACTCCACTAACATTGTTATTATTTTTTATAAAGGGTTATACTTTATATTTATTAAGGATTAAAAAAGAAAAGGTACAACCCCGTATGTCTTACCCCTACCAGAAGGCATGGGCTCCAATGCCCAAGTGTCCCCGAAGAAACAGCATGAGTGGGTGAGCCCCACCATCCCTGCCCCTCAAGGGGGTTTGGGGCCATTTGGACTCCCCTCAACTTGCTGCTAGGAGGAGTCCTGTCTACCCTGAGTTCTGTTTAAGCTTCCCCCCAGGGCATAAGTCATGGCCTGGAGGCCAGCCAAAGGGACAATGACACCCATCCAGTGGTGCCCAAATCAAACACAAAAAAGGTGATTGCCTTGGTAAGGCTCCAGCTGGTGGTCGGAAAAAGAAAATAGAATCCCCCCCCCCCTGCCGAGGTTAGGGAAGTGAAGCAAGATTAAGCAAGAAATGCATGTGCATTGTGCAAGACCCAAGAAAGTGAATCAAGCACCCCTCCTAGGAGCACAGGACCTCTGCTTTCATCAAGCTTCCACTTCCCGGCCTAGTGTTTCTCAGTCTTTACATAAGATCATAAGAACGGATACCTAGCCAAAATGTCCAGTAGTACAAAACTTGATCTTAGCCAGCCAGTGGCTTTTGTCAATTGATACTGAAAACTTGCACGTAAAGAACCAGCTGCAGACGTCACACAAGTGCATCAGGTGCAGGGTCAGACTGGTTTGGGAAGTCACAGGAAAAAACCTGGTGTGCCCCAACCCTTGGAGACCCTGCTGAGCCAGACCCAATACCAGGTCAAAGCCCCAGTGGGCCATGCACACCGCAGTCCGACTTTGCTCAGGTGCACCACCACCACCTCATAGATGCAATTACATTAGAAGCATGGGATAAAACACTGCATTGTGGGGAAAATAGTGTCTGTGTGCTGCCCTGTGAATGGATTTGAGAACGTCTATGAAATCTCACCTCAGATTTAAGACGTTCCACCTCTACCTCCCCATCTTCTATTTGCTGCCGGAGCTGTTTTGCCACTTTCTTCTCAGTCTCAACAATCTGCAGTAAATGCAAATACTTCTGCATCAAAGCTTCATGCTCAGTCACTAATATCTTGTAGCTGAAAGAAATAGAAGTGGCCTGTTATAGCAGTAGAGTAGGCACAGAATATTTACACTGTGTTGCAGAAGAATTATATAGAATGCCTTGCTGTGCCAATGATTCCACCCCCAGTATAGTTATAAGATCTATTATCCAGCATGTTTGGGACATTATAGAGTACTTCTGTAATGTGAACCGCAACGTTGCAAAGGCAGTTAAAAAAATGTAAACATTAAAAATTCAATAGGATCATTTAAAATAAAAATCAGAAAGAAAGAAATCTCCACCTTCAACAAATCTTTAGGTGCCACTGCCCACAATTCATTAGTAGAACAACATTGTTCTGGTGCAGCTATATTATAAAGCTATATTATAAAACTATGGCATTGAGTTTGTAAATGTGCAGCCATTTGGAAAGTGAAAGGTGGGCTGAAATGTGGCTTTGACTTTTAAATGCATTGTACCTTGCTCTGGAGATTGCCGTCACCCATTCTTCACAGTCCGTGGCATCTTCTGTTCGCAGCTCCAGAGGCTTCTGGTTCTCGTGGTTGAAGTTAATGATAAAGTAATACTGAGGAAGCAGAAGAAAACATAACCAATTTATTTAAACACTAGATTACTACAGATATGCCTGTTGCACCTCCTCTAAGTACCTTCTGCAAAACTTCATGGCCTCCTATTCCCTAGTGGTGAACATGAGAGTCTTCTAAGGTTTCCTGTAGAGCACTGTCACTAGTAACTTTCTCTGTGTACAGACCATACTAAAAAGCTTAGTTTATAATACCTCAAGCCAGACCAGCAATACAATGTAGGACCATTGCTAAGGGCATATAATTGTTTACATACTGTGGCAAACAGCAGTTGCGTTGAAGCCAAGTACTTCCATTCAAAGATGCTCCTTGCACTTGCGTGTTTTGAAGCCATGTATTTTTTTATTAATTGCAATTAATGTGACAATTGACACCAGGGAACCCTGGAGGCAGTAGCAGGTGTCATTTTGCTACAAAGTGATGGAAATTACACCAATTGTGTCTGAATATTGTCAAAATGCTACCTCAACATTTTTTGGTGCACTGGATACACTTGCACCAAGCAAAAAACATGCAACTTGGATCATTACTGCTTTGACCTCTTCTCTGTCCCAGATGCTTTGTGGTCACATGCTGAACAGGCACCTTGATGTTGCCAGTGTGTAATATTACCACTCCATGTAAAGCAGTTTTTGTGGTTATGTCATGAGTATGGCAAACACACAGGTACTAGTCAAAATTCAGAGTCATGCAGGGCAGTAGGCCTATTATTATTACTACTGATGTGTATTTAAAGCAACAGCATATTCTATACAAATTGCAAAAAATTCTGCATGTCAGTATCTCTTTAAAGTAATTGTGCACAATCAGCTTCCTAATGTTGGATGGTGATCACTGGTTTGACTCAATTTCGCATAGCAGGGGGGCTGTTGGCAACCATACAGGTATGTTCTAGGATAGAAAAGCTGCTCCTCTGAGACTCAAACACAGCAACAGATCAGCGGACACCAGCAAGAGCCAAATTAGGCCAGTTTCAGATCAGAGAAGCATCTCTGTAAGTTAAAGGGCAACTGCCGCTAAAATATATTATCCCAAATCAAATGTGAGACTGACCTCCATTTTGGGGTAAAAATTGTTTTATTTTAATTTAAATTGCCCCCGCCAGTGCTAGGAAGGGAGCTCCTGGTGCAAGCAGCCATGTCGAGCAGAGTGCAGAATGAGCAAGTTGTGGCATTGGATCGTTATGCACATGACAGATTGTGTCAGTGACAACCCCCATTTGAAAGTTGAAAAGAATTAGAAAAAAGGCAAATAATTAAAAAACTAGAGAATAAAGGGTCAAATTAATAAATAATTACAAAACTATAAAGAATAAATAATGAAGTCGTCAGTGTCAGACTGGCCCAGCAGGACACCTGGAAAAAACCTGGTGGGACCCTGCTGGCCCAGACCTGCTCTCCTGGCTGCACCATAAAGAAAGGAACGTGCTCTGCAGCGATTGCGCATGCCACTGCATGATGTGTACAAGCATGCACGCAACTGTTTGCACATGTTTGTGGTGGGCCCGGGAATAGGCGGTCGGGAGGAAGCCCCTAGGGACAGCCAGGAGGGCCCTTCATTTGCAGCCCCGGTTGGCCCCCAAGGCTCCAGTCCAATTGAAATGTTGCTTAGATCTGGCCATTCTATAGCATACTAAAATCTAAGGATTTACCAATGCTGTCCAACTTTTTCCATGTAGAGAGCAATTTACTAACTGGATCCTATTGTCAGCATGCCAAATTAAAATAAAGATGTCCCACAATAGCAATTCACTGAACCCTCAGGCAGGCAGGAGGCCATGGATAACAAACTATTTATAATAAAACAGGCCTCTTTTAGTAACACAGGCAAATTGCAAAACATTTGAGTAATGCAACATTTTTTTACCAACAGTGCAGCATATTTTTCTACAGAATTCCCCAAAAGCCTGGCGCAACCTGCAGAGGAATGGGTCACACTTGAACTTGTGTCAATGGTAACTAAACCCCATAAAGTCTAAGTGGGACATTCACTAAGATCCGAAAAAACCCTAGGGCAGGCTTCGCGAGCGTTCGGCACACTTCACCAGGCGAATTTTCGCCTGCGCTACGCAAATTCACTAAAGTGGGAATCTATGCTCTGGTCGGCGAACGGTAACGTATTTACGCTAGTGTTACTTTGCTAGGCATAGCACAATTATGCTAACGAAGCCTAATTTGCATACTGCGCGAATGACAAAATATAATAGAAGTGTATGTTACAGCCACTACACAAGCCCAGGAAACCTTTAATCAAGAAAAAATAAAGTTGTCCTATTGCCCTACATGTGCCCCCTATATAGTAGTGTTGCCATATGTTAGGAAATGTAGGGGGGAAGGAGGGTAACGCCCCCCAAAAGAAACAATGTTTTTCAGACTATCACCCACAGTGTTTTTTTGGACTTAGAAAAATTTTCAATTTTTTTTTTCAACCTCCTATCTATTGTATTGCTCTAGCGTAAGTGCTAACGAACAGCAAAAAGTTGATCTTAGTGAATTTGCGTAATTACGATCCTTCGCCAGTGCGCAACTTCGCCTGGCGTAAGGGTGCGAACTTGCGCAAGTCTATCTACTTCGCTAGCATAAATTCGCCAGAGACGGTGTTAGTGAATTTGCGAAGTTACGATTTGACGTCACACTGGCGAATTTGCGCTAGCGTTAGACGCTTCGTACTTTAGTGAATCTGCCCCTAAGGCTTTCTTTGTCTTTGCTTGCAGTGCGCTGCACTAGAGCAAGGCCATAATGTTACACACAGTCGATTTTAACAATCCGCACAAATTGCCAAATAGATGTATCTGCTTGTTTGATGGCCTAAAGTAAAACGAAATAAAGAAGACAAGGACTAAGCCACAACCCCCTTCAAGATCTCATAACGGATTTGTACAAACCTGCTTCATTTCATTGAGCTTAGTCAGAGTAATTCTGATGCCAAAATTATGTTATCTTCTTCTCTGATATTTTTTTTTTCCCAGTAACTGTAGTTCATTGTCTATTTTTGACAAAACATAATGGCTAGCATAACCTATGCATAACGCACACGTAAAAAGTCTAGTGAATACTGATGCAGCACCTGTCGGGCCTCTCTTTCTGCACTGGAGATCAACAAAGGTAAAAAAAACGATGTGCTTATTAGATCAATATACCACTGGAACACTCAGAGCACATTGAATGCATGAATCCTTCTGAGAGACTGCCAAGGACACGTTCTCTTGCCATTGACTGAATAAATGAAACTGAATACCATTCAAGCATTGTACTATTCTATTCATTTTGCTGCACTGTGCATGCAGCACTACAGTTTGTAAAGTATATAATGCTATGTTGCTCATCCTTCTCATTTCTCTATCCTGCTTTTCTTTTCAGAAAAGTGTGTAGTGGCCATAGTGTCTAGTTAATGCCATAATTGAGACTAAAATAGGATTATAGAAAACATAATAGTCTCTCCAGTCTGCTGAAAATATCTTATCAAATGGAATCCATTCAAGCAAACTTCCCTTCTTTGTTTTCTCGGTTTTCATGTTTTCACTATCCACCTTGCAACACTTGTATTGCTGCAATTCATATGAACAAGATGCCTGAACTGGTTTCCAACAGTGTCTGGAAAATGTGGCTTAGTAAGCAGTGGAAGATAGTGTAATTGTCAATCTTGCTCTTAGAATAGAACCACATGCCTTTCTAATGAATTTTGTCAGCACTTGATGTGGTCGCTATGATAACAGCAACCAAAGGACCAATAACAACTAGAGGGTGCAAACCATCAAGTCATTCAATATCAATGTCTATAGGGTTAGAAGATGACCAACAAGAATTATTTTTTATTGCATTTTTTCTTCCTTTTTTTGGTAAATGAAATGCCTCTACTTGCCTTGAACTATAACCACCTGGATCAATAGGAGTGCCTTCATGGACTGCAAATCATGGAGGCAATAAAGTTGGGAATCAACCCACGAGTCACTGCCCTGAATTTTAAATTACTCAAAAATGGCAAAAAATACAATTTTTGGTTATGTATCTCTACTGTTTGGCCATGAGAAACAATGACATCACAGGCTGCATTGACTTAAAGGAGAAATAAAGATTAACTAAATTATTGCAGAAATATTGTATATTATGTTTTGGGCTTCTGTACCAGCCCAAGGCAACCACAGCCCTTCAGCAGTAAAGATCTGTGTCTCCCCAGTAGATGCCTCAGTAGATCCCCATCTTCTTTTCTGCTCATTCACTGCACATGCTCTGTGCTGCTGTCAATATATATATATATATATATATATATATATAAAAAAAATATATATATATATCTCTCTCTATATATATGTATTTATTTATTCCAATTAGTCCAGCACACTGATAATAAATAAGGGTCCAAACCAGGTGCTACCATCCAAAGCTGTATGTAGACAATCCAAAAAAATTTGTTGCACTCTGGGAATTGTTAGATCCTTAAATTTTAAAACATACATTTTTTATTAATTACATGTAAAAAATAGGTCAACGTTTTGGTCTTTACCTCGTCAACCTATTTTAAAATTTTTGGAACAATTCCCAGAGTGCACCTCATTTTTTGGATTGTCTATGCATATATATATATATATATATATATATATATATATATATATATACACACACACACAAGTTATAGTAGATCAAGCACTCCCACACTTATTATTTACTGAACCCAGGTGCTCGCCTTTGTCTATTATTTAAAGTCCATCAAAAAATCTGGATGCACACTGGGATTTTTGAAAAATAAAAACTCCACCTTTATTTAGTTCATCATTAAAAGAAAACAGGCCAACGTTTCAGTCCCCATCTTTGACCTTTATCAAGACACAGTTTCCATTTTAAAATCACAATAAATAGTTAAAATCATATTGGTTAACCAATCAGCGTACACGGAAGTATTACATCACTCTTTTACAGCTCTCTCTGAAGAGGTTAAACCTAATAGGGCTGATTTACTATGGGTCGAATTTCAAAGTGGAAAATACTTGACCATGGAATTTCTTTCGGGGGTCATTTTCGATCGAATATGGCCGTTTTCGATTGAAAAACGGCGTATTCGATCGAATGAAATCAAATGAAAATTTTTCAAATCGTTCAATTCGATCGAATGATTTTCACCAAAATCCTTTGATTTCTCAGAACTTAGAAACAATTTTCAGGACAAGTTCTGTGAGGTCCCTCATAGGCTAAAATGGCAATTCGGCAGCTTTAAGCTGGCGAATAGTTGAAGTCGAAGGATTTTTAAAGGGCCAGTACTTCGAAATTCGAATTTTAACAATTTTAATCGAATTTTGGGCTACTCTATAGTCGAAGTAGCCCAAAATTACTACGGAATTCAAATTTTTGAAATTCAAATTTTATTCAACTTTTCACTTCGACTCTATTCGACCCTTAGTAAATCAGACCATATGGGGCACACTTACTAAGGGTAGAATTCCGATGGTTAATTAACCCTCGAATTTTTATCGAATTAAAGGGGTTGTTCACCTTCCAAACACTTTTTTCTGCTCAGCTGTTTTCACATTGTTCCCCAGAAATAAAGACTTTTTTCAATTACTTTCCATTATTTATCTTTTACTGTTTTTCCAAAATCTAAGTTTAAAGTTGAATGTTGGTGTCTAGCCCCATGTCAGATTTCAAAATGAAATATAAAAAAAACTGTTTGCTCTTTGGAGAAATGGATTTCAGTGCAGAATTCTTCTGGAACAGCACTATTAACTGATGCATTTTGAAAACATTTTTTTTTTCCCATGACAGGATCCATTTAGCAACTATTGTATCAATTCTAACAGCTGCCTGTAATGAAACCCAGAGATTCTGCTCAGCAGGGACAAAGATAAGTAATGTATCCATTAAATGTATCAGTTTAGAACAGTAGGGGGGGTCAGCGACCCCCCCTCCCAGAGCTTCTTTAGAAGGATAAAAATGACACTTTATACTTCAATATTAGAAAAACGGTTACAAATAGAAATTAGACAGTAATTGGAAAAAGACATTATTTCTGGTGATCTATCTGAAAACAACTAGTTGTTTGAAGGTGAACAACACCTTTAACGCAATTTGAATTATTGAATCAAATATTTTACATTCAATCAAAAAAACTTGGAAAAATCCAATGGAAGCTTCCCATAGGGATATATAACAATTAGGTAGATTTTAAAGGGCCAGTACTTTGACAATCAAATTCAAATTTTCAAATTTTGCAAATTCGACTGGAATTTTGGGCTATTCGATAGTCAAATAAGCCCAAAATAAATTCAAATTTAAAAATTTTTAAAATTTGATTCGAATTTTCACTTCAAATCAATTCGAACCTTAGTAAATGTGCCCACATGTGTCTGTCATTGAAACAATGTGTCAGAGGATCATATAATATGTTTCATATTCATTACAAAGTATCTAAACATTAGGAAAGGTACTGTCTCTGGTTCAGAAAACAAGAAAAGTTGCAATGTTCATTCAAACCGCATGGTGAGAGGGTGTTTAGTTTTTTTACTGCAATAATATTTTAGACTTATCACCACCTCTATACAAATCCAAGAGGTCCTCTCAGAGTACATGGATTAGGCGTGAATACATGAAATACATTCAACCATAACTGTAATACCGTAGTCTGAGTTTTTCCTCAAAGCTTTTTTATACTTTGTGACATTTAACGTGGGTGACACATAACTCTCCTCACAATTGGTGCATTGAATGGTGTTCTCTGCATGCTTATCAACATCCTGAAAATCTGTTCTCTGAAAATGTTTTTCAAATAAGGGCATAACTAATAAAAGCTTACCATAAAATGTCACCTATTGATACACTCCATACACCCCAGCATCCCCGTGTTATATTGTGCTATTGAAAGTAAAGAGCAGAGGATCTTGGAATGCAAGTAGGGTCCTCTGATTCTATTTTTACTCTGCAACCCTTATTTGTTACATGTTTGTAACACCCATGTAAAACCCATGTTTGATTAAATGAATGCAAAGTGCTATGTAACTTGCGCTATATAAATAATGATGATGACGATGCAGAAAGAGGGAGTGTAACGCCTGTTGATTAGTACCCCAATTTGGGTCACAGTGAATAATCTTTGGGGTTTTAAATAACCCATAGATAATGTATATAGTTCTAAAATTTAAAGGAGAACTAAACCTTAACTAAAGAAGTAGCTAGAAATGTTGTACATTATGCTTTGTGCTTCCGTACCAGCCCAAGGCAACCACAGCCCTTTAGCAGTAAAGATCTGTGTCTCCCCAGTAGATGCCCCAGTAGCTCCCCATCTTCTTTTCTGCTGATTCACTGATTCACATGCTCTGTGCTGCTGTCACTTACTGAGCTTAGGGACCCACTCACAATATACTATACACATAGTGGCACATTAATTCGAAGTGAAAATTCAAATTTAAAAAATTTGAATTCAAAGTCATTTTTGGCTACTTCGACTATCGATTTGAATTGAAAAACTTAGAATTTCAAAGTACTGTCTTTTTTTAAAAAAAAAAGTTTAATTCGACACTTTGCCACCTTAAAGCTACCGAATAGCTATATTAGACTATGGGGGACCTCCTGCAACCATTCAGGAGTGTTTTTGAAATTTTTTGGAAAATCAAAGGATTTTTTCCAAAATCGTTCGAATCAAGCGATGCATTTGAACAATTCAAACGATTTTTATTGAATCGATTTTTTTTAATCCGAAATTTGACCCTTAGTAAATCTGTCCCATAGTATTTAAATATCACAGTATAAGGCTGATTAGTACTTAATATAGATAATTACTACATGACAGCACAGCAACCAGTGCAATTAGCATCAGAATTTAATAATCAGCCCTGTAGCATCAGCTTATATTACAGGCAACCCTCATTTTCTGTTTCTGACGACCCCTAAGCTTAGCTTCTCAACAGCTGCTCAGAGCCCACTGAGCATGTGAGTGTCGCAGACACTTTCCAAGATGGTGACCCCCTGTGACAAGTTTGAAGTCCTGGATCATTGCTGCTATTGACAAACTGAAACTTTAGGCTGGACCTTTCTTGACCTTTTCTCTCAGCTTTGGGACCAAAGAGCTGGACTAGAATCAGGTATGCACAATAAATACTTGAGGGTTTCCACCAATTTGTCAGTGAGCAAATGAGGCAATGGTCCTAAAAGCATGTCTACTGCTGATATTAAAAGCCTGATATAATGAGAAGAATGGCCAAACCTCCACTCATAAGTTCAGGCCTATCTGGAGTCAAGCATTCTCTTCCATATTGATTTTGTCCTTTGCTTTAATGCAGGCATTTAATCCCAACAAAACTGAAGAAACTGCAAGAGAACAGAGTAGTCTCTGCAAAGTTTGCAGGCAAGTTTTATATTTGTAACCATCATTGCTAATTTTTTAAATCTATACCACCACACATTGTATAAAAATATACCATATGAAATATTGTAGCTCATATATAAAACCATCCTTCATTTAAATAAACCATTTTTGTAAACATATACTTTTTTAATAGTATTTGCCATTGGATAATCCTACAGAGAAAATTGCCATTTTAAGTACTAAGGGCCACCACCTGGGACCATACAATTCACAGTGCACACAAACAATCAAGGGCACACATACATGTTAGGTCACATGAGCCAATTAACAGACAATGTTCTGTCTTTCTCTTCCACACTCAGTGGCGTAACTACTCGCTGGTGGGCCCTGGAGCAGGATTGGCACCTGAGCCCCCCTATTGGGCTCCCCCCCCCCTATGATTTGGAGTTCTCCTAGCCTCTCCAGTGGGCCCAGAGAGGGAGTGGGCCCTGGTGCAATTGCACCCCCTGCTCCCCTGGTAGTTACGCCACTGTCCACACTTTTTCCTGTTAACAGTCAGAGCTGCAGTATTTTTAGTCAGGTGATCTCTGAGGGAGCACACAGACCAATGACAATATGGTGGCTCAAGGTTAAAAATGCAAATGATCAATATTTACGGATATATATATATATATATATATATATTTCCAGTTTGGTACGATTCTTTAATAGAGCACTTAATATGATATAAACTCTGTAGGTTAAGTATTCATTCAAGGGGTATAGTTTTCCATTAACATCCACCAGTCACCTTCTAGACCAGGGGTCCCCAACCGTTTTTTACCAGTGAGCCACATTCAGATATAAATAGAGTTGGGGAGCAACACAAGCATGAAAAAAAATCCCTTGGGGTGCCAAATAAGGGCTGTAATTGGTTATTTGCTATCATCTATGTAGACTGGCAGCCAGAGACAGGAGGCTCTGCTTGGCACTATGCTTAGTTTTTATGCAATTAAAACTTGCTTCCATGCCTGGAATTCATAAATAGGCACCTGCCTTGAGGACACTGAGAGCAACATCCAAGGGGTTGGAGAGCAACATGTTGCTCACGAGCTACTGGATGGGGATCATTGTTCTAATAGCCTAGGGCCACATGGGAGGACAATGTCCAAACATTAGAAACTTACTACAGGTATGTAATTCATTATATGGAAACCAGTTATCCAGAAAGCTCCGAATTACAAGAAGGCTGTCTCCCATAGACTCGATTTAATTAAAATAATCCAAATTTTAAAAAATGACTTCCTTTTTCTCTCTAGTAATAAATAATACCTTGTACTTGATCCAAACTCAGATACAGGTATGGTACCCATTATCCAGAATTCTCAGCGCCTGGGGTTTTCCAGATAAGGGATCTTTCCGTACTTAGATTACATTTCTGTGCCTTAAATCTACTAAAAAATCATGTAAACATTAAATAAACCCAATAGGCTTTTTTTGCTTCTAATAAAGATTAATTACATCTTAGTTGGGATCAAGTACAATGTTATCTTTTGTGTATTCTCTAGATTCAGTAACTGTCTGAAGATAATTTAGGTGGTTTAGATGATAAATGGCGTTCTTTAGCTGCCACCTGGTAAGCTGCTTGATTTCTTCAAGTTCTGAATACCTCATCCACACGTTTGACATGATGGCTGACAAAACAGTTACTCTAGTTACTCAAACAGGGAAGCCTTACTATGGCAAATAGAAAAACAAAACGTAATTTATGAGTAATGTTTGTCTTCCATGTATTGTTACAGCATTAAGGATAATGATGTACTTTGTTCTGTGAGTAATTTTGCTGATAATAGTACGGAAGCTGTGGTGGTGACTATATAGACTGTGCTTCAGGGAATTCAATAAAAAAGGTTTACAAAGATTGAGAATACAAATTACTTACACTTTATTAATGCATTTAATATTTAACATATAATAATGCCTAAGCAGGGATTATAAATGAGCCAGATTTGATAAACATGCGATAATGAACAACTGCACTATGTTATGTCACAGTGTAATATATTAAAGGAGGGCAGGCAACAGAAGATTAGGAACAAAAGTGGGTAACAACCCTCAGGCAGTTACATTGCATAAACAGGCAATTAGCTCATACATAAAACAGATTAGTCACTGAAAACAGATGAAGGGGCAAATTTTCTCCTAGGAAGGTGAAGAATTTTTGCCTCGGAAGGCAAAGTTTTGCCACCAAAAATTTGTCAGTGCCAGCATTTCATAGCGGACTTTCACAAGCGTTCATTTCTGAAAAACGCTAGCGTTTTGTCTTTTTTTGACTATTCAGCATACAGGATATGATGTCACTGACATAAGATTGAGGAGGATGTAGCTTCATCTTATCTTATTTCACCTGGCGAAAGGGCGCACAACTTCATTAATGCTAGAAAATTGTCCTTTAAACCTGTAAATGCCCTTGGTTGCTACAGTCTATGAGAGCTGGGCAATCAAAGTGTTTCTTAAAGGAAAACTATACCCCTGGACAATGTAGGGCTCTATAAAAAGATATTGCATAAAACAACTCATGTAAAACCCTGCTTCATTTAAATAAACCATTTTCATAATAATGTACGTTTTTAGTAGCATTGGGTAATCATAAATAGAAAATAGCCATTTTAAAAAATAAGGACAGCCTCCTGGGATCCTAGAATCCAACGGTGAACACAAACATACCAAACAAGCTATAAAGTTAGGTCACATGAACCAATTAACAGACACAGTTCTGTCTTTTGCTTCAACACTTCTTCCTGTTACAGTTAGGGGCACATTTACTAAGGGTCGAATTTATTTGAAGTGAAAATTCAATTCAAATTCGAATAAAAATAATTCGAAATTCGAATTTATTTTGGGCTTATTCGACTATCGAATAGGGAATAGCCCAAAATTCGAATTCGATTGTCGAAGTACTGGCCCTTTAAAAAAAATAACAATAACAATTAGACAGATAAAACCTACCAAATTGCCATATATCCCTATGGGATGCTCCCATAGGATTTTTCCTGCTTTTTTTATCGAATAAAAAAATTTGATCGAATGTTTAAAATCGTTCGAATCAATCGAGTCAAAGGATTTTATTGATCGATCAAATTTTTGATATTCAATCGTTTGATAATTCGAATTGCATTAAAACCCCTCGAATTCGAAGGGTTTTAATTCGAATTTAATTTGAGGGTTGAATTCGAGGGTTAATTAACCCTCGAAACTCGACCCTTAGTAAATGTGCCCCTTAGAGTTGAAATATTTCTGGTCAGGTGATCTCTGAGGCAGCACACAGACCATCACGACATGGGGGTTCAAGGCAAGAGACATAAAAGGGCAATATTTACTTAAATATTTATACTGGTTTGATAAGATTCTTTAATATACCACTTAATTTGATAAGAATCTGTTGCTCTAGTATTCATTTTGGGGGTATAGTTTTCCTTTAAATGAAATGTAAACCCTGAAAACAAATGAATGTAAAATTGCCCAGATTTCTCTTCTCAGAGCATTCACAATCTGCATGTATTATAATCTAACACATCTTTAAGAGGTTTTTAAATGGCTATTTAATGGATATGAAAAAGCAGTCATTTTAGACTGGCTAGAGCAGTGATCTCCAACCAGTGGCTCGCAGGCATCGTGTTGCTCACCAACCCCTTGGAAGTTGCTCCCAGTGGCCTCAAAGCAGGTGTTTATTTTTTAATTCAAAGCTTGGAGGCAAGTTTTGGTTGAATATAAACCAGATGTACTACAAAACATAGCCTCCTGTAGGCTGCCAGTCCTCATAGGGGTTACCAATAGCCAATCACAGCCCTAATTTGGCATCCCCAAGAACTTTTTTCATGCTTGCGTTGCTCCCCAATTTCTTTACATTTGAATGTGGCTCATGGGTAAAAAAGGTTGGGGACCCCTGGCGCTAGAGGGTGCTGAAAATGAATTTCCTAAGAAGAGGAAAGTCTGGTTACGTTGCTATACTTGTCTTAGACCTGACCAGAAAACAAGTCACATGACTCTCTGCTCCCTAACTTCATTTTCTAAGCAGAGACACATCACAAGAGATTTATTTTCTCCTTTCCCTTTGTGTGAGTCCAAAACACAATTTCAATCTCAAATTTATGTAATTGTTTTTGTCATACTAAATGCCAGAATGTTCAGTATTATCACATTGGGACCTGGTCACAGAAGACATGACCTTGTATTTGATCCTAAGTATGAGATCATAAATCTATTATGGTAGCAAAACAACCGTTATATATTTAATTTGATATTTAAAAGTTTGTTTAGTAGACATATTTTTTACAGGGCTCAGGGTGTAAGTGGCTGTTTGTATTCACTTTGCATGCTGCATTGCAAAATTTTGGAAACCTGTGTGCATCATTACTGTATTGATGACAGGCAAGGGGAGCAGCATGAAGGTGTCCCATAGACATCCCCTAGCTACTGTGTCATTCAGAAATAAATATTAGAGGATTGACCCTTTTGTGTGAGGTTAACAGCCCACAGGCCCGCACAGTATAAACCATGTACCAATTAGTTTCTTACAGTACAACAGGGCTGCTCTATAGCACTGATAAGTATAGGACAACAATTCCAAACATTGGGCTCCCTGTAACTCACTACCCACTCAGACAAAACAATTCTACTCAATACACATACATGAGTACAATAAAAAACAGGGCTGTCCAACCTGCGGCCTGAATGGATATGAATGCGGCCCAGCTTGAAAGGAGGAGGGGGTACTCTGCCCATTGCCCAGAGTTGGTAATAATAATATAATAAGTCTATTTAAATCCAGGTGTCCCATATTCCACTGTCTAGCTCCATCTGGTTATCCAATTGTTATTGTAGTTCTTTTCTGTGCATTTTCTTTACTTTTACAAATCAAAAGTGTTGGTGTATTTCATGTGTGGCCCCAGACAATTTTTCTTTTTCCAATGTGGCCCTCGAAGCCAAAAGGTTGGACACCCCTGAACTAGAGGAATACAGGTCAAATGCGGCCCACCAAAAGATTTTTATGGCTCCCTCTTTCTATGACATAATCATTAATTATAATATTGTGCCCTCCATGTTTCTAAAACAGTCAATAAAAATCCAGATTTTTAATATGAAATTGTCACATAGTTGCACCCTGAATGTATATACAGATATGGGATCCATTATTCAGATAGCTCTGAATGACGGGATGTCAGTCTCCCATTGACTCCAGTTTAATACAATCATTTGATTGATTTTCTTTTCCTCTGTATTAATAATACAGTACCTTGTATTTGATCCAAATTAAAATATGAATCCACTAGAGTCAAAACAGTCCTATTTGGTTTATTTAATTTTTCAAATGATTTTAGACGTATGGGGAAATTTTACATTGGTCACAGTTCGCAATTCGTTTGCAAAAGGAATAAATGTTCACAAAGTGAACAATTTGCGAGCACTTTGCCCCTCACTTAACAGTAGGATAGTGATTGGGATTTTTATAGTTTTCTAGAGAGCAATGTAATAAAACTAATTAAAGGAGAAGGAATGTCCTTTTTACTTGGGGGTGCCAAAAGTCACCCCCACCAGTGCTTCTATCAGCAGAAAACTGCAGTGGCCCAGGATTCTTCCAGTAAGTAGCACCGAGTGATCATTTTCCAGCTTCTTCTTTCTTCAAATTGCAGGCGCATGAGCAGTAGAACAAAATATCCAGCTTTTTCATTAAAGTTCTCCTTTTTGCTCTAATGTGTAGCCACAAGAAGAAAGAAGAAGCTGGAAGAGGATCACTCCGCAGTGCTCACTGTAATAACCCTGAGCTGGTGCAGATTTCTCCTGAAATGCAATCACTTGGGGGTTATTAACATTTGCCACCCTCAAGTAGAACAGGACTTTCCTTCTCCTTTAATAAAAAAAATGTTTAAGATTGCTCCAAAAGTTTATGCCACCTTCAAGCAGGTGTTAAAGGTTTGCAATGCGCAATTAAGATTCACAATGTAAGAAAAGCCTAATGAAGAATATTATATTGCGAAAAGCAAATTTTTATTCTTATTTGTGCACCAATTTGTTCTCTTTTTATATTTCTTTACATTTCCCCTTTAGAAGTTTATTTATGGAAGGTTGAATTCTAGTTGTTTCAGAGGTTTTTGAAACTACGACTAAACTCTATAAGTAGTTAAAATCTCAAGTGTTTTTTAAAACAGTGTTTTTGTTCATTTTTAGAGCTGGTCGGAATGTAAAATAATTAGCTGGGAAGCATTACATTGTTCATTATCTCTATGCTCAAATTAGCCTCAATATCTGCTCTGGAGTTTCTGAGTTTTTGTTACAATAAACACATAACGATTGCGACATTTTATTACATACATTATGCATGTTCACGAACGCCATTTATTTGGAAATTTTGCGAGGAAGTTGTCTTAAATTAGACAAAAACGACGCAACAAACAATGAGATTATTGGTTGCTAACGTTCACAAACATGTTTATGCTCAAGAAACAAATTCCATTCCCCCACATTTCTGAATAGCATAAGAAAAGTACGAATGGAAAAAATGATGAACAATGTTCCAGAAAATATGAAAACCTCTTAAACAGGGGTGTCCAAAAGGTAGATCAAGAGGTAGACCTTTAGCTGTGATCAGTAGATCGCAAGACACGGTCAACAAACAGCTTGTTTAAATCTCCCTCCTGTGTCATGCTTTTCATTCAGATAATTATCATGTTAAGGTTACATAAGAAATAGTAGTTTGTTGAATATAGCAATACCTACATTTCCTCATAAATCATTAATCAAGTAATATTTTCCATGGAACAGAATGGTGAACAACATTTTATGGAAGCAGATCATAATGGGACAACATCACTAAAAGTAGACCTCATATTAGTTAAGTATGGGCACTCGTGCTCTATAACCTTTATCAATTCAAGTTTTTCAAATAAAACAAAACATCAGAAAACCTCTAAAATTCCAATTGATAAAACTGGTTCAATGGGATTGGTGCAGCTCCCTTTGACTTCTACGGGAGCTTTGTGCTTGGTGCAGTTTTGTATTGGAGGTTTTCATGGTTTTTGTACTTATAAATCTATAATTTGAGTTGTAGAGAAATTCAGAAAATAATTTTTTTTTTAAATTTGTGAAAAAATTTTTTTTTTGTAAATTGACCCCTTCAAATTATGGAAAGACTCCTCATCTATTAAACCTCAAGTCCCAATCATTTGGGACAACAGGTCCCATACATGTACCTTTAATTTCCTCATTTCTGTTCCCAGTATGGTCTATAGATGCCAACATACATATGGGAGAATGTAATAAAAGTCAGTAAGAGAAAAAATATTCTCAATGCAAAAAGTTGTGCCTTTGTGCGAAAAAATTTGCCTTTGCGCAAATTCAAGCACCAATTGGCCAATGCTCAAATAAAATTCTCAATGCAATAACAGTTTAAGGAAGAGTATTACATTGCGAAATGCAAATTGTTTTGCTCGGTGTGCCTTTTATTACATTCCCCAGTGCTTTTCTTCAT
Source organism: Xenopus borealis (assembly GCA_024363595.1). NCBI lineage: Eukaryota > Metazoa > Chordata > Amphibia > Anura > Pipidae > Xenopus > Xenopus borealis. The sequence continues at coordinate 26,311,304 of CM044436.1, read as the reverse complement.
TTCAGAGAAATAGACCTCTCTCTTCCTTGCTGCCCTGCACATCACAGGTTTATTCACTACCATTCTCCCATCAGCTCTTTATATAGGACTCTTTCAATCGCCCACATGGAGCCATCACCCTGTTTATAGGTCTGCTCTGTGTCTGTATTATTTACGGCTCTACAACAGGCCTCTATCACCAAGCACACTGTAACTGTCTATTGTGCATATTTATAAAGGGTTGTAAAATATTTAACACCCGAAAAAAGGTGTAAAAGGCAGTGTCAAATAAATGGCGTGTTACAGAGCTCAATTGTCTTTAAGTGTGACTTAACACCGTGTACCAGGATTGTGGAAATAAAGCATTACGATGAGCTGACTGCCCTATTTATACGGCTGGAATTTTTATCCCAGCCTTCTACAGAAAATCTCTCCATTACTGTATTACCGTGGTTTTCGATTTAGGTGGCAAGGAAATGCAAACATGAAAAGTGGTGTAAGAAAAAAACGCAGTGAGAATGTTGGACGTAAAACCTGACAGGAGTTTTCTTTTACATCACAGCTACAGGCCGCTACTTCGGGGGCGGGCCATTCTGTCGAGCGCAGGGATATGATGCGCCGATCGGCCGATCGTAGTGTCAATCATGAGCAGCGCTTCAAGTGACAGGCCTATCCAGGTCAAAACTGGACAGATGGCAACCCTAGTCCCTACATTAGTAACCCCTATGTGGACTGGAAGCCTACAGGAGGCTCTGTTTTAGCAGCCAAAACTTGCATCCAAGCCAGGAACTCAAAAGTAAGCACCTGCTTTGAGGCCACTGGGAGCAACATCCAAAGTTGGTGAGCAAGTCCCTTTCCCCCCCGAATAACCCCTTATAGATACGATTGGCGACTCAATTAGATAATACTTTAACGAGGTGCCGGCCGAAAGTCAAATAAATACACTTTCAATAATTTTTTAATAATTTGTATATCATTTGCACTAGCACTTTATTCTTGTACACTACACTATACTGTACACTTTTTTATGTATGGCAATACAGCACAGAATAAAACATCACTATACGTAACACACGGTTAGGAAACAGACTGAAGCAACAACCTCTATATTTTATATTGTTAGAGGAATAGGATTCACCTGTGGGGGAGCTCGAGAGAGATACATATAGTAAGTTACAAGATTGAGTTGGTACATTGTAACAATAGCCGATAAGGAAGAGCGGTTTTAATGATACTTATTTTGCACTGTTGGATATTTGCTATTGATGTTTGGATATGAATTTTAAGTTTATGTGTATTGAGGCTTGTAATATACGTCACTTCCTTTGTAATACTGGGTTTGGCGCCATCTTCTATGTACAGTGGTGTGAAAAACTATTTGCCCCCTTCCTGATTTCTTATTCTTTTGCA
>CM044436.1:26285195-26307665 GCA_024363595.1 Xenopus borealis | reverse complement strand
TATTCACTTTATTTGTCACTTTGAGAAAGGCTGTTGTATCAGCCGAAACGTCAGTCAATATTTTTTAAGAATAAACAACGTTCAAGTTTTAAGTCCTGTGAGTGCGGATTGGGATCTGTTTCTACATTACTTCATTGTTTGGATCTGCACCCAGGCGATTTTGACTACAGTGACATGAGTGCCGTTTGCCGTTTTCATTATATTATATATATATAAAAAAAGTCCAACATGTGTATCGCACACTCACTAAAAAACTGAGCAAACTTGTATTGGGTGTGTTGTCATACAATGTGGTGAGTCACTCCACCAAAAATATATAATGTCCAACGAGACCGCACACCAAGAATAAAAGGTTAAAACATAACGTTATTCCATAACTATAAAAAGACAAAGGAATATACTCATCATGATGGAGATCAAAGCAACGTTTCAAGTGCCTGCTGCTCCCTTTCTCAAGCTGGTCCCCATGTAGTATAGAGACTACATCTCCGAGAAGCCTAATTCAGACTTTCAGCATGCCATGTGGTTGGGATGATGTCATGGCACTCCAATAGGTATTTGCAAAAAATCCTTGGCACACAGGAATGAATTCAGCAGGGCAAAGCCCTTGCGGTTTTATTGAATGCAAAGTGCAATGTGCAACGTTTCGGGGAACCTCCCCTTTGTCAAGCATAGTACAAACATGGTGCAATAGCATTATAAACCCTCCTGCCAATTAATTACAATTAATTAAATGTGTGCATAGTTACATCCTTTAATTCACCAAAATTCAGTCTCTTGTGATGCAGTGTTTGTAACAACCTAAAAGAAACAATATATACACCACCTTAATTGGTAACAAAGTATAATAATTAATAAGTTAAATACAAAAAAATTATATACAAAACTATACAGTTAAAAACATAACCCTGCATATTGAGGGAAGGGATAAAGGAGAATTTACCTATCCCTGAAGGGTAATCAATTAATGCTTGTTATCTGGAAGGAAGAGGAGATCGCATTAGCAAATACTAGTAGTATAAGGCAAGACTGGAAGCTTCTGCAAACTACAGAAAACAGGAAATGTTATATTCCTCATTTAATCCTTTAGGGGCTTTAGTTTGAAGTAACCAGATCCAATAGCATTCTCTCTGTGAGAGTAACCTTTTGGTATCCTGTCCCTGTTTACTCTTAATTTTTTCCAGGATCTGCCAATGAAGTTTCGCCACCCGGTGGTCACAAGAATAAAAATGCCTGGCCAGTAAAGTTTCCTTTTTAACATATTTCCCTGTATTTTTCTTATCCTCTTTTACTACACTAGTCACTGGCGGTGGTTGATAATTTCTTATTGTGGACTTATGTTCATTTAACCTGATTTTAATAGATCTTGAGGTTTGGCCCACGTAAGCCAACCCACAAGGGCATTTCAAGCAATAAATCACATTGTTAGAATCGCATGTAAAAAAGCCTTCAACAAAGTGTTTAGACCCTTGTTGCGGGTGTGTAACAAAGTTACCGGGTATGATGCCAGTACAGTGGCCACAATTCCTGCATGGGAATGTGCCCTTTATTGTAGTGGGTAAATGGCTCTCTTTTTGTTTTGGCCTAAATTTGACCAAATTGCCAATATTCATTCCTGTGTGCCAAGGATTTTTTGCAAATACTGGAGAGAGGAGGTTGCCGATTCCCCCACCTTTGAGCACCAGGAGGAAAGTAAGGTGTGCGGCCATTCCCTAGATTCCCACTCCAATAGGTTCCACCATTTTGGAAATGGGCTATAATATGTAAGACTTCTGCACACACTTTAAATGGGATACTGCCCCGGTGCAAACAGAGATAATATACAAAAAACTGAAAAAACGCTGTTGCACTCTGGGGTCTTGTTTAAAAGCTGAAAAATCAAGATCAAGATAAAGACCTCATTGAAGGTCGAAACGTCGATACTAATAAAGTTTTAGTCTGTTGGTTCCCAGTGAATTCTATTCTTCCCTCCTAAAAAATTTAATTTCCTGTTTTTCTGAAACCCCCATTTAACGTCGCTCTTCAGCCCAATCACAGCTCCTTGCTATAAAGCCCTTTGAGGCTTATATTTACATTTCCTAGTTTAATATTCCACTACCAGATTTTTTCATTTAAGAAAAATATGTAACTAGAATTTTTTCTGCTTTTTGTCATAGCAAAAAAGTCGCTCATAGACGTAAATCACATTTTTCCAAGTTGCTTGAAATACTGTATCCAGATCCCATTGGCTTCTATAGAAACTAGGCAACTTTCATCTGAAATGTTTGTTCTTTCTTTACTAAACAATGACTGTTAGAGTCTTATATAATCATATTCACATACATTTTCCTAGAAGTTTTTGGCGAATTTTAATATCAGCCCCATAGTGTTTCTTAGTCTCCTTAAAGGTCAAGGAAAGTCTAAAATAGATTACTGCTAGAAATACTGTATTTTGTACACTAAACATAAACAGGAACTTACTGCACCACAAGCCTAATCAAACAAATGATTTATGCTTTCAAAGTTGGCCACAGGGGGCTGTCATCTTGTAACTTTGTTATACATCTTTGCAAGACTAGACTACATGCACATGCTCAGTGTGGTCTGGGCTTCTTATGGATCGCAACAAATGATCAAAAAACAAAGCTGCTTGAGTTCTGCATGGCTGGTAAGTAAGCCAGGGGCTCCCCCTGCTGTTCATAAGTATGATAGTTTCCCTGCCAGAAGTTAGGGACCGTCTGACAATTCCTATCCACAGCACTAAATGAAGCGAGAATTTCACTGCATACAGTCAGGTTTCTTATAAAAACGGTACACATTTTTTAATCAAAGTATATTGGACACAGATTTCTTTTTCATTAAAGATAATAAAAATGGGATTTTATTTCTTTGCCCTTTAAATAAAGTTCTTATGCCCATTTGCTTTTGACTCAGATGCCACTGTCTATCTGAAATTCACATGCAACTTGATGGTAATATGAATGACAGATGCATCATGTCTGGTTTCTACAATCTGTAATGGGAAACGCCAGTAGCTAGATGTTACTGGGCCCCACAAAAATTAAATTTTTATCCAAAAAACATCGGTAAGTTGAACTTTTAAAATGTCACCTTATTTAGGGCCTTAGAGGCCAGCTACACTCCTTGGCCCCCCTGCAACCACAGGGTCTGCTTCCAATTGGTTCATTCGTCAAATGGAGTTATATCCAGTTTCCATGTAACTTTCACATAAAATCAGCCGGGATATCATTGTTGTTCCTACTGATGAGATCAGGCTGAAGCTGAAGCAACATCTTCTGACAAACACAGTTGGATTGCATGATGTACATGGGTCAGTGGGCTGCCACACTAATGTGCACTGTACGACTATTACTGAAGTTCCTCAGATCCAAAAGGGTTTGTAAAACTCAATTGTGCGGTAGGCCTAAACATTACAATAGAACTTCATCTGGCTAGGCTGCCAGTAGTAAACGTTGTATATTTATATATTCATTCATCATTATTGTAAATACTCCTCATTCTTTAAAGATATTCATCTCGCAGAATATATCTGTAGTGCAATTTCCTTGACCCTGGCTGCTAACGCATTTGTGCAATTCTTCAAAGGCATTTTTATGACAGACCTTCACACGCTGTGTCTAAGCAATGTTGACACCTAAGAAATCAGACCTGATTGAATAGGACAGTCATGTTGAAGATCTGCTTGTGATTTAGGGGTAAACGAATTAAGAGTCCAACCAACACATGTCTTATGAGCTTAATTTTTTTTACATGACATATTATTGGGGGTAGTCCTTAATGGGGGAACTAAAGCTCAACCATGTATTTTCAAAAGTTAGCTAGAGGTGATAGTACTTTCTCATGTCTTTATCCCCAACTGCATCATCACAGAGCCAAACTTATCTATTGCAGAGCTACTTAGCAGATATTGTCAGTCTCCATTAGGGCTCCTACACACGGGCGTTTTTACCTGCGCTCCCCTGCGTTGCGTTTTGCTGCGTTCAAACGCAGGGGAGCACAGGTATAGGCGCACTCAATTATTTTCAATGGGGCTGTACTCACACGAACGCATGTAAGCGCCGAACGCAGGAAAAATGCAGCATGTTGCGTCTGAACCTGCGTTCGGCGCTTACACGCGTCTCGTGAGTACAACCTCATTGAAAAGAATGAGGTGCGTCTAGACCTGTGCTCCCCTGCGGCTGAACGCAGCCAAACGCAACGCAGGGGAGCGCAGGTCCAAAACGCCCGTGTGTAGGAGCCCTTAGAGGTTCAACTGCAGTAAAGAGTGGCTACAAACATGGGTCAATATCAATTGTGCATGCTCCAGCGTGGCGATCAATGCCATAAAAATTGGCAATGGAAGTGATTTGACCATGGCTTAGGTTCCCTTTACAAACTTTAATATCTGTTTTGCAGAATCCAAAAAATGCTAGCTTTTTTTTTTAATCACCCAAAGGTATTTAAAAGATGAGAATTAGCATGCATCTGTCTGTGCACAAATGTTCCACAATGCTGCCAATACACCCACATTTATATTCTCATTTGGCAAAGTGAACATGCCCAATTAAAAATACTGGGGTACTTATTATTATTATCAGGCTCGGTCCAACTGTTTTAGATCAAAAGTAATAAGTGTGAAGAAAGTCTCTAAAATTAGGGGCACCCAAATAGAAGCATTGCAGCTATTGTGTAGCTACAGTTCTCTTCTTCCTCCAACAGCATTTTCATCTATAACTTAACACTATTCCTTTTACCCTGTGGCCACAGATGCTGCTGTGACACCTCCATGATGATGTTCCATTGTGAAGGTGTAAAAATTATCTAACCTGCTACATGTTTAAGGACTGGTTTATTTTAAAATTATAAGGTCATGCAAAGATGTCTAATAAAACCTTGGTCAAGCTTAAGCTAGGGTCTATAAGAATTTCTTAGAGGGCCCATATGCAGCTCACAGACCTACATCTGAACAAACAGCCTGATGTACTGCCTTGATCTATGTGCCACAACTAACTCTACCCCCCCAGGGCTGTCTTTACATGTTGTACTTATTTATATCAAGAATGGATAATCAGCTTTATGGACTGTCAGATTTTCTTATTGCACAACTTCATATGTTGCTAGGGGATTGCACTCCAACAGCATCTGCATTACAGCAGCTTGAGCATCACTGCTATATAGTCAGTGGTGTAACTGATACTGGGCCCCACAGCAAATTAATTTAGGGCCCCCAATGTATCCAGAGGTTGTCCTGTTTTACAGATACATGCTGAATTTGCTGTTAATTAGGTCCTCATGTTGCCCACTATACCTCCTGGGCCCCCTGCAGCCGCAGGGTCTGCTTTCTCTGTAGGTCCGCCCCTGTATATAGTGTTAGTGCAATCCTAGCCTGCTATCCTACTGCTGCAGTCATTCCCCAGTCTAGTATCCCTGCTACCACTATAGGCCCTGCTGTCTTTTTATTAGCACAGCTCCTATGTATGCTGCAGCTCTGCCTTATTACACACACATATATTTGTATGAATTGAGTGTTACTTGGCTATGCAGAAGTGCACAATCCTATACTGTCTATGGCTGCCTGAGGGGCCAAGAAGGGCAGGAGGACCCCATAGAGTCCTATCTGATGGGTGATTTCTGTGCAAAACATCTTTTGAAGGATATGGGGGGGGGGGGGTAAAATGATTGTGCTTTGGAGGCCACTGCAAGACTGGATGGATAGAGGGACATACTGACAGGTGCAGCACCCAAGCTTTTGCTCTTAGGTGCAAGTTGTGCCCTGTGCTAGTGGCCCAGATAAGTTAAGCGTCGCTAATATTAGACATAGGTGTGGGGCCCCGACACATTGTCAGAGAGTTGCAGCGCTAGTATTAGAGCGCAATATGACTTGGGGAGACCCCCCCCTCCCAGAGAAACATCTGCATAAGCGCTTGTTCCTGCGTGTTTGCCCGTCTGCCCCCCCCTCAGGCTGCAGGTACCTGTCTGTCCGGGGCCCCTTTGGCCCCCCGCTCGCAGCTGCATCCCTCCAGCAGGTAAAGCGCACACGGGCGGCCGCTCGACTCGCTCTCGAAGCAGAAGAGGAGGTTGTAGAGGAGGGAGAAGCAGCGGCTCTGCCATCGGCTGTTGTCCGAGCTCCTCTTGCTCAGGATCCCCTTGCGCGTCCCGTCTTTCCGGGCGAGCTGCCCCAGGTACACGGCGTGAGCCTCATTCAACCGGAGCCGCTGCATCTTGTTGCCTGGGAGCCCCGCCCCCCAGCCCCCTGTAACGGCGCTCTATGCCTCTATGCCAGTGACACCCGCTCCTCCTCCCCCCCACGGTGGCCGCTTTTTTCCCCCCTAGGTGCAGTGGAACCCTCCCCTCAGTTTGCGAATAATAGCGCTCCTCCCTCCGGTACGCCCCCCAGTGCTCGGAATCCCAGGTATTGTCGCTCCTCCCACCAGCCCCTCTCACGGCGCCCAAGACTCCGGGACACGTCACGTGACGCGGCCTAGGGGTTTGCGCCAAATCAGCACCACGAACAGCGCCCAAAGGGAAGTAAAAGAGGGTAGTAGTGAGAAAGTAGCGGGCAGTGAGAGAAGCAGGGAGAGAGGGGTGAGTGGGGTATGCAAAGAGGTGAGATGAGAGCATGGGTATCTGCAGAACAGGGGCCAGTTGCCCCACCCTGACTTCTCCAGCCAGTTCCAAGAAATTGTTTGCAAATTAAATCCACAATGACACAAAACATTTTTTTATACTTCAAGCAAGCAAGCCTTCATTAGGTTATCTTCTGCACTGTCATTAATTGGTTCATCTTCAGGGGGATCAGGGCCGTATCAAGGGGTGGGCCCGCCGTAAAACCTTAGACTGTGGGCCCACTTTACAAACTCTTATTCCTCCTCTTCTCCCTTAAACTTTTTATTCTTCTAGTCTTTTATATCTACTTACTATTCGTTGTTCCTCAATTATTAAACCTCCTATTTTCCCATAAAGAAATAAGTAATGTCCATGATATAGGCCAAACTGTTAGAAGCAAGAGCCCACTGATACCTGGGCCCACCGGGAGTTTTCCTGGTATCCCTGTGGGCCAGTCTGTCAATGGGGTAGGCACAGGGCTGGTGACCAGCGGTGGCTGTGTGGTCCTAGCACCTACCGCTCGCACTGCTCTAGCGAAAGCAGGCATACAGGAGCACTGGGGAGCTGTGCGTCCCCAACCAACTTACCCCCTACCAACTTGCGGCCCTAGGCCTGGGCCTATTTGGCCTCGCCGCAAATCCAGGTCTGGGAAGGCAGAAGAGGCACCTGCCTAGGACGCAATGTAAGGGGGGTGCTGAGCAGGTACCGGTCTTCTGCCTACCCCTAGTCCATGCTCACTGCTCTTCCCTCCCCTCTAGCTTCCCCCCCCCTTTTCCCTGCGGCGATCTCCCCTGCCTTCCCCTTCAATGCTTTCCCATCCCTCTCCCTCCAGTGCTCTCCTTTTGTGCTTTTTCCCCTCCCTCTCCCCACCCCTCTGGCAATCTCCTCTGCCCTCCCCTCCAGTGCTGCGTTGGAAGGGTGCACACACAGAGAGGAGCGTGCGCAGGCATGGAGGCAATCGTGCCGGTCGGGTCTTCTAGGGTGCCCAGACAGCTTGGCCCAGCAAATGAGTGGGATGCCCCCATGTGATATTAGCTTACTTGTTCCCTCTGAAAAATTTTCTACGGGCACCCATGGGTGAGAGCTGCTCTTGTGGGCAGGCCAGGATTTGTGGTGAGGCTTCAAAGGCCTGGGCCTAGGGCAGCCGCCCAGCTGCACCATCTGCAAATGCACTGAGGACTGCATGCATGGCATTGGCAAATCTACTTACTTTCCAGGCGCATACAGTCCTTGATGCAGATAGGGACAGGGAAGTGAGCGTGCGGAATCTGGGCCTGCTTGTGGATTGTGTGCTCCCGATACACGGAAGCCACTGCAGCAGGAGCACTCAGGGGCTCAGAGTGTGGGGCAAATGTGCAGTCTGGGGGGCAGGATCACAAGTGTTAAAAGCTGTTAAAGCTTTGTGGGGGGGGGGAGCGAGGAAGGAAAGTGTGGTGGGAACTGTCAAAGAAGTTAAAGTTGTATAACAATATGATTGGCTGGAGGGAACACCAATGTACCAAAAATCTCCATTTTAGTTGATTTAATTAGGTTAATTACAGATGCAGACAGCCCAAAACTGGCCCCCACATAAGGCACAAAGTATTACATACAATATACAAAAAGAGGGCTTGCACAGACAAGGTGGTATTGCAAAAAAAGTGTATTTATATAGTTTTGAAAATTAAGAAAAAAACAACAATGTAATCACATGCATATATACATACTACCCAATATAAGTCAAAAATTGATGCTAGGCAGAAAGGAAGCAGATACTCTTGCCACAGAATTTCCCTTGAGAAAGGGTATAAGCTGAAACATTGGGGTAATTCTCATTCTGTGGCAAGAGTATGCTCTTCCTTTCTGCCTAGCATCAATTTTTTACTTATATTGGGTGATATGTATACAGGGTTGGACTGGCAGGGAAAAAACCCAGCGCCTTCATGCATCGTCAACCCGGTGGGCCCCGGTCCCCCAGTTGTTCGCCACTTTCTGAGGGCCCCCTGAGAGCACAGAAACTGCAGGAAAAAAATTGCATCAATGATATATATTCATTTCATGCTGAGGAATCCAACCTGCACCCTTCAGCTGTTGTTGGGCTACAACTGCCAGTATTCACCCGTAGCTGAAGCTTGGCAGGGATTGTTGTATACTGTAGCACTACTTTATGGAAATAAGGTTTGGGTGGAGGCACATCAGATATTTTTTCTTCATACCCCACTGCATACAAAGTTTCTTTTTGCCACAACAGAATCTTTTTGGAGCCTCAAATACTGAGTATTTTTTACTGACACTCAGCTTTTAGGCTGCCCTGATTACCTCCGGATCTGCTGTCTGTCTGGAGTGCAAGAAATTGATGTGCTTTGGATCTGAACAAGGATTATTTAATCCAAGAGTGCTCATACTTTACTAATGGGTCGTATACTTTTAGTAATGTTGCCCCATCCATAAAAGCACTGTTATAATTCTGTTCCATGGAAAATATTACTCAATTATTGCTGTATGAGAAAATGTATATTACTATATTTAACAAACAGCTATTTCTTATGTAAACTTAACATAATAAACATCTGAATGAAACAGGAGGGTGATATAAACAAGCTGTTTGGTGACAGTGTCTTGCTCAAAGTGCAAGAGCTCTTTATTTTTTCTTTTAAAAGGCAGTTGTTTAGAATGATAAAACAAATAAATTACCACAAAGATTCCCACACTTTATGTTTCACAGTAGAGGTTGAGGGGAATCCTATTTTTTGGGTACAATTTGTAACAACTGCCCAAGTACTGCCCTTGTCACCATGGCCAATAAAAAGGGGACTTTATTGAAAGACTGAGCTATAAACTTAAACCTTAATAATAATGAAAACTACTGATTCAGAAGGTTCTTAGACAATGATGCTAATTTTCTGCTTTCATTCAGCACCATGGACAGTGGCCAACTCACAGCAGTGGAAGGCAGAATGTGGCAATCCAAGTATGTGATGCAGGATAAATAAGGCATATAGAACCCCCCAGTAATTGTAGTGTAAATTACAGTAGAAAAATTAGCTCTTTGTATTGGATTATATCTATGACCTGGACTTCTAGTGTTGATGTACAACTAAACTTATAAATGTACCTTTCATTTTACACCAATTCTTTCGGGGGGAAAATATATCACATACCTTTATAAATATGCTCCTAATGGTGTGAGTAATAGTTGTATTCAGGTAAATAAACACCAGAGCCTGCTGGTCTGTAAAGGTGAGGAGTGAGGGTAGGAGATGATGGAGGGATTTTGTGTCACCCTTTCTGCTATCAAATTCCCCAAACAAACAAAACAAAAAAGTTCCTTCCTCTAGAGGAGAAAAACACAGCAACCACTAGATAATTAGTTGGAATCAGTCTGCTGAATTAGGACTAATGAAAGCAAAATTATGATTGGTTGCTATGGGTACACCTGGATTATGATTCCCCCTCTTTCAGGTCTTGATGAAGAAAAGGTCACAGCTTGGAAGACACTGCAGATGCCTTTCTTCCCTAAAGGCTATTGCTAGTGGCAACCTATTTTAACACTGAGTCCCACTAATGGCAAATGATAACTTTGACAGATATTTTTCCCTTAATGACCATATTAACAGTTCTCTGATCCTCTGTGTAGATATCTTAAGAATGCAAAAAAAAATGAATATCAACTGTAGGGTTGTTTGTTCTTTCTTGTAAGCTCAAGAACAAAGAGACAAGAGCTGCCTGCTTCTATTTTTAATAAACCAGATACAGTTAACCCTGTAAGTTTTTATTTGACACCACCCTACAGCACCCTAACACAAAGGTATACAATAATAGCATTCCTTGTGCTTCTAGCTGTATTCTTTGTAATATACATGTAAGACTATGTATATGTAATTTTTATTGCAAAAAGAAGAAAACACCCCGTTCTATCCCGAGTATTTAAGACATATATCAACCCCCCGGATTGTTATATAAATTGTATCAATGACCCTTATTAAAAAAGTAAGGCTACCATTAGGGGTAACCTTGGGATCCACTCAGTTTATTACACATACAAGTGCTAAGTGCTCAGGTAACCGACTGAATTAGGTTGGTTACTTTATAACAAAGTGCAATGTGCTATAATAAATAAACAATTTACCACTATCAACTGGTCTGCTTGATTAATGTTTAAAAACCAATTATAGTATAGTGCTTATGTGCTTACAATTCATTAATAAAATTAATTAATGAATGAATTATTAATGAAAATTGAATTGGACAAATTTAAACGACAGAAAACTCAAATCTAATTTGATTCTAATTTGATCAAACTCGATTCAAGTTTCTTCTCTGAAAAAACCTTGAATGTCAGGATGACTGCAAACATCTCCAAATTGATCCCAGTTAAACAGTAATTCAGAAGGTTTTAGGTGGCGAATAGTCGAATTCTTATTTTTTAAAAAGAATTTGAAACCAATTTGGATAATTCCCTAGTCAAATGTGACAGTTTTGTCCATAAAAAAAAAAGTGAAAATTCGAATTTGGAATTCGACCATTATAAAATCTGCCCCTTGAAGTCATGCAGCAATGCAGCAATTCTGTCCTGATCTGAGCTTACTGGTCTAGTAGGCTGATAAAATACTGAAGATAAACTGTCGGAAAAATGTTTTTTACCGTAGCACCACTTGATACTGTACTGAGTCATACTGGAGTGTCAGTGGCCCATTGGGCTCCATTGGGTGTCCAAACTGCGGCCAGAGGGCCAAATGCGGGCCAGGATGTATATGAATGTGGCCCAGGTTGAAACGCTCAGTTTCCGAGAAAACGTCATGTTGCAAAGGATATAGGAGGAAGGGGGCTCTGCCCATTGCCCAGTTAGTAATAATAATATAATAATAATAATAAGTCTATTTAATATCCAGGGGTCCCATGTTACAGTGTATAGCTCCATCCGGTTAGCCAACTGGTATTGTAGTTTTTCTTTGTGTATTTTCTTTGCTTTTACAAATCAAAAGTGTTTGTGGATTTCATGTGTGGTCCACAGACAATTTTTCTTCTTCCAATGTGGCCCTCGAAGGCAAAGGTTTGGACACCCCTGGTTTAGGAGAAGGCTACAAAAAGCTATCTCAGAGGTTTAAATTGTCAGTTTTAAGTGTAAGGAATGTAATCAGGAAATGGAAGACCACAGGCACAGTTGCTGTAAACCCCAAGTCTGGCAGGCCAAGAAAAATACAGGAGTGGCATATGCAGAAGATTGTGAGAATGGTCACAGATAACCCAAAGATCACCTCCAAAGACCTGCAAAAACATCTTGATGCAGATGGTGTCTCTGTGCAAATTGCACTGAATTGTAGAACGTTGTACAAAGAACATCTATATGGCAGGGTGATGAGAAAGAAGCCCTTTCTGCACGCAATCAGAGTCACTTGTATGCAAAAGCCACAGTCATTTTGGAACAAAGTGCTTTGGACTGATGAGACAAAAATTTAGATATTTGGTCATAACAAAAAGCGATTTGCATGGCAGAAAAAGAACACCACATTCCAAGAAAAACACCTGCTACCTACTGTCAAATTTGGTGGAGGTTCCATCATACTTTGAGTCTTTGTGGCTAGTTCCGGGATTGGGGCCCTTGTTAAAGTCTTGGGTGGATGAATTCAACCCAATATCAGCAAATTCTTCAGGATAATGTTCAAGCATCAGTCACAAAGTTGAAGTTATGCAGGGTTGGCTATTCCAACAAGACAATGAGCCTAAACACACTTAAAGGAAACCTGTAGTGATGGGCGAATTTATTCGCCTAGGTCGAATTTGCGGCGAATTCCCGCGATTCGCCGCTGGCGAATAAATTCGCGAATCACCAGCGAAATTTCGCTTGGCGAAAATTCGCTGAAAACGAGTCGCGCGTCAGTCGCGTGTCGTTTTTGACGCGCCGAAAACGACGCGCGACAGACGCGCGACAAAATTGACGCGACGCGCGACAAAATCGTCCCGCGACTCGTTTCGCGAATTTTTCGCCGTTTCACGAATTTCTCTAGAAATTCGCGAAAAAGTCGGCGAAGCGAATCTTGGGAGATTCGCCCATCACTAGAAACCTGTCATGATTGAGTTAACACTAGGAAGGAAATAAAACTTTTAAAACAAACCACATACCCCTATTTATTATGCTCAAATCTCACTAATTCTCAATTTATAACTACTTTTCAAAATGTCCATGAGACACTAACTGAAGCCCTGACTTTCCAGAAAGTCAGGAGAGCAAAGCATCATGGGTAGAATCAGTCCTGCAGACTCCTCTCATGATATCACCAGTTTGTGCAGTTGTTAGTGGCTGGAGTAGCCCACACAATCTGAATAGAACAATAGAAGGTGTTTCAAATAATTCCCATAGAATATCAAGTCCTGGTGTGACATGAGTTATACAGAGCTTGTCTATCATAGAGTATACTCTGACTAAGCATGAATGGGATTTGGCAGTTTGGCACAGCCCACACACGGAAAACAAAGGGGTGTTTAAACATGGCAGCACCTATGAAGCCCTTTTTGCATGAAGGATATTTTCTAATCCGTTTCAGATATAGACAAAAACAGCTGACTAAAGGGTTTAACTAAGGATGGAAAAGAAATATTTTACTCATGTCTCAAGGTGACAGGTCCTCTTGACTGTCATGGTCCCCCAACTTAAACCTTATGGAAACTGTAGTATTTCAGCAGTGACATAAAGTTTACAGGATTAACTAAAATTAACAAAATTAGACAGGTGCATAAATTTTGGCAAACACAACAGCCTCTAGACGCCTCCTATAGCCTTTGATGTCTGGATTCTGGATGGCAGTTATGCCATGATGCCCATGCTGTACAGCCATCAAATTTAACTGAACTGGAGAGATTTTGTATGGTCAAAATAACTGCCATCCAGAATCCAGACATCAAAGGATATAAGAGGCATCTAGAGGCTGTTGCGTTTGCCCAAATTTACCTGTCTAATTTAAATTTTCTGTTAATCCCGTAAACTTTATGTCACTGCTGAATTACTACAGTTTCCATAAGGCATGTTATATATTAAAAGAAAGTTGCTACTTTGAAAGCTCAGCCAATGATAAAGTTCCCAAACTTTTTCATATGACTGTATAACGGATATTGCAGTTGCCTGTTAATATCAGTATTAAGTAATGCTTTTGGGTGGACTCTTGCTTCTTTGCATGCACACTGAAAGAAAACATATCCACTCATTCTCATGCTTCTCTGCCTTATACTTCATCTAACCGGCCTATAACACTAACCTAAAATGAGCTCGGATTTACAGATGGAAAAGAGTCATCCATTTAGGCATAAAACATCAGTGATATGACATAATTATAACTCTGCTTGATGATTCAGTTGAAATGCCAAACACTGAGATTGAGATAAGCAGCTGGTTCTGTTGTAGCATTAAATAATGTACTGCTATCCTTAGGTGTTTTGGGGCACTGGATGTGCTGCAGATTCCATGTTTCTGAATACAGGCGTACTGTATAAGGCTGCAGGCATGCTGGCAATAATCAGACTAAGAGACGGGGCTATTTATAGAGATTTGCTGCCTACACAGTTCTTGCAAATGTCTCCCAGCATCCTCAGCACAGAAAGAAGAGAGGGAAAGTGGGAGGAAGAGGACAGAGGCTGTTGGAGACACAAAGATAATATGTCTGTGGATACACATGACTGTGTATTTAAATGCGTACATGCATGAGCGGGGTATATATGATACCTATATTTAAATTCACATTTATGCATTTATATCTGTGCATTGAAAATAGATACCGGTATATTAATGTCCCTCACAGTATACCTTCATTTACACATTGCTGCATCTTTGTATTTATGCGTCTTCATTCAGTATGTTATTATGGGCTTGGTAATATATAATAAAAAGAGGAGAAAACAACTACTGTTATCCACCATGCTAATTCGGATAAATATTGCTACTGCCCATTACTAAGATAGTGTAATGTCTTGCTCCTTTTCTCTCCCCTCCTGCATTTTGCACGGTGCCAAATAGCTCATGGGAGGTCAGGACATTATATCAGTAGAGGCAGAATAGCAAGTGTGCTCTCTCTAGTTACAGCACTGCAATGCTTATGTAGATACTGTCAGATCTCTGAATGCAGATGACCCATAAATACGACCCAATAGGGGTGTGTCATTTCCAGCCATGTAATTCCCAGAGAGGATACAATGCTGTACAATGTTATACACTTCAACGACCAAGCATATAAATGAAGCCAGACATTCTGCTGCATAAGCTTTCACAGCCCCAGATTCATCCTCATCAAATGAAGGATTAAAACACAATGTGGTATTTCAAGCCCAGCCGCAGCTTTTTCACCAGTTCAGATCCCATGGTGCAATGTGTATTACTGACACATACATAACCTTTACTTTCTGCACAAATGCAGGTTTCGGAGATCACCTTATGTATTCCCGGGACTGCATTGGTGCATGTATAATCTGTTATTGGCATGTTTACAGGCCCTTAAGCTCCAGGCATATGGGAGGGTTTAGAATTATTCCAAATTGCTGCTGCATCAATCAGATGATAATGGTGAGAGGCAAGAATCCCACCCAAGCAAATATAACCAGTTCATTGCCAGATGCTGAAAATGCAAATCTAGCTTTACTGATTATTAGTCTAGGCCAGGGATCCCCAACCTTTTGAATCCGTGAACAAGATTCAGAAGTAAAAGGAGTTGGGGAGCAACACATGCCTGAAAAATGTTCTTGGGGTGCCAAATAACTGCTGTGATTGGCCATTTGGTAGCCCCTATGTGGATTGTCAACCTACTTTGAGACTCTGTTTGGCAGTACATAGGATTTTATGCAACCAAAACTTCAAGCCTGGAATTCAAATATAAGCTCATGCTTTGAGGCCACTGGGAACAACATCCAAGGGATTTGAGAGTAACATGTTGCTCACGAGCTACTGGTTGGGGATCACTTGTCTAGGATATGCACTTTTTCCATGAGTGCATAATACTGTATGTATGTCCCTTTATATAACACACTTAAATGAACTAACTTGTGTTCAGAACATGAATGGTTGCTAGGGTTCCACTAGTTCCAGCAACTGCACAGCAGTGTTCTCTTCTCTCGTTTCCGTGCATATAAATGATGACATCGGTGGTCAGAATTAATTTTGTCATGGACATATTTTAACCCACACACTCATTTTCGCGCAAAAAGGCCTACACTTACACTGGGAGATAAATTAGGAGATGGCCTGATGATAAATAATAATAGTTCCCTAGCCCCAAGCTAGCATTGCAGGTTTCAGGTTAGAGGCAAATCATTTTATAAAAATTGATTCACAATGTTGATATAGACATCACACCAAAAGTTCTAAGGTGAACTTCCCCTTTAAGCTGCGTCTATATTTTTCTAAGCTGAAAGCTGACAGATGAATAGAACTTTTGCATGAGTGCCCAGCAATGTCAGATGAATGCACATCAATGACCTAATGGTCACGTAGCTATGTGCTCAAACAAACATACCATTCTCCTTTGCACGAGAATATGCACGCTCAGTACTACTAGTGCCAAAAAGGGTGTCACATAGCGTGTCCTCAGGTTCCATGTTTATAGGTCAAAGTGGGCTATATTCAGATGTTTCACCCCTTCTAAGGCAAGAATATTCTCAGATTTGGAAAAGAAGTCTAAAATTAATTAGTATGTCACATTGGTGTTATATGCCCTTTAAAAATCCAACTAAACGTAGGTGGAATGATAAGGCCAGACATTTTTGATAGCCAAGGCCAAACTGCATTACCAAGGCTGCATGTAAGGGAATATCATGCAGGAGTTTTGTGTTCCACTAGGCCTGTTGTCACAAAAAAAAATCCAGCAGGTCATCAGGTCTAGTAACCCACAACAACCAGATCTTGGCTTTCAAACAGGTGACCAGTAATTTGTGGCTCCTGCATACCAAACGATTGCTCACAAAATATAGACAAAATTATATGTTTTCGCCAGTTTACTAACCTGCAGTAAATATAAATTTGCGAATTTTCTTGTGCAGTTATCGCATTTGCCGAAAATAAAGATACGTACACATTAATACCCGGTTTACTAAACAGCGAAATGTGCTAAAGACAGAATTAACGCTGTTTTACTGCGGTAAATTATTTTTTCACCAGTAAATTCTCAAGGGGGACAGGAAATATCCCATAACACCTTGTCTATTGGTCATGTGATTTTGATTTGTGTCAAACCAGCGCTACGAAATAAGTTGGTGCTATAGAAATACATGTTAATAAATTTATGATTTTATTGGCAGGTGGTTCAGTATCATTGTGACTGGCTAGATTAAACTACATTTATATGATGTACACAGATTGGTTGGTAAAACTTGGCTATGAAGTTTTTTTTTATATGATTCTATTGGCAGGGGGTAGTCTTGTGACTGGATGTATTGAAATGTGGATTTATATGATGCATCCATGTTTGTTTGGGGGAAATCTGCTTACTGTGTTGTTGATAATATCTATAAAGTTTAGCAGTTTTGAAGATACATGTGGCCATAAATCATGCCATAATAAACGCCATAAAACAAGATTATTTTATAACATAAATGTTTGCAAACTTAATTTGTCGCAAGAAAATTCGCAGAAATCACCGCTAACGTAAGCTGGTTTGTTAATGTAGTTACGGCCAGTGATTGCAATGTTTTATGGACGGATTGCGGTTTATTAAACTTAGTTGCTGGGACTAATTTGGTCGGAAACATCTTTGCATCGATAACTTGTGGAAAAATATAGTCGCAGTTACCGTGCTTTAGTAAACGGACGCCTTTGTATGTAGGTCACCTCTTCCATTGGAAGAAAGTGTTATTCTTTGTTTCCTGCTTATGCCAAATAATATGGTGCAATCATATTAAACTGCCAAGTTTATTGAGCTCCTGTTTCTCATGGTCTGATTTGCCTGCTCTACCCAGAGGGTAGGGTGCAGGTAACACAGGTGTGCTGGGGAGATGGTCACAGATAAAGCACAGGATAAGCTCCACATATCCAGGTGCAGATGTCACATCAATATGGCAGCCAGGCTCTGACATGAGAAAAGATTTTCCGCTTGCATTGTTCTCTGTGCATGGTTCAAAAGGCAAGCTTGTTTTTAATAAAGCTTTAACTTCAGCGTCTGTGGCTTTGCTTTAGAAACAAATTTACATCCCCCCACCAAGTTATTTCAAGTCCTAAAAAGCAGAGAGAGGTCAGATGTTATCAGCACGTCTATGGGGAACCCATCTGAAATAAACAATATAGTGATACGTTCATACAAGTTTCCTGCCAGCAGCATGGGTGGTAAAGATTGGAGATGTACATTACAATTAAGTAGGGATGCACCGAATCCAGGATTCGGTTCGGGATTCGGCCAGGATTCGGCCTTTATCAGCAGGATTCGGATTCGGCCGAATCCTTCTGCCTGGCGGAACCGTATCCGAATCCTAATTTGCATATGCAAATTAGGGCCAGGGAGCTAAATCACGTGACTTTTTGGCACAAAACAAGGAAGTAAAAAATGTTTTCCCCTTCCCACCCATAATTTGCATATGCAAATTAGGGTTCGGATTCGGTTCGGTATTCGGCCAAATCTTTTGGGAAGGATTCGGGGGTTCGGCCGAATCCAAAATAGTGGATTCGGTGCATCCCTACAATTAAGAGATGAATGTGAGGCAGACTATCCAAAGTTGACTTCATGTCTTCTCAATGGACATCACTGCTGTCTGTGTTGCTGCTTTAAATATGATACAGTGAAGAGGGCATATTAACATTGTCTCTGTGGGTAAAACGCTGTTGGGGCAGGGGTATAAACATACTTGGCACTATGCAATTTTAGTGCACTGATACCATCTCATTATTGGTCTAATCACTGCAACTGGAAGTGGAATTTTTTCGGTATTCTAGGTAAGAGTAACCTTCGGAAACATCTACCAAATTTTCAGAGTGGAGGTGAGGTTTGAGCGCCCCATTACCATTTTCATTTCTATTACCCCAAAGCTCATGTATAAGGGGCTTAAGGTTCATCCCCTTACCAACCATTAAGGTCTGTATTTCCCCAAATAAATAAGCCTCCACTGTCTTTAAATGAGACACAGTAATTGTGAGGCATTTGGTATTGATCACAGAAGAGCCAGGTTGTATGAGGTATGGAAAAGAACCTTGGAGTCCTTGTAGATGATAAACTTGGCTGTAGCAAGCAATGCCAGTCAGTAGCATCAAGGGCAAATAGGTCTTGACGGGCAAGAAGGGGTTATTCTTCCAGCTCATAGAGCACTGGTAAGGTCCCAAATAGAATATGCTGTACAGTTTTGGTCTCCCTCACTCAAACAGGACATTATTGTATTAGAGAGGGTACAGAGAATTGCAACTAAGCTGGTAAAAGGTATGGAAAATCTTAGCTATGAGGAAAGACTGGGCCAAATTGGGGATGTTCACGCTGGAGAAGAGGTGCTTAAGGGGTGATATGATAACTATGTATAAATATATAAAAGAGGATCATATAATAATCTCTCTAATGCTTTATTCACCAGTAGGTCTTTCCAGCTGACACAAGGTCACCCATTCCGATAAGAAAAGAGGTTCCACCTTAATATTCAGAAGAGGTTTTCTACAGTGAGAGCTGTGAAGATGTGGAATTCTCTCCATGAATCAGTTGTACTGGCTGATACATTAGATAGCTTTAAGAAGGGGTTGGATGGTTTTTTAGAAAGTGAGGGAATACAGGGTTATAGAAGATAGCTCATAGTACAAGTTGATCCAGGGACTAGTCTGATTGCCATTTTGGAGTCAGGAAGGAATTTGAGGCAAATTGGAGAGGCTTCAGATGGGTTTTTTTCTGGATCAGCTAGCAGTTAGGCAGGTAAAAAAAAAGTTAAAAGGTTGAAGTTGATGGACATTTGTCTTTTTTTCAACCTAACTTACTGAAAAGTATTCCAGATGAACCACACCACCACCAGCTTTACCTTTAGGAGATGAAAGGCTTATGCAAAGGGATAATGCAGGGTTTATGTGGTAGAAAAGGGGAGAGTATTATCAATCATAGGCCACTGACTTTCAGCAATTTCCACTGATCATGGTGGACTAAAAGATTTGCAAATTTGTTGCAATTACAGTGGGTTTCTTAAGGCTTACACTAGAAAGTACTAAGGCACGAGTGCTTTGCTGGAGGCATATTTTTATTATGTGAGTGCTTTGCTACAAAAATATAAAATCTTTTATAAGATAGGCCATACCTAGCCACAAGGCTGAGATGCAGCTCTAGCAGGAGCAGCCAGTAGCTGAGTAGAGGGCAAGGTAGATGCTGAAGACATCTGTCTTCATCTATCTTTATTGGCCCATCTGTCTATCCCTGTCTATATGTAACTGTCCATTTACAAATATCTATCTTTCTGTCTAGCCATCTATCTATCTATCTCTTGGCACACAAACCTGTGCAAAAGTTTGAACTTTTTGTTTTGTTTTTTTTTAAACTCATTATACATGTATGCCTAAATATGGGCAAAATATGTAGAATTCTGTACATAAATGTTTGTAGGTTAATTTCTATATAAACAGAGATACACAAACTGTATGCAAACAGATACAGATACCCACCAGCATGAAGAAGAATTATAAGTATCAACACACACATAATTATACACAAACACACACACACAAATATATATATAACACTCCAACAACCAGGAAATTATGAAAATAGAATTCTAGAATAGTCAATATAAGTTGCCATGGAAACACTGCAAGGACAAAAAATAGAAAGATGTGACACGGCCAGTCTCCATAGCAACAAGCAAACCTGCCGCTGACTACGCACAGCAGAACGCCCAAATATGTCATGACATGGAATATGTGCTGATGAGTTCCTACACGGAATTCCAGCAGCTTATTGATAGGGCAGGGATAGGGAGAAGCTTCATCGACTGCTGTATCCAAAATTCAAGAGGAATGTTTAATAAAGCATTGTCCTACAAACACACACACCCACAACAAATTAGGGTTTTACTACTAACTCAATACAGGTATTATGTTTTAGGGGTTCCCACACTAATGACAAGCACTATCCCCCACATTAATGTATAGACTCAGGAATGAAACTGTCCATCAGTTCCTTTGTGGAACGTAAGGGTTTGCTACCAGTGGTTTGCTGGACGGCAGCTTCCACCATTCTCCAGCTGCCACTGGTAGGCAGAATACACAGAGTAGTAACATATTATTTGCACATTAACCAAGGTTTATACCTGACCTTTAGGCTCCCACTGATCAGCCAATAAACTTGTCCTGGTTGGTGTCCGTACACATGGACACAATGAGCATTTGTACAAAAAGGCCCCCAACAAAAACATTATAAATCTCCATGTTTTTTTTTTACATCTTTACTTGCATTCCCATAAGGCCAAAGAGGGGAAAAGAGAAGAGAATATGAAGTGCCACTTCCCATCGATTAAACTGTATTGTCACCTCTAAGTAGATCCTCCACTAATTCATGGATTTGCAGAAAGCTTTTATATATATTATATCTTTTTCATAATATATACAATATATAAAGTAGCAGCTTGGACAGAAAAAGATATGCATGGAGGTCTGTGCTGTGATACACATCAGGTTCTAAAGAGCACGATCATTCATAGAGTCTGCATCCCTACAGCATACACACATAAGGGCTCTCATATATTTCTAACCTACAGGTGCAACATTTTGTGGCAGATACTGAAGGCGCAATGATTAGCATTAGTTAGTAGAGTGCGTGGGAGCTAGGGCTCATTAAGTTCAGGCCCTTGGGAAGGGGCTTTCTTAGTCTGGCACAAAAGTCTGGTCAAGGAAAGTGTTCAGTGCCCCTTCATACACTAAACAAGGTGGAAACATAACATTATGAAATGCAACACAATACTGAGTGATCAACAGCCATAGCCTCCAGGACTTGAACTTTTTTTACTATACTTTTACATACTATAGATGTGCTGGAGCACTATGTGCATGCCATTGTT
Source organism: Xenopus borealis (assembly GCA_024363595.1). Lineage (NCBI taxonomy): Eukaryota > Metazoa > Chordata > Amphibia > Anura > Pipidae > Xenopus > Xenopus borealis. Next base: position 26,286,119 of record CM044436.1, on the reverse strand, counting down.
ATGTGTATTATTTTATACCAGTTGTAGAGGATAGTGCCGCACCTCATGATTGTAAATTTACCCTAAGCTCTTAGGCACTCTGACCTGTCTTTAAAAGGGACCAAGTTTAAAAGGGACCAAGTTATAAGCACTGCACATAATTTGCCCCTGCAAAAAAGAAGACTTTGGGAAAATTAAATAAAGCTGCAACTGTGTTAAGAGTGACTAATATTGGCTAAGGGGAATATAGCTTTGGTGTAACAGGTATAGTAGGGAGATGTGTTGTGTATAGTAACAGTGGGATCATAATCTCTGGGAAGGAACTGTGGGATAGCAGGTATAGTAGGGGGATATGGTTCCTATTGTAGCAGTGGGATAATAGTCTCTGGGAAGAGACTGTGGCATAGCAGGTATAGTAGGGAGAGATTGTGCCAATAGTAGCAGTGGGATAATAGTCTATATCAGGGCTGTCCAACTGGCGGCCCGTAACCCCCCCTTCTGTGGCCCCCTACCTGCTGTTCTTGCTTACCATGTGTAAGCTTTAAATGGTAACCTTTAACTGGCCCCTACATTGTTTAAACCTCAAATTCAGACTAATCCCCTGCATTGTTTAAACCTCAAATTCAGACTAATCCCCTGCATTGTTCACACTTGTAACACCTCTATTGTTCACTCCCCTATAGTCCTGTACTGTTCACACCGGAAACCCAGACTAAAACTGCCCACATTGTTCATGTTCACACTTTATACAAAATGCTAATGCGGCACCAGCACTGTGTCACTGCATGTAGTACATTAGAGTGGTCCTGAAGGGCTTCTGTCTCCTGTTCTGCCCGCCCTATGCTGCCTGTGTGTGCCCATACTCTGCCTGTGTGTGCCCTACTCTGCCTGAGTGTGCCCTACTGTGCCTGAGTGTGCCCTACTGTGCCTGAGTGTGCCCTACTG
>CM044436.1:26256716-26282782 GCA_024363595.1 Xenopus borealis | reverse complement strand
CTGCCTGTGTGTGACATACTCTGCCTGTGGAACATAAGCCTGGTATTTGTTCTGGGGGTTCGTTAGCATTTGAAAATAAATTATTGTTGGGGGCTGATAAGTTGTTTAAAGGAGAAGTCTACCCATCCTGCCTAGGTGCCTATAGTAGCAGTGGGATAATAGGATACCTCCCAACAGTTTTTCACAAGACTTGATTTTGACAGCTCAACCCACAGTCCTAGGCTTGTTACTGAAATGTCCCAACGTTCTCTTTGATCTCCTGCAGTGAAGAGCCAGAAAAAAAATACAAAGCTTCTAACTAAATTGGCTTTTGTCAGTGAGTCCAGAATAGATATTTAGGTACTTTTGTAACAGTTTTAGATAAGGCGGTCTCTTGGAAGAACTTACAATTACAGTGTAAAGGGCAATTCACCTTCATTAGCAAAACTGTAATAACACATACAAATCACAGAAATGTGTTCAGACTTTCATAACCTGGCAAATTTTGTAAAATGGACATTGTAAGTAGGGGATGTGACCACAAAATGGGTGTGGTCAAAACATTTGTGTAAAAAACTATGGGGGGGTGGTGGATCTAGAATACTGTTACTATTCTAACAATACATGTGACACTGTTTCATATTTAATGTTATATTTTAGTTTACTATCAATCTCACTCTGTAGATAAATATAATATAAAAGTGACTGAACACTGGTGCAAGAAGGTAAGCGGGAATCACTTAAAGCAGAAAAGGAGAGAAGACAGACTATAATGTATAATGAAAGTTGCACTAGTGAAAAGATGGACCAGGTGAGTCTGGGAGTAAGGGAGCTCATCTGTCTGATTCTGTTTTCCAGCTGACTGATCGGAGTATGTGAAGCTACTGTAGAAACAATAAGTGCAAAAACCATCACTAATATGGCATTTAGCCATAAACCCCAGCACCAATACTTCCTGACAACCCTGAATTCTGATTCTAGAACAAAGTTAATACTAAGGATTAATTTAAAAAACAGAACCAGTACAGTCCCTAAATAATCCTTTTAATGTTAACAAACTACCAGCACTAGTTTGTAGTAAAATCTATTTAATTTCTTATTAAAATTCCAGGCTAAACGATTATCTTATTTCTGTTTGTTTCTTGCCAACATTCCCTAATACATGTTTTATATTGCTCTGGTACACTTACATCAAATTCAGTTGTTATAATTGCTGCTAAAGTTAAAGAATGAAAGCAATTTGCTGATTGATTCCTTCTGGTGTTTGCACTGGAAATTATTATTATTATTATACAGTCCCCACAATCTCAATACTGTCCCAAACTTCACTAATACTCTTTCAAAATATCAATTTCAACTTAATGTTACAAGAATTTGTACCCCCCGAAGAATTTGATTGGTATCACCTGAACCCTGCCGTTCAGGTGTCCCAGCAATTCCCATGGAAGTCTGTGCAGAACCAAGCATTTTGTCCCTTGTCATACTGGAAAATAGGCAGGCAAAACTCTCATATTTCCCTTGCATTCCACATGAATATGACATTAGGTTTAGTGACCGCTTTAATACTGCCACTAAACAGAATTTTTTATCTAATATTTCCCATACATTAAATTATTTTAAGACTTCATAGGATTAAAGAAGGAACTGCTAACATTAAGTAAGCCTTATCAGAAAGGTCTATATGAATACACCAGTAAACCCTCAAAGTAATGCTGCTCTGAGTCCTCTGACATAAGAAACACTGCATTTCTTTCCTTCTATTGTGTACACATGGACTTCTGTATCAGACTTCCTGTTTTCAGCTTAAACCTCCAGTGATAGGGCTTGAACATGCTCAGTTTTCTCCTCCCCTTCCTCCCCCCGCTGTAGCCCTGAGATATGAGTGAGCAGGGAGAGACTCAGGCAGGAAGTGAGGTCACACCAAGCTAATATGGCGGCAAACAAAATAGCTGTTTAACCAGGTATGGTAAAGCATTCTGCAGATTAAATATAGTTTTATAGCTTGCACTATTATGGTTATTCTATTAGCAATAAACTGCTTTGGTAGCTTCCCTTCTCCTTTAAATTTCAAGCCAGCGGAGTTGGGAATCACACGGCATTCCTTCTTTATCCAGTCCACATGGTTTCCCTCAGGCAATGCTACACATCTCGGGGAACTCGTATAGGAAAGGTACTTTCATCTGGTTAGTTACTCGCAGTATGAGCACTAAGGCTAGATTAAGACCAGGAAGAGAAGCGAAACTTGGAGCCAGAATTAGCCCAAGCAAATGTACCCCTCTTTTCTCAGAGGGGGAAGTTGGGTTCTCTTGAAACTGGCAGATCATATGACACGTATGGGGGGGGGGGAATGTAATATGTTTCATTAGTACAAAAAACATTTGCAAAGATGATAAAGATTTGACCGATTACAGACCTCAATGGTATGCGACCAAATGGCTTTTATGTAATTGGCTTGTATGTAATAAAATTTCACAAAACACAAAGCATACAGTATTTTGCAACTAAATATTTAACAAACTCCAGAGCAGGTTTTAAAGGAGAAGGAAAGGCTGGAGGCACTTGGGGTTGCCAAACGTTAGGCACCACCTAGTGATTGTATCTACCTACCTGCAACCCCAAGCCGGTGCATCTATCAGCAGAAATTTGCACTGGCCGGGGTTATAAGAGTGAGCACCACAGAGCGATCTACTTCCATTTTCTTCTGTCTTCACGCAGCTGCGTATGCACAGTAGAACAAAAGTGGAAGTTTAACTAAATAGTTGGCTTTTTCGTTAAACTGCGCCTGCCCGGGGTTTCAGGTAGGTAGCTACAACCACTTGGGGGTGCTAACATTTGGCATCCCCAAATGCCTCCAGCCTTTCCTTCTCCTTTAAAATATGTCATTCGCCAGCGAATAATTTACATTGCGAGCAGCACTAAACATTTGCAAAAAATGCCATTTTACAAATGGCTTACAATATTTTATTAAATTTCCCCTGTAGGATCATACCAATTGGTTTTCATACTTATGTCTTGCTAGGTCTGTAATGGCAAAAAATATAATAAATGGGCGGAATTGCTGGGGGGGGATAAAGTCAGTGCACCCCAGCAAAAATACATGATTACTTATTCATGATAAATGATCATAATTTGCACCTATGGGAGTTTCGTAAAGGAACAGTAACACCAAAAGAAAAAAATTCTTTTAAAATAAAGAAAATATAATGTGCTCATAAATATTGTGTTTTCTTCAGAAACTCTACAAATTTTTTCATAGACAAACTTCCTGTAGAAGTCAAGGGCAAAAGTCCCATTTCAAATCTTTATCGGCCCTGAATTTCAGCCCAAAATCCGAAAAACTATGGGTTTTGAGCAATTTCCCGAAAAATTATGTTTGTTTTTTTAGCAAAAACTTGAATTTTTTAACTTTTTTTCCCCCGCACTGATTTTATCGAGATTTTTCAATGATAAATAAGATAATTGTGGAATCTAGTTTGGTAAGGCTTTTTTTTACTTAAAAAAATCGAAAAATTGTTTTTTTTGATAAATAACCCCCTTACACTGGCTACTTTCAGTAATGATGTATGGGACACAAGGATTAATGGTTGTGAATTTCTAGTACTATTCTAATTGCATTATTGCTCAAAAGGGACATATTCCAGCCTTGAAAAACCAAGAGCAACCACAAACCAGGGTTTATTTTGTCTCTTTTCTCCTAAACCAGCTGTAATTCTTGCTCAAAGTTCCCACCACCCAACTTATTATAGGATTTGTTCCCCACCTGTTCCCACTTATATTCGCTGCAGTGTAATTACATGACATGGCGTGATGGCAACAATGGGTGTTCCCTTTGCGAATATTGCAGTCCGTGATCATTATTAAGCTAAAGGAAGGAGTGGGTCCTTTATTGCTGACAGGGGGTACAAGCTAATGAAGGTCGCAGAAATATTCTCTGAAATGGACAGTGGCAACATGAAACTTAGAATGAATGCATTAAGTAGTCCAGGTTATGAAAGGCAGCATTACGTGTGCAACACAAGCCAATGTAGTCGTACCATTGTATTGATAGAGGACCCAGGTAATGGGAGGCCAGTTGTAAATGTACCAGATCTTTTAAGGCAGCCTCAAATGCTATGGATAAGGAAAGGAAGCTAAAAAATCCCATATTGCTTTTCAGGTTCATACCAACAGTGTCAGGTAGAGTGATTGTGCTTAGCAATGCATGAAAATTTTTTGCAATTTCTTGAGGTCTTTTTAATTCCGACGTGGGAGGTGTGAATCATAGGTTGGGTCTCTTATTGGGCCATTGGTATTATATGTGTATTTCTCTGAGGGCTTATTACTGGTAATAAAATGTTGCAGGATAACTGGTCTAGAGACCAGGTGCTTATTTTACCAGCACCGTCCTACCATGTACTTATATTTAGATCTTATTGGCAAGTGCATGAAAATGTGTGCCAAATATCCAGATAAAAGTTTAATACACAGTTGAAAAATAGAAGGTCTTACATATGCAGGACAGACGGTTCCCTTAGACTCTAGAACTCGATGAATAAGTGTCACTCCTCCCTCTTCATTTGGGAAAGGGAATGAGTGTCAGAGAAATGGAATGCAACGATTCGGCATAAGTCCTGGGGCAGTGAAGACTAAGTGGGGCCAATGGTTTTCGACAGGGGGAGGGCACAGGCAGATTAGGGAGGTATGAATGGGAAGGTAGTTGAGTCAGGAGACACATTTAGATCATAACTGGAGGTGTACAGGTGTAGGGTTTAAAGGGGAATCTCACAACTCATGACAGAAAAGGTGGTGGGAACATTTTAACTTCAAGCTAGAAATCCTGCACATCTGGAATCACTGAAGAATCCCACGCATGGACTGAAACTTTTCTTTCCTCTCTTCAGTTTTTAGACTTTTGGAATATCTGAACTTGTGCAAAGTTGAAGATCCCTCACCAGATGCCAGTATCACTTCCTTATCACTTTTCCAGCCCAGCTTTTCATGACAAACTGTTGGACGGAGAACTGATAAGGCTGTGTGACTGCCACACTCTTCTGGACGTTTCTGCTTGAGGTGAGGAAAAAAAAAAGCTGTTTGGGCAGGTGTCCAAGGGATGAACTCTGATCTACTTTTTTCACCTTCAATACTGCGTTTAAATCTAACTTTTGGGTACAGGCACAGAGGGCTATTAGTCGGCCGTGGTTAAATCTGCTCCACTGTGGGTGACAAATCTCCCCGAAATGCTTTCCCACTGAGAATAAAATAAATTGCTGGTGGGGAAACACGTGCAGCATTTCCTTTTCCAAGGTAGTCTTACGTTTTCTAGGGCAGATTTAAAGGCGGGTGACAAATCTCCCTATGTGCCAGTACCCTTATGCTTGCTCTCTACTTCGGCTATTTGACTCTTGACATTTGCCAATGATCCTACACTAATCTGTATTTCCATTCTGCCAGATGCAAACTGTATGCATGTGTAATATATGTACATAGTACAGGTATTTTTTTATACCTAATTAGCTTTTAGTCATGATTTCACATTATGATATACACCCATAAAAGCATCGTTAGCATGCTGTTCCATGGAAAACATTGCGTAAATATCGATTTATGAGAATAAAACGTTATAAACCATTTCTTATGTAGCTATTATCTGAATGAAAAGCATGAAATAGGAGGTTGATATAGTCAAGCTGTTTGTCGACAGTGTCTTGAGATCTACTGATCACCAGCTAAAGATCTACTGGTAGATCCCCATCTACCTTTTGGGCACCCCTGAGGTACAGTATGGGACCTGTTATCCAGAATGTTATCCAGATATGGGATATTTCTGTAGTTTGGCTCTCCATACTTTAAGTCAGCTAAAAATAATTTACATATTAAATAAACCCAGTAGGATTATTTGTCTCCAATAAGGATTAATTATATATTAGTTAGGATCAAGAACAAGGCAGAGGTACTGGACCTGTTAGCTCGGGACCTGGGGTTTTCTAGGTAAAGGATCTTTCCATAATTTGGATCTTATGCCTTAAGTCAACTAGACAATCATGTAAACATTGAATAAACCCAATAGGCTGGTTTTGCTTCCAATAAGGATTAATTAAAACTTAGTTTGGATTCAGTACAAGGTAGAATTTTAATATTACAGAGAAAAATAATTTTTTTAAATTTGGATTATTTGGGAGACAGACTTTCCATAATTCAGAGCTTTCTGGATAACAGGTTCTGGAAAATGGATTCCATACCTGTACTGTTCCATTTTTACAGATTAAAAGGAAATCATTTTTAAACATTTGAATTATTTGATTAAAACTGCCGTCTGGTTACTTGTACCTTTTTGGTAACGGGTTTCTGAATGACTGATCCCATACCTATGCAATGAGGTGCACACCCAAAGAGTTGTATAATGAAATACATAGTTTATGTCTATCTATCTATCTATTTTAGTCTATCTATCTATCTATCTATCTATCCATCTACTAATATCTATCTATCTCTCCCTATCTTATCTATCTATCTATATCTATCTATCTGTCTGTCTATATTTCTGTCTGTCTATCTATCTGTCTGTCTGTCTATCTGCCTATCTTTCTGTCTGTCTATCTATCTGCCTATCTTTCTGTCTGTCTATCTATCTGCCTGTCTATCTATCTGCCTATCTATCTACCTATCTACCTATTATTTATTTCCTATCTTAATTCCCATTATCCAGCTATCAGCAATTTATGGGAAGGCCATTTCCAAAAGAGTTCATTTTAAGCAAATAATTCAAAATGTTTTATACGATTTCCTTTTTCTCTGTAGTAATAAAACTGTACATTGTACTTGCTGGTAACCAAGTTGCATTAATTAATATTGGTGCCAAAATAATACTATTGGGTTTATTTAATGTTTAAATTAATAGTAACAGACTTAAGATATGGTGATCCAAATTACATAAAAAAAATCCTTATCACGAAAGCCATTCTGAATAACAGATCCAATACCTGTACACTGTATTAGAATTCAGAAAAAGTAATTCCAAAATTCATGTAACTGTATGAATAGTATAGTTAATCCTTAATGGAAAGGACATTATAGTGATTTGTACAACTGAAGCAACGGCACACCAATGCATACCTCCCAACTGTCGTGTTTTTTGCAGTCCCGATTTTGACAGCTCAACCAGCAGTCCCGGGTTTGTTACTGAAACGTCTAGATCGCCTGCACTGAACAGCCAGAAAAACATACAAAGTTTCTAACTCAATTGGCTTTTGGTAGAGTTCCCAGAAGATACTTAGATACTTTTGTAATTAAAATAAGAAGGTCCCTTGGGGAAATTGTGATTTGCAGCTTAAATGGCAAGTCACCTTCATTAGCAAAACTGTAATAAATGTGTTCAAACTTTCATAACCTGAAAAATCTTGTAAAATGGACATAGTAATGAGGGGGGGTGGCCACAAAACTGGGCACTTTAAAAAAAAATTGCTGCACTTCGCTCGTCAAATCTTTTTGTCCCTATTTCTATTTCCAAAATTTTGGGAGGTATGCAATTGATTATTGATTATATTATATATTATATATTGATGCATATTGTTTTTCAAGTCTCTCATTCTCAGTCTAATGTGAGGTGGGCAAACAGCTATTCCCTCCAAAAAAAAAATGCTGAACTACAGGATCTGCAATTCAACTTGTGCTTTCCATTATAGGACTGGATGTTACACAATGGGTGAGATAAATAAATCCAGATTTTGGAATTATTGAAGTCTCAAGCTGTGCTGTGCTCCTGGGCAAGGTGTCACCATTACTGACTTTATTCAAAACAAGTGTCGCACTCACATATAGCAGGCGTCTAAGCGATCTATTAGCAAGTCACATAGTGGGTTATTTACTTGGTGCCTGGTTTATAAATGGGTTGGACACACTACACTCGTCTATATGACTCCTTATGATCCAACATTGGGCATTAAATTGTTCTGCCATTTAACCTACTACTTTAACTATGTCAGAAATTGCATCCAAATCTGTATGCACAAACACCCATCTTTATCTCTATGTACAGGATACAGTTAAGTCAAACAAACATGTTGAATTTATGCTTTTTCTTTATGTTCATCTCACCTCCCTTGATGATGGGAAAAGTGCAGATTATTGTAGCAGATGCAGATTTCATGGGTATTGCAGAGACAAAATCCAATCATGAGCAGATTACAGCAGTGATCCCCAACCAGTGGCTCGCGAGCAACATGTTTCTCTCCAACCCCTTGGATGTTGCTCCCAGTGGCCTCAAAGCAGGTGCTTATTTTTGAATTAATGGCTTAGAGGCAAGTTTTGGTTGCATAAAAAAACAGATGTCCTGCCAAACATTCTCTCCTGTAGGCTGCCAGTCCATATAGGGGTTACCAAAAAGCCAATCTGAGCTCTTATTTGACATCCACATGGACTTTTTCATGCTTGTGTTGCTCTCCAACTCTTTTTTAAATTTAAATGTGGCTCATGAGCACAAAAGGTTGAGGACCCCTAGATTACAGGGATAAGAACATAACTGGATTATGGAGATAACACATGAGCTAATTGGAGAGTCCAGATCCAACATTTTCTTGGTTCTTGGGATATCACTTGATAACACCTGTACTTTGATACTGTGCTTTTGAGATTGCCCCGTGTACCTTACTATCCTGTTTGGATGTACAGTACATAACACAAAAAAGTACAGTTTGGCTACAGCTGCTTGGAGATATAGTTGATGTGCAACAGCCCATACTGCTCTGTCTTCAAAAGAAGTCAACAGAAGCAGAACTGCATGCTGGCCTACACTTGCATCTAGAAGCCTTCAGTTGGGCTGAAATCAGGCAAAGGCTTTAGTGTGGACCCTTAAATAAACAGGGCAGAGTCACTGTAAGGCAGATATTGAGAGCCAGGAATATCAAACTGTCCATCATACCCATGTTGTGCTTTGGGAATCCTGCATTATAACTGTCACTGATCTGCTGGACCTGTTACTGGTCACATATATTTTACTGCCACTGATGAAACTGTCCGATGAATATTAAAACTCTGAATTCTTAGTAATATAATTTCATAAAGAACAGTATGATTTCATCCTCCAGTCACTTTGCACTCACCACTCTGTTTTGCTCTGTTCTCTTGTGCCTTGGGGGCGGAGAAACATTCACCATTTTGCAGCAGCTGCTAGGCGCAGAAGGTCTCCTCCCATTGTCATCAACAGAAATCACCATGAGCTGCTCTGTGCCCGCACCCATTTCCTTTAAACAAACTCTATCCTGCTCTCAGACAATGAGCATGGGCGATCCGTGACTTGGGGCAAGTTGGTGAGAAACATCCTGCAAGCCATCTGATCACTACTAAATAAAACTTTGACATTGCCCTTTAGGCTACTGATGATGCAGCAACATCTATGGGTTACAGAGGCATGACTGAGTTATTTGGCACTTTAAAAGAAGGATACCAAGCAGCAGCTTTTAATGGTGCCAACACAAGTGCAATGATCTGCAACCATTTGGTTGTGTGTGAAAAACCTGGGCTATTTCAGTGGTGCGCTGAAGGCAGGGAGGCAGGTAGGATATTGGCCATGGGTCCCAACATAAGAAGGATCCCCTTAAGATGTAAATGAATCCTTAGGATAACTACAATTGTGCTAGGTAAAGATTTTTAGCCTTTACTTCTGACTTATCTCTATAGCATTGGAACAAAACATCCATACTGGGCTTCAGGATGGACACAGGCCCGGATTTGTGGAGAGGCCACCTAGGCCAGGGCCTATGGAGACAGTATTTTAGGGTGCGGCATGCTGCCCGACCACACCCACATTGGTTAAGAAATATTAATTTCCTGTGTGCCAATTCCCATTGCTCTGTCCTGATGATGAAAATTTGAGCAAATAAACGGGAGGGGACAGGGGCGACAAATGACAGGTAAATTCGGTCCTAGATGGACACCCTGGACAATCTGCCACAATTATTTGGAACTAGCCTGTGCCAGATCCATTGTGATGTCAGTGTTTTTATGAAAACAATGATACTGATAATGCTTCTCCGGAGGCTGACCTGTGTATCATTATAAGCCTGATTCACCTCTTCCCTTATGGGATGAATAGGGAACACCTCTGCAGCATTCATAACCCAATTCTATATTATTTGAGCAAAGGGTGAAGTGGATTAACACTTGTATTTCTTTCACTACAACTATTACTACATAGGAATAGGGGCAGGGGAAATCCAGCCAGATAATGCCCATAAAACACTAAATGGGTCATGAACCCAACCAAACACAGCAAAGATGATTTGAAGCTGCTACTAGCTGCCACTATTGTAGGCTTCATTGTAGGTTAGCACATGCAGATATAAGTATAAAAACATGTTGTGTACAAGCTACAGTACATACCACTGCAACAGGTATAGGTGTTGAAAAACAAATGATCAGAAATATGTATATGACTGCTGTACATACCTGGTAAATCAGTTCCTAAACATAATAAAGGTTTAGTCTTTTAAAAAACCTTTTGGTATAAAACATGTCTCCATTTCCTAGAGTGCAGTTTCACTGGCTCCTACCTACCCCACCAAGGCTGTCTATGTGATTTACTGAGGAAGAAAGGTCTACTACTCCCAAGATCCTTAGCAGTGTTTTGGAAATAATAATGTTTAAAAGGTTGCAATGCTGTCTGGTAAGAGGAATGAATTTAGATGGGACAGTACTGTTTATTGTGGATAGAGAAGGTGCATATGTATACGTAAATATAAAGGATGTTGACTGATAAGACCATGTTTTCATATAACGCTAATCTTGTTTAAAGGTAAGGGAAGGCCTTTCCTAAATGCTTACAAAAGAGAACTTGTACCCCAAAAGTAAAAAAAAAAACATGCTGATATATGCAGCCAAGTACCAAGGTGAGATGTCTGGGCAAGTAGGCAACTCCTAAATTAGAACCTGCAGGTTCCAAAGTGCTGCCTGTTCTGCTAACTGAAGCAAAACAAATCTATTCCCTCATGCTTTATAATCTTACGGTGAAATTTATGGAAGTTATATTTTTATCTGACAGTTCTAAACTAGTTGCAGATTTTAGGGGGGGTTGCTTCACACTTTAGGGAGCACAGGTGTGGGTCAGTTTATTTAGGCTGCTAAAGACAAATAAGGTGATTCATGAAGAATGATATTTCATACAAACCAGAACTGTACTTTATGAATATACAAGATTTAGAAGAATACACAATGATGGTGTGTGTAATGCAGGTAAAGCCTAGATCCAGTGCTCATTATCAGTTGGGTGGCACCATGGCCCCCTCAATAATCATGAGCCCCATACGACTAAGGAAGCAGGGTCCAAATTATTAGTCACCTGGGCCTTGCGGACAAGTAGAATGGGCTCCCAATGAAACAAATGGCATGTGGATGCATGGTCCACCTGCCTGCTTTTGAATTTGACAGTCCAGATTTTATTTTGTTATTTCAGGCTGTCTGGGCAACCTCACTAAAATATGCCCACCCTTGATGTCATGATCCCACCCCAATGTTATTGTCCATCCCCTAAACATCAATGGCAGTCCCTGAAATCATACCTCTTCCCCATAATCACTATCCCTACCCTTTTGCCTGTTTTTTTCTTATTGGTTTCGTTCACTGGCAAAGGTGGCAATCGTAGTCATCCCTGATCTATCCCGGCCTCACTCTATTATACCAATTTCTTAAGAAGTTAACACACAGGTTAATTGGCTCCTGATAAAAGTGAGAGTAGTGTTTGTGAGTGTGATTGGGACTCTAGATTGTAAGCTCATCTGGGGCAGAAATGTGAATATTAACAATCTCTGTAAAGCACTACAGAATACAGTCATATGAAAAAGTCTGGGAATCCCTCTCAGCCTCCATAATAATTTACTCCACTTTCAACAAAAAAGATAACCGTGGTATGTATTTCATTTTCTAGGAACATCTGAGTACTGGGTTGTTATCAGAGCAAATATTTTTAGTGAAGCAGTATTCGGTTGTATGAATTTAAATCATATGTGAACAACCGGCTGTGCAAAAAATTGGTTACCCTTGTAATTTTGTTATTTGAATGCAACTGCTCAATACTGATTACTGGCAGCACCAAATTGGTTGAATTAACTCTTTAAGCCTTGAACTTCATAGACAGGTGTGTCCAATCATGAGAATAGATATTTAAGGTGACCAATTGCAAGTTGTGCTTCTGTTTGACTCTCCTCTGAAGAGTGACAGCATGGGATTGAATCTCAATGCGACTCTCAAAAGATCTGAAAAAAAAATTGTTCAGTATCATGGTAGGGGGAAGCTACAAAAAGCTATCTCAGAGGTACAAACTGTCAGTTTCAGCTGTAAGGAATGTAATCAGGAAATGGAAGGCCACAGGCACAGTTGTTGTAAAACCCAGGGTCTGGAAGGGCAAAGACTACAGGAGCGGCATATGCAGAGGATTGTGAGAATGGTTATAGACAACCCAAATATTACCTCCAAAGACTTGCAAGAACACCTTGCCGCAGAAGGTGTATCTGTACCTAGTTCTACAATTCAGTGCAATTTGCACAAAGAATATCTGTTTGGCATCATGCCACAAACAGTCGTTTGTTGTATATAAAAGCTCATTTAGACAAACAACAGTAAATTTGGAACAAAGTGCTTTGGACTGATGAGACAAAAATTTTGTTATTTGGTCATAACAAAAAGTGCTTTGCATAGTGAAAGAAGAACACCACATTCCAAGAAAAACACCTGCTACCACAAATTTGGTGGAGGTTCCATCATGCTTTGGGGCTGTGTAGCTAGTTCAGGGACTGGGGCACTTGTAAAAGAGGGGTACCCAAACTTTTTCATATAACTGTATATTGGTGCCATGTATATAAAGATGTATGCTAACATCTTGCTCAACTTGCTCTGTAGAGATTGTTGGGGCTCAAGATTATTTATTAAAATACATACAGATAATGTTCCACAATTCTTTAAATATGCACCCACACCTAATTCACTTCTACAGTCTTTTTTTCAGAGTTGTTTTGTCTTTACACACTTATTACACTTATAACCAATTGAGTTACAGGCCTCATGTTTAGATGATTGTATTTTTCACCTCTTTTTAAATGGAATTAAAAAAGGAATGATGAATAATTTGCTTGACTTTAAAGGGGTTGTTCACCTTTGAGTTAACTTTTAGTATGATGCAGAGAGTGATATTCTGAGACAATTTGCAATTGGGTTTCATTTTTTATTGTTTGTGGTTTTATAGTTATTTAGATTTTTATTCAGCAGCTCTAGTTTGCAGTGTCAGCAATTTGGTTTCTAGGGCCCAAATTACCCTAGCAACCCTGCACTGATTTGAATAAGAGACTGGAATATAAATAGGAGAGGGACTGAATAGAATGATAGGTAATAAAATGTGGTAATAACAATACATTTGTAGATTTTCAGAGCATTTGTTTTTAGATGGTGTCAGTGACCCCCATTTGAAAGCTGTAAAGAAACAGAAGAAAATTGCAAATCATTAAAAAAACTATGAAAAATAAATAATGAAGACCAATTTGAAAAGTTTCTTAGAATTTGTCCTTCTACAAAATACTAAAAGTTAACTTGAAGGTGAACCAGCCCTTTAACACATAGAATATGTTTACAAAATCTTAGATATAAGTCTCAGTTATACTATAGCCTTTCACCAAGTAATATTGTATTTATTCTAACTTCCCTAATGTGTAAAATTAAACAGGTTCTGTGCATGTCAGGTTTAGGTTCTGTGAACTTTGCTTAACCTCCATAACTGAACTCTTGGCCATTGACTGCTGCTCACATTTCACATACTGCACACCAGTGGTTCCCAAATTGTAGGGGATTGGAGCAGTAGCTGGGATGGGCCTTGACTGAAGGCCAGGTAGGGTGAGATGTAGGGAAAATGCTTACTTGCTTTTCTACAAACATCTAAATGTCACTTATGGATACATAATAGTAAGATACGAAGATAAAATACATTGGTGGACTGGGACATCTGATGCCCACTAGGGGCCACCACCTTAATGCCCCCCTACCCCCATCACAATTACCTCCCTACCATCCTAACATCTGCCCATCTCAAACCAGGACCCACCAGGTTTTACTGACTTAGTCCAACCCTGAAGAGATATGGAATCAAAACCTATTTGCTGCCTTATGTATTCTTAGAAATACAACTGATATAGTAATACTTTGCTATTGTTAATGTTGACAATAAGTTGACCTGTGTTGGCCATAACCCACCTAGACCTAAACTGTACGTGATCTGACCCAACAGTCATTTACAAATCCTGATCCTGACCTGCCCGTGGATGGAACGTATAAATGAAAACTGCCAGTGGTGGAAATATTTGTGGGCAAGTTGGGCCATGGGCTGAGTAACGTCCTGCTAGGAAAGGGTTGCACTGCAGGTTTCAGGCAACCCCACAGCAATATTTTATATATATGTGCAATCTGTTAGGAAGGCTGATTGGAGCTGCAGAACTGGGAAAGAATAAAGGAGGCGGATCAAATACATGTTGATTACATAGCATTCTGTGGCAGGCAAGGAATCCAAGCAGAGAAGCAGAAACTAAGCCAACTCTTAAAAGTTATGGGATTGTGAGTGTATATTTCAGTGTTGAAACATTAATATTAAGTTTAAACTGGAGGTCTACAAGCATAAGAATTAAAAAACACTTCTTTAGTATGACATTCCTTAGGTTCCAAATAATTGCGCATGTGTATAATATGAAAAAATCTGAGTTTCTGTTCATGCCAGAAGAGACAAAGGTTTTGTTTCAGCATTTATGTTCCTTTTATAAGCATTTAATTTCCAGCAGGGTTTATGCTTGAGGACATCACTGCGGTCTACAAAAAAAATCCCTCTTCCACAGGCTACTTTAAACACATAAAAGGTACGCTACACTGATAAAACATTCTACAGGGGAACCAGCTTACAGGATTTCAACTCAAAAATTAAAAAAAGTAACTTTGCAGTATAAATTCATTACACTTTTTTTTAAAGAAATGGACATGTTTTATTATCCATCATTACACATGAAAATGGGTTGTCCCATTGTCTCAAGTTGCGGTACCCTATCATCAATGGTGACTTGGTAATGCATAAATGAAAGAGAAAGGAAGAAAGAAAGCTACTGGCTTTTTCCTGAGTGTGTCCCCTCGGGGGTTGGGGTTGTGGTGGGTTCTTATTACACATTCATGATATTAGTAGCAGAAAACGGCTAATATCACGTAAATGAAAAGATAAACAAAAAATGCTCAGAAGAGCACTCTGAGAAATTTGATAATATGATGTGCAGGTGCGCACAGATGCATTTTAAAAATACACCTATGAAAACTTTAAAATAGGTCTGAATGGACCTAAATTCTGCTGATCTTTTTTTTTTTTTACACCAAGTCTACATCAAGTCATAACCTGAAATCAAGGAAATGATAAGAACCAGTCATGCATGGAATCATTCTTTGGGGACAACGCCTTTCCAAATGCCAATACTTTGAGCATGTATATACCCATCATTATTAGCATTTTATTTAGAAACTGCCAGGCCAGGCCATGATTAATTATATGATTGACAGGTTTCCAGGTCACTTGCCTGCAGTTAATGACTTAACGGGCAATTATATACAGACAGAGAGAACAACAAAAAGTTGTGTAACATCAGTCTAGGGATACTGGAAAGCCTGAACATGTAGGGATGAGCAAATTATTTCCACCTTGTTTTTCCAAGATAAAATGCCCTTAGACTTTAATGATTTAATAACAAAAATAGTTTTCCATACCCACAAACCTACAGCTTCCATAATCCTTTCCCACCCAGTGAGCTGTTGAGGATTACAGTAGTGTAACAGCAGCAACCGATCTAATAACCTATAGCACTGGTCCCCAACCGGAAGGTAGCAGCCCATTACCGGGCCACAGACAGTCCTGGGCCACTGAGCCTAGCCTGAGATTAACGTGTTGCTCCAAATTAGACGCTGGACGCTGGTGTGCTGGATTGGACACCAGCGCACTGAATTGGACGCCTGTCTGCCAAATTGTATAACGAAGCCCACTCCCGACCACTGCTGACCCTTCTCCTGACCCCCACCGACACCCCCTGCCCCATTTGACCCCCCCACCCCTTGCTCCTTGAAAATATTTTTGCCTCGACACCGGTCCCTGACCAAAAGAGGTTGGGGACCCCTGGCCTATAGTGACCAATCATTTCCTTTTAAAGGAGTTGTTTACCATTGAGTGAACTTCAAGTATGATGTAGTGAGTGATATTCTGAAACAATTTGCAATTGGTTTTCAGTATTTATTTGTGTGTGTGTTTTTTTTAATTATTTCACTTGTTAAGAAGCTATCTGGTTCCTAGGTGGCAGATTACCTTAGAAACCAGGGAGTGGTTTGAATGAGAGATTGGTATACGCATAGGAGAGGGCCTCAATAAAAAACATACATAATAAAAAGTAACAATAATGATAAAGTTGCAGCCACACAGAACAGTCGTTTTCTTGACATCCAGGGGTCAGTGATCCACAATTTGAAAGCTGGAAAGAGTCAGTAGAAGAAGGCAAATCATAAAAAAAAAAACTGTAAAATTAAATAATTAAGACCAAATGATTGGCCATTCTATAGCATACTAAATGTTACCTTAAAGATGACCAGTGAATGCTACATTCTAATTGGTTGCCGTGAGCGAATAGTGCAAACTTTGTCACTTGAATCATGTTATTACCCATTGTCTTGTATCTTCTGCAAACAAGTTTCTCACACTTTGAGTCACAGACTCATTTCTAATTGCAGAATGAGGGACACAGGATCTACCAGATTCTATCACCCCCACCACTACTGGTGCTTCTGGATTGTTAAGTGGTGAATATGAGGTGCAATACTGAACTTTACCTATGCTCTTTCTACCTCTAACCACTGTCCTATAGAGACCTTTATGTGCAAGCCCAGGTCCTCTAAAGACAGCTTTAGCTCCACATATGCTGAATGATAACTTCAGAAAGGTCAAGCAACTGGGCAAGAAAACGAGGTACAGTAATTGAATCTGACTTTAGAATGTGAGCTGTAAATTGCACACTGGGTAAGCAAATGGGAGACCGAAGTGACACAGTTTATATAAAGGCCAGGTATGTAGATGACTAATTAGCAATCCTAGCTTTAGGCATATTTCATAAAAGAGCAGATATAAAAAAAACACAGACAAATGCACCTGTATTTGAAATATAGGGGCCATCATAATAAAATGTTCCTGGGAAAGCTCACAAGGATCTGTGCCTTTACCATGAAGCTAATCCCTGGCCCCAAGAACAAGAGTTTTCATTAATAACAGACATTCATATAGAGAAAATAGGCTAAGGGAGGATAAACTACCCAAGGACCAAGGGGTTATGATAATATCACATGTTCCACTCATGTAAAAGTAAAGGAGGAGACAGCAAATGTGTTTCTATGTGTGACCTTGGGATGGTCTCCTGTTTATATAGAAGTTGGAGGTACAATTTGGATTGTGTGCCTATGTGCTTCTTGTTATGTTCCTCTGCTCTGTCTCATTCCATTCCATTTGTTGTATTAACTCTGAAAAGAGGGATTTAGCTGCCGACACACAGGAATGTCAGTGGCAGCGCAATTTCCACGAGGAATAATAATTTGCTCATCCCAGCAAATCCCTAAACCCAACACAGCTCAGTCTGGTATGCAGAGCTGGGATCAAAGGTTGGACAGCTCCTGCAACTCTACAGTCTCTGGCGACCCTTCTCTGTTGTTCCAGCTCCTGCCATGAAGGCCGAGGGCAGGAAATACCAGCATTAATACAAAGCATTCCGCCATTGTTTCAGACGCCAGCTCTAAAGGTCTGTTTTCCCTGTGGCCACTATCATCTTGGTACAATGTGCTTCACAATCACAGGAGGCATCCAATGTATTAGTTGGGGTCCTCTCTCTCATATCTTCACTATAGCAGTTTGACTTCACCACATGAACCAGAGGTTACAAAACTGCAGCCCTGCAGCTGCCGCTGAACTGCAACACCCAGTACATGTTGGACGCTCAGATTCAGTGGCGTAACTTCAGAGGAAGCAGAACCTGCAGCTATGGCCAAGGAAGTATAGGGTCCCCGCGAGGCCCTAATTCATACACAATTTCAATCAATATTAGCAAAACATGTCAATCTCTAGACATTTTGGGGGGCCTGAAAAATAATATCCAGTAATTTCTAGTTATGCCACTGCTCAGGGACTTTAGTCCAAACATCAATGTCTAAAGAAATTGCAATAAAATAAAAAAAAAAAAAAAAACCCCCTCAATTTTGTTATTTTACTGTTTCCATTTACCTTTACTATTTTTGGATTTTTGTGGACTAGAATAAACTGTCTGCCTTTCTTATTTGCCAGGCCTAAACTGGAAATCTGTGGGTTCTGGCAAATGCCAGCAGGCCCGGATTAGTGGTGAGGGCCCAGGCCCAGGGTGGCAAAATTTTAGGTGCAGCATGCCACCCAGCTGCATCCCTAAGGAGTACTGGGGACTCCTGTCTGCTCCAGTGCTTGAAAGTGTTCTCATTCACACACACAGGGCTGGCGCTAGGACCGTGCATCAGCATCAGGCCGGTGCTGGGACCAAGCCGCGGAGGTTGGGGGCAGCGTGCAATAAGAAATTGGCACCTGGACCATGCGGCCTTGGGCCTCTGTGTACCTAAAATACCAGGGCCTAGTTTGATTTCTTACATGCACCCAAACCCTTTTATATCCTCAGCAAGTGATGTTTTTTAAAGGAGATAAAAGGTCTTTTACTTGGGGGTGCCAAAAGCTAGGCACCACCAGGTAATCGTATGTTCTTACCAAAAACCCCTGGCTGGTGCTCCTATCAGAAGAAAACTGCTCTGCTCAAGATTATTCCAATGAGCACCACGGAGTGATCGTCTTCCAGCTTCTCCTTTCTTCAAATTTCCCAGGGCAAACGCATGCACGGTAAAATGAAATAGCTGTTTTTTTTTGTTAAAGTTTGGCCTTTTGCATTACTGCATATGTGCAGCAGTGAGAAATAAGAAGAAGCCAGAAGTAAGTACATACAATCACTGGGGGTGCCTAACTTTTGGCACCCCCAAGTAAAAATGCCTTTCCTTCTCCTTTAAAATCCCTTTTAAAGCAGATCTACACCTGGTGGTCTAAATAAACTCTAGCTCTAAGCAACTTTCCATTAAATATACACAGTTTAAAAAAAAGTCAGTAGCATTTACGCTACTTTTCAAAACACTTTTCAGTGTCTGCCTGACTTTTGATATTCTCTGCACTGCTGGCATGTAGCAGACATACCTCCCAACTGTCCTGCTTTTAGAGGGACAGTCCCACTTATGACAGCTTAATCTGCATTCCCGCATTTTTTCTGAAAAGTTCCGACCTTCTCTACACTGAACCATCAGAAAAACATACAAAGTTTCTAACTTAAAGGACCAGTAACATCAATTAAAAAATACAAAAAATACAAAAAAAAACAAAGACAAATCGCTAAGTCTTTATTGTGAAATAACTTACTGAAACTCCACTTCTGCTCCTCTTCAAAAAATGCGACAGGGCGACGATCCATCCTGTGGCACTGAATTTCTCCTCCTTGGCTGTTACCTGTTGCCTTTTCTGAAGAGGAGTGGAAGTGGAGTTTGGGTAAGTTATTTCTTAATAAAGACTTAGCAATTTCAACGTTTAATTTGTCTTTGTGGTTTTTTTTTTTCCGTTGTATAGTAACAAAAAAAAATTATGTTACCGGTCCTTTTAATGGCTTTTGGCAGAGAGCCCAGAACAGTTACCAGGTGCAGCTAAGATACTTATGTAACAATTTTGAGATAAGCAAATTAGTTATGGAGGTCCTTTGGGAAAAGTTAGACTCACAGCTTAAAGGGCAATTCACCGTCATTAACAAAACTAATAACTGAAAGAAAACACAGATATATGTTCAAACTTTCATAACCTGCCAATTAGGGGGTGTGGCCACCAAAATGGGTGTGGTCAAAAAAATCAATGAGCTACATTCGCCAGGTCCAAAACAGTTGGTGCCTATGATTAAATGACCTTTAGACACGAAACGCGTCAGGCGAGAGATGATCATATAATAAAGTTTACATTTTTTAACAATTAACTTTTTTGGTCTGATCTGAGTGTGGTGATCCAGTGTGCCTTGCACCAACTGTTTTGGATTTGCGGAATGCTTGCTCCCTGAGCTGAGGGCCTGGGGCTGGAGCACCTGGGCCACACTTCTATTCTGGTGAGAATTCTCTATACTATTTGATGTGTTGCTTCAAAACTATTTGTCTGTGATCTACATTCGCCAGGTGCCATATTGTGGACACTTATGAAGGAAAGCTCTACATCATCCCATAATCTTGGTTATATGCCAGAATGGGGGGGACCGGATACCCTGCCCTTGCACTGCCTACACAATTAAACATACCTCCCAACTGTCCCGTTTTGAGCAGGACTGTTCTGATTTTGACTGCTAAACCCGCAGTTTAGTACTGTAAAGTCCCGATTTCTCTGCACTGAACAACCAAAAAAGAAACAATATTTCTAAGTTAATTGGCTCCTGGCAGAAAGCCCAGAATAGATACCTGATACATTTTTAACAGTTTTGTCCCTTGGGAGAAGTTAGCTTAAAGGGCAATTCACTTTCATTAGTAAAACTGTAATAAAACATAAAAACTGCAGAAAGATGTTCAAAGTTTCAGAACCTGGCAAATTTTGTAAAATGAACATGGTAATTAGGGGGTGTGGACACTAAAATGAGCGTGGTCAAAAATGCACTGAGCTATGCTTGCCAACTGTTTTGTCCCTCTTTTTATTTCCAAAATGTTTGGAGGTATGCTATAGACAAATGTCAATAATTGGGAACTAATACAAAACAGCCACAAAAGGGGCATGGCCAAAATGTAGCTGTGCTATGGGCAGAAAATATTTTTATCCCTCTTTCCATTCCCCACATGCTGGGAAGTATGATTATGTGGTTAGGAGGGCAGGGGAATGTGGGGTGTGCAGTGAAATCTAGGAAGTGCAGAATGGAAAGTGAAAGCAATTGCCTGCCCCGCCCCTATATCTAAGGTATAGGATGGGCAGGCAATATATGATTGACAGCTAAGACTTTTAAACAAGTTTTTAACTGATGTGGATGTTTTAATATCAAAAATACTTAAGGTTTCAGGTTTAGTTTGAAAAGGACTTTTATTATACAGTTTTTTATGTCTGGGTAACAGGTTCCCTTTAAGACCTAATTTCAGGCAATATAATGCCAGGTGCCACTTCAAGAGCTGAATTTCCATTTTTTACTGGAACTAAAGTATTTTTGGTAAACAGAAGAGCACCTGTGGCATTGTGTGAGCACAAGAGTTGTAGGCATTGCTTGGAGGTATGGGCATGGTATCAGGTATGTTCCCTTTGGTGACAAATACACCTAGAAACCCCCTTACAGATTGTGTCTAATTAGCCCCAGGCCCAGATTTGTGGAGAGGCCACCTAGGCCCGGGTCTAGGGCGGCAGGATTTTAGGGGGTGGCATGCTGCCCAACCACACCCAGATTTGTTTCCTGTGTGCCAATATCCACCGCTCCGTCCTGATGATGAAAATTTGAGCAAATAAAATGGAGGAGACAGGGGCGAAAAACGACAGTGGGCCTAGGGGTGGCTGCTAGGTAAATCCGGCCCTGATTAACCCTCTTGTTACTGTTTATGCATTAGATACAACAGCCAAAACTACAGTTTTTTAAACAGAATAGAGATGTAGAATAAGCATCACAGTAACCCAGAGCTCTCATCCAACCCCATTTCATCAGTTAGATAATGATCCACACTAGACTATCATTTAGTATTTAGAGCCTAAAAAAAACAGGGCAGCTATAGTAACCCCTATTAAGATTAAAATAGTCTTTGTTGCTCCACCAGGGAAGAAAGAACGAGCTGACGTATCTATTTTCCTATGTGAGAAAGGTTTTAGTCGTGAAGTGGAAATCAAGTAATTCACCATCACTGGGCTTATGGAACACGCCAGCATTTTGCACGCAACTCCACTTTGCCTTGTGGATGTTCTGCCTCTCTGAGCAATACGAATGCTCTTTAACTTATAGCTAGCCAGCTCAATAAATATAGAGATACAAGATGTAAATACAATAGGCATCAAACATCTACTGCAAAATGCTACTTCATTTTGCTTGAAAATTTGTAAAAATAAGGGTTAATGCTGACTGCACAATGGTATCATGATGTTGGTATTCCACAATGAATGTGGCTATATGAAAATGATGAACTACATAAATACAGCAGAAATGTTCTTCTGTTTATACCTAGGAAACACTTTTTTGCACACTGTATAGTGACGTCTCAGGTAATCAGGGCTTTGTTTCCTTTGTCCTCTCTTTTTTTCCCCTTTAATACTCCTTGTTGTTTTTGCCTGGTATTATTATCTTGTGAATTGTTATTCTTGCATAACTGGCTTTGATTTTTACTAACACTGGCATCTGTGTATGGACTGCTGTGCGAACCAAAAATAAACTTGATCGCCTTTTAATAACACTGCTTTGACATGAATATGCTGTGACATTTTTTTATGACATTGTGATGGTGGGTCTGTATACCCCAAACAAGTCATGGATCTGTCATGTACTGTTGTACTATCCTCACTGGCAGTACCTACATTTAAGTGGTTTTCTGCTTTAACAGTGGCCTTTACCATTTAAGATCAACTCTTTTTAACTTTAGTGTCTCCAGGAATATATCTATGGTGTAACTGCAATATCATGCTGGAGCATATAAAGAATCACTCCAAAAGATGAGCAAAAAAAAAAGTTTTTTTGTATGCTGCTACTCTGCAAGTTTGTAACATTTAAATCAATAGAGAATTTAGATAAAGCAATAAGAAAAGGATACTTCTAGAGATAAGTAACCACTTAGCCCTTCAAAGCAGACAGCAGAGTACCAAAAGTAACTTAAACGTAACTTTTAATATAATTAACCAATAAAAAGTGCTCATTAGTAAACACACCCACTGTCCAACCCAACTGTTGGCAGTGCTGGACTCTGTCCATAAAATGCAACAAAAAGGAAAAACTGCATTATGCCCCTGAAGCTGAAGTAGTCGGTGAAACGCGTAGGGCTGGTGTAGGTGAACCGTGGGGTGCTTAGCTCCCACTTAGCCCCTACATAGATAGACAGATGTAAGGGGGGACTTGGTTGGAAGTGAGGGAGCGGGCACCGGATCACTTAGATTACTCTTAGTTATGAGAGAGTGCCATTGAGGCATAGGAGAAATGACTCCTTAGACAAACGACACTTGTCCACTGTCTGCAGTTTTTAATTTTTGTTGTATTTTATGGACAGAGTCCAGTACTGCCAACAGTTGGGTTGGACAGTGAGTGTGTTTACTAATGAGTGCTTTTTATTGGTTACTTATATTAAAAGTTACGTTTTATAAGTTACATTTGGTGTGCTGCTGTCTGAACTGATTTGCTTTGAAGGGCTAAGTGGATACTTCTCTTTTCTTAAAGCTTCATCTAATTTCTCTATTGATTAGCATAAAAAGAACCAGAAGCAATCACAGAAACCTTTATAGTAGCAAGGTCCTAATTTTTCTAAGTGAGTTACATATTGACTGCTCAAGCCACTGCTGAGCTTGAAAGTCTGGGGTATGTGGTCCTCTGCACCATCACTGCTAAATGCACAGGGCTAGGTTTTTGGTCTAGATCAGGTAGCCCCAAAACTTTTATACCTTCAGCCACATTCAAAGTTAAAAAGATTTGGGGGGGCAACACAAGCATGAAAAAAGTTAATGGGGATACCAAACTAGTGCTGTGATTGGCTATTTGGTAAGCTTTTTGATCCTCCAAGGCTCAAATACAAACAAAAGCACCTGCTCCATTGCAAAACTATAGAGGAAGCAGTCCCCACAGTCGTAGGGTGTCCCGGGGGGAACAGAGGGGCCAGAAATGTGGGGTTTGCTTCTGTTATAGCTAGTAAAAAAAACCCTCCTCCCCAGCCCTCTCTTACCTGTGGCGAGGAAGGGAGACACAAGTCAGGCTCTAGTGGGCGGAGATGAGCAGGATGGAGGTGGGACATGGGTGGGTGGAAGCAGGATGGGAAGGGGAGAATGGGGCACTGGGCCCCTCTGAAGATTTTGTTTGCAGGGTGACCTCAGTGCACTCTAGTTACTCCACTTCATCTACTTTGTAAAATCCAAAAAGAAGCCAAAATCCACAAATAAGCATCAGCTTTGAGGCCACTGGGAGCAGTATCCAAAGGGTGAACGATATGTGGCTCCTGGGCCACTGGTTGGTGAACCACTGGCCTAAATCAAAGTCTAAAGACTAGATCAGAGTCTAGATCAGGTAAGAGGCCATGGTCGGCAGTTTCATTCAACTGCTGGAGATTAAAGGAAGAATGGGCCAAAAGAGGGTGGCAGAGCTGAAATTCAGGCACATGAAAAGGCAGGAATGCGGAGAGAAGCATAGGGATGTGTCTGAAACTCCAGTGCAGCAAAGGGTAGCACATGCGCCATAAGAGACTAGCAAAGATGGCAGTTGTAGTGACACTGTCTTTCTGAAGTGATATGGAAACCCCCAAATGAAATTCTTCAAACATAAAAGGTAATCGATTAACATGGATTTACTTGTAAGACCCCTACTGAGAAAGGCACCAGAGGTAGTTAGGTAGGGAGTGTGATCCAGCTGGGCCACTTACCCTGTGTCTATCAAAGTATTGTTTTCTATACCCAAAAATCTGCTCTATCATTCAGCCTGATTTTCATTGCCCTTAACCTTGTTGTACAGCATTGTAAAATGCAGGGGACTGTTCTAAAAATGCCTTCTAATCAATCTAATGGTATTGCATTATCATGGGCCTTTCTATCCGCTAGTTGCTGATATATACGGTTCCATGTGACACGTCTATATCAGATTGGGAGTCTTGAGGCTCTGTACTGACAGCGTCTATTTTTAGTTCCAGAAGCCAAGTTACATACTGAATGGTTTTGCCAGGATTTTCGGTAGTTTCTAGCCTTCACAAGACTGATTGCACTGATTCATGTCTCAAAAATTATGTTACCTAATTACCTAATGTTTCAGTTGTTTTGTATGAACAGATTACAATTATTATTATAGATAAGAAAAAGCTCTCTTAAAACCAAGCCTTAACCTTGGCCTGCTACATTGTTTAATTGTAATATAATAATCTGTGGTGTAACTACCCCACACCAGCCCCCCCCCAAATAATTGGGGTAGCCCCCCCCTCGCTTCTCACCAACTTATGCTGCGTATTTGCTTTTAGGCAGGAGAGCAGCTGGACAGTGGGGATTTCTATAACAACTGTTACTCTAGTTATGACTCCGTCTATAATGTATATAACTTTACTGACCACTATGAAGTATGGCCTTTTCGCTGTACTGTTTTTAAAGGGAAATGTAACTTTGAAAATACTGTAACACTTTATACTGCACCAGTTTATGCTATCCAATAGGCTTGTTATATATACAGGGTCGGACTGGGCTGGTGGGGCACCGGGAAAAAACCCGATGGACCCCTTGGCTCTTATAGGCCCCGCCAGCCCTGGTCCGCATCCACATGTTCCTCTTAATGCAGTAACCCCCTTTGTCGGAGGTCGCTGCAAAAACCCTTATGCACGCTCGCCCCAACCTGTTGCATGCCTGAGCCTAAATGCGACACACACACCACCACAGTAGGGGTGCCATGAATGCAAAATACATTTTATTCTATGGCTGTCCCAGAATCTGTGGCTGTCCCAGAGCCAAGGCTGTCCCAGATTTAGATTTTAAACCTTACTCTTCCAAAAACTAGTGGAATTTCCTATGGAAGGTGCTGCATTCAGAGTCAGCTTTAAAATATATATCACTATATATAACAACTTCAGTCTATTGGAAAATTATGAATTCCACAGGTGCTTTAGTAAAGTCTTTAATACAAATATTTAATAACTTTCATGTAATGGTGAACAAATATTTGCTTTGACTCACACATTAATCCGTTTGCTTAGCTTTCCCCCTAGTGGAAGAACATGAGGCGATATCTTACTTCCATTGTATATATATTGTTGCCACCTGGCCAGTATTTTACCGGCCTGGCCAGTATTTTTGATGGTTGATCCCAATG
>CM044436.1:26233645-26249284 GCA_024363595.1 Xenopus borealis | reverse complement strand
CCAATGCTCTACCTATGCTAGTTGGTTTGGTCAATATTGGCCAAGAAAGGGTTACAAACACTTGAGATATGCAGGAGATACAATCTTTCTTTTTTAATTTCCCATGCGACAATCCCCATTGCTCCAGTCTTGATGATGAAAATTTGCGAATAAAGGGCAGAGTATGAGGGTGATGAACGGCAGTGGGTCTAGGGGCACCTGCTATGTAAATCCGGCCCTGGCAATTTGAGGCTACAAAATGGCAATGCTTTAGCATAGCTGCAGTATTGCCTTGTATATTAAAAAAAATTATACATACTTCAGTTATGTGCAAAGCTTTAATGGTGTAAGTCGACATTTCGGTCCTGCACAGAGGACCATAATCTTTTAGTGATGTCTTGATAAAGGTCCTCTGTGCAGAATCGAATGTTCTTTATGGGGATATTACATTTTGCAGCAGCACCCAGGCTTTTTTTGCCTTTCTCTAGAGGTGAGCACCCTGCTCTTTAGCGTCAAGATTAGCCTCCACTCAAGTTACAAAAAAAATCTAAATGCCTGGATGCAGTCATAAAATACAGAATAACTGAATGTCCTCACTATCTTGTCTTAAAAAGTTATTTATTAAAAAGATCTGATGTTTCGGGTAGTACTCTAGCCCTTATCAAAGTGATAAATAAAGGCTAGATTGCTAACCAAAACATCAGTTCTTTTTATTAAATAACTTTTAAAATTTTTAAGACCTGAGAATGTGGACATTGCTGTTCGACAGTTTTGTTACAGCAGTTTTATATCAAATGTATAAAAACAATTATATCAATATACCTATTATACGGATACTCATGGCTGCCATCAGCAGTGCTGCATTTTTCCAAGAGCCGGGCCCCCCTTATGAGCGCCGAGCCTGTGCGGCTCCTTCGAATGTTCTGAACGCTGTATGCGGAACTGCCGAACAGACGCAAAGTCCTGAAGTGACGGAAAGACCCGAAGTCATGAAGGAGCCAACACTGAAGTCCTGAAAATACCAGATGTCACGAAAGGAGCTGATGCTGAAGTCCTGAAGCCACGAGTTTTTTTTTTTTTAATCCTCTGGCCACCAATTTCTCTTTTAATACTCTATAGGCCAATGCCACCAATTTTTTAAAAAAAATATTTTTTGTTAACTTGTAAGGGGGGCCCTGTCACCAATGTTTTTAAAAAAATATATTTTTTGGAGCCCCAAATTTTTTTTTACTTTTATCTGGGGCCCTGACCATCAATAGCTTTTTAAGTGTGGTCATTTTATGTCAGATGTTTTGTGCCATGCTTATTTTTGTTATTTTGGCATGACTGTCTCTCCCCCATCAGACCCTGACCTATGCCAAGCTCTGCCCTGATCTTTGATCTGCCATATGATCTTCTTCAGCCCCTTGACCAACAATCCATTCCAGATCAATGCATTACTGGCAGAATACAGAGACGCCGCAGCAACATACAAGCTTGCGACTCTCAGTTTTTACTATGATTCCCCAACAGGGGGCATGGCTATAATGTCTGTGCAACTCCTATTAAAAATGCAAGATTTATGTTTTTTTCAGATTTATGAAAAAAAATTGTGAAAGCTACTATATACAATAAGTAGCAGTAACATAACACTGAAGAAAGACCCATAAACTTACATTAGAATAACTGGCATCATCAATATCTAACACCAGGTGAGGCACCAGACAGGGCTACATAGTATATACAGTCTGCAGTTGAACTCTGGAAATAGTCTAATATTCAGGGCAGCAGTAGCTCCAGGGTGACTCGTCATTTAGGAGCATAACTAAAGAGAAAGCAGACCCTGAGCTGCACGGCCGCGGGGGGTGGCGGGGGGCTGCTGGAGTGTAAAAGCAGCGAGGCTCTAATTAATGAGCAATTTTAATATATTGTAGTAGAAATAAGTTTCAATATTTTGGGGGTCCTTAATTAACATGCATAAGATCAGAGAAGGCAGGATGGACACAGCGGTTGCCATCATATTGATGCCTACTGGGCATTTGGTGAGGTAGTTCAGCATATAACTATACCAATGGGTGAGGGTATAATGGAACACTTTATAATGTGAATGCAATTGATCATTTTATGCCTTTTTGTTTTTATTGTGTGGATAGTGTCCTAGACGACATCTCAGCATTATGTTTTTATAACATTCAGGTTTTATTAAAAGGGATATCCTGCCCCCTCGTGGGAACTTTAGGAATGCATTTATAATATCATCATGATCATCATCATTAATAACATTTATTTTTAAAGCACCAACATGTTCCACAGTGCTGCTAATGACAGTAAATGTGTTTATACAGAACATAAATAATTACATACATAGCGATCAGTAGCAGATACAAAAGGTGAAGAATGCATTATACAATATGAATAAAAGAGGGTGAAGAGGATAACATATCCATCATGTCTGATTTATTAAAGGGGCTGTTCACCTTTCAATTAATTTTTAGCATCATGTAGTGACATTCTGAGACAATTTGAAATGTTTTATTATTTGTGGTTATTTAGCTTTTTATTCAGCAGCTCTCTAGTTTGCAATTTCAGCAATCTGATGGCTAGGGTCCAAATTACCATGCTTTGATTTGAATAAAAAAGACTGTAATAGGAACAGGAGAGGCCTAAGTAAAAAGAGGAGTAATTAAAAGTAGCAACAACAATAGATTTGTAGCCTTACAGAGCATTTGTTTTTTAGATGTGGCCAGTGACCCCCATATGAAAAGCTCGAAAGAGTTTTAAGAAGAATGCAAATAATTTAAAAACTATAAAAAAATAAATAATGACAATCAATTGAAAAGTTGTTTAAAATTAGCCATTCTATAACATATTAAAAGTTACCTTAAAGTTGAACCACCACTAAGTTGTTTTGTTAAAATGAATATGAAGATTTTCATTCATCCAGGTCATGGTATATCTGATAGAAGTAATTCTAAAACAACTGGACTTGCTGAGTAATCATTGAAGACGTTTCATTACTCATCCGAGCAGCTTCTTCAGTTCAACTGACTGGTATGGGAAGTTCTCGGCATATAAACTCTACCACTAATCCACCTCTGTGAATTTCAGATGTCACCTCTCTGAAGAGTTACAATGTGCCATTGTGATTGGATTGTTGGAAGAGTCTATATGCCGAGAACTCCCCACACCAGTCAGTTGAACTGAAGAAGCTGCTTGAATGAGCAGTGAAACGTCTTCAAGGATTACTCAGCAAATCCAGTTGTTTTAGAATCACTTATGTTAGATAACATGACCTGGATGAATGAAAATCTTCATATTCATTTTAACAAACCAACTTAGTTATGCCAGCATTAAATGGATAGTCAGAATATTAACCCTAGATCCAACAGTATATATTACATTTATTTAAAAAATGGATAATTAGGATATTAACCCTAGCTGTGCCAGTATAATCACTGTAGAAATGAGCACTCCATTAATCCCAGAGTAGCAAGTAAGATCACTAAAACATGGTCAATGAACAGAAAGATTGGCAGTAAGGCAGAGTCAATAGAGAAGCAATTCTGAGAAAACAAATCTGTTCACATTTAAAATAGGTTTTTTAATATAGGTTTAAAATAATGGTTAGGGTGATGTAGAGAGTGATATTCTGAGACAATCGCAATTGGTTTTTTATTTTTTATTACCAGTATGTGCATTTCTTAATTATTTAAAGGACATATCAACCCAAAAAATTACTTTTTGCCCAATAACAGAAAACACAATTATAAGCAACTTTCCAAAATTAATGTATTAAAAATTGTTGGTGCTTTAAAAGTTATTTTGTAAATGAAATTGCTATTAAAAGCAGCATTTGCATAATTCCTGGTTGTTACATTTTAAACAATGTACGGAAGAGCACTGGGGCCAGCAAAAAAAATTAAAAATTCTGATGAATTATGATTTTTAAAACTAATAATTATTACTTTAAATCTCATAATTATGACTTTTAAACTCATAATTATGACTTTAAAAAGTTGAAATTATGACTTTAAGGGGCCGATTTACTAAATTCACGTGAATAGATAGAAGTTCGATTGAATAACGATCGTAGGATTAATTCGATTGGTCGAATATGCAAATTTGTCTTATTTGATAATCGAATAGCGAATGATCGAATGATCAAATAGATTCGAATGAACTGTGACTTTAAAAAGTCTAAATTATGACTTTTAATCTCAAAATTATGACTTTAAATCTCATAATTATGACTTTTAATCTCATAATGTTAAAAGTCATAATTTTGACTTTTTAAAGTCATAATTATGAGATTTAAAGTCATAATTATGAGTTTTTAAAGTCATAATTCATCAGAATTTTTTTTTTGCTGGCCCCATTGCTCTTCCTTACAAAAGCCAGTCTCCTCCAGGAAGATAGGTCTGTTAATTGTTTGCCTTGTGTTACATTGTTTAAAAAAAACAGAAAATGTGTAATGAATGTAAATTGCAAAGTTGCTTAGAATCATGTTTTCTTTTATTAGGCAAAAAATTATTTTTGGGGTTGACATGTCCTTTAACTTTTTATTCAGCAGCTCTCTTGCAATTTTCAGCAATCTGATTGCTAGGGTCTAAATTACCCTAGCAACCATGCACTGATTTGAATAAGAGGCTGGGAAATGACTAGGAGAGGCCTGACTATAAAGATGAGAAAAACAAAACAAAACAGAGCATTGGTTTTTTTGATGGGCAACCCCTTTTTGAAAGTTGAAAAAAGTAAGAGCCAAATAATTATAAATAATTATTAAACAATTTTTTTTATAAAAAATAAATAATGGAGACCAATTGATAAGTTGCTTAGAACTGGCCATTTTATAACAGACCAAAAGAGAAGTTAACTTAAAGGGCAAGGAAAGTCTAAAATAGAATAAGGCTAGAAATGCTGTATTTTGTATACTAAACATAAACATGAACTTACTGCACCACAAGCCTAATCAACCAAATGATTTATGCTTTCAAAGTTGGCCACAGGGGGCTGTCATCTTGTAACTTTGTTATACACCTTTGCAAGACTAGACTACATACACATGCTAAGTGTGGTCTGGGCTTCTTAGGGATCCCAACAAATGATCAAAAAACAAAGATGTTTGAGTTCTGCATGGCTGGTAAGTAAGGCAGGGTTCCCCCCTGCTGTTCATAAGTATGATTGTTTCTCTGCCAGAAGTTAGGGACCGTCTGACAATTCCTATCCACAGCACTAAATGAAGGGAGAATTTCACTGCATACAGTCAGGTTTCTTATAAAAACGGTACACATTTTTTAATCAAAGTATATTGGAGATTGATTTCTTTTTCATTAAAGAAAATAAATATTTTTCTTTGCCTTTCCTTGCCCTTTAAGTGACTCACTCCTCTGGAGCAAGGTATAGTGATTAGGAAAGATGCATACTCCAGGTCTTGATACAGCAGTTTTTTTTCAAGCTAACCATCACTAACTAGGGGACCTTGCCTTCATACTAAGGCAGTGGGATCAAAAGAGAGAAATAAATGGAAGTTAGAGAGAGAGAGGGAGAAGATTTATAGACAGAGAGAGAGATAGAGAGACAGAGGAAAAGATGGTAGATAGACATGGCTACACCAGGAGGAGCAGACGTTAAACCTAGAGAAAAATGTGCATGTGAGCATGCCTGGCTGTGGCTCCGGTGGCTGGGACCTGGGGAGGTGACTGGCAGGGGCGATCCAGACAATTTTGCAGCCTGAGGCGGCCTTCAATATGCAGCCTCCCCCATCCCCACGGCGCTCACTTTTTCAGCTCCGGACAGGGGTAGGGGGGGGGGTCCACAGCACTGCTCTTGCTGCTGCTCTTCCTAGTTTGCGCCTTCCACCTCTAAAGGCACCAAAATTCAAATATTTAACGGGGACTTTTTGTAGTTCACATTGCCCGTGATTAGGGTTGCCACCTTTTCTTCCTGTATGTTTTGCTTTTTTTCCTATTAATAACATTGGGATCAACCATCAAAAATACTGGCCAGGCCGGTAAAAT
This sequence comes from Xenopus borealis, assembly GCA_024363595.1. Classification (NCBI taxonomy): domain Eukaryota; kingdom Metazoa; phylum Chordata; class Amphibia; order Anura; family Pipidae; genus Xenopus; species Xenopus borealis. The sequence continues at coordinate 26,243,309 of CM044436.1, read as the reverse complement.
ACGGGCCAGGTGGCAACCCTACCCGTAATAGGTTTGATCCTGGTGCCGTCTTGATTCCTGTGTTTGACCCTGCCTGGCTTTTTGACAACTCTGACCTCTGAAATCTGACCCTTGCCTGAAAGCGACCGATTCTGCTTAAACCCTCCTGATTGACTTCCTGGTTTGAGTCCTGCCTGTATTTTGACTCCGAATCTGCTCTCATCCCACTACATATTTGCTTACTCCTGTTGTACTGAGACCTTTAGCCTTTAGACTCTCACTATAGTCATGCCCCTCTGCCTATCCAGAACTCTTATCTTGCACCTCTCATTAAAGTCCAGGAGGTATCCAAGTAAGCTGAGGGCTCCTCCTGAGACCCAAAGGCGGTCACTCTACTGGTGAAGCACGAGCCAAGACCAGGGTGCTTGGTGTTTGTTCTGGTGTTGGGTGCCGACCGTGACAGCAGGTGGGCGAACAGCGGGTATGTGTGAAGGAGGCCAGGCCAGCGTGGTGTGCCGTGCAACGTGATACAACAGGCTGCTGCTCCCCCTCTGCTACCTGTAGGGGTGATTACTCTCTATCTGTTTATATTCACACGGCCTGGCCACTTCCACTTCACTGGGTGGTAGGGTTGCCACCTTTTCTTGAAAAAAATACCGGCCTTCCTATATATTTATCTTTTTTTCCTATTAATAACATTGGGATCAACCATCAAACATACCGGTCAGGCCGGTAAAATACCGACCAGGTGGCAACTCTACTGGGAGGTGGTGGGGAGAACGTGTGACTGGGAGTGGATAGTACGGGGCAAGTAGGGAGAACAGGTACCTTTCTGCAGCTATTTTTTTTTTAAATGTAAAAGAAAATTTTGTGCAAGTCAGCAGTGGGCATAGTGGGCAAGTCAGCAGTCATCCATAGTGACAGAGAATGATGAAATGTTGTCAAATGGGAATCCATGTTTTTTCTTGCATTAAATTAATTGGAGTCTATTGGAGTTTCTTATCCCGAATTTTCCCGGTGCAAAGATATGTGGGTGTTTTTTGGGGAAAAAATACATGAAGAAAACCCAATAATGCTGCTGGCACAAAAAGCTGAATTTTTTTGCGTTCATTATATTAGTGATACATATATTAGTGAATATTGTGGAATTGATGAGTGGTGGGTATGTCCTAATGCAGTGTTGCCCAAAAAGCAGATGGGGATCTACCAGTAGACCTTTAGTTGGTGATCAGTAGATCTCAAGACACTGTCAACAAACAGCTTGACTAAGTTAACATCATGTTTTATTCTTCTCATTCAGAAATTTAAGTTGTTTGTTAAATATAGCAATATAAATTTTATCAAAAATCAATATAATATTGAAGTAATATTTTCCATGAAACAGAATAATAACAATGCTTTTATGGATGTAGATCATAATGGGACAACATCACTAAAAGTAGTGCGCATTAGTAAAGTATGAGCATTCCTGCCCTATTGGGTCAGTCCGGAGAATAACAATTATATGGTCACACTGCTGCCACTCTGTAGCAGGGTGCAGTCAGGGGAGAAAAGCCAGGATTTGCGGGAAGGCCATAAAAGCTTGAGCCAATGACAGCGCAATTTTAGGGATGGCATCATGCCTTTGTTTAATTCTTCTGCAATTAAATTCAGAACCTGAGGAGAAGAACAAGTGAATACGAGGTATGGACAAGCAACAGGGCAAGTGGGGGAGTGGTGGGAAGAAGTGGAATGTGACATGAAGTGGTTGGCCTAGGGGTGCACAGATTGTAAATCTATGGATGGGGGCTTAGTAAGTTTTAACACAATGGGAAATCATTGAATTTAAGGGGCTCGTTTATTAATTTTTGGGATCACTTTTCCCCCATGATTCATGTAAAATTTTGCAAATAATTGCAATCAGTTCTTTGCTGCAAAATAAAAGTTTTCAAAACAAAACCATAAAAAAATAAAAATCCTTCCCTGTTTAAAATCTATACAAATTATGGAGACAAATTGTGATTGCGCTGCAAAAAAACCAACCCTGCAGGCAATTTATGTGATTCCCAGCAGGACTGGACTGAGAATCAAAATAGGCCCTGGCATCTCAGGTACAAAGAGGCCCAATCAGCCCACATAGAGGCCCAAACAGTCCCCACCAGCCCACTGAATACTGACTTTCTATGCAATCTTATAGCAGCCCCTCTGGCATTTGCCCTAACCCACAGATTGCCAGTCCGGGCCTGATTCCCAGCAATCAGTAGTGGAATCTCCCTGGGGCTGACCCCGTTTAGTCTCCATATCAGTCTGGACTGTGGTGAAACATGTCTGTGGTTTAGATTCTCGCAGGCTGCTAAGAAAATCCAGACATGTCAGTGGTTGCAATCGCTGGGAAAAAAATATTTTACTTTATTCTATGTGTTTTTTATCCAGACCTTTATCTGTATGATTCCCAAACAGTTTTATAATAAAATGAGCCTCTTTTGTACCAAGTGAAATAGAAAATCCAGAAGAACACAAAGCATTCCAGCTTGAAGAGAATAATAATAATAATTCTTGCTGCTCAATACCTTCAGATTTAAAAATTCATTGAATTGCTTTTTTGCCAAGATAAAAGGGAAGATTGAGTTATTTGTATATTCATACTGTTTTTTTTTTTTTTTGCCAAGATGTAAGGGAAGATTGAGTTATATGTATATTCATACTGTAAGGGAAATGGTTACGGACGGTAATGTTCTCAAGTTCAGAGAATTGTAGCTTGCACAAAAGTTAATTCATTTAAAGGAACAGTTCAGGGTAGAAATAAAAACTGGGTAAATAGACAGGCTGTGCAAAATAAAAAATGTTTCTAATATAGTTAGTTAGCCAAAAGTTTAATGTATAAAGGCTGGAGTGAGTGGATGTCTAACATAAGAGAATACAACACTACTTATTATATACCAGGGTGTGTAACTGGACTAGGGTTTATAGAATTATATAGCAGGGTTTGTAACTGAAAAAGGGTTTATATAATTCTATAGCAGGGTTTGTAACTGAACTAGGGTTTATACCATTATATTCCAGGGTGTGTAACTGGACTAGGGTTTATACCATTATATACCAGGGTGTGTAACTGGACTAGGGTTTATACCATTATATACCAGGGTGTGTAACTGGACTAGGGTTTATACCATTATATACCAGGGTGTGTAACTGGACTAGGGTTTATACCATTATATACCAGGGTGTGTAACTGGACTAGTGTTTATACCATTATATACCAGGGTGTGTAACTGGACTAGGGTTTATATAATTATATAGCAGGGTTTGTAACTGAACTAGGGTTTATACCATTATATACCAGGGTGTGTATCTGGACTAGGGTTTATACCATTATATACCAGGGTGTGTAACTGGACTAGGGTTTATACCATTATAGACCAGGGTGTGTAAGTGGACTATGGTTTATACCATTATAATACACAAAAGCCGTAAATATCTTGTAAATTATATCCTTATAAACGGTGAGTTCTGATGTCATTGGTTATAAACGGTGAGTTCTGATGTCATTTCTGTCACATGACTCACTGAAACGTGTGTATTATAATAAATAAAGTACCCCAGTTGCAAAATATGAGGATATTAGAAGTTACCTCGGAGTTCCATGACCTGTATAAAAACACTCGGCCTTCGGCCTCGTGTTTTTATATGGTCATGAAACTCCTCGGTAACTTATAATATCCTTATAATTTACAAGAGGGGGTACTTTATTCACTATATATACCAGGGTGTGTAACTGGACTAGGGTTTATACCATTAAATACCAGGGTGTGTAACTGGACTATGGTTTATGCTATTATATACCAGGGTGTGTAACTGGACTAGTGTTTATACCATTAAATACCAGGATGTGTAACTTGACTAGGGTTTATACTATTAAATACCAGGGTGTGTAACTGGACTAGGGTTTATACCATTATATACCAGGGTGTGTAACTGGACTAGTGTTTATACCATTAAATACCAGGATGTGTAACTGGACTAGGGTTTATACTATTAAATACCAGGGTGTGTAACTGGACTAGGGTTTACACCATTATATACCAGGGTTATGGATTACAGCAACTAAAGAAAAAATAAGTAAACCTCATTTACTAAATAAGATGCAAGGTGCAACGTGCCCTGTTTTTTTTCCACTTGGATCTTGTTGGTGGTGCATCAAGATGCAGTTCTAGAATGGAGTACCTTGTACTAAATACAGTGCAGCCAGTGTTCGGTAGTGCTGCATTCAGGGAAAGCAGGTTGTAGGCAGTGCATGGAAATCCTTTAGAAAACTCTAGGAAGGCAAAAGCACACACTAAGTAGGAGCACCCTAGGCCAAAATGCGCAGGATAGATCTGTATTTTGCACAGTGGAGCCAGCACATCTCCTTGGCCAATAGTGTTCTGATCAAGTGCCTTAAGGGGTTCTTTTCACTTTTGTTATTTTATGCCTAAACACACTGATGTGCATACACAGTTTGTATGTGTAATTACATATTAAATTGCTGAAGCTATTGCATATGCCAAGAGCCAAGGTTGGTGAATGCACTAAACAATTCACAATGTTCAAGTAAGCTAGGATGAACAAACATGCCAGAATACATATATAAGCATGAGATACTAGAGATCCTGCAGAAAGGTATGCCTGACTACTATTACATCATTGATGACAGATCATGTCCTCCCCAGTGCTCAGGCTATCCTCACATTGAAATAAGCTGTAACACAGTTATAAAGCTATTGGAAGCAAAAAAGAATAGTGTGAAACTCTAATGGTAGGGTTTCCACCAGTTTGTTTTTGACCTGAACAATTTGGTTTTTCTAAGGCCTGTTCAGTTCAGTTTTCAGCCTGGTGAAACCCAAAACAATTATCTGGCCAATAAATGAAAACCAATTAAATGGGTTGTTCACCTTCCAAAAACTTTTTTGCAATTAAATTGATTTTATATTGTTCCCCAGAAATAAAGACTTTTTTCAATTACTTTCCATGATTTATTTTTGACTTTTTTTTCCAAAACCGAAGTTTAAAGTTGAATGTTTGAGTCTGGAAGCTCAGTAATTCAGGTGCAGACTCTAAACTGTTACAATTTTGCAACATTTAGTCAATACATTTCTCAGCAGCAACTCTGGAGTATTACAACTAGCCAACTGACAGAAAATCTAGCCAGTTGCATTTAAGTGATGCAATAACCCTGGAATTATAACTTCAAAACATCATTGTGCCTGCCTCTGATGTCATCATGCCCCCCAATATCACTACTCCACCCCCAATGTTATCTGCTACCGCCCCTATGATTAGGTTTAGCCACAAGCAAAGGTGGCAACCCTATGTAATGGTAAAGTAGGTATATCTGTAAGTATTAAACATACCTCTTTATACAGTATTTTCTTAATGGATACTAAAAAATCAAAGGTATATTTTGCCTTCAAGAGAACGGACTATTGTCTGTGCTCAATGAGTGAAGCTGACTAAACACATGATCACTTGCATTATTTTGGCAGCGTGCAGGGGGCTACAAGTTGTGCCACTTCAAACAACAGTTCTCTTTCAAAATCAATAAGTAAATCTCCAACAGACTGAGATGTGAATGAAGGGTTGTTACAGGTGAAACTCGAGTCTGGTTTGTGAGTGGCCTTTAGTCTCTTCTAGCCAGCCTGATGATACAAATTACACCCTGAGAGTAAAGATCAGCATTTCCTATGAAGATAAATACAATATGTAGCTTGATGTCTTAAGTCAATGACTAGTGCCATACTTCCTACAGTTGGTGCATAACATTTATGTGACATTATGTGACATGTCAAATAGCTGTACTCTAAGTCTATCTATCATATCATATCAATCAATCTATCTATCATCTATCTATCTGTCTGTCTATCAATCATCTATCTAATCATATCATATCAATCAAAAATCTATCATCTATCTAATCTGTCTGATCATATCACTCTATCATATATCTATCTATCAATCATCTATCTATCTTATCATATCGTATCGTATTGTATCATATCGATCTATCTAATCAATCAATCATCTATCTAGTCTGTCTGTCTTATCATTTCAATCTATCTGTCTGTCTATCAATCATCTATCATATCATATCGTATCATATCGTATCATATCGTATTGTATCGTATCGCTCTATCTAATCAATCAATCATCTATCTAGTCTGTCTGTCTGATATCAGATCTATCTATCTATCAATTATCTATCAATCATCCATCTTATCATATCATATATCAATCTATCTATTCATTGCATATCATATCCTATCTATCTTTCATTTCCTATCTACAGAATTTATCATATCTATCAATCAATCATCTATCGCTACCTATCCATACTTCCCAACATTTTGGAGATAGAAAGAGGGACGAAAAGATTTGGTGCATTGAAAATTATTTGACCGTGCCATTTTTTGTAGACACACCCCCTGATTACCATGTTCATTTTCCAAAATTTGCCAGGTTATGAAATTTTGAACACGCTTCTGTGGCTTTTATGTGGTACTACAGTTTTGCTAATGAAGGTGGCTAGCCCTTTAAAGGAGAATTCAACCCCCCCAACTAATAAAGACCCCAACTCTCCATAGTCCCCCCATCTGCTCCCCCTCACACAGGTATTAACACCTGTAAATGCCCCTAATCCTGTAATTATCCCTCATTACAGAGTCAGCACAGCAGCGCTCACGGGAGCCATCATCCGGCGCTTTGGTATTCTTTGTGTCTCGACTGCGCATGTTCTGATGCACCATATCGCTGAAGATGGCGCCCATGAGCTCCACTGGGCTGACTGCAACAAGGAGTAATTACAGGTATTAACACCTATGTGTTGGAGAGCAGGGAGTTGGGGACTGTGGAGCGTAGGGGGTTGGGGTTTTTTATTAGTTTTAGGGTTGCATCCCCTTTAAGATGCAAGTCATGGTTTCCCCAACAGTGATGCATCATGTCAGACTAAGCGGCAGATTTAGTAAGGGTCGAATTCGAGGCCATGGGAATTTGGTCATGGGAATTGTATGGGAATAAAAATCCTTCAAATTCAATATTCGAATTCAAAGTATTTCACCACTATTCAATTGGTCGAATGATCGAATAGGAAATATTCGATCGAACGATAGGATCGTTCGAATCGAACGGTTCGAATGATTTTAACCATTCAAACAAATTTTTGTATTCGATCAAAAATAATGAAACCCAATTCGGTAGGTTGAAACTGGCGAACTAGGCAGTCTATAACACCCGCCGCCGGTTTTGAGCACCGGCGCATAAACGCAGGCACTTGTCAGCCTAGGCACCGGCATCGGTATTTAAGGGACCAGGAACCAATCAGGAGCAGGCTGAGGAAGGACAGACACAACAGGGACCAATAGGAAGTTGGGCGCCAAATTTAGAGGTTTTTGCACCTAAGTATTTTGGTGCTCAAAACCAGTGGTGGGTGTTACACAGTTGAATAAAAATTTAAAGGGGAAGTCATTCGTCGAATATTCAAATAGACTTTTATGCAAATTGTTTGAATCATTCGATTCATTCGAATTTTCAAAATTCGATGGTTGAAGTGGTCTTGAAAAACTTCAAAATTCAAAATTTGAATTTGAATCTTTTTGAAAATTCGATCGATTTTCTAATCATTCATGTGAATTTGATAAATGTGCCCCTTAGTATGCACAGGTATAGGACCGGTTTACCGGAATGCTCAGGACCTGGGGTTTTCTGGATAACAGATCATTTAGTATTTTGGATCTTCATACCTTAATTTTACTAAAAAAATCCTTCAATCCAATAGGCTGGATTTGCTTCCAACAAGGATTTGTTGTATCTTAATTGGGATCAAATACAAGGAACTGTTTTATTATTACAGAGAAATAATTTTTTAAAATGTGGATTATTTTATTTTTATGGAGTCTATGGGACACAGGCTTTCCATAATTATCCAACTAGTAATTATTTCATCAGTCTCTGCACATATTAGTCTGTATTTGTGTATATGTCTGTGTGGGAGTATGTTGATATTTGAGTATGTGTGCACCAAGCATTGAAGAATAAGCTGCCGTGCATGTTAAGTTAATATCTTCCCTATGACAGCTCTCACTATCTCACAATATCACATGCAAATAATTATGTATGCACTGTGGGAAGTCTATACATAATGCATAGGCAATTGGATTCAAGTGATCACTATGCATCAGTGTGGGAAAAAGAGGCTGCAGAAAAGACATATCTTGTCACACTAGAATATGTGTATATACTTATACTAATTAATGAACAATCCTGGGATTTTGGACAATTATAAGAACTACAGTTCTGTATGAGCTCCTTGCACATAGTATGCTTTCTGCTACAGTGATATAATGTGTATGAAAAACAGAACAAGCATTGGTGCCTTTGGATCAGAACACAAAGTTCTTAGTATGAAAATATGGTATTTTTTACTTACTTTTCTCTTAAATGTTAAGACCAACATTGAGGTTCCACCACACTTGTTCATATACTATCAGACTGGTTTATAACAATGTCCACCAATGTTTACTGCTCATGCAAAGTGCACATGCCTCTAAATACAGGCATGGGACCTGTTATCCAGAATGCTCCTGATCTGGGGTTTTCCGGATAATGGATCTTTCTTTTTTTGGATCAAGTACAAGGTACTGTTTTGTTATTCCAGAGAAAAACAAAAACATTTTAGCTTTGGATAACTATTTCTGGATAGGCAGGAACTAGTCAATGACGTGTTACCTAAACACAATTTAGTTTACATGTCTAGAGATTGTCCAGCTGTCCACTGAAGGTGTCGCAGTGGGACATGGATTGTATTAATGAGTGCTGTTCTTATATATACCAGGGAGCTGTTGGTTACCTTCCCATTGTTCTGTTGGTGGGCTGGTGTTGGTGATGTCACTCCAATCTACAGTACAGCAGTAAAAAGTGACTGAAGTTTATCAGAGCACAAGTCACATGTCTGGGGGCACCTGGGAAACTGACAATATGTCTAGTCCCATGTCAGATTTCAAAATTAAATTTGCTCTTTTGAAAAACAGAAGTCAGAAGTCTCCTGAAGCAGCACTATTAACTGATGCATTAAAAAAAAATATATATATGTTTTTACTTGGTCATGACTCCCTCTGCTCCTTGCAGTTGCAGTTAGCAATCCCAGCTACTCTGGGAGTTCCTCATACAGGTACTGTAGGCAGGTCCGGACTAAGATTCTAAATAGGCCCTGGCATTTCAGTTACACAGAGGCCCAAACAGGCCGCACAGCAGCCCAAACACCCCCCCATCAGCCCAATATAGAGTTACTGTCTATGGCAACTTACAGCAGCCCATCTGGCATTTGCCGGAACCCACAGATTGCCAGTCTAGGCCTGCAGGCAGGTTTTCGTCATGATCTGTGCCCTTCTAAGAGAGACCTTCCAAACGCTCTCATTAGAATTAAATAACTTTCCACAGGACAGCCTTCCCATGGAAAGTGAGCTCAAATATGCAAACTGGATAGGTTGAAAATCACTGCACTAGAATGGATTATCTGGCTCACCAGTTCCTTCCAGAACCCTATAGCTTCCAGGGCCAGACAGACAAAATCCTTTAAACAGAGAAACCCTTCTCTGTTTAGTCACATCTACACTGCAACTTACATCTCCCACCGTGGAGTAAAAAAATTATATATATATATATATATATATATATA
>CM044436.1:26201079-26231078 GCA_024363595.1 Xenopus borealis | reverse complement strand
CAAGGCTATTGAATTTCAACTACAAAATGCAATACAAACCAGGTTTGAAAAATGTTTCTGTCGATTGTTTGTCATGTTTACCTTTACCTGCAGATTCTGATACACTGAACAAGGACATAAAATAAATGGCTTCAGCCAACCACTAACCATGAGTGAAAGAAACGTTTTTGTGTTATCATTCAAAATTTGCTGCCCTAGGCCCGAGCCTATGTGGCCTCACCACAAATCTGGGCCTGCAAATGCCCAGATGCCAGCTACTGATTCATGTGTTTGTCAACCTTTGTGGTCTCTTTGTGAGAAATTTCTCAAGACCTTCAAAAAAATAAAAATAAAAATAAAAAAAGGTCTCACAAAGAGCCCGAAATGTTGACAAATAGATTTAGATTTTTTCACTTTATTACAAAGTCCCATTATCCATAATGACTCCATTTAATCAAAATAATCCGCACTCAGATCCAGACTTTCTTTGATAGTTTCGGGTGCATGGTCAAATATAATGCATATAATTCTGTTGGATCCTTGAAAAAGGCCCTAATGTGGGGCGAAACGTCGGATTTATATACACAATAAAAGTGTTTAGATTGATCACAGAATGGAGTGCGGGTCTTTCCAACAGAATTATATATATATCTATCTACCAGCATAAAGAACACAAAGCACCCATAGGACTTAATTTATGTGCAAAGCTTTAATAGTGTTTCGATCCTGCACAGAGGACCTTTATCAAGACATCCCAAAAAGATAAAGGTCCTCTGTGCAGGACCAACACGTCGACACCATTAAAGCTTTGCACATGCTGTAAATCAGTTTTGCAGCAGTACCTGGGCTCTTTTGCCTTTTTTGTAGGGGTGAGTGTTCTCTCCTTGGTAATTTTATTACCATGAATAATTGCAAAAATCAGGCTTTTCTTCTAGTAAATCCAGTCTGGTATTGATGTCTGATATTCAGATAGCTGTGCCCTCTAAGGATGGAAAGATCTGCAGTGCTATTTAAGGAACTCTAAATGCCCTTGGCAGACTTACTAATTCAGGGAAGTAATTCAAAAGTTATTGTGGTTGAAGGGTGATGGTCCCCTTTTGTCCTTTGTAGCACAGGGCAAATACCAAATTTATTATAGCAGCCCTAATTTCCATTGTCTGTACTGGCAGACCATAGACCCATGTCTGTCTGATTGTATTAAAGCTATTTCATTTATTTATTAAAATATATTCATTTATTGATTTATTTTAGTATTTGTTGATTGGACTAGCAGAACATGTTTACTAGGGATGCACCAAATCCAGGAATCGGTTCGGGATTCGGCCTTTTTCAGCAGGATTCGGATTTGGCCGAATCCTTCCGCCTGGCCGAACCGAATCCTAATTTGCATATGCAAATTAGGGCCAGGGAGGGAAATCACGTGTCTTTTTGTCACAAAACAAGGAAGTAAGAAATGTTTTCTCATTTCCACCCCTAATTTGCTTATGCCGAATCCAAAATAGTGGATTCGGTGCATCCCTAATGTTTACGAACATTGGATTTCTGGAGATGTTGTCCATAACAACCATATTTAGATCTTTGCTTTTGTTTTCTAATTTATGGATGGTTGTTTAAATCTAATTGCTGATTATCTCCAATGTTAGTAAACTGCCAGTCTAGTCTTTTCTAAGTGGATGCTTCAGCATCAAGGGAAATTTGGAAGATGTGTGTAACAATGTAAATAATCTGCATACACTAGAGGCATAGCAAACCATCGGTGTCTCTGTATACCAGGGTGTCCAGTTGCTGGACTGAACCATGCTGGAATAGATATTCATGATAATAGAATGCCAGTGGCATCCAACTCACAAAGATGAAGTGTATGTAGAGTGAATGTAGCGTTATGGGATTAATTATAGGGTCATTATGTACAATATATAAACCTGCTATCGCAAATTTTCTGAAAACTGGCACTCAAAAAATATAATTCTTGACTGTATTACCTCTGCAATGTATGCAAATGGACGTTGCCTAACCCGATAATAATAAATCCATGTTTATGGCTAGAAACATCCTTATAGTGCTTTTTTTTTATTATATAAAACATTTAATCACGGTTCACCAAATTACTGAAAAATAAGCATTAATAGAAACCCACACAAACTCTAATATTCCACACCTACAGGCAATTTAACGGGACTGAAGCAATATACTGTAGTTTAACATAAAACAATCTGTTTACATCATCACTTTTTGCAAAGCTTTCTAAGGCTTCAGGGGTAATGTTAGCAAGGCAAGCTCCTGAGGGGTAGCCATTTATATCATTTTGTGCAATAAAGATCACACACAAGCTGGAACAGCTTCTTTTTAAAATAGAACTAAAGTGTTTGATGTTATGTCTATGGACAAAAGATATAGTATCTTTATTTCACAAATCAAAGAGAACACCAGTTCCTAAAATACCAGGGAGGTGGTTGGCCACTGTATAATTGGATTTCAGACAAATCAGGGATTTTGCTTTTATACTGTTAAAAACAAAATTAAATAAGGCTGCAGGACTCACACAAGTATTGATAAACTGTAAAAGACTAATGTGTACATCAGGAGTAACCAAAAAGGTAGATGAGGATCTACCAGTAGACCTTTAACTGGTGATCAGTAGATCTCAAGACACTTATCAAACAGCGTGTCTATTTCACCCTCTTGTTTCATGATTTCAATTCAGATATTTATTATGTTAAGCTTCATTAAAAAAATTGTATTTAATTATTTTAGCAGAATTCTAAGCACAGTAGCCAGGTCTGTTTATGCGAGAAATTACAGAACAGAGTAGTTTTGAATGTACCCATAGGTGTAGCACATAAAGGCAATGGAAAGACTGTGAGATGTGGGTTAGATGCCACTGTATTAACTGAGGAAATACAGGGCAACTGAAAATAGGTCTTAGTACAAAGTTGATCCAGGGTCTGGTCTGATTGCCATCCTGGAGTAAGGAAGTAAATCTCCCCTTTGAGGTTTCAGAAGGGTTGTTTTGCCTTCCTCTAGATCAGTAATCCCCAACCAGCTGCTTGGATGTTGCTCCTAGTGGCCTCAAAGCAGGTGCTTATTTTTAAAATACTGGCTTGGAAGCAAGTTTCGGTTTCATCAAATCAGGTGTGCTGCCACACAGAGCATCCTGTAGGCTGCCAGTTCAAATGGCCAATTACAGCCCTTATTTTGAGCAACCCAGGAACATTTTTTTCATGCATACTGCACATTCCCTAACTGTTTTTACATATGAATGTTGATCATGAGGAAAAAAAAGGGACCTCTGCTCTGGGTTAACTAGCAGTTAGGCAGGTTTCATCCTATATAATAAAGTTCAAGTGTCTCTGCGTCCAGTCCCTGTGTCCGTGGAATTGCACTACTGCACATGTGCCGCATGGACCGTCTCTTTACGTCTCGAATTTACGCTGGCGAATTTACAAAAATTTTTAATTTTTCTAAGTCCCAAAAAACGCTGTGGCATGTTTTACCATTGTGGGTGATAGTCTGAAAAAGAAGTGTATGTTACAGCCACTACACATGCCCAGGACACCTTTAATCAAACAAAATAAAGTTGTCCTATTGCCCTACATGTGCCCCCTATATAGTAGTGTTGCCATATGTCAGGAAATGTAGGGGGTAAGGAGGGTTTTTTGGGACTTAGAAAAATTTTGATCTTAGTGAATTTGCGTAATTACAATCCTTCGCCAGTGCGCAACTTCGCCTGGCGTAAGGGTGCGAAGTTGCGTAAGTCTATCTACTTCGCTAGTGGTGCCAACTGTTCCTATCTTTAATCTCGCGTTGTTAGAAGTGAGACCCGCTCACTCAGAGCATGTCCCCGACGTTGCTACGGCAACAGGGATGCTGAGCTGACAAAGTCAGGCGGCTTTTTTTCTAAAAGTAACATTGAGGCAGAGTCGCCTCTGAAATTCTGTAGGACAAACATTTTTTTGTGGAAAAAAAACACTGGTGTGATCTATACCATAAACAAACATTGCCCAAACTCTTTAGGAAGCAGTAGTATTTTAAAACTACTGAGAAGCACTCTAGGTGTCCACCATGGTTGTCCACTTTTTTTTGGACTGGAACAAGTCTGTTTTTATAAATGTTTGACTACATATGTTCTAGCGCCCGTTAATTTAATGGGCTTAATGTCTAGTTTAGATATAAAAGATTGAACCTGATGGAAACGTGTAATTTTCCAACCCCTGTTACTAATATGTAAACAATAATCAGCAGTGAAATTACTTTGAATCAACCATTAAACTGTGCTATAGATGCATCATCTACCATCTGCCTAATGCATAACACTACAGGTCCTCAATGTGGAGGCAAATGTTTTCTTTACCTTAACATACTCCATTAACTATAAATACTTTCAGCGATTGAGACATGTAATTAGGATCTTTGCTTTTCTATAACTCATAGTATCCTCATCAGCGTTAGTGAATGCACTCCATTGTCTACAAACATTTTGATTTCTGCTTTGAAAATCTTGGTGGGCCCCATTCCGAGTGTTTCCTGGTTCCCATCAGCCTGGCTCACTACATGGTACCTGCCACCAGTCCTTTCTTCCCAACCATCCCAACGTAGCCCAATATGTGCATGTTTCAACATATCAGTTAAATCTTTTCCTAGTGTCATTTTACCCCATTAAAGTCCACTGTCATCCTCAGTGATTCACTACTGCTGCTGTTTTAGCAAGAAAGAAGATCAAAAGAGATATTGGTACTTCTGTGACACTAGAGTTGTCCTACTGAGCTCAAAGGATTCTCTGTAGCAGATAAGTAGTAGTCCTTCAATCTCCAGCAACAAAGCATTCACAATTAGGGTTGGGGCAGATGGGCATATTTCTGCCTTCTGTCTGCTTGAATGAGGAATCGCCTGCGCTAATGCACTCGCGGCGCTTCAATTTCCGAAGTCGTCCAAAGTTCCCTTGTAAGGCAGCTAGCTTATACTGAATTGAATGCCTTGCTTTCATTAGTAAACCATTTTGAAGAATAAGTATGTATGTGTGTTTTTTAAGACAATGGGGTGAAGTGGTTGTTGCTAGAGACAATTTGGCAGAAATCTAATCTGCAGGGATATCACCAATTCACTAACATGTGAAGAGGACGTGAATGTCGCTAGACTTTTCGCTCTGGCACTCCACAAGTTCACTAAGATGCTAATTTTACTGAACGTTACCGCTTTCACCAGAGTTTACTTCGCCACCTCAGAACAGGCAAACTGATAAAACGAAGCTACATCTTCCTCAGTCTTATGTCAGTTACATCATATCCTGTATGTCGGAAATGAATTAAATTGTAATTGTAAAAAAACGTGGTCAACTTTTGTTTTTTTAAAGCAGGATTGCCTTCAAAAGTCCAAAGTTTTATGTGTGAACAGTTTTTTTAAACAATTTGAGGGGCATGCCACATTTGTTTGTGGGTGAGCTCAAATGAGATCAAAATGAACTTTAATTACTCTACATAAATTATTTGAATCTTGTTTTCTTCAGTCTGGGAATTCATAATTATAGCAAGCAGGCAGGAGCCATTTTGTGGACACTGTTATTAAGGCAAGCCTTGCATCATCTTAAAATCTTGTTTGTGCACCAGAATGGGGGACCTGATGTTCATCCCCATGTCCTGGCTACACAATTTAACGGTGAAGATAACGGGGGAATGTGTGGGAGCATTGACATCTAGGAAGTGCTGAATGGAAAGTGAAAGTAATTGTCTGCCCCGCCTCTATGCCTAATTTCTCAAGAAATTCAAAGTTTAAATTATTTTTAAGATAAGATAAAATCTGCATACGAAACATTATAAACAGATTAAAAATGTATCTTAGATCAGGGTCAACTTATCCAAATTATTTCTAATTTCAGTTCTTGTAACTGCCATTGATCATGGGGAAAGTCAGCCTCTAGGTTAATGGCGGTGACCTTATGAAAGTGTCCTTGAGCTTTGTACATGGACATCACAAGAGCAAGATGCACTAGAAGCTGTAAATGTTTGTAGAAATCATCTATATCCTCAGTATGACAACATCTCTACTTTAGCTTAGTCTGCCAAGATTGTTGCTTCAATAACATGAGGCCTGGCTGCACTATTGAATGCTATATAATTGTATTTATAATGAAGGTGTGCTCTATTATTCCATACACGCTAAGGGGCTGGTGTTTTAATGAGATAGATTAATCTTATTCATGTTTTCCTGTATCAATTGCTTTTTTTCCCTACAATTTTTTTTTTTACCATGATTGGGTTTTTAACTAAATTAAAAGGATCACCACCTGCAACCAGGTCATTTTTTTTTTTTTAACCCCAGTTGTATAAACCATGGTTTAAATTTGCCCACAATCCATAACTGTTCTGTTCTCCAGTATTGAAGAATGTTACAATGTTTTTGGCCAGATAAGTAGGCATGCCTGTCCCCTGCATTGCTGGGAAAGTACACATTTGCATTAATGTATTAAAACATGCAAAATAAATAAGCAAGTTCAGTTCCCTTGAAACCCCTTAGGTACATATTTTGTCCTCTACCTCAATGCAATGCTGAGCTGTTCTAACATATAATTGAATGGTGTAATGTCATTGGTCAGAGTACCAGACAGGTCTATTGCAGGAGGGTGATCTACTTTTTTGAACCAGAATAGTAATTGTCCTATTTCCGGAGAAGGCAATAGACCCTGAAACATTAGTTGCATTTGTCCTTACCGTTTAGAGATGGGTGACCAAACATTCATCTACAAAAAGTAGTCGTTGGCCTCCTGTTGGATTACCCATCCAAATGAACTGTATGTGATGAATTGTATGTGAAAACTGCATACCGGGGCTCAATATATGCAAAGCTATTGTACTATAGTATTTAATAATCCCCTTCTGGATGAAAGGATATATCTGTACTCTGAATATACACTATGGGATTTATTATTCAGTTATCCATAAAGCTCAAAATTACAGAAATGAATCTTCCATAGACTCCACGTTAAAGGGATCCTGTCATTGGGAATTTTTTTTTTTTCAAATGCATCAGTTAATAGTACTGTTCCAGAAGAATTCTGCATTGAAATCCATTTCTCAAAACAGGATTTTTTTAATATTTCATTTTGAAATCTGACATGGGGCTAGACATATTGTCAATTTCCCAGCTGCCCCAAGTCATGTGACTAGTGCTCTGATAAATTTCAATCACACTTTACTGCTGTACTGCAAGTTGGAGTGATATCACCCCTCCCTTTCCACCACCCAGCAGCCTAACAAAAGAACAATGGGAAGGTAACCAGATAACAGCTGCCTGGTAGATCTAAGAACAGCACTCAATAGTAAAACCCATGTCCCACTGCGTACTGGGACAATGAAAAGGAAAAACAACAGCCTGCCAGAAAGCAGTTCCCTCTTAAAGTGCTGGCACAAATCACATGACCAGGGGCAGATGGGAAATTGACAATATGTCTAGCCCCATGTCAGATTTTAAAACTGAATATAAAAAATATCTGTTTGCTCTTTTGAGAAATGGATTCCAGTGCAGAAGTCTACTGGAGCAGCACTATTAACTGATGCGTTAAAAAAAAAAAAAAAAAAATGCTTTCCCATGACAGTTTCCCTTTTTAATCAAATAATTCAATTTTTTTTTTTTTTAAATGACCTGTTGTTCCGTAATAATAAAACAGTACCTTGTATTTGATTCCAACCAATATATGCTATATTTAATCCTTATGGGAGGCAAACAAATCCAACTAGGTTTAATTAAGGTTTAAATGATTTTTAGTAGACTTGAGGTATTACAGAAAGTCCCCTTTTCTGGAAAACCCCAGGTCCCTTACCTGAATATTCAGTATAAACATATATAGCTATATGATTAATAATGAGCTTATATAAATCTAGCTAACACAGTGCATTTGAGCTGATTACATCTAAGGGATTTAGCGTGCACCCAATTTAAAGATACTATGGAAGCATGAGCTTTACCCGAGCTACTGCCCTGGGCTAATAAGAAAGTAGATGTGGTAGTGAGTGGTAGCTATAACAGCATTCAGACTGAGTGAGCAGAACAGGTTTTTCTTCATTAGGATAAATATGGCACAGTGTCTGTATATAATGATCTCTACTCTGCCTTTTGTAAAATCAGCAGAGTAATCCAGCAATGCTGCCATCACATTATTTTGATGAAGAATTCATTACAGTATATTTTTATGAGGGAGCAGTCATTTGTTTTGAGGATTTAAGTTGTCAGCTGGATAGCGGCAATGCAGCTGATGTAATATATTTAGATATTAGTAAAACCACACTGCTGCATAAAAGTAGGGCACTGTAACTAAAGGAATGGACTGAGTTTGGGTAGAAAACTGGACAAGCGATAGACACAAAACCCGTAAGGTTATATTGGAATTTTCATGAATAAACTGTGATTATTTTATGCCCATGAGCATTAAATGTGTAAAGCTATATTAGATGTTTTCCTTGCCCATGGGTATAAAACATGTTAAAGCTATATTGGACTTTCCTGAATAAGATGCAATTATTTAGTGCCAAAGTCACCAAACACAAAGTTATATCGGGCATGTTTCCCTGAACGAACCGAGTACAGTTTTTGTATTGTTGAATACAAACTTTCTCCAACTCTGCAGAACCAGAGGCTTCTAAAAATAGAATCCCAGTTTATCTGTTTAAATCTGGATCCATGATCTTTGTCCCTGCAGCTGGAGTTGGAAACATTAAAGGGGATGTAAAGGCAAAAATAAAATCCAATACAAATCTCTACACAGTCGCCGACTGCTCTACAGGGAAACAAAGCTGCTGAAAGGCTGGGAAGTAAGGTGGGGGTTCCACCTGCTGTTCATAAGTATGATTGCTTCACTGCACAGCAGTTAGGGACCATCTGACAATTCCTATTCACAGCACTAAATGAATGGAGAATTTCACTGCATTCAGTCAGGTTTCTTATAAAAAAAAAGTACACTTTTTTTGACGATAGATTTCTTTTTCATTAAAGAAAGTAAAAATGTTATTTTAATTTGTTGTCTTTACATGCCCTTTAAAGGAGAACTATCATGAAAATGTAAAATAAACTTCAGCATACTGAAATAAGAACATTTCTGAATGCAATCAATTAAATATTCTGTACTGTTTCAGTAATAATCAAGTTCATCTTCACTATCCCTCTCTCAGCATCTGTTTCTCTTCATTCTGTCTTCATGCAACAGTTGGGTGTCAGATAATCATTGACAGTTAGATCCAGTATATCTTATAGGGGAGCTCCTTTTGCCTAGAAGATGTACTGTATTAGAGCTCACTCAATTAAAATCACCAGAAATCCTGTTATATTTTGTTTTGTACTGGAATCAGTTTTTTGAATGAGCTCTAATAAATCTGCTAGGAAAGGAAGCCCCCATAAGATATATTTAGGGGAATGTAATATAAGTCGGTAATGCAATGTGTTAAAGTTATGACTTTGCGTGAACAAATTTTGCTTTGCGCAAATGTAATATACCTTTTGCGAACCCAGAAACTGTTTAGCGACCACTTCCACCAGTGAATTTTATACTTTGCGCTAATGCGCTGTCAATGTAATAAAACTTCTTACTGAAAAAGTCACAATGTTTGCTCCAATAGAGCTTCTTAAGAGTGCACAATTCGCAATGTACAATATCGATTCGCAATGCAATAACCGTTTAAGGAACAATATTACATTGCGAGCTGTGCATTTTTACTCTTATTGGTGTGCAATGTTTTGCTCTGTGCGACTTTAATTACATTCCCCCCATTGGATCTAACCGTCAATGACACCCAACTGCTGCATGAAGACAGAATGAAGAGAAGCAGATGCTGAGAGAGGGATAGTGAACATAAACTTGATTATTTCAGAAATTATGCAGAATATTTAATGGATAGTATTTAGAAAGTTTCTTATTTCAGTATGATTAAGCTTATATGAAATTTTCATTTTCACGATAGGTTCTTGTGATAAATATGGGTAAATCATGGATTCTAGTTTGGCCAGAATTAAAAACATCAGAAAAGTTCACATTTTGGTAAATAATCCCCTAAAAGTTTTTCTTAATACATTGCAATTATTTTCTATCTTTGAGTAAAAAAAAAAACGGTAAGACTATATTGGACTGAATATGGTGCAAAGATTTAGTGCCAATGGGCACCAATCATGTAAAGCTATATCGGGCATGTTTTCCTGAAAGAAATGTGATTTGTTTGAGTCTAGAGTCACATAAATCTATACTGAGCATGGTTTCCTGAATACACTAATTATTTTACATTGTCCTATCGGTGAGTTTTTTAAGGCAGTGTTATACATGATGATCCAACTTTTAGTTGAAGATTTCCAGGCACCCAGACCTCATAGCCCCCTGACCACGCAGGTTTACTAATGAGAAACTTTATCATTATAATTTACTTTATTTGGGGACTTTTTCCCTTGCAGTTGACTATCATTAAATGGTGCAGATATAGCAGAAAATGATCTCCCCATATATGCAGATAAAATAAAGAACTGGGGCTGCTTGTTTGCTTGTTACACTAATATCTGGACACTATGGTAGCCTTTAAAGAAATGTAGAGGATGGCGGATAAAGGAGAACTAAAGCTTAACAAAAAAGTAGGGTAGAAATGCACATCATATTTTGGGGTTCTTTCCGAGCCCAAGGCAACCACTGCTCTTCAGCAGTAACAAACTAATAATGATGCCCCTTTAGCTCCCTATGCACATGCTCAGTGCATGTGTCAGTTACCTGAGCATAGGAGCTGACAATATACACCATAATAGTGTACAGGCTGAGCATATAACCTGGATGGCAGGTATATATCTGTTGTGTATTGATACCCAAGAATTAGTATAACAATTAACAGACAGAGTTGTGTCTTTTGCTTCCACACTACTTCCTGTTACAGTTAGAGTTGAAGTATTTCTGGTCAGGTGATCTCTGAGGCAGCACACAGACCATCACAAAATGGGGGTTCAAGGCAAGAGATGTAAAAGGGCAATATTTACTTAAATATATATACCAGGTAGGTAAGATTCTTTAATATGTCACTTGATTTTGATCTGTTGCTCAAAAATTCATTTTCAGGGTATAGTTTTCCTTTAATAAAACATACGGTAACTGTTATTGCATTACCATACTGGTATGTTACAACACCATGTCCAACTGGCATTATTATTATTATTATTATTATTATTAATAAAATAAAGGTACCATAGAAGGCAGGGGGATGCAAGGATAAGAGGCACCAACTGGCAGCAGATGTACTGGAGGCTAACTCTGCCGATAACAATTGTGCCTCAGGAAATGATAGAGGATTGTTACAGTAATGAAAAATCACTCTGACATTCAGATTCACCAAAACATCCAACCACTTCACCCACCGAGAATCTGCAAATAAATATTCAAAAATATTTAACCCACTCATGCCTCAATTTTTGATTATTGAAACTTACCAGTAGCTGCTGCATTTCTCACCCTAGGCTTATACTTGAGTCAATAAGTTTTCCCAGATTCATGGGTAAAATTAGGTACCTCGGCTTATACTCGGGACGGCTTATACTACGGTAGTTATTTTAAAAGAGTCCTTGCTATAGTTAATTACATCAACAGAAAAGCCTATAAAATAATATGGCTATAAATGCTGTAATTTATAATATTGAGGTTACTTTTCCAGCCCAGAGATTTGGGGACATTGGAAATCCTCAAGACATTAGCAGGGGGCTGTCTTAGGGAGAATTTAAGCATTTTTTTCAGGTTTTTCAAAATGATGAACAGCCTGCAAATTTAGTGTACTTGAGGCCCCCCCATGGTTTTATTCTATCAAGTATTTTACATTTGAAAGATCTGAAAACCCCAAGTCCCAAGCATTCTGAATAGCAGATCTTGTACCGTACTACTAAATTTGCTTCATACTGCATTCACATTCCACTACAGACTGGAATTAAGGATGCCATTTTGGTCGCAATCCTTTGGGACACAGAAAAAACATCAATTAACTAAAATGTGTACTCAGAAACATAACTATCAAACAAATGTTTTAAATTCTGATTTTGTTTCTCAACATTATTGTATGGTATTGTATTGATCTAGTCTTCTAAATCACATCACAGATCGTGTTTTTTTGGGTGAAAGAATATCCGTACTCTGCAATCAGGGGGGGGTTAGAAAATAAAGCTCAGGTATTACATGGCAGCAGCAAGAACTAGATCCAGACTTTTAGCCTTTACCCTTTCTCTGCACTAGAAAACTAATTACAGTTAATATAGTTCCCCTGAAGCTCCTAAAACAAAAGACTGGCTGAATCTAATTAACTCAGAACTCCTTTGATCTCACACTGCAGCATGGATTACTTATTAAAGGGGCACTGCTGCCGTAGATGCAAGTATGTGTATACGTATGTGAACAGATTTTATATATATAAATATACGGGAATCACTTCACTGAAATGTATGGATATTAGAAGTCGCCATGCAAGTCAAAAGTGAGATGCTCTGAGAATGATATTGCATTGCATTGCATTGATCACATGTAAACCCAAAATGAAAAGGTGTATTGAGATCAATTGGTTCGGAGGCAGATCTACAGTAAAGTCCAGTACTACGCTACTCACTAACCAGGACAAATTGCAATATCGAAAGTGCCAATATGATTAGCCATTCTGCTTCATCATCAGTGTCTCTATGGAGATCTCGAGAGGCAGTTGGTTATAATCACCCTATAGTCTAACCTAATGGAAGCTGATTTGTAGCAAATAATCCAGTTTGAGTGGGCCCCTTCTCTTTCCATCTCTGCAGCATTTCCATGTCAAATACACATGTATAAGTCTTTCCCTAACATGTTTACCGAGATTCAAATGTAATAGAGATTCAAATGTAATCCATTATCCTGAAACCCTGTTATCCACAAAGCTCTGAATTATGGAATGGAAGTCTCCCATAAACATCATTTTATTCAAATAATCCACATTTTTTTTTTAAAGGATTTCCTTTTTCTCTGTAATAATATAACAGTACCCTCATATTTGAACCACATTAAAAAATAATCAATCCTTATTGGAGGCAGAAAAATCCTATTGGGTTTAATTAGTAGACTTAGGGGGCCCTTACACACGTGTTTTAACCTGTGCTCACCTGCGTTCAGCTGCAGGGGAGCGCAGAAATAGACACAGTCAATTCTTTTCAATGGGCCTATACTGCCACAACCGCGTGCAGCATTTTACTTCGTTCGCCGCCTACATATGGTTGTGTTAATATAGGCCCATTGAAAAGAATTGAGATTGTCTATTCTTGAGGTTAAAACACCCATGTGTAAGGGCCCTTAAGATATACTTACGTAAACTTATCTGGGAAAAACCCAGGTCCAGAGCATTCTGCATAACAGGTTCTATAACTGCACAGGTTAGAGATTAACAAAGAGGAGCATTTTCGCCTTTATTTACTGCACTGTAGGAAAATTTTGAATTCCCCCATATGTTTAGTTACAGTGATTAACATACACCATTTAAACTGAATATAATAAATCAAAGAAATGAAGATGGGTGTCTTATTACTCCTGCTACTATAATGCTTTTAGCATGAATAATCACTCTTAGTTACTTAAGATAAATAACCCCATTAAATGCAGGCATAATGTAGGAGCATTCCCATAGTCTTTGCCATTACGTGCTTTGGAATCACCCTTGAAGCAGATTTAAAAGCTGGACGAGAAAGAGGAGATCTGGGATTTCTCTTTGCATGAGAAAGGGTTGTTTTAAAATTTAAAAGCCTTATTTGAAATCTGGAACAACAGGCATCTAACATAGTCATGTATGTATTTCTACAGGTAAGGGATCTGTTATCCATAATGCTCGGGACAGGGGTTTTCTGGATAATGGATGTTTCCATAATCTGGAACTTCATACTTTGTCTACTAGAAAATAATTTAAACATTAAATAAACCCAATAGGCTGATGTTGCTTCCAAGAAGGATCAAACTTAGTATCAGGTACAAGGTACCGTTTTATTTTTACAGAGAAAAAGAAAATTATTTTAAAAAATTTGGATAAAATGGAGTCTATGGGAGATGACCTTTCTGTATTTCAGAGCTTTCTGGATTATGGGTTTCCGGATAACGGATCCCATACTTGTATTTAGGGCATCTGTATTGTTTCTTTTTACTTAGCCTTAAAGAAAATATACACAGAATATTAACATCCTTACAAATGTACCTCTGTGATGCTTTGTGCTACAGCTCCCAGAATACCAGATATAATATAGAAGGCTTTAGGGATTGCTGTTTGCTGGAATGTCCTTCACTCAAACACAAAGGCCTGGGAGCATATAAAGCTCTGTATGGACACCACTGATTAGTTTAGTGTGTTAAATTGGCTATTTAATATTCGGATAACATGCTGCCCTTGAAGATATTATATATCCTGTGAAAGCGCCAACTGTATAATCATAAGAAATGCACATACAGCAATAAAACAAAAGGCATGCCTGTTACAGTGTACTGAGCCAGTGACATCATTTGACAATAAAATGTAAAAACTGCATGCGTTTGCCACTAAACATGTGTGTATATTTAGCTCAAGGGATCAGAGACCAGAGACTACAACGGTCTTCCAGAGACCATTAGTTATTCCCATGCAATATCCTTTAAAGCCTAATGCTGTAGCTGCACTTTCATGATGATAGATACTGTGGCCTCAAGTCTGCTCTGCTTTCAAATATTGCATTGTTTGTATTGTTTGTACCATATAGCCCATGATAAAAATGCCTGCTCTTTATCTCATGCCAAAGCAATGGAAGCAAAACATTATCCATAACACTGGCCCAGGGACCAGTGTAAATGCACGTGGCGGTCGTGGGGGGCTTGGGGAGTTCCAGCGGGAACTATGCTTCCAATTCTGGCGTGTTGTTGTCCAAATTGGCGTGTGACATTAATTGCGGGCTAGGCTCAGCGGTCCAGTTTAGGATCGTCTACGGCCCGGCAGTTGGGGACCCCTGCATCCGAAAAAATTTCTTTCATTATTTATATTTCTGAAACTGTTTGCTGTTATAGTGTCTGCTTATATGCTCATAGGCATGACGTGTTGGGTGGTAGTATGCTTAACAGAGGGGCCTATTTACTCAAATTCAAATTTTCTCTAAAAAATGTTAGAGTTTTAAAGAAATAAAAAAACTCTACAAATTCAAGATTTATTAAAATTTTTAGCAATAACTTTACTAGTCCAATTCCACTTCCTGCTGCCTCCTTTCCCAGGCTGTGCAGATAGGAACCAATAATAGGGTTGCCACCTTATCTGGTGCCGGAAAATGGGCAGAGGGCGGAGTGGATGACAATGGAAAACGGAGGTGGGTAGGGGCAGGACCAGTGATGTTGGAGGGGCAGGGTGGTGATGTTGGGGTTGTGACTGGTGATGAGGTGATCAGCAATTGGCTGATCTCCAGGACATTATTTTCAATCTCCTGTCCACAGTTTGACCTTATTTATATTTAAAAAAGCACTATTTCATCAGATTGTGGGAAAACTTGATAACACTGAGCGGAAATCCAAATTGTACTTTTTTTCCCTGAATTGCAGATTTTTTTCTTTCCTGGCTAATTCCAGCACAGGCAACACGAAAACTACCAAATAGGATTAGGACTCCTCCCACTGACAACCCTTTGCAGGTCTGATATGCCTGAATTTCAGATTTGCACTTTTTGCAGCATTCTGCTTTAATAAATGAATTGCTTTAATAGTTTTTTTTTTCCATGAAAAAATTGGATTCTATAGTAAAAAAAAAAAAAATCTAATTTTTCAAGTTTTTGGCCTTTGGACTTCCCCTGCATTTTTCTAAATTGCAGAATCTCCAGGGATACTCCTGAAGTCAACTCCATTGCTCATATTGACCGAGCAGAATTATGGCTCTGCACTTTCAACTCTATAGAGTTATAACTGCACTAAAATGTGACATATTGATTCTTATGACATATATTTTCAAGCGAATATGTTATAAGCCTCTTTCAGCTTTTTGAAATAAGGGCTATGCTATTTCTAGGATGCCTTTAGAAGTTATAGCAGGTCCAATATTTTATGAATTTCTTTGTCACTTGCACTTTAATGATGTACAACTACTTGTTACCAGCTTCACTGGGAGACAAAATTGTTTAACAACGGTTGACAAGGTATATGATTTGTACAGTAAGGAAACACCTGATATATAAAATGCAGGTCATTGATCTTTTTGTTTAAAGGGTTGGTTCACCTTTAAGTTCACTTTAAGTTATAGAATAGCTAAATCTACACAATTTTTCAATTGGCTTTCATTTTTTCTTTTTTATAGTTGTTGAATAATTTGTCTTCTTCTTCTTCTGGCTCTTTCCAGCTTTCAAATGGGGCTTACTGACCCCATCTAAAAAACAAATGCTCTGTAAGGCTACACATTTATAGTTATTGCTACTTTTTCTTACTCATCTTTCAAGTCAGGCCCTCTCATAAGATTGCTGTCATTTATTCAAATGAATACATGGTTGCTAGGGTAATTTGGACTTGAGTTGAAACTGCAAAGCTGCTGAGTAAAAAGCTAAATAAGATAAACCACAAATAACAAATAATGAAAACAATTTGCAAATTGTGTCAGAATATCATTCTCTAAATTTGGGGGCAGATTTATCAAGGGTCGAATTTTGAGGGTTTAAAAACGAATTTGACCCTCAAAATTTTTCCCAAAGTAAAATCCGATCAAGTGATCGCATAGCGATCATCTGATTTCACAAAAAATTGTACCAAAATCCGATTTCACAAAAAAATTGTACAAATTCATCAAATTCACAAAAAAGTACGATTCGTATGATTTTTTTTAAATAAATCGGATGATTTCTATTTGATGAAAAAAAAACGTAGAAAAAGCCTATGGGAGATTCCCATAGGCAAATATAGAAACTCGGTAGGTTTAATCTGGCGAAGTAGGCAATTGAAAATTTTTTTCAAAAGGGCAAGTACTTCGACCATCGAATGGTTGAACGATTTTCTTATTAGAATCCAACGATTTATTCGAATCATTCGATTCTATCGAATGATTCATTCGAATCATTCTATTTGATCCATTTTTGCAAATTCGATGGTCAAATCAGCCCAAAAAAAATTCAAAAATAGAATTTTTTGCATTCCAATCCTTCACCCGAGCTTAGTAAATCTGCCCCTTGATATCGGAAGTTGGTACTATGTACCAATTTCGAGATAAGCAATTAAGTAATTGTAACAAAATAAGATAACAGGTCCCTTTGGAAAAGTTAGACTCACAGCTTAAAGGGCAATTCACCTTCATTAGCAAAACTGTAATAACAAACAAAATCACAGAAATATGTTCAAACTTTCATAACCTGCCAAACGTTGTAAAATGAACATGGGAATTAGGGATGTGGCCACAAAAATCGGTGTGGTTGTGGTGTTTGAGCACCGTTGGGAAGGGGGGGCAGCACTTTTTCAGTGCATGACAGGGGTAGTGGGGGTCCATGGCAAGTGCACGCTCTGCACTGGAAGAGCAGAATTTCCAGGTTGAAAACCTGAAATTCGGCTCTTAGTTACCAGGAGCGGCATTTTTGCTGCCCCAGGTAACCAGGGAGGCACTGTCGCCTGAGGCGAGTGCATCAACTCATTGGCAGAGCGCCCCTGGAGCTGTCTATGGTAGGGGTAGCTATGGGTGTGCCTCTGGCTGGATCTACTCCATTGCAGTAAGGTATCTTTGCAAAGACGGTCAGATTTAGTGATGGGTGAAACGGGCGCGTTTCGCCGAAAAATTCGCGAACTTCAATTTTCGAGTCGTGCGTCGTTTTTGCCGCGCGTCGCGTCGTTTTTGCCGCACGTCGTGTCGTTTTTGCCGCGCGTCATTTCCGACGCGTCGCGTCATTTCCGGCGCGCGTCGCTTTCGGCACGTCAAAAACGACCCGCGACTCGTTTTTGCGAGGCAAATTTTTTTTGGGCGAAATTTTTTTCCAGTTTCGCAAATTTATTCGCCAGCGGCGAATCGCGGGAATTCGCCGCGAATTTGCCCCTGGCGAATAAATTCGCCCATCACTAGTCAGATTAAATCACAAATTAAGCAAGTCCCTAGTGCAGTTTCTTTCTATACTGTAAATATAAAACACAGGAATATTACAAAAGCAGCCTTTATATTTCAGTTCTACTCCTCGCTGGAACATTTTGATGATGATGTGCACTACAGGGTGGGGAAATCACGGCATTGAAATGTATTCTCAATTTTTGCTAGCATGTAGTATGCTGATAATATCTGCTTTTGTATTATGATACTGTCCTGAATAATGTCATAGCATTTTCAATGCCTGTTGATTGTCTACATCATTTGTGAGGAATAAATAAATGTGCATAAAATAAAAATGCCTTTTCATGGCACCAAGAAAGACAAGCAGGCTCCAGAGCAAGGCTTTCCCATTGTCCTGAATTATTGGATATTATCTTGCAAAGTTCATGCAAAAGCACGCAGCACCCACAGTGACAGTGATTAAACAGTAGCTCTGCTGCAATTTTGGTTCCATTATAGCGTGGAAGATTATAAACTTGGCTTCTGCAATAAAATAAAACATTTGAAATATAAAGGGGAAGGAAGTGTTTAAAGCATGTTTATATTTTGCCCCCTCCTTTTTTTGAAGCTATTTAAGTGTGTCCCTGCTTATCTAAGTGGGTTATTCAAATCCCTACAGTGGTAGCAGAGAAGCAATTCCTCCCCAATGCCTTCTTTCCTGGAGCAGCGTTTTATTATTAACATGAATTTTTAGAGAGCCAACATAATTAGCAGTGCTGTAAAATAAAAGTGTTTATAGTTAGAACATACAGAATTACATACATAGTGACCACCAATAATTGATACAAAAGGTTTAGAAGGCCCTGTGCATAAGAGCTTATCATTTAAAAGGGAAGGAGATGAGACACAAGGGAGCAAATTCACTGAAGGGTGAATTTTTGCCAGTGAATGCTCCATTACACTTTGCACCACAAATTCACTATGCTAGTTCACCACAATGCAAAGTTACATCCCGACAGCCGAACACTGGCGACTTTTCACTATTGTTAATTCGGCAGCGCAAGCATTTCATTGCGACGTTTCACTAGCGTTCATTTTTGGCTAGGCTTAGGTCAATTTGAATAGGGTGGGTAAATATAGGTCATATATAGGTCTTTATTAAAGATGTTTGTGCAAATGCTTGAAGTGGCCACTTATTATAACAAATGTCCAAGGAAGCATAATAAAGACAAGAGAGATCCTCTAATGTCCTAGACATGAGCCCAACCTAAAACAAATGTGGCATGCCCCTCAAAATGTTTGTGAAAAAAACATTGACACAAAAATCTTTAATAGTTAGGATTTTTTAATGCAATCCCGCTGTAAAATAATGAAAAGACCCCTGAGTTTTTTTACAACTTTTATGACTTTCCGGCATACAGGATATGATGTCACTGACAAGGCCGGGCCAAGGGGTAAGCAGAGTAGGCACAGGGTCGGACTGGGCCGGTGGGACACCAGGAAAAAACCCAGTGGGTCCCGGGTTTTTGTGGGCCCCGCCGGCCTAGATCCGCACCCACAAACTTCGTCGTGTTGCAACCTCCCTTTGTCACGGCAAAAATAATATATGTGTGCGCGCATGTGAACACATGCGGCACACAAACGCTCATGCATGCACACACAGTGTCAGCGAGTATGCACACACATGGGCACAGCCCTTGGCTCAACAATGGAGGCCAACGCGGGCCATGGGACATTAGCGCTGGCCTCCCAGTCGACCCTGAGTAGGCACGTGCCTAGGGCGCAAGTCACATACCTGCTCTGTTGCCTACCCCATGTCCGGTCCCCTGCTCCCTGTCTTCTTCTTGTGCATGCACGCCGGCATCTCTGTGCGCAGGCAAGCTGGAGTCACTCTCAGCCGGGGCGTTGGTCCGGCCAGGTTGCCTAGGGTGCCTGGCCTGTGTGGCCCGGCTCAGGTCACTGACATAAGATTGAGGAGGATATAGCTTTGTTTTATAGATTCACCTGGGCTAAGAGGGCCAAGGAAACTCTGGCTAAAGAAGCTGGAAAACCACATTGAACAGAATAGAACACTGAAGAACAAAATAAAATTTCTTTAAACTCCCCTTGTTAAACAACAAGAGTTCCCATGCCTCTCTATTAACTAGGAGCCACACAGCTTCCAGGAGAGGGAACACATTTAGCACAGGCTTCATCAGGAGCCCATAGAACTTGAAGGTTTATGGGACCTCATGGGATCCTCTTTTCTACCTGGACTTTGAGTGTAACAATTGTGTTTACCCTGTACCACCAATCTGTTAAAACAGACTCTAGCAATCCTAAAAATTCTCCACACAAACTGATAATTTCAACATTACTATCAACAAAGGTGTGACACAACATTTTCTTTATGTTCCATTAGTGTATTTACATTTAGTATAGTATAATGTGGTTGGTATTATTTATTTTTAATTCCCAAGGACTATAAGTCAATGCAGGGCTGATTTCAGCTTTAGGATTATTGGAGTAACTGACACGTATTCCCTTAGGTATCCATTAATCTTAGTGGTGCCAGCCATAGCCAGGTAGAGCAAGCATTGATTTAGTCTAAACAACATTGTCTACTTCAGGCACCATCAGACATTAAGCACCAGTTATCCACTAAATATTAATTGCATACATGAGATACTACTCTACTACATGATGACTATGAACATGTTCATTCATCCAGGTCATGGTATATCTAAAATAAGTGATTCTAAAACAACTGGACTTGCTGAGTAATCACTGAAGACATTTCACTGCTCATCTGAGCAGCTTCTTCAGTTTAAATGACAGAATCAGCACCTCTGTAAATTTCAGATGTCACCTCTATGAAGAGTTACAATGTGCCATTATGACTCGATTAGTGGAAGAGTCTATATGCCGAGAACTTCCCACACCAGTCAGTTGAACTGAAGAAGCTGCTCGGATGAGCAGTGAAACGTCTTTAATGATTACTCAGCAAGTCCAGTTGTTTTACAATTATGTATATTAGATCTACTACATGATAATTATTAGCACGTCATTAGAAATATCTTTTAGGGCTAGTCCACACGGTAAGATTCAGGGAGATTTGTTGCCTGACCACTAATCCCCGCTTCTCTGGGGCGACCAATCCCCCTGAATTGCTTACCTGTGTCTCCCGCGCGCTGAAATGTAAAGTCGCCTGCTCCTATTCACACGCACCGCTGCATTTTTCTAAGTTGCTGAAAATTGCCTCGTGAGGCAACTCAGGAAAAACGCAGCACCACGCCAGGCGACAAATCTCCCTGAATCTTTCCGTGTGGAGTAGCCCTTAGATGTTTGAAAGAATTAAACTGCTAAAATACTATTTTTTGTCTCAAGGAGACTTGGTGGATGGTGGTTCCCCTCCTGTGGCTCCCTTTGTTCTCACTGATGAAAAATATAACACCGATAGCAAGAGTTTACAAGCTTTAAAGGCAATTTCTAACTGACAATATAATCTTTCAGGACCCATTATTAGGTACATTAGATGATTTATGAATGAAGCAGGAGCAAAAGACCACGTATCCAATCAGCTCCAGACTGCAATAGGAAGAAAAGGGAATGAGGAGGGTCAGGGAGGATGAGCGGAGGGGTTAATGTTAAAACAGCAGATGTGATTCAGACTTTGCAGGATCAAGCAGTGACACAAGGGAATATTTTAATTAATTAAGAGTTGTAAGGTGTCAGGGAGAGATGAGAATTGTGACATCTTCAATAGCACACAGAATACAAATCTACACTGGAGTGTCACCTATACTATACTGGGATATAACCCCCATCCCCCAGGTCAGAGCTGTGTTAAGCTTCTCAACCATTTTGACAGGATTTGCTAACTTTTAATGACTGATGCTTGAAATACACTTAGAGCATTGCCGCAATACTGCACAGGGCAGTCCTGCTTTTTCATATATTTGCTTCCAGAGAATGGGATTTTCATTCTGCCTTTTATAACACACTTTCCTTGTGACTACGAAGGTTACACAAAAAGATACATAATAAAAAGTAACAATCGAATTGTACAGAGCTCTAGTTTTTGGCTACCATCTTAGTGACCCAATTTGAAAGCTGAAAGGAGCCAGAAAAGGAAGGTAAAAAATAAATGAAGCAGCAGGAGGCACAGATTGAAACAGTGCCCTTTATGATAAAATATTAGTTAACTTTAATAGTATCTTAAAGGCGAGGTCTTTTGACTTGGGGTGCCAAAAATTAGGCACCTTTAAGTAATTGCATGTACTTACCCGACACCCCAGGCCGGTGCTCCTATAAGGAGAAAACTGCACAGGCTCGGTGGTTATTCCAGTGAGCACCATGGAGTGATCTGAGAAACTACAGTTATGGGACCTGTTATCCAGAATGCTCAGGACCTGGGGGGTTTCTGGATAATGGATCTTTCCATAATTTGGATTCTCATACCTTAAGGCAACTAGAAAATCATTAAATTAAACATTAAATAAACTGGTTTTGATTCCAATAAGGATTGGATACAGTGTCACCAGCCCGCAAAAACCTTCACTATAACGGCAGCTTATAAGCATAAACATTCAGATCAATAAGAATTAATATTCAGATCAATAAGTAACGTCAATATCTTTACTGAGAATTTACAGTGGAATTAGCCAGAAAGAATACATGCTAACAGTGGAATTGTAATTTATAATTTCCCTTTAAGTGTAAAGGATGCACACATTGGACTGTATCCTTCTATCAGGCTTTGCTGCTTTCAGTTCTACCTTAGTGCCCAATAAAAGGGACTCCTTTTCCCTTTGAAGGCACACACAAGCTCATGAGTCGTAAAATACAGGTTAATGCTGCTGGTTTTCCTGCACTCATTGACAAACAGGGATCTGTGTATTACTCCCCAGGGAGGAATGTGCCCTGTATTTCAGCATTGCTATGCGTCTCAACACTCATCAAAAGAAACAGAGCTTTATGTGTGTATACATTTGTGTTTGCTCCCATATCTATTAATATCAGTAACAACATTTGTATGAGTATAGAGAATCTACAGCCTTTGGCTGTGCGGCTATTGCTTCCCTGCTATTCTGCACAATCTCTTTATTCTACTCTACCATTCTGTTTCCTACTTTGGTTTTTGTACTCTACATTCCTCTTTTTTGTGGTTGTCTCCATGTACCCAATGTACCTTGTTCATTCATCTTGCTTTCTCTTCCATTCCAGATTTTACCCACATTCCATTGATTAGCTTCATTTCTCCTTTTTCTCCTTCTACCCATTTTTTACTAATCAATCACCTTCTCATTTGTGCTCTTCTGTCTAATGTAAAGCTTTCTTCTACATTTCTTTCCAGTGCCCTGCTATCTTTCTTCATGCTCATTTTCCTTGACTCCCATTTTCTTATCTCCCCAGCTGGTTAGTATTATTCTCACTGCTTTTATATTTCTCCTCCCCATTAGTTGCTCTACTTCCCAAAACCCCTTTTCATTTTGTCTTTAATCACACCTTATTATTTTTTCTTCCCTTTTCTTTCTCTCTGACTACTCTCTTTAGTCTCCCCCCATCATGTTTGTGTACAAAACAGGGTTACAGAGGTACTATTGTACATTGCCCATTGATTCTTGAGGTCCTTTAAAGTAAGATTTACAGCTGACTAATGTCATGGGGGGCCCAGATGTCCTACTTGTTCAGGTCCTGGGTTACCATTTGGGTTTCTGATGGTGCCTGTGCTGTGGCCTACACAGAGGTCCAAGTTAGGCAAGGAAATTCAGTTCAAATGGGTAAACTACAGGGCCACTGGAGCTGGGGTATACTGAGAGACCTCCTGGTATCCCTGAGGGCTATTGTTAGCCTGATCTTGCTTTCCTTTGACTGTTGCAATCTACAAAAGGCAGCTCATAAAAAGTGACTCTACATTCAGAATAGCGGGATCCAACATTTGATGGGTATGTTGATCTCTGCTTTAAACTTTGTTCCTCTATATAGGACCTTTAAAGCAATAATAACCTCCCCAAAACAAAAAATCAAATTAGCCTCATGTAGCAGCAAACCACCAGTTTCACAGCTGTGCCACCCTACCAGCCCTCAACGGGATATATTGTATGCTCCAGTGTATGTTTCTTGGATGTTTGGGGGCAAGATATTTGCCCCTTTCTAATAGTTGAAGGATTTTATTGGCAAGTACTACAGATAAGTAATATATCATTCTTTTTGTTCATCTACATTTTTGTTATGCAATTCTTTAAATCCTAGGAGTGCTGTCCTTTGTCTCCAGTATATACATTTTATATATATATATATATATATATATATATATATATATATATATATATATATGTGTATACATATGTATGTGTTCATAACATGCAGAAATATACAGCAAATGGCAGATTCTCTTTTATTATTTCAGCCCCCATAAACTGAACTTTGTGGACCAGTTCATCTAAGTTTCTGCTGCAGCCTGAACGATTGCAATCCTGTAGGCTAAATTTGATTCATTTACTGCTTGTTCTACATTGACATGGCTGGTAGTTGGCATGTTGCACAGTAGGCTTTAATGTAATATAAAATCAAGACACATCTCAAGAGTCCAATGGGATCAAAGGAAAAACAACAAGAATGCTCTCACAATCCAACTGTGGGCGGTGTTTTAGAAACGACCATTCCACCAGGGTTTTTTTTAAAGTCCAGACTTAACAGTCTGTATTGGACCATGAAGGCATATACTATCTGACCTACTTTCCCTGGTCTTGTCCTTTAATTAAGTGGAGCTCACAGAAGAGTTTATGGCTGTGTGTAAGGGGATGATGAGAATAGCTGTTTAATAATCAGTAGGAGGCTGATTGTCTTTTTATTTGTGAACCCAGAAAGAAATGATTTCTTGTATATATGTATGTATGTACATGTATGTAACTCCAAAAAACAGTGTTTTCTTCAGCACACCACTTACTATTTCAGGGTGCATCCACTCCCAAGCTGCCTCCAAGTCAGCCAAATTCAGCACACCATCCTCAGGCTTTTTTCTCCCCCGAAAGCTTGTGTGTGGATTCCGCTGGAATAAAATGTTTTAAAGGCAAAGCCTGAGGATGGTGTGCTTCATATCCTATGATTGAAGACATGTATGTAACTCGTTTGTGAAATTCCTGCGAGTACCATCACTATGTATGTATGAATGTCTGTATGTATATTTTTATTTGTATAGCGCTCCTTGAAGGCAAGCCACAATTCAGAGGGGTATTGTAGGTTACAGTGTGTGACAATGATATATTTAGAGATATATATACTGTATATCTGCATGAAGAACACAGAACACTTATGGGTCTTAATTTATGCGCAAAGCTTAAAAGGTATAAGCCAACATTTTAGTCCTGCACAGATGACCTTTATCAAGACATCAAGGTCCTCTGTGCAGGACCAAAACGTCAACTTACACCATTAAAGTTTTGCACATAAATAAAGTCCCATGAGTGCTCCTTATTCTTTATGCTGATATTTTGCACCAGCACCTGTTTTTTTTGCCTTTTTCTACAGGTGCTCTCACTCTGTGTATATATCTAGATCTATAGTGAATAAATTACCCCCTCTTGTAAATGATAAGTTACCAAGGAGTGTCATGACCATATATATATATATATATAGTGAATTATATATATATATATATATATATATATATATATATATATAGTGAAGTTTGGTGGATCACAGTGGGGGTTTTTCACCAAACATGCAGGCCACTCCACAGTTCAAAAAAAATCTTTCACTGACAAGCAATGGCATAGAAAACAAACAGCTTCAATTCAGAAACAAAAACAGTCCCAATATCAGAGCAGTGTACTTGCCATAAAAAACTTGCAGTGTCCAGTCTGCCAGGAGTGAATTCCCTAGTCTTTTGGAAGGTAACTTTTCCTCAATTCAACAGTGAGACTCCACATGTGCAACATACAAAACAATTCTCACTCTTCTCACCTGCTGCTCACCACCATTAAACACCCCTTGGATGTCCAGCCCATCTCTGGCTGGTTAACCCCATGGTGTCTCTTAAAGGGGTAGCTTCTTTAAAACCTAAAGAATGATGATATATATCGGCCATCTACCAGACATCCCCTCCAACTTGTACATATCCCACCCCCCTCTGCCTCAAGCCCTCAACCCATTGGAGGTGGAGGCACTGAAAGAGCCCAAACAATGGACTCGGGAAAGAGCATCAGCATTCAGGTGCCGTTTTCCGGGTCTGTGCTCTACCCTAAACTTGAACTCCTGGAGTGCCAGTAACCATCGTGTTACTCTGGCATTTGCCCCTTTTTTCTGTATCATCCACATGAGTGGTGCATGATCAGAGACCAGTCTGAACCTTCTACCCAAAAGGTAATAACGGAGCGAGTCCAAGGCCCACTTAATGGCCAGGCATTCTTACTCAACTATTGCATAATTTTTTTCTGCTGCAGTCAGCTTTCTACTGAGGAACACCACAGGATGCTCTTGCCCATTAATGACCTGTGATAATACAGCTCCCAGACCTACATCTGAAGCATCGGTCTGGTCAATAAACTCCTTGGAGTTCCTTGGAGTTCCACTCAATCATTACTGACTTATGACCTTTGGTTAGGTCTGTCAACGGAGCAGCTATAGTAGCAAAATCGGGGACAAACCTACGGTAATACCCCACCATTCCAAGGTATGCTCGTACCTGATTTTTTGTTTTAGGGCGGGGCCAGTTCTGGACTGCATCTATTTTATTTAACTGGGGTTTTACTAGCACTCTTCCAACGATGTACCCAAGGTACCTTGCCTCTTCAACACTTTTCTGGGTTCACTGTAAATCCTCCTCTCAAGGAGTCAAGAACTGCCTGGACTTTAGGCAAATGGGACTCCCAGTCCCTACTAAAGATGACAATGTCATCCAGGTAAACAGATGTGTACCTCCGATGGGACCTCAAAAGCTTGTCCATTGCCCTTTGGAACATAGCTGGGACTGTTTGTAAACCAATGGGCATTCTCTTATATTGAAAATGGCCATCTGGAGTGGAGAATGCGGTTTTATCCTTTGCTGCCTGTGTTAGGGGTATTTTCCAATATCCCTTGGTGAGGTCCAAAGTGGTGATATATCGGGCAGGACCCAACCTCTCTATAAGTTCGTCTACCCGAGGCATGGGGTAGGCATCAAATTTGGAAACTTCGTTTTCGGAAATCTTGGGTACTCGACCATTCACTCTTCGACTCTTCAATGACTCCTAACTCCAGCATCTTTTTTACCTCCTCTGAGACAGCCTTCCTACGAGCCTCTGGGATGCGGTATGGCTTGAGACACACCTTTACTCCTGGCTCTGTAATTATGTCATGCTCTATGACATAAGTGATCCCAGGCAAATCAAAAAAAATATATCTGTTTCTCTGCAGAAACTCCCTTACTTGCTGGGTCTGGGCTTTTGACAATGCTGTAGCTACCAGGACATTGTCAGCACCAACCTGAGACTCAAGTTTCCCACTAGCCAGTGCTGAAACTAGTTCTCTATCCTTCCAAGGCTTTAACAAATTTATGTGATAGATTTGGTAGGGCTTTCTTATAGTTCACCTCACCCACTTTTTCTACAATTTCAAATGGGCCCTGCCATCTTGCCAAGAATTTGCTCTCTACAGTGGGGATCAATACTGCCACTCTATCTCCCACCTGGAATTGCCTCACCTTAGCGGACCTGTTGTTTACCCAGCGCTGAGCCTCTTGGGCATTTTGTATGTGTTCCTTAACCAGAGGCATCACTCCTGCTATCCTTTCTCTCATTTGAGAGATATACTCCAAAACACTTTTGTGGGGCGTAGCTTCACTCTCCCAAGCCTCCATGACTATATCAAGCAATCCCCTGGGCCTGAGCCCATACACTAACTCAAAGGGGGAGAACCCTGTGGATGCCTGAGGCACCTCTCGAATGGCGAATAGAAGAGCAGGTAATAAACAATCCTTACCATCTCTTTGTACCACCCGCTTAAGCATTGTTTTCAAGGTCTTATTAAAACGTTCAACCAAACCGTCTGTCCGAGGATGGTAGACAGACGTACGTAACTGCTTTATCTGGAACAAAGTTACACACACCAGCCATAACCTTTGACATGAATGGGGTACCCTGGTCAGTGAGTATCTCCTTGGGAAAACCTGTCCTCGAAAACATTAGGAACAGCTCCCGTGCAATAGCTTTAGAGGAGGTATTCCTTCAGGGAATAGCTTCTGGGTATCGGGTGGCATAATCAAGGATCACCAAGATATACTGATGCCCTCGGGCAGATTTTACAGGGGACCTACCAAATCCATTGCTATACGTTCAAATGGTACCTCAATAATGGGTAATGGCACCAAGGGGCTATGAAAAATAGAAGCCGGGGCTGTTAATTGGCAGGTGGGACAGGACACACAGTAGGATTTTACTTCGGACTTTAAACCTGGCCAGTAAAATCGATCAGTGATACGTGCTTCAGTCTTCTCTGCGCCCAAGTGTCCACCCAGTACATCATTATGCGCTAGATCAAGAACCATTCATCTGTATGGCTGGGGAACTAACAGTTGTTCAAGAACCTCCTCATGGACCTTGGTGACTCTATAAAGCAGATCGCTATTTACATCGAAGTGCGGCCAACGACTATCTGCACCTGGTTCTTGGGGAACACTATTTATCACTACCACTTGTTCTCTAGTCTAGCATTAACTAAGGTAGGATCCTGCATCTGGGCAGTGCTAAAGGCTCCCCTTGACACATCCAGATCAGGATATACAGGATTTGACAATCATCCTCCTCATTCATTACCTGTAACAGTGAGAAATCCCCCCCCCCTCAGAGGACAGCTCGGTCTTCTGACTGGGGTCCTCAATTACCTTATTACTCTTCTCCTGAGTTTAGGGCAGTGAACCAATATAATTTTGACATTCATACATTACATCATTTTCAACATCACTGGTTATATCACTTATCACATCCCTTTGGTTTTGGGGACCCATGACTCACCCAACACTGTAGGTCAACAGGGAGGGACCGAAGGTACCGATCTGTCACAACCCGTTCCACAATCTGGGGTCCATCCAGATCCTTGGGCTGCAGCCACTTGGTGACCAAATGGATAAGGTCATGCATCTGTGACCTAGGCAGTAGGTTGGTTTGATATTTCCACTTGTGTACCCTCTGGGCTTTGACTGCAGTGGTTACCCCTAGGCAGGCCAGGATTTCTGCCTTCAACCAATCATAATTCATGGCGTCGTCTGGGTTAAGATCGTAATACGCCTTCTGTGGATCGCCAGACAGAAATGGAGCTATTGGGCCAGCCCATTTATCTCAGGGCCACCCTTCTCGCTCTGCCGTCCTCTCAAACGTGGTAATAAAGGCCTCTACATCATCTGTGGGACTCAATTTTTGAGGGTGGTTACGGGGTTCTCCTGGGCCACGACAACGGATTCCCATCCTGTAGCAAACTGCTGTACTGCCTCAGCTTGGCTTGGGTAATTGTAGCCTCTTGTAAGGCATTTGCCTGTAAAGTTACAGACTCTCGTAATGCCAATAACTGAGCATCTGTGGAGTGCTGTTGAGACACCATGACAGATAACTGGGCCTCCAGGCTCTTTTTCTGGGCCTCTGTAGCCTGCTGCTGCACAACCATGCTCTGCTGAAGCTGAGCTGTAGTGGTTTGCTGGGCCTCTGTAGCTTGCTGCTGCACAACCATGCTCTGCTGAAGCTGAACTGTAGCTCAAGACATTTGATGCAACAGTTCCTCCATCTTTAGCAACAATAGGTTACTGTCTCTTTAAATGTCAGTTTTCCAAAAAAAATTTTTTTCCTTTTCTTTGGTAGTGCCTGCCCGCATCCGAGCACCAGTTGTGAAGTTTGGGGGATCACAGTGGGGGTTTTTCACCAAACATGCAGGCCACTCCACATTAAAGGAAACAGTTGTTTTATTTTCTTCAGTTCAAAATAAATCTTTCACTGACAAGCAATGGCATAGAAAACTAACAGCTTCAATTCAGAAACAAAAACAGTCCCAATATCAGAGCAGTGTACTTGCCATAAA
>CM044436.1:26169556-26199991 GCA_024363595.1 Xenopus borealis | reverse complement strand
TATATAAATGACATCACTGATGACATTAGTACTCAAGATATTCATAGCTTTTGTGTATTATATATATACACAAACACGCATCGACTGCAGGGTGGAAATTGCATGCTCTCCACTCCCTTCCAAATTCAGATTATTTATGGCATAGCCCGGCAGGTTGCAATAACTGTCACACTGTGTGCTCCAGCCAGACACATGGCACGGGTGCATGGCATCAGCAATCCATCTCATGAGGGCTAAGCAGAACTCCCCCCGCTGGAAGGGACAGGCAGTCAGCTTCTGGCCCTGTGCCCCTGGATGGTACAGTATATGGACATGTTTGCTAATCCATTCTGGGCCAATAAATAAGAGGAGGGAGAAAGAATGGGGCAGGCGGCTTTGGAGCAGACGGCAGGGGAAGGTGTGAAAACAATACAGTAACAAATCAGGATACAGATCAAAGTAATGCAAAGCTGGAGCAGCAGGGAAGGGTGGGGGATATTACAGAGAAGAGTGGTACAGCCTGGAAGAGCCGAGTGCCTGTGAGAGGGAGAAGAAAGCAGTGCTGCAGAGGTGACTTGTGCACAAGGGCTGAGCTGTCTGCGCCTGCTGGGGACTGTTGGGCTCTTCCCTTGTGCAGCACCCAGGGACACGAGAGGAAGACATTGCACCCAGCTGAGGATGCCTGTGACTGACAAAAGGAGCAGAGAGGAGAGTGGGGGCTGGAGGAGCAGCAGCAGCACAGCATAAACACACTTCACTGCCAGACACAGCAAGGATATTCATAGACAGGACACCATGCAGAAGTAGAGCAAAGGCTTACTGACACACACACACAGACCCTTGGAATCTATACAGTGGGTCCCTCTCCATGGCCGGATCCCTGCACACACCTGGCATGTAAATATATAATGCATCCACTGCAATCAGCATACACTACATGTACAGTACATTAACACACTTGCAGAGGGCGCCCAGTGGGCTGCACATATGTGCACATTCAGAGCATCACACTGTGAGGTCTGTGTAAGTATCAACATACCAGCGCACATTGGGTTGTGTGTATGTATAAATACATTCCAGCACACAGTGGGCATAGATCCATGCTAGCACAGGAACCCGGCACTGAATTACACACACTTTGCTGTATAAGTAGAGCAAGCACCTAAATATAATCACAAGAGAAGGTCGTGCATCTGCATTGCTACCTGCAAACCTGACATTTAAATGATAAAGATACCTATGTCTCATCTTCTCTCACATTGCAGAGGACACAGCACACAGGGTTATATGTAGCAGACCCACACTTATGCATTAACACAGGCTGAACAAAGGAAGACCCAAAAATTACAGCTCACCCCCCTGCCCTGTCAACTATTTCCTTGTGCACCTTGAACCCCTGCCCAGTCTTGTGCTACAGGTAAGTGAAAGGTAATGAATGGCAAGTCCGAGTGAATGAAAGAATGGCAATGCCAGAAGAATAGAGGGAGGGTGGATCTCACTGAAAGCAAAAACAATATTGAAAGATGCTGATATCAGCAAAACCAGAGAGCAGGCGATTTTGGGTGTATTTATGGGGACGTGTATACAGGGAATTGGTGGTTTAGCGGGTGTTTGTGTAAATATCAGTTGGTTTGCACTTTGTTTCCTATGTTAGTGCATGTAAATCTGATTATAGATATGATGCCTTTATGAAATCAGTTTGTGTGTTCCATATTACAGACAACCTATAGCCTTTGGCTGTCAGTGAGATGCGAGATTTGTAGTTTTACAACAAGCCACAGGTTGCCTATTCCTTGTATTAACTCCTACAGAGAGGAAGATACACACTATGTTGACTTTGTATAAATTCTTGTTCCAACCTGGTATACCGTCATGTTGTACCCCATTTGCATTATCCTGGTCATGTTCCAAAAATGCAGATTTGTCCCTTTGACCGTCATGTTTAAAGTCTGAATGTATTTATGTTGTCAATGACAATGCCACAAACGATTATGGGAAAAACAGAGGAAAAGTAATGGACTACATTTAATCCTGTCACCCCGCTGAACTGACAAATGGATTCATGAACGCACATTACGAAGATGAATTTATTACTGGGATCAGCGTATAAATCTGCATGGATGGAGATATTAAAACATCAGCTCAGTTGTAAAAGAAAGTTTGAGGTATGGGGTTAGTAATGACTGTGACAGCCTTGCTATCAGTGGCGTAACTACCAGGGGTGCAGAGGGTGCAATTGCACCAGGGTCCCCCACCCCCTTGGGGCCCATCAGAGCCACAAAAATGGTTATGGCAGGCGGTTATCTAGGGGGAGATTTTACAGCACACATGCCATCAACACTCCAGCATGGGATTTATAGAGGTAAGGGCCCGACAGGGGGGCCCAGGTGCCCATCCTGTACCGGGGCCCACCAGGGAGTAGTTACACCACTGCTTGCTATAATGTCATATCAAAGACATAGTAAGTAAATGGCCTGAAAATGAATTTAGAGAATACAGTGTCAGACTCAAAAGGATACTCTCACCCTTCAAAAAAATGCTGCTCTGCGATACAGTGATTAGTATGCAGCCTAGGCTGCAACCCCAAATTACTTCACAACTCACTATATACTGCAGATCCACACTTGTTCTCCATTCATTAACTGAAGCAACACTGAGCAGATTGGGGTCATGTTCTGAGTCAGACTTTGAATGAGGCCACTCGGTTGGGGGGGGGGGCTTTATATAGAGAATCTATGAACATAAAACCTACAGGTTTTAACAGGGTGACAATTTTGGTTGCATGTTGAGCAGGGGGCCTTCAGCTGATGGAATTAAATTATTCTTGCGATATTCAAGTCAGTTAGATGCAGGCCCCCATTATTGGCTTGCACTCCGCGTTATATCAAAAAGGGCATGCAGAGATATCAATGGCAGCACATCCCATGAACCCTGAACTATCTGTGGGTCCCCAGCCAAATATAGCGACTTGCTCACTGCACTGCAGGAAGGCAAGACTGTGACTGCTGCAAGGGAATATATATAATAATAATAATAAAGAATATTGGTGTTCGGACTGTACATACATACTGTACACCAAAGTCAAGCAGCACCTTTTTTGCATGACCTCCAACTTTTTTATAGATACTGATCTTCCGTCACCAAATGCCGCAGAATAGCATCTCAAGAAGATGTATATACAGAATTGCTGAGGAAATGGTGCTGGAAGGAGGGTAATGAGACCTGGGCTTATTTCCAGTTTAATGGATGGTTCACCTCTAAGTTAACTTATAGTATGTTATAGAATGTCTAATTGTAAGCAACTTTTCAATTGGTCTTCATTATTTATTTCATATAGTTTTTTAAATATTTGCCTTCTTCTTCCAGTTGTCAAATAGGGGGTCAATGACCTCATCAAAAAAATACTCTGCAAGGCTACAAATCTATAGTTATTGCTATATATATTTCTATTCCGGACCTCTACTATTCATATTTTAGCCTCTTAGTCACATAAATGCATGGATGAATGGATAATTTGGACCCTAGCAACTGGATTGTTGAAATTGTAAACTGGAGAGCTAAATTTGAACAACTCCCTACATCACACTAAAGGTTAATTTAAAGGTGAGCAACCCTGTTAAACAGGGGCTCTGCAGAAGGGAAAAATATTGATGGGAGAGGGGAGGCAATATACATTTTGAGCAATTAGGAAGGTAAATATAAGAATGATGTGCTAGTTTATATGAGTTCATTTGTCTCCGTACCATAGGAACAATAATAGGAACAATAATATACACTATAAACACTAACCAAGATCAAAGCCCCCTGGTCAGCACTGATGTCTGTGAGTTTGCCATCTTGTGTGTTACCATTCAGTGACAAGTACGAAGCCCAGGATTTGACTTAAAAGGATGTTCACCTTCAAGTTAACTTTTAGCATAATGTAGAATGGCCATTTCCAAGTAACTTTTCAAATGGTCTTCATTATTTATTTATTTTTGCATTATCTGCCTTCTTCTTCTGACTCTTTCCAGCTTTCAAATGGGGGTCTCTGACCTCATCTTAAATGAAAAATGGAAACCAAATGCAAATTTGCACTCTACATCCTACCAAAGGTTTCTTTTAAGGTGAACAACCTTTCCCCCCTAGATGTTCTGTAAAACCCTTTCACAAGTAACATTTACTTTCAGTGTATCAAGCCTTAATTATTGCCACTATATTTATTCTTGTCCCGTATAGAAATCTCAGTGCTCTGCCTTGAATTGAATTGGCACAGGGGTGCCTAGGGTCACATTCAGCACTCCATCCTCAGGTGCCATGGATTTCAACAAATATCTAAATAAAATGAACACAATAACAACAGATAGAAATGTTTTAGGAAAGCTCATTTCACCATGTTTA
Source organism: Xenopus borealis (assembly GCA_024363595.1). Lineage (NCBI taxonomy): Eukaryota > Metazoa > Chordata > Amphibia > Anura > Pipidae > Xenopus > Xenopus borealis. The sequence continues at coordinate 26,195,632 of CM044436.1, read as the reverse complement.
ATATTTAAAATATTTGCACAATTTATAAGACAAACAGGGCAGACACTGATATTATTAAGCCTTTAAAAGGGTTTTGAAAAACAGAAGTAGGCTCAGTACAAATAGGAAGTTCCTTGCCAAACCATGAAAGACCAACACAATATTGGAGAGCAGAAAGGGACAGGGATACCGCATTTAATTGCAATTACATTAACAAACTACTTTAAAACCACTGATCATTTTTAAAATGTATATTACCTGATAATTACTAAGAGATACATTTTTTTTTCATGAAGCAAAATGTTATTGTTGCATTACATCCCTTTTATGTGACTACTAGTGATGGGCGAATTTATTCGCCAGGGCCGAATTCGCGGCAAATTCCCGCGATTCGCGAAACACCAGCGAAAATTTGCCTGGTGAAAATTCACGAATTTTTCGCCCATCACTAGTGACTACTCACTACAAACAAATTCACTACAAATTCACTACAAACTCACTACAAACAAATACCTCAGCCTATTTGCTATCCATGTAATTGCGGTATTCCCAAGAACAAACACTATCAATAACTCATACTGGTGTGTTACAGGGTTTGGTATAAGATTTGCATATGTTTAATAAGAGCCCAGGAATGTTATTTGTGAACAGAATTTGTCCATAGAATATCTGCATGTTGAAGTAGATATGGCAAGAAAGTGAAAGGAATATTGCTCTCTCTTTGATATCATAGAGAGCCAACTATAAGGCCAAACATGTTTTTGCAGTTATTTCCATCGTATTGTATTAATCTGTGATTTCACATTTTAAACAACACTATTGTGAAATACCTTTCTATACCTCAGTGGTGCACAATCAGAATTTGTCACAAACATTCAAGTCTCCTGAATGAAAGAAATCCACTAAAAATCATTTTCTGCATTGTTCAGGAGATGATAGGGCACAAGAACGTCTAAAAGTGCAGTGAGCAAAGTGGAATTTCGATCACAATCATCAACAAAGGAGCATTCTAACATATTTAAATCGCACCTGCTGTAAAGGCATCCAATTGATGTGCCTGCATGTTTGCTCTGTCATAAATGTGACGCTGTTGCAACAAATATTTATTTTAAGGGGGTAATTTATTAAAGTGTGAATAAAATCTGAAATTTTTGTGGAAAAAAAAACCTTGAATTTTTAGGAATTTATTAAACCCGAGGGAGCTAAAAGTAAGAATAAAAAAGTACTCCAACTCAGACCTTCCAAGTTCATGTAAGAGTCAATGGAAGAAGTCCTGAAGATATCCTGATCGGTGCTGGGTTTCATGCAATAATCAGAAGATTTTATGGTTTTTTTTTACAATAATCCAAAAAACTACAGCGCCATATCTGAAAAATTCATTCAATTCAATTAAAAAATTTTCGAGTTTTTTTCCTGCATTTTTGGGAAATTTATTGATTAATAAGGGAAATTCTCCATGCATATTTTGTTGGAGAATTTTACTGAAAATTAGAATTTTTTTTCCGATTTAGATTAATAATCCCCTAGGTGTCCATTTTGCTCTTTGCCATTTGCTTTTATATGGTCTCCAAATGTGGAAATGGCTATAGATCCAGTCGTTTTGTTAATCCCCACATGTTTCTGTTTTCCATTGATCCTGATGAAGGAAACTTTTCTTATGACCAGTGAATAAGGATAATTGCATTTATTTCCATTTTTTTGCTATGCATAATTTTATGGTTATGATATGCCGGATCAACTGGGAGTTTGTTACCAAAGTATCCACCTTATAACGCCATAGCCTTGGAAAACTGAAAAATGGCTGCTTAAAATCACCTAATTCCCAAGAAACCTAGTGGCTACCTCTACATATGTAGCTTGAGATTAAGTACTAAATCTTGAGCTACATATGTAGTAGTAGCCACTAGGTTTTGTAAAATATACTCAAATTGGACAAAAAAAACCCTCTAAACCAGGGGTCCCCAACTGCCGGTCAGTGGCCCAGAACCAGGCCACTGACAGTCCTGAACTGGGCCACCGAAATTAATCTGGTGCGACTGAATTGGATGCCAGCGACCAGAACTGGACGCCGGCATGCCCGAATTGGGTGACCAGAATTGGAAGACGGTACACCTAAATCGGACACAACCCCTCTGACCCCACTCTGACTCCCCCAACCTCCCGGGCCTTGCAAAAAAAGCTGGTGAACCTTCAGAGAGGGTGAACCCCCCCCAAAACTTGGATACACGGGTGGTAAAGAATAAAAGGGGTAAGCTACCCACCTGCTATCATTATGATGTTGTGCGACTCTTTTCCACTTTGCTGTTAATCATATGATTGACATGTGCTGACTGTCTACGGAGCTCTGCACCACCAAGCAGGAACATCACAGGAAAGGAGAGGAGGTGCGGAGATTCTACTTTTGGAGGTCAATGGGAGTGACCATAGAGAAATGCTTGTCCAGCCAGTCAATACATTTATTTATATTTGATAGTATGTTTTGTATTATATTGGTTGTATAGGGGTATCATTTCCACCATGCATAGCAGTGAAGGGTCCATCAGTATTTATACAATTTTTTCAATTTCCACAAACTCATCATAATACTAGGTTGTTTATATAAAGAATACAGACAGAAAATAATGAAAACAAGGATCAGTCTCAGCAGACTTAGTAGCTGATACCACCGATGAACAAAAGTCTCTCCAACCAAACGTAAACATAGAAGCTCTCCATGAAAGTGTAGAAACTTCTGTAGCTAAAGAAGGGAAGAGAGGAAAAGGAAAAAGCGAAGTAAGAGTAGACACATATAATTCAAAGACATCATAGACAAGACTGAAAGGGTAGAGAGATCTATTTGCAGACATAAAGAGAACCTTCTATTCAGAGATAGACATGATAATAGAAAGGAATAATGGAAAAAGAACATAAGAAAAGGCAGTGGTGGGAATGTGTAAACAAACTAAACGAACAGTCTTTGAATTGATTGATGTATAAAATGGAATAATGAAGGGCCAGTTAGTTTATGCTAGTATAAAGGTCTGGGGACTGATGAAGTTGGTACCAGATGGAGTGAAGTACCAGATGGAGATTTTAAACTCTTGCAGGATAATGTTAAAGTCTTAAGAAATTCAGAAGATGCCAGTGGTTTGGAAAAGATCAATCTTCATTTCACATTATAGAACAACTGCACTAATTTCCCACGTTAGCCACAAAATGGTCAATATCTTCAAGCCAGACTACAAGAGAGATGGGAATAGGCCGAGCTGAAAGCTGAATAAAAACAAGGCAGAAGCACTAGGGATGAAATTGACATTCAATAGATAATGGAAAAAGCAAGGGAGTTTCAAAAAAGCACTTACTTATGTTTATTGAGAAAGGCAAGGCTTTTGACTGTGTAACAATATAATGTGGATATCTTAAAAATCAATGAGAGTGTTTGGTCACCTCTGAACAATGTGTATGGTAATAATAAAACAATGGTAAGGAATGAATATGGAATAACTGGTTTAGAAATGGGAAAACATGGTGCTAAAGTACTGCAACTTTAACCTTATCTTTAACTTAAATTGTAATGCTTTAGCCCTCAGAATAGTATGTTTAAAAATGCTCTATATAAGTTTAAATTATCTCTTAAAGAAACTCAAAGAAGTTGTGTTTTAAACCATTAGGCTGGGGTCAGTGCAATTGAAATATTTGGCCCTCTTGAATAAATTGCAATAAATGGGAAAGCATTTTTTGGGAAGCTTATTGAACAAAATTCGTTAATGTTCTTATCACATGGGTTATGGGTCATTGCATGAATACTGTCTTACTTAGCCCTGGGCAAAACTCAAGCTTTGGATAATGGGTGTTTGCCCAGTAACAAGGCAAATTAGGATTATATTTGGAGTGAATGTTTATTTTTTTAGATTTTGCTGAAAACCGAGATGGATTTTAGTATGAATATTGCTTGGCTGTGTTCCCATACATCTTTAACTTTATAAGGGAAGGCTTTACCATATTTTGCACTATAAAAGAGGGCTGAATGCAAAATGTCTGAAAAACTCTTTGTCTACTGTGTCTTAAGCCTCAGGTAGAGTCAGGTACTTCTAAAACATTGTAGCTATGTAAGTATTCCACCTGTTTATGGAACCTACATGAAAATCCTGCAAAGTGTTTTTGCCAGGGTTGTTCCCTTTCCCATTATGTTTCCAAGGATCCCCTTTGACTATATTTTTAATAACTAAAAACTCACACACACACACATATATATATATGTATATATCTATATATATCTATATATATATATATATATATATAATTGTCCAAATGGTACCTGCATTCTTTCTCCAAACAATTTGTGGTCAAAAATGATATGTAGTCTTCAAAATGGACCAGTTTTCATGTGATCAAATGTACTTTTATTAACATATAACTTGTGTATTCAACGTTTCGGCCGACATTGGGGCCTTTATCAAGGATTTTGATAAAGGCCCCAACCGAAAATGTTGGATACACAAGTGATGTGTTAATAAAAGTAACATAGTAACATAGTAACTAAGTTAGGCTGAAAAAAGACTCACGTCCATCAAGTTCAACCTTTTTAACTTTTCTTTTTTTATTTTAACTGCCTAACTGCTAGTTGATCCAGAGGAAGGCAAAAAACCCCATCTAAAGCCTCTCCAATTTGCCTCAGAGGGGGACAAAATTCCTTCCTGACTCCAAAAAGGCAATCGGACTAGTCCCTGGATCAACTTGTATAATGAGCTATCTTCCATAACCCTGTATTCCCTCACTTGCTAAAAAGCCATCCAACCCCTTCTTAAAGCTATCTAATGTATCAGCCTGTACAACTGATTCATCACATAAAAACTTGGAGTGCTGGTCCATCTTGAAGGCTATATATATATATATATATATATATATATATATATATATATATATATAAATACTATAAACATACAATCTATGTATCTGACATGCTTAAATTGAAGCCTAACTAACTATACTCTGCTCAGCAGAGCAGCACTACTAGCATCTGCCTCATACTGGCACTGAAAACATAATAATAAAAATGATAAAATCTAAATTAATGTTGATGCTTAGCAATGAATTGCAACTGCAGAAATGCTTTAGTGAGTCTCTCAAAAGCTGATTTCAGAATAAAAGATAACGTGCACCAATAAAAGACCGGCATTTACCACTAGTCACCAGACAGGAATAAAAAGGGGTTATATTAAAGGGAAACTATCGCAAAAATAAAAATTTAATATAAGCTTCAGCACACTGAAATAGGAAACTTTCTAGATACAATCAATTAAACATTATTTACCGTTTCTGAAATAATAAAGTTTATCTTTAGTACTCCTCTATCGGCATCTGTTTCTCATCATTCTATCTTCATTCAGCAGTTGGGTGTCAGATATTCATTAACAGTTAGATCCAATATATCTTATAGGGGGCTTCCTTTCCTAGCAGATGTATTAGAGCTCACTGAAAATCCTGCATGTAGAGAGACATGAAGTTTGGTGATTTTTATAGAGTGAGCTCTGATACATCTTCTAGGCAAAATGAGCCCCCTATAAGATATATTGGATCTAACTGTCAATGATTATCTGACAATGACTCTTTAACTGTTCTAAATCGATACATTTAGTTGATACATTTCTTATCTTTGTTAGTGATGGGCGAATCTATCCCGTTTTGCCGAAAAATTTGCGAATTTCCAACGAAATTCGCGAATTGGCAAAAAATTTGCAAACCGAGTCGTGTCACGTTTTTGATGTCATTTGACGACATTTTCGGCGCACGCCACGTCATTTACGTAAATGACGTGGCGTGCGCCGAAAATGTCGTCAAATGACATCAAAAACGTGACACGACTCGGTTTGCAAATTTTTTGCCAATTCGCGAATTTCGTTGGAATCCCTGAGTTTCATTAAAGGCAGCTGTTAGAATTGATACAATAGTTGCTAATATTCCATAGATGCTGCTGAGAAATGTATCAACTAATTGTACCAACTAAATGTAGCCAATTGTAACAGCTCATTCAGATGGTCCTTACTCACTGAGCTGCCAGACTGAAACACTAGAGGCAGGATCATTCAACTTTAAACTTTAATTTTAAAGGTAAAAAATTAAATATGAAAAGCAACTGAAAATGTCATTGTTTATGGTGAACAATCTGAAAATAACTCAACTGAAAAAGTGTTTGGAAGGTGAACAACCTGTAGTAGCAGTCTTGTCCTGTACGTTTCTCCTAATCCAGAAACTGATTATACCTAATACCCTGTTATATATACATGTTCCCATTGTGTGTCATCGCTAATAGGAAGCAGCGTTGTTAAGGAGAAATGTGGATGAAGTTTTGGATGGAGCTAGTGAATCGGTATGCAGATCTGGAGAGCTTTACCAGTGGGACCTGATGGATGATGAACAGTATATATCTTTATGGTTCAAGTAGGACTGACTTATTAAACATGAAAATAGGTGTGGGATTTTGAAGCAGCCAAGATATCATCTTATACATACAAATATGTGATGCCCCTCTGGTGCTTTGTGCTCATCTTCAATCATACACTAGAAGTGCACAATAACATTATTAATACTCTATTACATATCATGTGTTCCAACTGAAAGATCAATTTGAGCTTAATAAAAAGTCACGTTAGGCTAGAAACTACTGTATCATAACAATAAAACCGTCAGCCTTCCATCTTGTTGACATATCTGATTTTACCTGCAAAAGTATCCAGGCTTATCTAAAACAAACCTTTACTGTTGGACCTCACTGCTCAATGCACTGTAACATACATGTCTAATTTATAATTGCCTGATGTGTTTTATTAACACACATTTATACAGAGATTCTTGGTTCTTTTAGAGGATTGAAAGTCTCCTCAAGGGCACTATGTACAAAGAATATTAAAAAGCCAATTTAGTATGCTGTATAAATCATGTCCATACAAAGGCCAGGTCTGTAAAATCAGTAAAATATAGCATATATATATATATATATATATATATATATTTATAGACAAATACAGGAGATCCTCTGCACTCAACCCATTATCAATATATTAAGGACATTGAAACATTTTGTGCATACAGCTAGTAACAAATGCCTTACCCTTTAAACAACAGGGATTGTTTGTCCATATATTGCAATATATTTAAGCTGGCCAACTACGTCAAAGTCATCCCATATCTGGCTAGTCCTACGCTCAAATTGCATCTGATTTATTAAGAATTCTATTCCATTATACATTTTACAAAGGGACTAAGTTTTACCTGCAACTTACTTGCTGCTTTCAAAGTAAAACTCCCAAACTTGGTTGCCCTTTTATTAGACACCACTATAACAAACAAGGGAAAGTTGTCTGATGCTGTCTGATGTTTACTTTCAATTTCACCTAGGACTTGTCTTCTGCCAGGGATGGTACTCATGCAGGAAATGACCAGCAGGGTCTCTGAACATTTCATCCCCATTATACAACAGAAGTGGGACTATGGGGCAAATTCACTAAAGTGCGGAAATTCGCTAGTGACGCCTTTGCTGCAATTCGCCGCACTTCGCCAGTCGAATTTTTGCCAGTCCACCGCTAATTCACTATAATGCAAATTTGAGCTTAGGGAGGTGAAAAGTAGCAAAGTTGGGCTAATGTTTCTTCGTCAGGCAAAGCACATTTACGCTAGCAATGCCTAATTTGCATACGGCGTGAAGTTAAACGTATAATAGAAGTATATGTTACAGCCATTACATTACACTACACAAGCCCAGGAAACCTTTAATAAATAAAATAAAGTTGTCCTATTGCCCTATTGCCCTAAACATGTGCCCCCTGTATAAAAAAATCACTATTTTTCAGACTATCACCCTAAAAAAATAAAAGACGCCAACTTTTTTTGGGACTTAGAAAAAATTTCAACTTGTTTTTTTAAACTCCTATCTATTGTATTGAACTTTGCCAGGTCTGACCTGGCGAAGTAAAGTCTAGCGCAAGTGGTAATGTTCCGTTAAATGGGCATCTTAGTGAATTAGTGAAGTTACATCCCTTCGTCAGTGCGCAACTTTGCCCGGCTTAAGGGTGCGAAGTTGCGCTAGTCTATCTACTTCGTTAGTGAATTTTCGCATGGGACATTGTTAGTAAATCAGCGAAGTTGCAAAATGACGTCACACTGGAGAATTAGTGCTAGTGTTAGACACTTCCTGCTTTAGTGAATTTGCCCCTAGGTCTAATGCAGTTTATTTAAAGCTTTGTGGCTTTGGTATCTTAAAAACTGCAGGATTCCATCTGTCAATGAAATACCATTCTGAAAATCCTCAAAAGACCAGAAAAAGGGCTGCCCTGGAGAAACTAGCATGCAGTTGAGGACTGACCAGGGGGCTGTTGGGCATATGGCTGCTGAACATATGTAGCAGCATAGCCAACTGGTGCCCTTATTCTGAGGAAATGTCTATTAAAGGCCCCCATAGATCTGCCGATAAAAGCTGCCGACAGACCAGCAGTCGGCAGCTTATTGGCCCGTGTGTGGGGCCATCCGACGGGCTTCCCCAATCGATATCTGGCCGAAAGTCGGCCAGATCTTGATCAGGCAGGTTAAAAAAAACCAGCATCTCTGTGTGTATGCAGTCCCGAAATCCGCCCGCCCGTATAGCCTCTATTATGATCAGCCCGATATCGCCCACCTCAGTGTGGGCAGATCCGCTCATTTGACGATATTGCCAAACAAGTAGATATCTATGTCTGTCTATGTCTGTGTCTATGGCCACCAGCTGCAGATGTTAGAACAATGAACTCGCTTGTATAACAAATTACTGATACCATTGCCTGCATCAGGATTTTGCTTTATTTTGTTTAATGTTTGGATTATATACAGGTGCTTATGTTTACAGTGGAGATCTGAAGGTGTGATCATTGGTTCTATTTGCTAGAGAGTTATCTATCTGCTCTATTTGCTAGAGACATAATGAAGATATACACGTCCTGAAATGTGACCGATCAGGTATTTAAACATAACCTTTCTAGATCCTCTGAGCCACAGAACTATGGGGAATGACCTCAATGCTTTACAGGCACTATCAGCTCTGTCTGTGTCGGTTTTAATTATGCCTGTTTTGGATGTGAAGCTGCTTATGAATCCATCCCTGATAAGCTTTGATGGTAATATTTGTTTGAAGAGAGCTGCATGTTCTGCTTTCATGTATCTGCCATATTCGGATAAACACTGAGTGTATGTGCAGAACTATATCAAAGAAGGCATGTGCCATGTCATTTAGAATGTAAATCTGACACTCTTCTTCTTTTCCGCATAATTAAATTTGACACCAGAACTGAACCCCCAAAGCAGTTGGGTCACTGATGTAGTGAGAATGGAGTGCAGCTGCAGTATGAGTAAGAGAACGGCACTGCTGATTTCTCTGCTAGGGTTAGCATATTGTATCTGCAAATGTTCTTTATTGATAGATTTATATATCTGCCTGACAAGAAAAAAGAAAGCAAGATAAAGAAAAGGGGCACCATGGAAAACCCCCATCGGTTCTGCATCTAGTGTTAGTTCATCCCATAATAAACATGCTTTATAGGGCTCCAGTATTCAGTGCAATAAACTATAAATAGCATTGCGAATATCTTGTTTACATGGATTTTGTAGACATGGCATATACCTGGCATATACCTTGACACTAAGCAGCAAATTTACTAAATTCACATCTATTCACATGAATGATTCGCATTTCGATCGAATTTTCAAAAAAAGATTCGAATTCGGAATATGCAAATTAGGTAAATTGGACCAGTGAATTCAGTAAATTCGATCGAATCGAATGATTTGAATAATTCAAATAAAAATCTATTCAAATATTCGAATACTCGACTATTGAATTACTTCCCCTTTAAATTTTTATTCGACTGCCTAGTTCGCAGGCGAATTGTGATCGAATTATGAAAATTCGATTTTATCATTCGATCGAATCTTTATAATTCGATCGTTCGACCAATCGAATTGCGGTATAATCCTTCGAATTCGAATTCAAAGGATTTTAATTTCCAAACACTTCCCATGGTTGAATTTCGAATTTTTTTCAATTCGAAATTTAAACAATATTAAATCTGCCCCTTATTTTGGCCATCCAGGGTCTGATATTAAAGGGATACTGTCATGGAAAAACATGTTTTTTTGAAAATGCATTAGTTAGTGCTGCTCCTGTAGATTTCTGCACTGAATTCTATTTCTCAAAAGAGCAAACAGATTTGTTTATATTCAGTTTTGAAATCTGACATGGGGCTAGACATTTTGTCAATTTCCCAGCTGCCCCGGTCATGTGACTTGTGCCAGCACTTTAGGAAGGAACTGTTTTCTGGCAGGCTGTTGTTTTTCCTTCTCAATGTAACTGAATGGAAAGTGAAAGTAAGACTTACTGCTGTTATGTAATGGCTGCATGAACCTGCTAATAAAGCATTGTTATACCCTCCTCATCCTCGGCTACCAAACACAACAAGTGGGACATGGATTTTTACTATTGAATGCTGTTCTTAGATCTACCAGGCAGTTAGGGAGCTGTTATCTGGTTACCTTCCCATTGTTCTGTTGTTAGGCTGCTGGGGGGGGAGGGAGGGGGCGATATCACTCCAACTTGCAGCACAGCATTAACGAGTGATTAAAGTTTATCAGAGCACAAGTCACATGACTTGGGGCAGCTGGAAAAATGACAATATATCTAGCATCATGTCAGATTTCAAAATGAAATATAAAAAAATCTGTTTGCTCTTTTGAGAAATGGATTTCAATGCAGAAGTCTACTGGAGCAGCACTATTAACTGATGCATTTGAAAAAAACATTTTTACCATGACAGTTTCTCTTTAACTTTCAACTCACCCCTACAGACCTAGGGGGAAATTCACTAAGATCCGAAAATTCTCTAGCGTTGGCTTCTCTATCGTTAGCCGCACTTCGCCAGGCGAATTTTCGCCAGCACTACGCAAATTCACTAAAGTGCGAAGTTACGCTCAGGTCGGCGAATGGTAGCGTAGTTGCGCTAGTGTTACTTCGCAAGGCTAAGTGCATTTACGCTAGTGATGCCTAATTTGCATACGGCGAGAACTTAAGCCTATAATAGAAGTATATGTTACAGCCACTACATTCCACTACACAAGCCCAGGAAACCTTAAATAAATAAAATAAAGTTGTCCTATTGTTCTACATGTGCCCCCTGTATAGTTGTGTTGTCATATGTTAGGAAATGTAGGGGGGAAGGAGGGTAACCCCCCCCAAAAAAACGATCTTTTTCAGACTATCACCCTACAATGGTAAAACACGCCAGCGTTTTTTTGGGACTTAGAAAAATGTAAAAATTTTTTTTCAAACTCCTATCTATTGTTTTGAACATCGCCTGGTCTGACCAGACGAAGTAAAGTCTAGTGTAAGTGGTAACGTTCAGGAAAATTTTGATCTTCGTGAATTTGCGTAATTATGACCCTTCGTCAGTGTGCAACTTCGCCTGGCATAAGGGTGCAAAGTTGCACAAGTCTATCTACTCAGCTAGCGAAAATTTGCCAGAGTCGGTGTTAGTGAATTTCCAAAGATGCGAAATGACTTCATGCTGGCGAATTAGTGCTAGCATTAGACGCTTCACGCTTTAGTGAATTTGGGCCCTAGTCGGTAGCTTATAGGACCATGTATGAAGTCAAACAAAATGCATGTAATTTTTAAAGCTGCCCGATAGATACTAGACTAGGTATCTATTGGCTGGTTTAAAAATTCCATAAGGGCAGTGTGTTGGTTCTCTTCCACCTGCCTTTTTACCCATTTTTACCCATTGGGAATAATAGACTTTGAGGCAGTAACGCAAAACCTTATGAAATTTGTACAAGCCCTTTCAATATTAATCATTAAACAATTGTGCTGGTACCAAATATGTCTTATAAATTATTTGTGGATATGTACAACAGATATATAATATATTTATGGGTCCAAATGGAGCTGTACAAATTATGGTAGGGTGAATAAAATGAATAAAGATTTTTTTATGGAAATGAAATGCATTTGCATGTTTGACCCCAAAATGTCCTGGGAACAAAATATTGAGTTTACACTTTTAGTGCAGAGAAAAGGATGCAGGAACTATATTTTATTCTACTCCTGGGATGCTTAAATGATGGCAGCTCATTTGTATTCATCCCTTTCATACAGTGCTTCCATATATAATGGCTCATGCAGTATGGTGAGTTAATGGCTCCTCTTCAAGCTTGGGGAGATGCTGAGTTCAGCTTCATCAGTGGCTCCAGAATTGACTTGTCTTGGAGAGCAATGTTATCATATTCTGAAGCATGTAAAGGTCAGAGTACTGCAATATGCATTCACATTATCTAGTGACTTCATTGTATTAACTAGAGTTATAGTCAGTTGAATTAACATATTTTTCTGCAAGAGGAACAGTCAACCTTTTCAAAAATAAGTAGTTTCAAAGCTCCCTTGCTAATTGTAATTAACTGCTGCTAATTAGTAGTAGCATTAATTATTCTGGCTTGTGATACATTTCCTTATCAAGCCTCAACATAGACTGCTCCCGTGAAAAGCACATATTGACATAGCTTTGAAATCGTATTGTTAATCCACTTTCCATAACTGATTATATTAAAGACCATTGTGCTAAACTCCCTAAAATCATTTTATTCCAGCAGAAATATGTTTCCAGTGTATTCATTATTATATTTATTAGGGATGCAGAGAATCCAGGATTCGCTTTGGCATTCAGCCTTTTTCAGCAGAATTCCTATCTGGCAAAATCTTTGAGCCTGGCGGAACCAAATTAGAATCCTTAAAATAATGTGAGTTTTAAAGCACACAAACAGGAAGTAATTTTTTTTTCTGTTTTCTTTTCAGTAATAAATTGAATATGCAAATTAAGATTCAGATTCGGTTTTCGGCTAATGTTTCTTGAAGGATTCAGCCGAATCCCAATATCGTAGATTTAGCGCACCCGTAACATTTTTACACTTGCCATTTTTTTAGGTTAAAGGGCTAAACCATCATTCATTGTGAGAGACTGACCAATTGTGTTTTAACGTTGAACCAGGTGTCATCTACATATCTGAACCAATGACTTGGTGTTGTTCCCTTGAAAGTGTTCAGACATCCTTACCCTGACCAGGTCTGCTTTAAGCTACCAATAGATCCAGGGCAAAGATTTCATTTTTGGGACTAGAGTGCCCCAAGAAATTTTTAACAGAACAACCGTCAAGTGAATGAACATCAATGTAAGGGGACCATTTTCCATTACTACTGTCACTACCACCTCATTACCACTTAGTTAATCCGAAGAAGCTGCTTGGATGAGTGGTGAAACATTTTCAAAATTATTCAGCAAATCCAGTTTCTTTAGTTAGACATCACTATATGCTGCATGCCATGACCTGGATCAATGAAAACCTTCCTAAACATTCTATTATCTCTAATATACAAGTTAAGTTATATCACCATCCCATGTAGTTATTTTGTACTGCCAGATACATATGAAGCATTTTTCCAAGTGGTTGCCATTGTCCCATGTTTTTTTCTGATGCCCTGATAAAATGGTGGACCTACAAGAGGACTGAAGATTTCAACAGGGTTTTTTTCCTCAAAATGTATGCATGTTTTTGCAGTAAGCCAAAGCTTTGTGTGCAATCAGCCAAACAAAGACATGGAGAATTATTTTAGAATTCCAAATACTGAGTGGATAGTTATTAAATCCTTTTTTTTAGTCATAATGCCTGGTGCACAACAAAGGTTTAAAAACTAGACAACGCTAGCAAAAGTACTTCCAGTACTTCAGTTCCAGTAGAAGCCCTACTTCTGATACATTTGCTGTTTAAAGCAGTAATCCATTATGCCATGTACAAGGAAGAATAGCTGTGGGCCCATCTTCAGTTTATTTTTTCCTAAGCAGACAATTAAGAATGGATGCATAAATTAGTTTGTTCCATGGGCACTATTTACCTGCAAGAGAGGAAGGTCACTTGCATATATCAAACAACAAAACACAAAAGCAGCAATGCTTCAACCTATTCAATATAAATCCATGGGATTTTGTCATACTAGCATTATCATATCTCCCACACGTGTACGTGTTTATTTTAGCATCCACAATGCACACAGAATATTAAAAGTATTCGATGAACATATGACAGTATGACATTGTACAAGTGACAAATCAATACCACTCTACAGATATTAATTAGCAAAGTAAAGTAGATGTTATGTGCATTATTGAAGTATGCACAAGGAGAAATTCCCAAAGGTCTTTCTGTCGAGAAGACTCTCGAGACTCGAGAAAGTTACATGTATGTAAAGAAATATGTTTTTTATCACATACTTGTAAGGGCAGAATATAAAGTAGAGTTTTCTGAGGCAGTGGCTGTGATCTTGTGAGCCTGGTGTAGGATGAGAGGGGGCAAATATCAGAGGTGGGAAGATGACTCTATAAAAAAAACTCTGCACAGTAAGCAAGTCAATAGACAAATAGCAGGGGACCTTTTCAGATAACATAGGCTAAAGGAAAAGAACTTAATAGCGTAGGTGGTTCTTTACAGTGAGGTCAATGACGTTGTGGAATGCACTGCCGGGTGATGTTGTGATGGCTCATTCTGTTGATGCTTTCAAAAGAGGCGTGGATGATTTTTTGGACAGACACAATATCAAAGGCTATTTTGATACTAAACTCTACAGTTAGTATAGCAATGGGCATATACGGTTTGTGTGAAAGAGTGTAGGGGTGTGTATGTATGCTGGGTTTTCATTTGGAGGGTTTGAACTTGATAGACTTTGCCTTTTTTCAACCCAATTTAACTATGTAACTAACTATGTAATAGGGTGTGTGGGTGAGAGAAAACTTTAATGACTGTCTCTACATCAATGATAATCATTGTCACGAAAACGCGACACTCAATAACACTTAACTCTTGGGTTTGGCTACAAGGGGTTACAATCAGTCTCTCAATCACCTTGCACACAGGTTAGACTAACATCAGACAACCCAAAAACACACCAACACCCACCTTATTCATTCGCTGCCACCATCCATCATTAACAGGCGATAGAAACCTAATGTGACTATTCCCATATAACAGGTAATAACTCACACTTCACAATGCATCAAACACTCTCTCCTATTGTAGTTAGTCAGGGTAAGATCCTATTAGTCTAACAAGCATTTCAGCAGCCAAAGGGTTAATTTACACGCAAACACACTTTTCTAGCCGTACTAGTTATCAAACATACAAATAGGCAACTTTCCCTTTCCACACATACAAAGAGTTCATACACTTAGGCACAAGCATTCATATGGGCAATGAGTTCATTTAGAGAACGTATTAAAGGGTATTTTAATGTTAAAGGAAACAGAGCATATATATATATATATATATATATATATATGTAGGGACCCATAAGTACCATGGCCCTTATGGCTTCTTCCCTTGCCCTTTCACTAGCTGCCTTCTATTGGACTAAAGTCCAGGTGGCTAGATTGTTTCATATTATTGGTTATAGGTAGTGACCCACCCCCTGCAGTGCTGTATTAAAAGTACTTGCAGGGAGTGGCACTTCCTCTTTGGCCTGCAGCAGAGGAGGAGGGCAGTGCTCCATTGAGCCTGGGTGCCAACCGGGCCCCAGAGGCGCTCTACCCTAAAGGGACAGCACACCTTTAGCGATACTACAAATATTAAGTCGGGGAACAGGGCCCCGTGAATGAGGAATAGTCAGAGTTAAGATATTCCTGTAATAGCACTCTCTAGGAGAGGTGAGATAGAGAGGGAAGAGAGAAAGGGCAGCTCAAAGCCCCATCAAGGAGGATAGTAGGGAGTAGCTCTCCCCCAGGCTCTACCTTGCCTGAAGTGAAGGGACCTCAGACATAGGGACTGCAGGAAGAGTATTTAACCCCTGAGTCACCTGAACCTGCTGGTGGGATCCGGACCACATGGGCATTGATAACCTGGCTGGTGCAACTACAACTCCCATCCTGGTATCCTACCTGAGGGTATAATCTATGCTGTACCTGTGCTAAGCATTGCTGATTTAATACCACTGTCTGTGAGTATATACTACCCTGTGCTGCTATTGTAAATAAATTGTTCTATTTTGTTTGCACAAAGAACCCCTGGCGTCCAACAACCTTTATTACACACTATATGCAGTATCGAGTTGTAGTTTAACTACCTCACACGTGATTTTCCATTTAGCGAAAGCCCTACCTGAGAGTGAAAGAGTCGCGTGTAACCAGTGCTCTACCTATGCTAGTTTGGTTTGGTTAATTATAGCCAAGAAAGGGTTACATATATATATATAAAATGATATTACAAAGATGACATATAGTTGCAAATACAGTAAATAAAATAAAAGGGAGTAAAACCACAAAGAAAACCCTTATTTTACCAAGTTTTGAAGTTGTCAGTGTATCCTCTGAGGCAAGAGTTGAAAGCTGGACATACAATCCACTGAAAAATGGAGCCTCCTTGTATGACAATGTGATATTGGGAATGTCACCTTTTTATTTCCTGCTGGGACACTCCCTCATTACCTTAGGCATGAGGTAGGAGTGCCCAGGAACTTGTAATTTACAACCCGCTGCAAGGGGTTTGCTACTCTCAGGCAATATTCCCCAATATCCCTTAATATAATATGGGTACTTGCCAGTACCCAATACTATAATAAAAACATAGGCAGGCTGTGATCCATATGTTGGCAAACACAACAATACCAAACACTAATAGGTTCCCATTTTCCAGTCCCCTAGGAACCAGACCTCCTAACAGGTGGGTATAGGCTGGCCGTGTTTGGTATTGTTAGGAAGGATGTGACCTCCTCATAACCAATATGTAAGTTATGAGGATGTGAATCCTATGACACAGGAGATATGGATCCTTTCCTATAATCCATAATTTTCTACTAGCTATACCCCCTGCTGCTCTAGGTCCACAGCTCTGTTCTTTGATCAGCCGATCAAAGAACAAACTGGCCCAGCTTCCTTGCCTAATGGAGTGGCTACAAACCGTCTCAGAAGACAGATATGGATGTCACCTTACCACCGCCCCCCTCGTGAGATATGCAATCAAGGGTCTCTGTGTGACACTGTGACCAATTGTTTTGCCATGTTAACTTTTGATGCCAGAGCAATGCTGCCCTGGCATGACAATCATGATATTAACCTTTTTGATGCATTCTAGACCATCTAGTCACCACTAGAGAACTGAGAATAATGGTAGTTTGCTGTCCTAGATACACCTGAAATCCAAGCTTGAAGGCCAGTAAGGATGAGAATTGGGGTGGCTATGCATTTACCATCCTAGATATTGGCTGAATACTAGTATTTCCATATATTTGTATCTATTTCATGAGCTAATGGGTGCCCTGAACAAAGGTTGGACCTGCCAGGTGTGCTCTGGGCCACAGGGCATGTGTTTTTGCATATTATGACTATAGTCTTTGTTACCCATCTTGTGATTTTAGTCTTGCCTAAGATAGAGACCTGCCCAGGTTTGTTTTCTTTACAACCAACCTGTACCTGCTTTCCAGCCTGGCCAGGACCCGTTTACTTGCCAAGGATTTTCACCTGACCCGGTCCATGCAGTGTTCGCTGTGCAGGCCAGAAGTGACTTCACGTTAACCAGAAGTTATGTCACACCATCCGTTTTTTACCATTAGGTCACTTCAATTTTCATCTGTTTCTCCTAGATTGGCCAAATGTATCCCCCACTGTAGAGGACTGGGTACCTGTGGGCCACCCGCACACTAGGCAAATAAAGACTAATCTGCCCAGGTCCCAATTATATTGTGGGCATTCTGCACATACCCAACCGATGCAGGACTCTAGCCTTAAGGCCCCCATACACGAGCTGATAAAAGCTGCCGACAGACCAAGTCAGCAGTTTATTGGCCAGTTTGTGGGGCCACTTCAATGTGAGCATATCAGGGAGAGATCACAGTGGAAGATATCGGGCTGATCAGATCTCTCTGTCTATGGCCACCTTAAGTTACTATTTCTTATTACCCCCACATACTCCTTTTGTATTTTGCTGATTGCACCAAAGCTGCCTCTCTTTCCTTGTACATCTTGAATGATACTGAAAGAACAGGCATGCCAGAGAATGCCTACATTTCGTATCTTTTCTGGTTCTGACAGCACTGTATACAGTATATTCCCATTCAGGTAGTATAAAGAGTTGCACCTGTGAACATCAGTGGCAAGTGTTCTTTATTGCCCTTTGCGCCTCCTTTATTGTAAGTGATTCCTCCATTTCTGGATCCTAATCCAGTATCCTCCAATTCTTTCCCTTGAACTATTATTATTACTATGTTAAACACTACTGTGCTGACTGCCAAGAGTTGGCATTGCAGTGCATTCTTTTGTGGAGTCCTTAAAAAAAAAAATTCTGTGTTTAAACCCATAAAACACTATCAGTCACGCAAGGTGTAGGGGGGTAGAGAAAAAGGAGTCTCACTTCTGTGTGTTATTTCATACACACAAGTGTTACATTTTCTATTTTAGAACAGAGTGCTTGCCTTTTGCAGATTTAACAGCACTTTCACATTTCCACCTAAAACAGACAGATTTAAGTTGCAGTTTCTACTTTCAGTCTAATCAGCTGTAACTTGTTTTTCCAGACTTTCCCCCTAGTGCTGCATATTTCTAAAGATCTTGATTCTAACCCATTTTCGCTTTTGTGATGTTTGCTTTGAAGATTTTCTTTCCAATCAGCATCCTTTCATAATGGATAAAATTAGCTGTCTACTAAAACTGTCTCAGAAGCAGGCATGGGATTTTGTTTATACGAACACATTTCAAAACACAGGCATTTTGTGATTACTGTATAGTTAATCTGCCTTTATCTAAATATAGAAAATGTTTTTCTTACTATCCTAGTACTTCAAAAACATAAATAGGCTTGTTTATGAGCGTGCCATTAATGAGGGAGAGAATTATCACATTTGTAATAGTACTTGTGGCTTTGAAAACTGCCAGGGCCAGAACTAGGGGTAGGGAGAAGGGACAAGTGCCTAGGGTGCAATAGTGTGGGGGTGCTGGACACATACCTCATTTGCCTGCGCTCCCCTAATTCAGGTTCTGCAGGATTGCAAATGGTGCCAGTTTTAATAGCTTCCAAGTGGTGCTTGTCGAAATGCTCTTGTGTGCACACAAATTCTGTACCGTTTCCGAAATAATCAAGTTTATCTTCATTATTCCTCTCTCTGCATCTGTTTCTCCTCATTCTGTCTTCATTCAGGAGTTGGGTGTCAAATGAATGATCCAATATATCTTATATGGGGCTTAGGGTTGCCACCTGTCCGGGTTTGAACCAGACAGCCCGGTATTTTGAAGGGCTGCCCGGTTCAATGCTTCCTGCCCGGTTTTCCATATAAGGAAAACCGGGCGGGATTAGTTTGATTGACGCCGTGATCGGCCAATCGGCGATCGCGGCATCATAGCTCCGCCCCCATGACGTCATGGGACCGCCCACTGACGTCACGGGACCACCCCCCCCCTGCCCGGCTTCAGCAGCAGGGAAAGGTGGCAACCCTAATGGGGCTCCTTTTGCTTAGAAGATGTCAGAAATCCTGTCTCTTTACATGCAGAATTTGTGCAAACAGCAGGCCCAGATTTGTGAAGAGGCAACAAAGGCCCGGGCCTAGAGCGGCACCATCTGCAAATGCACCAAGGACCGTGTGTATGACAACTTTGTTAGTTACCGGGCGCATGCATGTGCGCTTCCACACAGGTGAGGGGGGCAGAGCAGAAAGACCGTGGCCATCCTAGGGGCACCAGAAGCAGGAATCTGGCCCTGTCAAAAGGCAGTTATTCTGTTAGATTTTCTTTGTTCTACTTCATCTGCTAGGAAAGGAAGCCTCCACTAAGATGTATTGGATCATGCATCTGGCACAAAACTGTTGCATCACGACAAAATTAAGAGAAACAGATGCTGAGAGAGGAATAGTGAAGGTAAACTTAATTATTTCAGAAACAGTACAGAATTTTTCATTGATTGTATTTAGAAAGTATCTTACTTCAGTATGAGAAAGCTTATTTTTAAATCTATATTTTCACGATAGTTCCCCTTAAAAGATTTTGCTAATGATTGTACTTAGCACCTTGCTGCAAAACTGGTCTTTTACTGCTGTGTACGCTACTTAAATAATTCCTAGATCGTCTGGAAAATGGTAACGAAGTAACTGCTGCTTGTGGGGACATTTTGCCATTTGACTTATGATTCATTACACTGTTCCTGTTTTCCACTTCCTGTCTAAGCTGAGAGCAAGTATGGAGCAGGGCTGTTTTACCCACCATGTTATAATAAATGAATCAGAAATGACCGTGCTTTTCTATCTGGTTCGCCTGTAGTAACCAGCAGAATAAATGAACCCACTGCTATTCAAGTGGTTGATCACAGCTAATTTTGTGCTAATGTTATGGTAAGATTTTGTAAAAATATACCTACCTGTGTCCAACTGATGATGTCCATACATTGTTTTTAGCTGGCTTCCATTATACATGTTGTGCACAGGAGAACTTAAAGGAGAAGTAAACCCTGTTGGCCCCAAATGTCTCCCCTCCTCCCCCGGGGGAAATGCCCCTAACTTGTTACTTACCCCTCCTTCTAGGTGTTCTCCAGCGGAGTTCACGGCTGCCATCTTCTAACAAGCAGTCTTCTATTTGTAGTGAGCGGCCTCTTCTGGCGCATGCGCAGTAGGAGGCATTTGCCGGTTCCTGAGCTACTGCGCATGTGCCCGAAGGTCACAAGAGTTTGTGACCTTCGCGTGCATGCGCAGTAGATCAGGAACCGGCAAATGCCTCCTACTTTGCATGTGGCGGAAGACACAGATGGATCAAGGAAGAAGACCGATCATGAGAATATGGCAGTCGTCAACTCCGCTGGAGAGCACCTAGAAGGAGGGGTAAGTAATAAGTTAGCGGCATTTGCCCCAGGGGTGTAGGCTGGGGGGAGGAGGGAGGGGGGCCTATTGGGGGGCCTATGGGGGGGAGGCTATTTGGGGCCGACAGGGATTTCTTCTCCTTTAAGGACAAAGTTATTAAATTTAATTAGGGATGTAACGAATACACTATTTTGGATTCAGCCGAACCTCTGAATCCATCCTGAACGATTCAGTTGAATACCGAAGCGAATCCAAACCCTAATTTGCATATGCAAATTATAGGTGGGGAGGGGAAGACATTTTTTACTTCCTTGATTTGTGCCAAAAAGTAATGTGAAGGGAGAAGAATTCGCCCGAATCCGAATCCTGATGAAAAAGGCCGAATCCCGAACCGAATCCTAGATTCGGTGCATCCCTAAATTTTATAAATATATTTATATATTAATTTAAATTAACTTTTAGTATGATGCAGAGAGGGATATTCTGAGACAATTTGCAATTGTTTTTCATTTTTTATTATTTGTGGTTTTTGAGTTGTTTAGCTTTTTGTTCAGCATCACTCCAGTTTGCAATTTCAGCAATCTGAACATAAAGATGAGAAATAAAAAGCAGCAATAACAATACATTTGTAACCATTTGATTTTTAGATGAAGTCAGTGAACCCCACTTGAAAGCTGGAAAAAGTCAGAAGGAAAATGCAAATAATTAAAAAACTAATACAATTAAATAATGAAGACCAGTTGAAAATGTGCTTAGAATTGGCCATTCTATAACATACTAAAAGTCAGCTTGAAGGTGAACTACTCATTTAAACTTTATTCAAATTAAAAAGTTTGGCAGATTAAAGCTGTCAATATTCTAATGGAAGGCCATTTTTAACATTCAAGCTATTTTATTTGTCATAGTTTTTAAAACAGGAAGGAATAATGTACATTTGCAATTGAATGTCCCTTTACATTGGTAGTAGAACGCTTGAATAAACCTATACTGTATATACATTTTTGTGTAATATGACATTTGGGATCTCTTTAAATAATGTAAAGCCCCATATAGAATGATAGAATTTGCAAGATATTCATTTCTCTTGTGTGTTATATAAAATTATATATATATATATATATATATATACACAAGTATTCTGTATCTGTATAAATCCAAACAGCTCTGAACTATAGGAAGGAATCTTCCACAAAGCCTATATTAAGCAAATAATTCTATATAAGAATCTGCACGAATATTTGGCTAAACCTTATTGGGACATTTTGTTGAGGCCATTTGTACAACTAAAACACACAAATGATTACTGTACTTCTTGCCTATAATTCTCCAATTTTTTATGCCCCAAAGAAAACGAGAGCTATACAGAATTTAAGCAGGTACTGTATATAAATGGATCTCCCCAAGTCACATTACATGTATATGCAATAAAATTGAATCATGAATGCAAAGAAAATTCAGATAGACATTGATAATTGGCTTTCTGGAGTGGAGGAAAGAATTAAATGAGGCTTGTAAATTACAATAAATAAAAGATGAAAAAGCTTGTCAGATGAAATAATCATGAGTCAGTATGCAAAGGTCAATAATATACATTATTCTATTTATGTATGATACATTATTCTTTTTTATATGATATAGTTTAAACATCATTTTAATAACTGATACCATTTTAGGATCAGGAAAAATGTTATGTAAAAATAGTTTTTTTAATATCTGAAAATCTATCATCAAAGACATACAGTAGGCAACATACACACAAATGATTCTTTGCTGCTTGCGCCAAGCTTTTCAACTGGTACAACATCGTTCTGGTCACAGATAGGGTAAGAAAGAGTCATATTGTTTCTATATGTATATAAATATGGGGACACCAATGCTAGAAAGATTCTAATGCATAAAAGTAGGACTTGAGTAGGAGTTGAACTTGTTTGCACATATATGTACATAATGGGAAACATTTGGGACACTTTATTAGCATTTCTGATAATTGCTGTCCAGTATTTTTTTGGTGGGGACTGAGCAGCTTCCCTTAGCCCAGCCCAGGTTTTTACTATGGAACTACACTTACATACATGTATTGGGCCATATTTCCACTAACCACAACAGACCCAATACTTACAGTAAAATACTTTAGGAAGCATTGTTTATGTTATTAGTGTCAATGTCAGATACTGTCTTAAAGGGGAACTCCGGCTTCCAAACCAAAATTTGATAAAGAGGCCAACATTACACAAACCCCTACTATACCCGTCACAGTTACCTGTTTCTTCAGAAAGTATGAATAAATGCCACTTTCTATGCTGAAATCTAGATGTGGTTCCAACCTCTAATTACAGGTAAAACAGCTCTGAGTGATAGCAGATCTAGTAGCTAGAGATGGTGCCTATAGTAACAGTAATAATAGTCTCTGAGAAGGGACTGTGGCTGTGGGATAGCAGGTATAGTAGGGAGAGATGGTGTCTATAGTAACAGTGGATAATAGTGTCTGGGAAGGGGCTGTGGGATAGTAGGTATAGTAGAGAAAGAGAGAGATGGTGTCAATATTAGGGATATTAGCTTTTGGAAGGAGAGGAAATGTTGTTGAAACAAATACTGTATAGCAAATACAACAATGATGGAATAGTAAATTGTGGTAAAAGAACCTGCAATTCACCTGTTGTAAAACCTGACTAAAAAATTCCAAGCACTCAAAAGATTTATTTAGATATTAGGATTGTTAATTCTATGTATTTTCTATGATGCATATTTTGCTGGATATACTGTACATGTCAAAACAGCACAGCCTGCAAACTTGTTCCCTTTACTTAATTGCAGTGCAAGTTTCTCGGTGGCCACTTTTCCACACGTACGTATACTTTCCAGCTTGTAAGATGAAACAGCACCACTTGATAAAGGGTCAAGTGAAACCCGAAACGTTGCTGCAATGCCCTAAAAGGCTCCAATAAAGGCATTTTAATTCACGAAAGAAGTGGTGCTGTTTCATCTTACAAGCCCAAATTCACAACCTGCCTGATCACTGCAGCATATGTAGGTCTCCATGACTGCCAGTGCCTCCCATTTTGTGGAAGGTCATGGGCCAAACTGGAAGTCACCAAGACATTTCATCCACATCCTTCATTATCTATTTTGGTAGCCATGTGTACTCTGTATTCGAATACTAGGCCAATCAGGCTAAATAGTTGGATCTCACAAAGGCTTAATATGAGAGGCATTGTTATATATTGTTATTAGGTATTATTAAATTACAACTCCCAGAAAGCCTTTATCTAGTGGGGGGGAGGTGCTAAATTTTGTAGATTAAGACCATCTGGAGGAAGGCATTAGTGTCATTCCTGTTGTGTTGGGTATTTAAAAATGTTCAGATTTATTATCTTGGTAGTGGTGATACGCATTCATCCCTCACTCATACCAACTAAATACACAAGGCAGCCTTTCTGATAGATGCATTCTCTTTCATCCAATCCAATAAATAACACTGTTACAGTGCAGTCTCTTAAGGATCCAGTACTAATTAATATTCTTCATGTCGCATACAGCCTTGTTAATTAACCATGCATTGAAGATGAAACCCTGTAGGAAGACTGATTACTTTTTGACTCTACTTATTTATTTCATTGAAGACAAGACAGAGGAAGGGTGAGAGGGAAACAGTAAAATGTGTGTGTTTGCATTGGCTAGAGCATTCCAGGAATCTGAGTTAAGCTTGTTGATTGTGGTTATGAATTATTAACTGAAAATGAGTGATTTAAGCAACCTGATATTTAGCTTAGGGTTACTATAACAGAAGTGTACAGAAGTCTACTGGCTGTGAAAATCTTATTTCTAGCCATGGCTAATTCTGAAGGGACTGTCAGGTTGGCAGTCAGGTTTGAGGACTTACAAAAGCTTTACAAATAAAGATAAACATGACCAATAGGTAACTTTTTTGGTTCCTATTTATTAAACCACTATTTTTTCTGGTCAAGTTAATAAAGGGGAACATTTTTACAGGGGAAAAAAACCCTAAAACTTTTCTAGCTTTATTAGACTCTGAAACTGCTAAAAATTTGAATCCAAAAATACTCTAGCTGAAACCTGGCAAAATCATGTAGAAGTCAAAGGCAGACAATCCCTTTAACAATTGGAACATGTTTTTTTTCCTTCTAAAGTTTCCAGCTGTTTGCTTCAATCATTTTTTTTTGGTTTTGGAGTTTGGTCTAATTTTTTTACTAAAGTGACAAAAAGTCGAGCTTTACTAAATAGGCTTCTTTATGTACATTAATTTTGTAGTTCTTTTGTGACTGTGCCAGCTGAAAGGAGAATTCAAACCCCCCACTAATAAAAACCCCTACCCTCCATAGTCCCCCATCCCTGCTCCCCCTGCACAGGTGTTAACAGCTGTAAGTGCCCCTAATCTATTACTTACCTCTCGTTGGAGATTCATCACAGTGGAGCTCAAGCCCACCATCTTCCTTCCCTTCTGCAATTTTCGTTACATTCGGCACATGTACAGTTGCCACAAACCAGAAGACTGCTCCAACTGAGCATGCGCCAATAAGGATCTCACTTCCCGAAGAAGACCGAAGAACCGGAATATGGCACCCGTGAGGTAAGTAATGGATTAGGAGCATTTACAGCTGTTAACACCTATGCGGGGGGGGGGCAATGTAGGTTAGGGTTTTCATTTGTGGGGGTTGAATTCAGCTTTAATGTCACTGCACTGGAAATCAGAATGCACAGTTTTAGTTGGCATATAAACAAAGTTGGAGAAAGTAACATCTGCCCTTAGCCTAGTAATATGGAGGGCTACACAAGTTTTTAGGAAAGATCACCCTCCTCAACCATGCTATGTACCTGGGTCCTGTATGCTGTGGAGTATAACTTTATGCTTAACTTGAGACAACTTTAATGACATAGATCTTTACTATTATAGAACTGATTCCATAACAATATAACATATAACAATTAAGAGATTGCATAATTCATATTTACATTTACATTATTGAAAGGTGTAATCTAAATATTTACTCTTCTTTTCTCAATAGGAGGTGAAGCCCATTGTCATCATGGGTGAAGCTCAGGACTCCTCCTTCCTGCTTGTAAAGATTTTGGAAGATTTAGACTCTAAGCAAAATTCTGTCTCCTACCAAGACCTCTGTAAGTCCTTGTGCGCTCGGTATGACTTACCAGAACTGGCCAAGTTGCGCAGCCTTCTGTACTACACAGCATGCCAAGATCCTAGCTTTCCA
>CM044436.1:26131386-26154504 GCA_024363595.1 Xenopus borealis | reverse complement strand
CTAGAAGAAAAGGACTTTCATTTGAAGCAGCGTAGGTGGTTCTTCACAGTCAGGACGGTTGTGGAATACACTGCTGGGTGATGTTGTGATGGCTCATTCTGTTGATACTTTTAAGAGGGGTTTGGATGATTTTTTGGACAGACATAATATCAAAGGCTATTTTGATACTAAACTCTACAGTTAGTATAGCTATGGGCATATATGGTTTGTGTTTGAAAGAGTGGAGATGTGTGTGTGTATGTATGCTGGGTTTTTAATTTGGAGGGGTTGAACTTGGACTCTGTCTTTTTTCAACCCAATTTAACTATGTAACTATGTAACTATGTAACTATGCTCTGACACAATGCATTCTTCAAAAAAATGAAGACATGTGGTGGTGCAATAGAAATTACCCTAAGTTGATAAACTCATTTATATAAGAGAATTGTAGGCCAAAGGTTCCAAGTATTTTTTTCAAAATGCATCAGTTAATAGTACTGCTCCAGCAGAATTCTGCACTGAAATCCATTTCTCAAAAGAGTTAATTTTGAAATCTTATATGGGGCCAGACATATTGTCAATTTCCCACCTGACATGTTCTCTGATAAACTTCAATCACTCTTTACTGCTCTACTGCAAGTTGGAGTGATATCACCCCCTCCCCCCGCCCCCAGCAGCCTAACAACAGAACAATGAAAAGGTAACCAGATAACAACTCCCTAACACAAGATAACAGCTGCCTGGTAACTCTAAGAACAGCACTCAATAGTAAAAACACGTCCCACTGTGACTCCTTCAGTTACATTGAGAAGGAAAAACAACAGCCTGCCAGAAAGCAGTTCCCTCCTAAAGTGCTGGCACAAGTCACATGACCAGGGGCAGCTGGGAAATTGATATGATGTCTAGCAAACACACTGGTTTTACCAGTGCAGCACAACAGTACACTATGGTTTAGAAGATTTCCATTTTTGATAGTAACATTGTGGTATGGTGTTCCATACTTCTGAAAGAGCCCTTATATGGAAAACTTCAGGTCCCTTTATAGTTATGTTTTTTTCCCCTATTAAAAGAACAGTAACATCAAAAATGTATACAAAAAAATTAGTTAGAATACAACAAAATAAAAACACCAAGACAAATTAAACTTTAAAATAGAAAAGTCTTTATTAAGAAATAACTTTTTTATATTCAATTTTGAAATCTGACATAAGGCTACTGGCAGAAATCTGACATTTAGGAGGGAACTGCTTTCTGGTAGGCTGTTGTTTTTCCTTCTCAATGTTACTGAAGGAGTCATAGTGGGACATGGGTTTTTACTATTGAGTGCTGTTCTTAGATCTACCAGGCAGCTGTTATCTGGTTACTTTTCCATTGTTCAACTTGCAGTACAGCAGTAAAGAGTGACTGAAGTTTATCAGAGCACAAGTCACATGACTTGAGGCAGCTGAAAAATTGACAATATGTGTAGCCCATGTCAGATTTCAAAATTAAATATAAAAAAATTGAGAAGGAAAATCAACAGCCAACCAGAAAGCAGTTGCCTCCTAACCTCCTAAAGTGCTGGCACAAGTCACATGACCGGGGCAGCTGGGAAATTGACAAAATGGCTAGCCCCATGTCAGATTTCAAAACTGAATATAAAAAAATCTGTTTGCTCTTTTGAGAAATGGATTTCACTGCAGAATTCTGCTGGAGCAGCACTATTAACTGATCCATTTTGAAAAAAAAACATATTTTCCCCATGACAGTATCCCTTTAAGGTAGGGAAAACTAATATGGAAGACAAAATTTAAGTAACCAGCTCCTGTTGCTCTTGTGCTTCCAGTGGTTTGCACTCCAGACCCTTTAGCAATGAAGGACTTTGAAGGACAAACATTTAAAATATATATAAATATATTTCCTTACTAAACTAATGAAACTGTCAGTAATGGTGAAATTTTTAAAAATCAATCACTAAAAATAGCTTCTCTTTTTAAGCAGCCATGCTGTATTCTTCATTCAAAATCAGACAATTTCAAAAAGTGATACAGCTCTGTTAACTAACAATATTTGTATCCAAGCAATCTGTATTATGCTACTTTTGACTGAATTGTACATCTGGGAAATGTTCCTGGGCAACAATACCATCGATTTATGACCTAGGGTTGCAGCTGTCGCTGCTGATGGAGATTTTTCAAACTTGCCACTGCCAAGGCAATCAATAATCACTAATCAATACTGCATCTCCCACTCATTTCTAGATGGCTATATTCACAACATAGCTATTGTGAGTAATAGGAAAGTGACTATTTATTAAAAATCAACAATACTTTAAAGGAACAGTTCAGTGTAAAAATAAAATCTAGATAATTTGATGAATTTGTGAAAAATAAAAAATGTTTCTAATATAGTTAGTTAGCGACTTGAGAGAAAGAGACTTGAGGGGTGGGGGGCACATGGGTCATAACTGTTGCTTTTGAATCTGAGCTGAATGCTGAGGATCAATTGCAAACTCACTGAACTGTTATGTCCCATGTCACCCCCCTTCAAGTCACTGACTAGGAAGCTGACAAGCAGGAAGTAGTGTTCTGTTCTGTTAGACATCCAGTCACTCCAACCTGTATACATTAAAGGGGTGGTTCGCCTTCAAGTTAACTTTTAGTATATTGTAGAAGGGCCAAATCTAAGAAACTTTTCAATTGGTCGTCATTATTTATTTTTCATAGTTTTTTAACGATGTGCAATTTTCTTCTTTTTCTTCTTCTTTGCAGCTTTCAAATGGGGGTCACTTACACCATCTAAAAACAAATGCTCTGTAAGGCTACAAATGTATTGTTATTGCCACTTTTTATTACTTATCATATTATTCAGTCCATCTCCTATTCATATTCCAGTCTCTTATTCTAATCAATGCAGGGTTGCTAGGGTAATGTGTGCCCTAGAAACCGAATTGCTGACACTGCAAACTGGAGAGCTGCTGAATAAAAAGCTAGATAACTCAAAAACCACAAATAATAAAAAATAAAAACCAATTGCAAATTATCTTAGAATGTCACTATCTACATTATACTAAAAGTTAACTCAAAGGTGAACAACCCCTTTAAATTTTTGCCTAACTAACTAGATTAGAAATATTTTTTTTATTTTGCACAACCTATCTATTTACCCAATTTTTTGCACTGAACTGTTCCTTTAAAGGGCACCAATCATACCTAAAATGATTTACTAAGTAAATACAATATGTGAAAGTTCAAGAAATCCGATTTTTAAAACAGTTAGAATTGTTTGTATAATGTAAATGATCAGCTCACTATACCTTCTGCAAAATCTCCCCTATCTCCATTGCAGTTCTAGCTGAGGCAGACATCTTGGATTTTACTGACTCCTCCTACCTATATCTTCACAGCCAACTGTAGCTCTGAAATCTCGCACATGCTCAGTTGAAATTCCTTGCTTGCCTAATAAACCTTCTAAGCTATTTTGAAATCTGCCAAACTTCTGTGTTAGTGCTGCCACCTTGTGGAAGTTGCTGTTTGCACTTCTCTTGATACTTCTAGAGTTTACTAAAGCTAGGCATTCTGGGTAGGTCATTTGCATGTTGCAGTCAGTGACAAAGTATGGGATTTTTTAAAAACTGCTGTTTTTTTTTTTTTTAAAAACTGTACATGTAATTTGATTAAACATGTTTAGGTTGTACTGGTCCCGTTGTTAATATGTGTTTGATTTTGGCTATGATTGGTGCACTTTAATAGCAAAAAGTCAGAAATATTTTCCCTTTAGACCAAATGGAGAATATGTTAATTGGTCTTACAGAGGAGCTTGTACATCGCTATAGTAAGAAAATATGCCACCACAGGCCGACCCATGGACCCAGAATCTAAACCCCAAACAACCAGGTCTGGACTGGCAACCTGCAAATTCTGAAATGCCAGAAGGGACTGTTGTAAGATGCCATAGACAGTCACTCTTTATTCGGCCTTTGTTTGAGCCTCTGTGTATTTTAAATGTCAAGGCCTATTTTAAAGGGGACCCGTCACCCCAAAATCATATTTTATCACATTAGTCAAGCCAAATGAACATTAATTACACTATATAAATTATTTGGATCTTGTTTCCTTCAGTCTGGGAATTCATAATTATAGCAAGCAGGCAGGAGCCATTTTGTGGACACTGTTATTAAGACAAGCCTTGTATCATCTCAAAATCCTGTTTGTGCACCAGAATGGGGAACCCAATGTCCATCCCCATGCCCTGGCTACACAATTAAATGGTTAAGAGAACGGGAGGAATGTGGGGAGAGCAGTGACATCTAGGAAGTGCTGAATGGAAAGTGAAAGTAATTATCTGCCCTGCCTCACAATATTTGATTGACAGCTAAGATTTTTAAATTAGCTTAAACCAGCTATGAATGCTTTAATAAAAAATTTAAATTGGATTTCATCTTTAATTTGAAAAGGACTTTTATTATACAGATTTTTGTGTCTGGGTGACAGGTCGACTTAAAGTCTTAGTTTAGACTTGAGGTCAACACAACAATAATGTATTGTTGTTCAGCCACGGTTTCTATTTTTTCTTATTTTTGCAGGCGCAAGAGTCTCTGAATCCCAATAATCTTGAGTTCTGGATGGAAGATATCTACAGCCCAGGATATGACTCTCTCATAAAGAGGAAGGAGGCCGAGTTCCGACGAGCTAAAGTCTGTAAGATGGCTGCTCTTATCACAGCAGCTGCCTGTACTGTCATCTTGGTGATTGTGGTTCCTATCTGCACCATGAAGTCCTAATTTTCTGCTATCAGTTTATCTGTGTTTCTGCCCATGGTGCCAGGGACACATGAAGATAAAAGCCATTGTAATGAAAAAAATAATTACTCTAATGCAATTCTTTAGCACCCATGCAGGACATACTGTGAACATATTGACAGCATTTGGTAATGTATAATTCAAGTGAGAAACACCAGTGAAAGGAGTACTCTAACCCCAGAAAACCGAATTTTGTACCCTTTAAAATGCTGCTTAATTTTAGAGACCTTCTTATCAGGTCAACAGCTTTGATTGCTCTCCAAAGCTAAACGAGATGAGTTCAAGTACTACTGATAACCTCTTCTTCCATCTGCTTTACTCATAACTGGACTTATTTGGTTACAGAAATTATTTTCGTTTTACTGAACATTTTAGGGATAGTCACTGGAATGTATGCAATGGGATAAAATGAAAGCTAACACGCATACAAGCATATTCATGTTATCCTATGAATTAAACTGTTATGGGTAGGACCAAGACTGGAGAAGTAATATTCAGCCAAAGAGATGATGTAACATCTTCCACTAAGCAATACTACTGTGTATAACAGGGATAGGCAACCTTCAGGAAACAGATATGGCAAGAGTATGCCGGGGCTTTGAAGATTTACAATAACTAAAGGGTTGAAAGTTTCCTATCCTTGCAATATCATCTCATATTCTGTGCCTTTTCTTTTTTTTTGTTTTTTTTGCAGTACTTGGTTCTTACTTTTCATTAAATTTTTCTTGGTGAATGTTGTGACATTTTGCCAGAATAAATAGGTAGCTGGAGCTCTAGATGAAATAACATCCTAGTGCTTCCAGTAACCTTTAAATATATATCGTTTTTATTAATATAAATACAGACTATCCATGTATCATTCTAACAAAGTTTTAATGAAAATGAAGCATAGACTTTATTTTTTCTAATTATTTAAAAGTGATTCCGCTGCCATCAATATGTTTACCTGGAATGTTGCTTTACAGACATATTGTACATATTGCTCACTTTGCACTGGAGAGGCTCTAATTAGAAAATGTGCATTGGTAGGGACACTATTATCAGAACAACCCATGTACCTGAAAACAATGAACAATGATTTATATAGGTAGTGTGAAGTGTAAATGATTAACTCCAAACTGCTACTTCTTCTTGCATAAGGAAATATTTTCTGCTAATCACCTACATCCTTTTAATAAAGGAGTCCTTTCTCTCTGACATGAGAAGATTAAGGCAGAATCGAACAAATATCCAATATAGCAATTGTTTTTGGGCTGATATCATAAAAGAGGTTTATGACTCTACGGGCCAGACAGTCATGCCTGAGGTCCTGCAAATTATTAGTACCTGTAAAAAGGACTGGTTGCTTATATTTTACATACATTTAATATGTCCCCTGCTATAATATTAAATGAAAAAGCAGTAAATGAGGCCCTAATTAAGTTTATAGGTGGAGAGATGTATAGCACTTTTATGTCCCTTGGATAGCCATGTGGAATTATAGGCTTACAGCATAGGTACAATTATACAATCAGAAAAACATACCAGAATTGTTCCAACCCTGTCTGATCCCCTAAGTGCAGGAGTTCTTCAAGGCTAACCATACAGCAACAAGTACCATCATGGTGACGCTTAGCTAAAATTAGCTTAAAAAAGCTTCTATTACATTTCTGAAATAATAACGTTTATTTAGAGTTGCCACCTTCTGTTGTAGGGGCGGGGCCTTGACTTAATGGGATGGGGCCACGGCACGTTGGGGTGGGGCCGTGATGTGGCAGGGGCGGGTCCTGCCCAATTTTCCTTATTTGGAAATCTAGGCAGGAAGCTTTGAACTGGACAGCCCTTCAAAAAAACGGACTGTCTGGGTCAAAATTGGATAGGTAGCAACCATAAATTAATCTTCAGTTTCCCCCCCAAAACAATCTTCCTCTCTTCTTCCATGTGGATGTCAAATAAGAGCTCTGATTGGCTTTTTAGTAACTCCTATATGGACTGGCAGCCTACAGGAGAGAATGTTTGGCAGAACATTTGGTTTTTATGCAACCAAAACTTGCCTCTAAGCCAGTAATTAAAAAATCAGCACCTGCTTTGAGGCCACTGGGAGCAACATCCAAGGGGTTGGAGAGCAACATGTTGCTCGCGAGCTACTGGTTGGGGATCACTGAGTTAAAGGAAAACTATACCCCTAAAATGAATACTTGAGCAACAGACAATGTCAAATTAAGTGACATATTAAAGAATCGTATAGTATAGCATAGTATGGTATAGTTTTCCTTTAAGCTCTTAAAATTTAGATCAGAAAAGGGGAACATAAGAATACATTTATAATGGCCATTAATCATTCATATATTTTTCATATGTTGTATAAATAGATATCACAGTCTGCCTCTTTGTAACAAAAGAAACATCCCAGACTCTGATCTTAAATTCCATGACTGGATGAAAACAAAGAAGCACACATGCATTAAACACATTCCCATATGCAAGCAGAAAAGGTAGCTATAATATTTCCAAAAGGTGTTCATTCATTAAAAATCATGTTGTTGCAATAGCTTAATACTCACTTACCTCATTGCAAAGATTAGTATACCATTCCATGCATTTTCAAGCCATTTGAGGAGTCATGAGACATCTTGATTTTCGAGGATAAAAATAAAAATGTATCCAAATGACCAAAATGAACAATATTCACTTGCCATTTATTTTCTATATTTCCAAGTAGATTAGAGCTGGAAACATAATGCTTCTTGTTGTTTTAACTTTGTTTGATCAAAAATATATAAAATCGTGGAATCTAGATCATTGAAACTCAAAATGCAACACCTTGATCAGGAAAGCTTTCAAACAGGAACGTGATTGGCTCACATTAGCCAACAAATGGGCTAGATTCAATTCAGTGAGAAAAGGTTATCTCATGATTTATCACATGAAAAGTCATGGATGAAAATCAATTCAAGGAGGAAAAAACTATTCCCCAAATTCAGTTCCACTTTTTTCCCCATAGACTTCAATAGAATTTTTACGTGATAAACCATGAGATTTGTTTTTCTGAATTGAACTGCATCTCAGATTGAATTTCGTCAATGACTTTTCATGTGATAAACCTTTTCCTCACTGAATTGAATCTGGCCCAATATAATCAAATCTCTGACTTCAAGGCTTAATAAATGCACCTCCTCTTTCCAAAACAATGTTCTTCTACAAAGCATTGCACATTTTTAATGATAGTGACCCTTTAATATATGTGCAATATTTTGCACAGGATTGTCAAGTTTCGCCAAGGCTTGGCACCCAATACCAGCCTCTTACATGAAACATTAACATGCAGGAAAGGGAAACTGATATAAATTGGATTCCTTGTTCAGGTTTTCTAAGTTTGTGACTCAGGATCCATGACATCCCAGACTGTGAAGAAAACCCAGTTCTGAAGCTGAATGTCAATGTGCCAATTTAATTGCATTTGCTAATTAAAAATGGTCTACTTAAGAATATGATTTGTAAGAGGTCCCAAGGGTGGGAATTAGCTATGCCAGTTATGTATAATCTGATGTGAGAAAATAAGTGTTTTCAGTTGAGAGTAGATTTTGGCTGATATTAGCTGATTACTCACATAGCAATATACCAATCCACCAACACGATCACCCAAAGGAAATGTTGGCAGACATTAACCTTACTGCCCTTGAATATCAATAGATATGAATATGTTCCAGATCTGTGAACGATCAGGAAAGTTCATACACACAGCCCAGAGCAATTTCGCTTTCATATATAAAGTGAATGTTTATGAATATGCATTGTACTCTATATTATTAGCATGTATTCTCTATGTTATAGCGAAACTGTAGCAGGAACCAAGGTCTCCTCTAAACCAAGTTTAGGTTAGGTGAGGCATGGACTCTATGGACCCTGTCTGCAAGATGCCAGAAGATGTTCCTGCTGATTTTCAATGCTATTTATAATCATCTGTGTAACTGAATGGGACTGCTCTTGAAACATATTTATATAAAGATAAAGCTGTGTACTATTTCCAGACAGGATGAATGTATAGGAGAAATATTATATAATTAAATCTATTTGAAATTCATTCTGTGTAACTTTTTCACTGATTATTCTGTACAGACCAAAAAATCACAAAAGAAACCAATCTAGATAATAAACATACTGCTAACCATATCTTCTTTGCCGCCATAACGCATGGATTTTTATAGTCATCTGTGCTAGAGCTGCTCATGTAGCAAAATATATCTGATTTCACTACATTTTAAAGGGGTTGTTCACCTTTGAGTTACCTTTGAGTATAATGTACAGAGTGATATTCTGATACAATTTGCAGTTGGTTTTAATTTTTTATTGTTTGTGGTTTTATAGTTATTTAGCTTTTTATTCAGCAGCTCTCTAGTTTGCAGTGTCAGCAATTTGGTTTCTAGGGTACAAATTACCCTAGCAACCCTGCATTGATTTGAATAAGAGACTGGAATATGAATAGGAGATGGACTAAATAGAATGATCAGTAATAAAAAGTGGCAATAACAATACATTTGTAGCCTTACAGAGCATTTGTTTTTAGATGGTGTCAGTGACCCCCATTTGAAAGCTGCAAAGAAACAGAAAAGTATTGCACATCATTAAAAAACTATGAAAAATAAATAATGAAGACCAATTGAAAAGTTTCTTCGAATTGGCCCTTCTACAATATACTAAAAGTTAACTTGAGGGTGAACCACCCCTTTAAAGCTTGCCATAGGCGTTCAGATTTTAATCGTTGTACCACAAACATTCAGATATTGACTGTATGTTTTAATCCAACAATCTAAAAGTAACATTCAGATTATAGGATTAAAGTCAGAAAAAAAACAAATACGGTAATGTTCTGGACATTAATGGAAAGACACCAATCGTATGAAAGATATATCCTGGAAATTGTAGCAACGGTCATCCAGGGATATAGTCTGATAGGCAATACATGTGTAATGCTTTTTTGGACTAGCCAAAGCACAAATGTGTCCAGCTAGTGATGATGAGCATGGTTACACTGCGACTTACACAACAGGGCAGGGCCTACCCTTAGGAGGTAGTATAACTACGACACACAGGCAACTCTACATAAAATATAGGAAATGAATGCCAGGAGGTTCGTTGTGCAAACAAAAAGGTAGATGTTTATTGTTGCAAGAACAATGTCTCCAAGTTGTACTCATGCAGGAGCAGAGAGAATATAGCAGGTGTAAATCCAGTCCAGACAGATATGACACAGCAGAATAGTTGCAGATCCCAGGAGTCTTGAAAGTCAAGGGTACATCAATTCACACAAGACCGAAGTTACCTCTGTGGGGATCGGGATCAATCAATGTAGAGATCAGGCAATCCTCTGCTAACCTAGGTCCCTATCACTGAGCTCTCTGCACTACAGGCAACAACAAGGGGAGCCTTGTGGGAAGCTACTCCCTGCTATAAATCCTCGGTGGAGCAACAACTGCCCTTGCTGCTAACACGATCTGCCTTACTCTCCTAGAGAGTCCATTACCAAACTTCCCTAGGCTGGCTATACCTCATTCGCAGGGTTGCCTGGTCCTCGACTCAAGCACCAAAGGTGTCAGGTCCCCTTGGGGACTAGTCCGATTGCCTTTTTAGAGTCAGGAAGGAATTTTTTCCCCCTCTGAGGCAAATTGGAGAGGCTAAGGATGGTTTTTTTTTGCCTTCCTCTGGATCAACAAGCAGTTAGGCAGTTAAAATAAAAAAAACGGTTGAACTTGATGGACGTGAGACTTTTTTCAGCCTAACTTACTATGTTATTATGTATGTGACTTTACTGGGTCATGGTGTACACAGGCTCAGTGGGGCACATCCTGATGGTTAGGATACCAGCAGCCAAAGAGGAAGAGGCCACTCCTTATCCAACGCTATAAGACTTGTGGCAGGAAGTGGTCATTACACCTCTTGGCCAATAACTAGTGGCGTGTAAATACTTAAATGTCAACATAGGGTTCTGCCTAGTAAATAAGGAAGGTAGGGATTTAACTCTATATGGCATAACAATCCTATAGGTCCCTACATATGCAGAGAGAGATTATTGTGTCCCGACAGAAATGTTCTAACCTGTCAGACTGATTGCCATGGTATGAAATTTTGAGATTATTTGGAGGCCACACATAGGCTGAAAACCGTAGAAAAAGCTTGTATGCATGTTCAGACTGGGCCGTCCAGGGCCTCCCTCCTCCTCACCTTCACTTCCTCACCTCTGGCACACCCCTCGTTCCCTCCTCAGCTATTCTAGCACTGTCGCTGCCCGGAGTGTTGCATGCATGCGTTAGCAGGTTTTTATTTTCAACTTGGGATTGGAAGAGGGGGGTCTGGCCCAATGGGGGGCCATGAGGGTTGGAGCCCGCCGGGCCAGTCCAACCCTGACTGCGCATGCATGCCCGGTGCTGCGGGTCAGAAAGTTTTTATTTTGAAGTTGGGATTGGGAGAGGGAGGTCTGGCCCGGCGGGGGTCCATGAGGGTTGGGGCCCACCAGGTCAGTCTGACCCTGCTTGTATGGCCACCTTTAGTCAATTACAATGTTGGCTACAAAGTAGCCAGATATAACCATGTCTCAGAGGTTCTTTATGGGGAAGTAACTTGGTCAACATGATTTCAATTAATATGATGTGCAGAACATACAAGAATTTCTGGAGAGAGAGTCTGTGACTCTCTCCTGTGGCTAATGCCATAGACTTGCCTTTTGTGGTTGAATGCAAAAGTTTGGGCATCAATTGCCACATTACATATTTAGCTTTTGTAGGATAAAAGTTGGAAACAACTACTGCAGGAACCAGAATGTGAAAAAAAACAGTATATTAATCTTAACACAGTTACATTTTATTTCATGAACATTAAAACATTGGCATAAGAAAAGTTTGGACACCCTAGTAAGTCAGTACTTAGTAAAACCCCTTTGGCACAGATTGCACTTTTTGTATCCAGTCTTTTAGTTTAATTGTAGGCATTTCTTCCCGCTCTCCCATGCAGATCAATTCAAATTCCAAGATCTTCTTGTGCATCTTGAATGTTTAAGATCTACCCACATACTATCAATGATGTTCAATTCAGGGAGCTGTGAGGGCTATTCCAACACCTTTAGCTTGCTTTTCTTCATGTCATAGTGGCTTTTCAGGTATTTTTATGATCATTGTCTTGTTCTAGGGTTCCCCCTCTTTGATTTTGCCCTTGATCTTAATTTGATTTCACAGTTCCCCTTAACTGTCATTTCTTGATAACATTATGGAGAGTGAAAACTATGAGCAGGAATAGTAATCATTTTATCATTTTTCCGTGCAAACATCAATTAGATTCAATTTCCTATCCTCACTCAGGTGCTTAGAGTAGCCCATGGTTGTTGAGCGACAGTCCAAAGTTTGGGGTTTCAAACATTATTAAGCTGTGCAGCATAATTAGGAGCAGGGACCTTGCAAAACCAATGTGTATCACTGGACAAGAGGAAGAGTACCCAAAAGTTTGCACATGCCACAATTTTTATTTTCTTTGTTCCTATGTTTTAAAGTTGATAATATAAAATGCAATTTATTTGTAACTATTGTTTTTTAGCATACTAATGTGATTTTCTACCTTGCATTCAACTGTGCTTGTAAATGTTACAAAGCAAATCATCATAACATTGAAAAAGGCTTTGGATCACTCACATGGATTAATTTTAGGTTCTATAGCATGGTATATTATATTTCACAGTGTAAAGGTGTAAATTTTAGGGAAAAAATACTTTCTGGGACTGAGTTAATATTTCACTGTAATATGAAGAATGCTGTATTCCTCAATGTTATTACTGTTAATGTTATTAGATAACCCAAAGCCCCTATTTTAATTATGGAAATCAGTTCCATGGTACGCATAGATGACACCGAATCTGCCTCAGATAAACTCAGTACAGAGATTTTTCAAGCTACAGATACAAAGACAATATTAGAAAAATATTTTATTATTATTATTAATAATAATAATAATAATAATAAAAGGCTATTAATTGTAATTATTTTACCTTTGATGTCTCTTTTTCCCAAACACATGCTAGAGCTTTTTCCCAAACAATGCTACGCACTGTCTCTGTAAGTGTTCTGGATGCAAATGCAACAGTTTTCTCTGAATGATCAGCATGGACCTGCGTGAGAACTGCACCGATGCCATAGTCTGAAGCGTCTGAAGTAACCATAGTGGGTAGTGCAGGATCAAAATTTTTCAAATTATTTCAGGAAAATATCCTTTGGTAGTTTAGAAACAGCTGAACCTGTATCAAGCATCGGGTTAATGGAGTGTTCCTTGTCAGCAGAAGCTGTATTGGCATTGATAGTGCATATAATAAATAAATAATGTATCAGTTTTAGCCACATACCGTAACATTTGAAGCAGTGACTTCATGAACATCTTTAGCAGAACTACGGCAGATCTTGGCAAAATGTCCTACTTTTTTGCATTTACAGCACTGTACAGCTTTTGTAGGACATGTAGCATAATTTGCAGTGTGTTCTGCTGAACCACAGCGGAAGTAGTATTTTTTATTTGTACTTGCTGCACAGTTTTGCAGTGTAGGTAAATCCCTTTCCTTAGCATTGTATTGTGCCTGTGATTTGCATTGTTAGGCGCCAGTGCTTGATTCACAGCCTGTCCATTCCTAGCAGTTCCCTGACTGAGAGTTTTAGCCTTATTTTCAATTTGGTTAGCAACCGTAATAGCTTTTGCAAGGGTGAAATCCTGCTCTAGGAGCAGTGTCTCTCTAATGTGAGGTGAGTTTTCCACTATTTGGTCTCTTAGCATTTAATCTGTTAGATTCCCAAACTCACAGGTAACAACCAGCTCTCTCAAAGCTGCATAAAATTTTTCTGTGGATTCACCATTACGTTGTCCACGTTGGCGGAATTTATAGCTTTCAGCAACCACATTAACTCTTGGCAAGAAAAAGTTGTTCATAGCAGTAAGAGTAGTTTCATAAAGTTAATGGTAATGTATAGATTTTAAGCTGCCCCTCTGCTCCTAGGCAGTAAATAAGTAAAGCACACTTTTTAGCAGCAGAAATCTCCCCTCGCCAATATGTTATGTTTTGGTAGCCGAGGATGATCAGAGTATAACAGTGCTTTATTAGCAAGTTCATGCAGCCATTACAAATCAACAGTAACTTGAACTCTAACCCTTTTAAGCAGTATAGAAAGTACAGTGTATGCACTGTATACTCTTGTGCACAGTGACACCTACGGGCACCTTGCA
This sequence comes from Xenopus borealis, assembly GCA_024363595.1. Lineage (NCBI taxonomy): Eukaryota > Metazoa > Chordata > Amphibia > Anura > Pipidae > Xenopus > Xenopus borealis. The sequence continues at coordinate 26,140,514 of CM044436.1, read as the reverse complement.
CAAACACCCCAGTGTGGGCTATCAAAGAGCACTGTTTAATTGAGTCTCAATTACAAGCCTTCTGCTCCAGTCATTAACAAGCTCCATGTTGAATAACTGTATATTGCAAAACAATTTGTCCTTGTTGAGTTGGCATTTTTGTCACTTCAGTACAATGCTACTCCTCTAATACCTGTGCTCTATGATAAATGCCCAAATCGATAGCACAGGAAATGCTTCAGTCGCCAACTTTCTTTTATTGCTCCACAAACAATGTGAAAACAAAGGTGTCAATTATGGCCACCACATAACTTTACATTTTTTTTTTTACTAATCTGCCTGTGTGATTAAAGGAGCAGTTCAGTGTAAAAATAAAATCTGATGCAGTAGATAGGCAGTGCAAAATAAAAACATGTTTCTAATGTAGCTAAAAATGTAATGTATAAAGGCTGGAGTGACTGAATGTCTAACATAACAGAACACTACTTCCTGCTTTTCAGCTCTCTAATTCTGAGTCAGTCAGCGACTAAGGGGGGCCACTTGGGACATAACTGTTGTTCAAGGATAAGTAAACCTTTAAAGGAGCCCCTAAGTGGCTACATACCCCCCCCGTGCAGGTCCCCTCTGTGCATGCTCAGTAGTACAAGAACATCAGAGCAGCCTCTTTCTTTCTCCTGACAACTTGGTTGTCAGAATGGTCAGAAACTGACCAACAGTTAGCGCTGTTGTAACAAACTTCATTCATATTAGCAGTTCATGTATCCCTTAATATCTTGGAATGAACAAATAATAAACAATGAATGTACACAGCAAACGTTCTTAGACTAACACTCTCATCAATTTTGCATTCACTTATTTTAAAGGTTTACTTATCTTTTCAGTGAGTTTGCAATTGATCCTCAACATGCATCTTAGGTTCAAAGGCACACAGTTATAATCCATGTAGCCTTGCCTCAAATTACTGGTTACTGCCTGGTAACCAATCAGTGTAAACCAAGAAAGCAGGTAGTAGTGTTCTGAATATTATGTTAGACAGCCAGTCACTCCAGCCTTACGTTATGGCTAACTAACTATATTGAAAACATTGTTTATTTTTCACAGCCTATTTACGTTTTTATACTGAACAATTGGTTTAACAGTTAGATACTGGTGGCCATACTGTACATGCCTTGATGGTTTAGAAGTAAGTGGAAATCTGCCTGTCCTAATCAGTTGTCCACAATTCCTGACTACAGAAAAAATATCTCCATAGGATAATGTGGCCGTGTCAAACAAACTTGCTAGCCAACACTCACATGTGGGTGACTTGTGCTAATCAAATTTTAATGCCACTGCTACAACTGCTATTTCTTAAAATTGAATTTTCTGTTTACTGAAGGTCCCCAGGGACATATGTATGTAGGGTAGTAATCAGCTGAACTGAAATGTACACATTTATAAGCAGCTCAGCAGTAGATAAAGCATCATCCCTGAGGTCTCCTTCAGTTGGTTGGTGGATCTTCCATGTAATTTGTGGCAGTTGGTTGATTTCATACATTGAACGGAGTCTTACCATATCCATGTGATTGCTTTGTGGTCGGTTACGTGGAATTAAACATGATTTGCCTTGCCAAAAAATATAATTTATAACGTCTTTTGTGTGACTCTCATCAGGCACGTTTAGAAAGACAGCAACCCGCTGAGCGGCCTGGCCTGATACTGTTTATGTGAAAGTAACTGCAAGAGACAGATCGTGGCAAAGACATGTAATAACCATTGGCAGGCAAAGGGGTTTTTAATAATGAATGGATCATGCATGAGTTAAATGAAGAAAGCCATTGTAGGGCAATAGCTGGTGCACAAACAGAAGATAAAGGAAAAAAAACCCATGTCAGTAAATTCAGTGTTTACCCTGGAAAAGACCTAACGTGATGCTGACTTTTCAGTTTAACAAAGCATCCCAGGTAATTTGCCTAAGGGTGTTCAATAACAGTTGGAACTAGAAATTCTTGCTTTGTATTTGCCATAGTTAGAAGATTAGCTTTTGTGGGAGTCTCTTGAACACTGCTGTGCTTGGTTATACCTGGAAATGCACAGGGTACCTGATGGCAAGTCATTTGCCCCCTGAGTAAATATCCTCATTAAAGGAACATTAACACCACAAAATAAAAGTGTTTTAAAGCAATTAAAATATTGCAGGTATGGGATCCATTATCCGGAAACCTATTATCCAGAAAGCTCTGAATTATGGAAAGGCTGGCTCCCATAGACTCCATTATAATCAAATAATGCAGATTTTGTAATAATAAAACAGTAGCTTGTACTTGATCCAAACTAATACCTAATTATTCCTTATTGGAAGCAAACGCAGCCTATTGGGTTTATTTAATGTTTACTTGATTTTCTAGTAGACCTAAGGTATGGGACCTATCGTGAAGAATGCTGGGGCTTTCTGGATAATGGGTCTTTCTGTAATTTGGATAATCACACCTTAAGACTACTAGAAAATCATGTAAACATTAAATAAATCTAACAGTCTGGTTTTTCTTCCAATAAGGATTAATTGTATTAATTTGAATGAAGGTACTGTTTTATTATGACAGAGAAAAAGAAAATCATTTTTAAAAATTTGGATTATTTGATTATAATGGAGTCTATGAGAAATGGCCTTTACATAATTCCGAACTTTCTGGATAACGGATCCCATACCTGACAATCCAAATTACGGAAAGATCCATTATCCAGAAAGCCCCAGGTCCTGAGCATTCTGGATAACAGGCAGGGGTGCTCCACCAATAAGGTGAGTTGAGAAATTCGCCCTCTAGATACAAGGAGCAGCATTTTTTTTTTACTTTAAGAGCTGAATTTCCGGGTTTCAAACCAGAAATTTGTCCCTTCTAGCATGTCTCTTCTAGCACTGAGCATAATTATGCACTCTGCATTAATTTCAATTGTTTCTCTACTTTTGAACCTCGTTTCCCCTTTTTTGTTCTCTAAGCCATGTTATTTGTGTTCTTCTCACCATAGTTTCTGGCTTGGCAAAGAGGAAGGTTACAAGTGGCGCTATTAAACTGGGTTCTAGCAAAGCTGTGGCATTCAAAGGCAATATTTAAAACTGTCCAAATGACAAACAGTCAGATTCGCTGGATCCCTCAAGGTAAGATATGAGAGGAAGAAAAAATGACAGAAAAAATCTCTACTAGTGTAGTACTTTCTTAAACATTTGTTTTAAGCAACTCAATAGTTGTGTGCAATTTATTAACAGTCACTTTGAAGTGATTGGCTTAATTTGGTGTGTGGTGAGAATTTAATGACATACACCGTATTCCAAAAATATGTGAGAATACTTAATTAACACCGTGAATTTCAGTGATATAGTTCCCAAATCTTAACCGCAGTATTCCACACTTTAAATAAAATATTCCAATATAGTCAGCCCGCTGGATTCCTAGTGACTCCAGAGGCACATCTCACTCACCGGACGTGAGTTGATTCAGGCAGAAAGCAATAACGATGCTTAAATCTCCCAAAGAAAATTCTTCTTTAGCTTAGGAGTAGAGAGAGGATAGGGACATCCATGTGTAGGCTTTTTAAAATAAGGTTTAATAAATATAATAAAACACACTCACAAACAGAGTCCCCTCGAGTTCCTTAAAAACCGGCCAGGTGGCAACCCTAGTGTAAAGTCGCCTGCGCTTGTTCAGTGAGTGTGAAAGCGCCCGTGCTGGCTGCTGCTCTCCTAAGCTCCAACCTTGTCTCAGAATCTGGCACATTTGTGCATAGACAGAACCCATAATTCAATGGATTCCTATTCATGACACCTCTGGCAACAACTGGGACCGATCAGAATACACGGATCATTTCGGATTGCCAAGATATCAAAAGGATTGATATGAACTGATATTTTCTTTGAAGTCTCCCATTACTGCAACATCCCAGCTTGATGGAAACTGACTTCAGACAGTGAAACCCTCAACATTCAGCTGCCACCCAATCCTGTAAGTAGCCATTGGATTAATGCTCTATAGATCTAGCCTTCGTCACCTATGCCGTCTATCAATTTCTCTCTAATGCATCCTATTATAATTTTACATCTGGAAACTTTTACATCTGTTTTAAAAAAGCTAGGCTGAATCTCCCTGACTTCTAGAAGCACACAGTTTTTGCAAGCCTCCCTTTGATCTCAGCAGGATGCCTATGTAGTCAACTGTCCAAATGATAACAACACTTAAGTACACAAAAGGGGCCCTTCAGCATAAACACCTCTGTCCCTAAGGAGCTATTACGAATAAAACCTGCTGTGTTCCAACTGCTAAAATCCCTAGGGGCTCTGAGAAAGTCAAAAAGAGGAAAAAGAGGGAAGGGAGGAAGATCTCGCAATTGGAATACAAAGCAATCCTTAATTACCACCAAAAAAACTAATTTAGCAATAAAAGACAAAGATACCTCCCACCTTTCAGAACACAGACCGCGGCTGGGGGCTGTTAACACAGACTTGAAATCTCAGGAAAGCCAGATTAAAGCAGTACTCTGCAATGCCAGGTCAATAAACAACAAACCAGCAGTGATACATGACTTAATAGAGACTTCAGATCTGGCCTTCATAACCGAGACATGGCTGTCTCAAAACTTTGGGCCCACTCTAGAAGCTACAGTACCAAAGGACTTTTCTGTGCTTCACTATCAGAGAGAAGACCGCATAGGGGGAGGAGTTGCACTATGCTTCAAACGCAGTTTAAGAGTCAAGCCCTTAGCTGTAGGCCCTACTTATTCTTTTGAATGCTTGGCAGCACAACTTTCAGCTGAGAAAAGCATAAACATACTGCTTATTTACCGCCCCCCCGGAAATGGCTCAGACTTTCTCAAGGAAATTGCAGATCTTTTATCCCGCTTAGTATTAGAACACCCTAGATGGATAATCCTAGGAGACTTCAATGCATGGGTGGACACCCACTCCTCCCAGCTAGGAAGAGAGCTACTTCTCACCATGAATGAGCTGGGCTTCTCTCAAGCCGTTCATCTCCCTACACACAAGAGAGGCCACACCTTGGACCTCATATTTCACTCAGGCCTATCAATATGCAACGTGGAAATAAATCCTGTAGTGTGGTCAGACCATCACACTATCCACTTTTCCCTTGCAGAACCAGCTTTAAACAACCAAGTAAAAGATCTCACAAAATACCGTTCTCTAAAAGGCCTGACACCCCAGCATCTCCAGAACAACCTTAACCTGGATGGCCTAACAGAACACAGCCTAGACCTTGACTCCCTGGTCCATAAATATAACTGCTGCATATCATCCGCCTTTGACTGTATTGCTCCCCTACGAATAAAACGTTCCTCACCATCACATCACGCTAAATGGTTCGATAACTCCTTAAAGGAACTAAAGAAAGAGGGGCGCAGACTAGAACGACAATGGCGCAAACATCAGTGCTCAAAGGATAAACACTCCCTGATTTGTCACCAAAAGAACTACCAGGCAACGATCACCAAGAAAAAGTCCTCTTTTCTCTCACAAGAAATTGCAAAAGCAGCCAACAAACCTGCCCAGTTATTCCGCACAGTTGACAGGCTATGCAACCCATCCTGCCTGAAACCCAACATCACATCCTCTAAGGACCTATGTGAGAAATTTGCCCTCTTCTTCACAGACAAAGTCTCATCTATTCGGTCTGCTATCAAATCCACAAGACCGAAAACCTATGCAGAGCCTCAAAATGGATCCCACAACAACCTACCACCATGGTCTGACTTTCAGGTAATTACCGAAGAAGTCATCTCACATATCCTTCTAAACCTCCGCCAGACTACCTGCGACCTGGACCCTGGCCCAACACAGTTCATGCTGAAATGCGCTAATCTGCTCAGGCCAACATTTCACAAGATAGTCAACTGTTCCTTGCAAGCAGGGAAGTTTCCTACCTGTCTGAAAGAAGCAATCATCAGGCCTTTACTCAAGAAACCATCCCTAGACCCAGATATTCTAAGCAACTACAGGCCTGTCTCAAACCTCCCCTTTCTGGGAAAAGTTATGGAGAAGGCTGCATATCTCCAACTTGAGGCCAGGCTCTCAACAAACAACATCTTTGACCCCCTACAATCTGGCTTCAAGAAGCACCACAGCTGTGAAACAGCCCTTGTCCAGATTTGCAATGACCTACTCATGGCCAGAGACAGGGGCGAGTGCTCCATCCTGATATTGCTTGATCTCTCAGCGGCTTTTGACACAGTCGACCATGAAATCTTGCTTAACAGACTGCAAGAGTACTGTGGCATTGACGGCTTAGTCCTCCAATGGTTCTCTTCCTTCCTGGCAGGCAGAACACAACGGGTAGCCTTGGGGCCTTTCCAGTCCAACCCTGTACCACTAAAATATGGCGTGCCCCAGGGCTCAATACTATCCCCTTTGCTGTTTACCATATACATGCTGCCACTTGGGAAAATCATTCAAAAACATGGTCTGACATACCACTGCTATGCTGATGACACCCAGTTATATATGTCATTTAAACCCGACACGACAGATCCCATCCCAAAAATAAACTCATGCCTAGCTGAACTTCAGGAGTGGATGAACGAAAACTGGCTCAAACTAAATGCTGACAAGACTGAAGTTCTTGTCATCGGTGGCCAGCGCCTAACAGCAAAGCAGCACCAGACACAGTCAATGCCACTGAGGTTAGGGACCTCAGATCTTGCTAGCTCCAACACTGTGCGCAGCTTGGGTTTACTAATTGATGGGGAATTAAACTTCAGGAGCCAAATTTCAGCTGTGGTGAAACATTCCTTCTATCACCTAAGGAATATTGCAAAAATTAAACACCTCATTCCTTCTGAGGTTCTTCCAACACTAGTTCATGCCTTTATCACATCAAGACTGGACTATTGCAATGCCCTCTATGCAGGCCTTCCAAATAAAGACCTAAACCACCTGCAGCTAGTACAGAATGCTGCCGCAACATTGCCACATAACACCAATCCATCGCTCACTACACTGGCTACCCATAAAATGGAGAATCCTTTTCAAAATTGGCATGCTGACATTCAAATCCCTACATGGTCTAGGACCCGGGTACCTGAAGGACTTGTTGCAACGACGTCACACCTCCCACAATCTTAGATCAAATGGATCCAATAATCTGACCACTCCCAGAGTCCAACTGAAAACCTTTGGATCCAGAGCTTTCTGTCATGCTGCCCCTACCCTGTGGAATGCCCTGCCAAACGGGATCAAGACAGCTCCAACCCTGGACACGTTTAAATCAAAACTGAAAAGCCACCTGTTTAGCCTGGCATTTATGGCCACATAACTTTTCCTCTGCACACATAGATATGTACAGAGATGAGACAAGCCTATGCGCTTTGGGTCCTACGGGAGAAAAGCGCTTTACAAATGTTGTTTGTTGTTGTTGTTCACACGCATCGGTGCGATTTTAAAAGTCGCTCAAAATTGCCTGGCGAGGCAATTTTGAGCAACTTTTAAAATCGCGCAGCTGCGTGTGAACAAGCGCAGGCGACTTCACGCCTAGCGAGTGCGCGGCGCTGACTAGCTATTCGGGGAGATTCGTCGCGGCGAGAAGTCACCAGGCGACAGATCTCCCCCGGACCCGAATCTCCCCGTCTGGCCCTGCCCTTAGCCACCCGGCTACAAATCGCCTCTCATTTGGGCGACTAATCTCCCAAACTGCCTTCCCGGTCCGCAGGCTACAATGTAAATCACCGATGGGATGGCACTTGAAGCGCTTCATTTTAGCAAGTTACTGGAAGTTTCCTCGCGAGAGCTTTCTTAGCAGCCAGCACCGATGTCATCATTGCACATCGATCACATGCCAGCGTCAAGTCCGCCCACAAATGGAGAGTATGTGAAAAGTTATGTGCCGGTCTCGCGTGCAATCTATACAGGGCTGCTACCATGGACTGTAGGCGGTGACACCTCCCCAATCTTTACTGGGCGGACTTTCGTGTGTTACGTCACTTCATCCTACCTACAGGCTCGATGTCACCGTCAGTTCGCGGCCAATGATTCCGAACTATTTAGGTGGGCGGAGCAGGAAGCTGCTTTGAGCAGGGAAAAAAACTTCACGGTAGCGGAAGATAGATCGAGAAACCGGAAGTAAGTGAAAAAGAAGGAAGTGGTGATTGACACCGGCAGGTATCGGCCAGAAAGTGACAGAGCGGGGGCAGCCGAAGAGGAACGGATAAAAGCAGAACAGACATCTTAAGAGAGAGCGATACAAAGTAAAGGCACAGGACGGAAAGAGAGGCCTCCGCTACGGTTCCCGGTGAGTAACAGGTTCTGCTGCCATAACCCCTCCTTGCCCTTGGCCTGGGCTGAGTTTCTTAGCAATAAATCCGCATCAGAAAGTCCCGTGGGTGTCGTCTCTGGAGATCCATCCTGGGGCCTTCTCGTGCTGTTGTTCAACGTCAGCCTGTATTTGTTTGGATTGGGAGCTGTAACAAGGCATCAGTAGCAGGAAGGCCAGGGGGTTGGTACAATTGTCATGGCTGGTGGGGCAATGGATCGGCCCCTCGTCTCTTCCCTTTGGTTCAGTCGAGGGACATCGCACCTTTTGAATGTGGCGTGGTGGGGAGCTTTGTGTTTTATCTTTAGAATACATCCAACTCTCGCTTATACTGAGATAATGTGCTAATACTGCAGTGTGTGACATGTATTTGTGCAGCTGATGGATCTCGTATAAAGACACATTCATCCACCAGACGTGAATGTTTTATTATATCTGTATGATCTGTTTTTTTTGTTGTTCGTTCACTGAGCAGTATGTCAGCTCCCACAAACCCTGATACAAATGTACTCATACCCAATTTGCATCAGACTAGCAGTTGTATATTGTAGGGGCCACATCGAAACTGAGCAATAAGTACAAATACATTTGCTGTGAGGCCCATAGATGTATTGTTGTGAGGCCCATAGATGTATTGTTGTGAGGCCCATAGATGTATTGTTGTGCTACTCCATACAAACGTGTGACAGGGCAACCTGTATAGAGTACATTATACTTTATTATATAATTATCAAGTTAATACATAATCCAAAAAAAATGGGAATGCATATTGAACATAAAGAAGACAACTGGTAAGTAATATAAGGACAGAGACACAAGGGCAGATTCGGGGAGATTAGTTGCCTGGCGACAAATCTCCTC
>CM044436.1:26119515-26131376 GCA_024363595.1 Xenopus borealis | reverse complement strand
GCGGGATGGCACTCTGAGTGATTTGTTCTCCGAAGTCGCTGCAAAGTTTCCTCGTGAGCCAACTTTGGGCAACTTTTTCACAAAAGCCATACCGCCGGTGATTTTCATTTTAGCCGGCAGGGAGGCAGTTCTGCAACATTAATTGCCCTGAAGAAGAGGAGATTTGTTGCTGGCTCACTAATCTCCCCAAATTGACGCGTGTGTCTCTGCACTTAATGAGGGAAGATTATAATCTCTTGGGGTGCCAATTGTTACTCTCACCCACACAGTGATTGTTATTGCTAACCTCAGACTCCAAGATGGCACTTTTATTCACTGACAAATAAACTAGTCACGGGTACTATCATAGTGAGTGATGTGCAGACATCTTTTTAACTCTTCCAGGGATCTCTTCTGTCTGTTGTATGCATACACCGTGGAGGAAAGCTGAACTTACAAGTGAAAAATTTAATTTTTGCTCCTCTGAACATGTGGGTTTGCACAGGGCAGCAGCAATGCCCCCATGGAACGAAAGAAGGTGGTGGTGAGGGCCTATTCCAGTGTGTTTTTCGCTGATGAAGGGTGATGGTCAGGACGGCATCTACAAACAGATGCGGTAGCGATCCGGCAGGATTTTTAGTCCTGTCCGATCGTCATCTGGCTGACTTCCGGCCAGATATCGATCGGGTAAGCCCCTCGGAGGGCCCCACACACGGGCCGATAAGCTGCCTACTTAGTCTGTCGGCAGCTTTTATCGGCCCGTGTATGGCCACCTTTAGCCATAGAAAACTGCAGAATAAAACTGCTTTTATTTTACATCTGTGATAGATGTAAAATAAAGGTGGTTTTATTATTACTTCGGAGTGTACATTATTCTGTGTGCATCCCAGTGTTTTTATCCCTGGAAGGTCTCATTCAATTGCTGCGGACGTTCTTCAGTAGAACCCTATTTTAGGTTTTTTCAGGGGAATGGAAAAAATTGTGTAAAATCCAGGAAAATGTAAAAGCAGGGAAATAAAGTATGCATAATATACAGATGGGACCACAAAACAACAATGTAAAATGAGGGAAAACTTAAAATCACAGGATGTAAAATGGGGGTTCTACTGTAAATCGATAAATGCAGATTATCAGCTGCTAAGTGAGAGGATGAAAGCTACGCTGTGATGTTTTCTGGTGACCATTTTGATTACTCACCACATTGGAATCTAACACTAACTAGTAGCTAGTATTTCCCTTGTATTCTTGGTATGTTATTTTAACTGCCCTGTTACCCTTTTATCTATAAAGGAATAACCATTTTACTGGTTTTCCCATGTGGTGTTAGGGTTGGTTGGAGTGAATTTGTTGTAGAGGATCCTGTTTAACAAGCAGAGTTAATGAGATGGTAAATCCTAATTAGACTGTTGTCCATACACCATGCACATATTATTGTTGCTGTGGTTCTTGGCAGATGAGCAGTGGATGAGTTCCTGATTTCATGTCTTCCACTGGTTCTGTACCAGTAGGAGAGAGTTTAAATCTAAATACTGTATAATGAAAATTCAACAAGACCTGTTTTTTTTTTTTTTTTTTTGGGTCCAAAGAAATTGGGAAATATGAGATCAGTTTGCTCATGAATTACTGTGAAGTAAACGCAGAAGACACGTCAAATATGTCTAAAAAGGAAAAACAACTGTCGACTGGCACAATATGGGCAGCAATTCACACAATAGTAGTTGATAAAAGTGTGAGCCTGTTATATTCCCGTATGACTGATGATTGCATTCCTTGGTGAATGTGTAATGTGCAAGTATTTTATAATTAAATACAATCACTGAGTCACAGGTAAAAAAGTACACAAGGAAATAGCCATACAGTTTAATATTTTAAAGCGGCACACGCTTTGTGCATTGCTTTGTGGATACAGTAGTTGGAATATGCAAGTGTATAGTGTATAATGAAAACCATTAATGTGAATTAGGGCTGTTCAAATGTACACAGAAAATATGTGATGAATTCATCCTAAATGCTTAACCCTTAGCCTTTATGTGTCATAAATTAATACACCAGCACTTAATATGCATCACTATAATAACAGGATGAATCAGATCAGCTGTATTTTTAAACCCATTGCTGTGCCCTTTGTACACTAGGAGTTAATTATCTTATTGTTCATCTGCTGCATCATGGCCTGCATTAACCTTTTAATTCTTAATATGTCACAGAATGACATGTTTAAGTTGATTTGAAAGTCGCACTCCTTTTCATTCCTACGGATAATTATATTTTTTAGATTATTAAAATACGAATCTGAAAAAAGCTTTCCCAGCTATACTGCTGTTCAGTTTGCTACAGATATGGCATTTATTATCCTGAAAGATTAATAATATGGGGATGCCTATTCCCATAGGGTGCTATCTTAAAGGGGTCAATATGCACTGGTATATTTACCCTTAGAAGTATTTCAGGTATCAACACCCTTGTTTCATCCAGAGCAGAAAATCCACAATTAAAGAATAAAGATGGGTAATGCTACCAAGTGGCGCATTTGCTGCAAAAGTGCCTTTAAGCAACAAGACATGTTTTGAGCTTAAAGGGGAATTCAACCCCTCCTGCACTAACCCCCCCTGTAGGCCCTCCTCCCCCCGGTCTACCCCTGCCCTGGGGCAAATGCCCCTAAGTCGCTACCTACCCCCTCCGTGCAGGTCCCCTCCAGCCAGGTTTCCCGGGCGCCATCTTCATCCATAGCGTCTTCTTCTGTCGGTGCTCTGCGGCGCATGCACAGTAGGACGTGAAGTTCGCCGATTGAACTTAGTGAACTTTCGGTGCATGCACAGTAGTAGAAACCGGCAAATGCGTCCTACTGCGCATGCGCCGCAGAGCGCCGAAGGACGAAGATGGCACCTGGGAACCTGGCTGGAGGGGACCTGAATTCCCCTTTAATAGCTCTTTATCACACTTGATAAAGAGCTATAGACCTCAAAACCTATTTTAAAGGGGAACTCCAGAGAAAATGAAAATTTTATATAAGCATAATCACACTGAAATAAGACACTTTCGCAATACAATTAATTAAACATTCTGCATTGTTTCGAAAATAATTTGTGTTTATCTTTAGTATTCCTCTCTCAGCATCTGTTTCTCTTCCTTCTGTCTTCATGCAGGAGTTTGGTGTCAGATATTCAGTGACAGTTAGATCCAATATACCTAATAGGGGCTTCTCTTCAGAATTATTTCAGAAATGACGCAGAATATGTAATTGATTATATATAGAAAACTTCTTATTTCAGTATGCTGAAGCTTCTATTAAGTTTGTATTTTCACAATAGTTCCCATTTAAACAAATCATTCTGGACCAGTTTTTAATGCTACCGATAAAAAGTCATCTTAGCCAGCAAAACCACTGCCGCAGTGTATGTTGTTATGTGACTGCTACTCTCTGGACTGTGACTCTCTGGTTGCTGCTTGTTAGAAATTTCTGGTAGAGATTTTTTTTTTTTTTAATGTTTGAGTTTACTTGCTAAGCAAGTCAGTGATGATACATCGAGAACATTGTAGTGGCACAGCTGTCCTTTGAACTCTCCTTGTCTGCCTAAGCATTCCACAAATATCCCAGGCAGTGTGCCTAGTTGCTGACACCCTCTACTCCTATCTAAATAAAGAGAAGCTTACCCAGATAAACATTAGAATCCATTTAAGATACAGTATACGCCACTGCCATCCTGTTTATATGTTTGTAATTGTGAAATCTGCATCTCACACCTTTTCAATAACGACATTAGGGAAATGCAATATTTCAGGACTTGGCTAAAGGTGGCCATACACTCGTTTGTTGGGGTCACTAAACAAGGAGATCTTTCCCTGATATGCCCACCAACTGCAGGGCAATATCTGGTTAATCTGAACGTTCCTAACAATCTGATTGCAAAGAAGAGTATGGGCGCAGATGGAATGAGGAACGCATCAACTAGCCAATGAGGTCCCTGATCCCCCAAAAAATCAAGCCTTCTCCCAATCCCTTTCTTGGCTTGATATCCATCAGGGAGATCAGTTGGAAGGCCCCATTCACTGGCAGATAAGCTGCCGAATCAGTCTGAGGGTGGTGACAGATGGGAAGATTAGTTGCCCACAGTTGTTTTTTTGAAAGTAATGAATATACCATGTAATGTTGTCCTATGCTGGTATAACTGATTTGTTTGCCCCAGAAACACTACTATAGTTCATACAAACAAGCTGATTGTATTGCAGTGGCAGAAATGGAAAAAAGGCTAAATGGCACAGGTTAAAGGGCAACTAAAGTCTAAAATAGAATAAGGCTAAAAATGCTGTATTTTGTATACTAAACTGAACTTTTTATGCTTTCATAGGTGGCCACAGGGGGCTGTCATCTTGTAACTTTGTTATACATCTTTGCAAGACAAAGACTGTGCCCATGCTCAGTGTGATCTCGACTTCAGTTTGGAGGTTAAGCTTAGGGATCGTCATAAATTATTAGAGCACAAGTCAAATAATATCTGCCATAGAAGCCAATATAGCAAGACTGAATAATAAGCCAAATATACAGACTGCACTGGGTCTGTGGATACAAATCTCTCCATATAGTCGCTGGCTGCTCTGCAGTGAAACAAACAAAGCTGCGCGAGTTCTGGGATGTAAGGTGGGGGGCTCCCCCTACCATTTGAAAGTTTGATTGTTTCCCTGCAGAACAGTTAAGCTGGCCATAGACGCAAAGATCCGATCGTAAGATGATTCCACGATCGGATCTTTGCATCTCCCGACCTGCTCCCGACCTGTCACTAACCTTCAGATCAACTAAAGTAGTAAAAAGCACAGACAGCTGATGTTCTGCCCCTGACAAGGATCGTACTAAAGTTGTACGATTAAAAACCTAGTGATGGTCTCCCACTGAAAATCGTACGATCTGCAATAGACGCAAAGATATTATCGCCAGCCGACAAAAATTTTCTAACCTGGCCGATCGACCAAACGACCGATCGGCATGGCACGACAAATGTCGGAGCACTCCACACACGATCCGAAAGTCGTACGATAGTCGTACGAATCGAGGATTCGTACGACCAAGTCGTTGCGTCTATGGCCAGCTTTAGGAAACTTCAGATGGTCCCTATCTGCAGCTGTCAGAGCAAGTAAAACAAAGAGGGAATTTCACTGCATACAGTCAGGTTTATTATAAAAACAGTAGACCTTTTTTATTTAAAGAAAATTTGAAATTTCTTTACATTAAAGAAAGTAGGATTTAATTTTTTTGCCTTTACATCCCCTTTAAACAGAGGATAACTGATGACACCATTATGTTCTACAGAGCTTATCTGTTGCCTTTTCTCCTCTGAATGGCTGCCCCCATTGCTACACAGTAGATTTTGTGTATAAACTGTAATGGTAGTATATAAATAGTAGTGTTTCTGAATCAAACACAGCAGTTTTACCAGTACAGGGCAACACTGCATTATATTTGTATACTTTTTTGATGTTACTGTTCCTTTACAGGCTGATGCCTGCAGCTTTAATCTGCCATCTAATCTATCAAGCATCATGTATGCAGCTAGCACCTACACCAAGTTCTATGCAATATCTTGTCTGCCTACCGCATTCAGTCATTCTTTTGACACGTCTTTCCCACGTCTTTTGCCTGAGTCTATAATTTTGTTTACAGTTGCATGGTGGATGATTATGGCGCAGGAGACGAACCACAGCCAAGCACCACTACTATGCTCAACAGGTTGTGGCTTCTACGGTAATGCTCGAACGAATGGTCTCTGTTCCGTGTGCTATAAAGAGCATCTACAGAGGCAAAACAACAGTGGTGGGAGAAATAGTCCTCCAGGTAATGTTGCCTTTCTGCATTTTTAGGTTGCAGCATTTTGTTGTCCGTCTTGTCTTGTCCATGAAAATATCTGTGGCACACTTCTATCTGAAGCATAAAGCTCTGGCTTTTACTAGGCAAATGAGAGAAGATATTTAGAAATTTACTGATTGGTATTGAGGGCATTTACTAGAGCGGCTTTCAAAAGTTAGAATTGGTCTTCATTATTTATAGTTTTATTAATTATTTGCATTCTTTCTACTGACTCTTTGTAGATTTCAAAAGGGGATCACTGACCCCCTCTAAAAACAAATCATGTATATAGCTACACATTTATTGTTATTGCTACGTTTTATTACCCCTCTTTCTGTTCCCACTGTCCCCTATTAATATTCCATATTGTCATTCATATCAATGCATGTTTGATTTGGACCCTACCAACCAGATTGCCGACACTGCAAACTAGACAATTGATGAATAAAAAGCTAATTAACTCAAAAACCACAAATAATAAAAAAATGAAAACCAGTTGCAAATTGTCTGAGAATATCACTCCCTATGAAATACTAAAAGTTAACTCAAAGGTGAGCAACCCATTTAAGTTAACTTTTAGTATGTTGTAGGCTAATTCTAAGCAACTTTTCAATTGGCCATCATTATTTATTGTTGATAGTTTTTGAATAATTTGCCTCCTTCTGACTCTTTCCAGCTTTTAAATGGGGGTCACTGGCCCCATTTGAAAACAAATGCTCTATAAGGCTGCACATTTATTGTTATTGCTGCTTTTAATACTCTTCTATCTATACAGGCCTCTCCTATTCATCTTCCAGTCTCTTATTCAAATCGGTGCATGGTTCCTAGGATAAATTGGACCCTATCAATCGGCTGAAATTAAAAACTGCAGAACTGCTGAATAAAAAGCTAAATAACCCCAAAACCACAAATAACAATAAATGAAAACCAGTTGCAAATTCTCAATATCACTCTCTACTTTATACTAAGATGAACAGGTCTATACTAGTAAAAGAAGAGAATATTATGGCTATGTTACAATATTATGTTTTTAATTACATTTTTTAGAATGTCAGCCATTCCCTGGAACAGACTTGAGACTGCATTATTGTGTATACTTGTATTTGTTGCAGTTGTGTCAGTGGGAAGCGGAGTGGAGGCATCAACCCCACAGAATGCAGAGAGCTTGCAAGCAGGAGATGTAGCAGATCCTGTGGTTCCACAGACTACAAATGCCAGGTAAGCACTTCTAAGGCTTTTACATTATATGTAGCAACATATCTTTCTATATTTCATTTCTTAATGGTGTATCCATAAATCTGCTTAGATCGTTGCCACTTTTGGAAACTGGGTCTTCCTCTTCACAAGATGAAAATGCAGATAGCAGAACTACAGATACAAAAGAAATACCAGGTGAGAACTGCAAGTAGTTATATTTGTTGGTGTGTTGATACCCGTCTTTGACATATGAGATTGAATTAAAGGAATCCTGTCATGGGAAAAAACATTTTTTTTTCAAAATGTATCAGTTAATAGTGCTGCTCCAGAAGAATTCTGTATTGAAATCCGTTTCTCAAAAGAGCAAACAGATTTTTTTTATATTTCATTTTGAAATCTGACATGGGGCTAGACATATTGTCAATTTCCCAACTGCCCCAAGTCATGTGACTTGTGCTCTGATAAACTTCAGTCACTCTTTACTGCTGTACTGCAAGTTGGAGTGATATCACCCCCTCCCTTTCCCCCACCCAGCAGCCTAACAACAGAACAATGAGAAGGTAACCAGATAACAGCTCCCTAACACAAGATAACAGCTGCCTGGTAGATCTAAGAACCACACTCAATAGTAAAACCCATGTCCCACTGTGACTCCTTCAGTTACATTGAGAAAGAAAAACAACAGCCTGCCAGAAAGCTGTTCCCTCCTAAAGTGCTGGCACAAGTCACATGACTGGGGCAGCTGGGAAATTGACAAAATGGCTAGCCCCATGTCAGATTTCAAAAATGAAATATAAAAAAATCTGTTTGCTCTTCTGAGAAATGGATTTCAGTGCAGAATACTACTGGAGCAGCACTATTAACTGATGCGTTTAAAAAAAAAAAAAAAAAAAAAGTTTTCCCATGAATAAATTAATTAATTTCCATCCATATTGTGGTGATCAAACTGGTAGCCATGTAGAATAGATAATTACCATTTTACTGTGTAGGACTGCTTAAACCATTCAGTTGGTTTCTGATCGATCAACATAAATAAAGACTTTTTTACTTATTATTTGTAAGGATGCGCTGAATCCGCTATTTTGGATTCGGCCGATCCCTTAAAGGACAAGGAAAGTGTAAAATAGAATAGGGCTAGAAATTCTGTATTTAGTATACTAAACATAAACATGAACTTACTGCACCACAAGCCTAATCAAACAAATGATTTATGCTTTCAAAGTTGGCCACAGGGGGCTGTCATCTTGTAACTTTGTTATACATCTTTGTCTGACACTGGCACTGCACATGCTCAGTGTGGTCTGTGCTGCTTAGGGATCGTCATAAATGGACAAAAAACAAAGCTGTTTGAGTTCTGCATGGCTGTAAGTAAGGCAGGGGCTCCCCCTGCTGTTCATAAGTATGAACAATTCCTATCCTCAGCAGTAAATGAAGGGAGAATTTCATTGCATACAGTCAGGTTTCTTATAAAAACGGTACACATTTTTGAATTAAAGTATATTGGAGATAGATTTATTTTTCATTATAGAAAGTAAAAATGTGATTTTATTTCTTTGCCTTTCCTTGCCCTTTAAATCCTTAGCGATTCTTGGAAGACTTTTCATATGCAAATTAAGGGTGGGAAGTGAAAAAATTGTTTACTTATTTGTTTTCCCCCGACCCTAATTTGCATATGCTCATTAGAGTCCTGCTGGGCAGAAGAATTCGGCCGAACCAAATCTTAGATTCAGTGCATCTCTAATTAATTGTGTGTGTTATAATTTTGAAGTTTTTACTCTAAAGCAGCTGGGGGCGGTTTACAGACCCTTTAACAGTTCTAAATTGATACATTTATTTGATTTTGTCATTATTGTCCCTGCTGAGCAGAATATCTGAGTTTCATGAAAGGCAGCTGTTGGAATTGATACAATAGTTGCTAATAATCCTCATATGCTGCTGAGAAATGTATCAACTGATTGTAGCAAATTGTAACAGTTGAGATCTGGATCACTGAGCTGCCAGACTGAAACACTAGAGGCAGAAACATTAAACTTTAAATTTATATTCTGTGAAAAAGGTAAAAAAAAAGCAATTGGAAAAAAGTCTTTGTTTTTAGTGAAAAATCTGAAACCACCTGAACTGGAAAAAGTGTTGGGAAGGTGAACCACCCCGTTATTAGAACAGAGAGGCCGGCCTATTTGTAACAGAAACAGACTAATAATGTATTGGCGTGTGCTCATTTATCTGCAATGTAATGGTTGTATAAAAAAGAAATTGGTGAGTTTCCCCACCTGTGCTCATAACTTAACATTTAACCCCAAAAACCCAAAATGAATACTGAAGCAACAGATCGTTTATATCAAATTAAGTGTCGAATTTTATAAAACTGGAATATTTATTTAAGTAAATTTACCCCTTTTACATCTCTTGCCTTGAACCACAATTTGGTGATGGTCTGTGTGCTGCCTCAGAGATCACCTGACCTGAAATATTTCAACTCTAACTGTAACAGGAAGAAGTGTGGAAGCAAAAGACAGAACTCTGTCTGTTAATTGGCTCATGTGACCTAACTTTATAGTTTGCTTGGTTTGTTTGTGTGCACTGTGAATCATACAATCCCAGGGGGGGCGACCCTTATTTTTTAAAATGGCAGTTTTAGATTTATGATTACCCAATGGCACATGCTACTAAAAATTATATTATTATGAAAATGGTTTATTTACATGAAACAGAGTTTTACATATGAGTTGTTTTGTACAAATATATTTTTATAGAGACCTACTTTGTTCAGGGGTATAGTTTTTCCTTTTAGGGATTGACCCAAGAATGATGTTTCTCATCCCAGACTGAATTGCAGTCACTGCAAAAACTATACCTCTCCAGTGAGATGCTGTGCTGCATATCATTTGCTTGGTTGTGAGCAAGTATTTATTGGTTATGGCGTTCATTCAGGCTTTCAATGTTGAAGAGTGACCATTCTGACAATTAGGAACATGCCCAGAACTGAAGTAAATACCCTTATGATGGTAGTCCCTTTGGAGCCCATGCCCAGAACTGAAGCAAATACCCTTATGATGGTAGTCCCTTTGGAGCCCATGCCCAGAACTGAAGCAAATACCTTTATGATGGTAGTCCCTTTGGAGCCCATGCCCAGAACTGAAGCAAATACCCTTTTGATGGTAGTCCCTTTGGAGCCCATGCCCAGAACTGAAGCAAATACCCTTATGATGGTAGTCCCTTTGGAGCCCATGCCCAGAACTGAAGCAAATACCCTTATGATGGTAGTCCCTTTTGGAGCCCATGTCCAGAACTGAAGCAAATACCCTTTGGAGCTTATTCAGGCCACTGTTGCACTTAGTCTGTGGTTGTTAGGTGTGATGGCATCAGTCAGGACAGCAAAGCTTTCTTCTGTTGACTGCTTTTAAATTGAAATGGGAGTCTGCAGTGTGGTTTGTATGGTCTCATCGAGCTTGCAGTAACCTAAACTGCTTGCTCTGAACTTTCATCCAAGTGCAGGAAAAGTCTGACTGTAACCTGACAACATAATTTTTATAGGGATGCACCCAATCCAGGATTCGGTTCGGGATTCTGCCAGGATTCAGCCTTTTTCAGCAAGATTCAGCTGAATCCTTCTGACCGGCCAAAGCAAATCCTAATTTGCATACGTAAATTAGGTGCAGGGAGGGAAATCGTGTGACTTTTTGTCACAGAACAAGGAAGTAGGAATGGTTTCACCTTCCCACCCCTAATTTGCATATGCAAATTAGGATTCAGGTTCGGTATAAGGCCGAATCTTTTGCAAAGAATTCGGGGGTTCGGCCAAATCCAAAATAGTGTGCTTCCCTAGTTTTTTTTTTTTTTTTTTTAGAAAGAAACCTTATTTGTGTCTATGAATTTTTATCTACTGCAAAGAGTGATTTTCTTTTTCTTCTTTACCCTTTCTCAGCTGAAACATCGGACAGTGCACAGAACTCATCCGAGGAGCTCGAACGCTCTCCTGAAAAAGCCAAGCTGAAAAAGAACCGTTGCTTTATGTGCCGTAAAAAGATTGGACTCACTGGTTTGTATCGTGCAGCATTAGATCTGACATTACCTTTTTTTGTTTTTTTTTTAAAAAAAAAAGTGATTCCAGACATCACTGTCAGATCTGCACAGGTTTAGCACTGGACTTATGCCCTGTAGAAAAAAAAATGCAACTCTCCTAAGCAATCTGATGCAAACACACAGCCTGTATGTGGAGTTATTTATTTCAACAGGAACACATCATCTTGAAGTATAAATGTCCATGCCAGTACCGTAGGTATTATTTATGCTCCAGAAATAATCATTTACTGTTGTGGTGTGCCATGCCTTTACACATACACCTCAACACTAGGGGGCAGGTTTGTAAAGGGTCGAATTGTGAATTCGAATTTTAATAATTTTTTGGTCAAAACTCTCAAATTTGGATTGTGAATAATCCGAACTCCATTTGAATTCGAAAATCGAGATTTATGAAACCTTGGAACAATTCAAATATTCACCACCTAAAACCTGCAGAGTTCATTTATGTAAGTCAATGGGAGAGGTACCAGTGACCCATTTGAAGATGTTCCTGACATCCGAATTTTCTGAGAAAAAAACTCCTCTATCCAAGTTTAGTCAATTTAATTAGAGTTTTTGGTAATATTCATTCGAGTTGTAGATTTTTTTTTGTCATTTTTTTAATATGTAAACTCACACTCAAAATTTGATTGGATTTGAGTTTATTATAGTTAAAATATAAATGTCACATGGATTCAAAATTCGACCTTTGATAAATGGGCCTCTAGGAGTAAATCTACATCCAGAATGAACAGTGTCTAATTTGTTTTCTTGCATTGTTTTT
>CM044436.1:26081874-26119505 GCA_024363595.1 Xenopus borealis | reverse complement strand
TGCTCTTATGACTACAAAGCGGATGCAGCCGAGAAGATCAGGAAAGAAAATCCAGTTGTGGTTGGAGAAAAGATTCCGAAGATATAAATGGAGCTGAAAGATCTGTGTCCCTGATGAAACCTGCCTTGTGCTGCAGGAAGACGGGCCTTGGTGGGGAAAATGGAAAAAAAAAAATCTTTCAAACCACCTTGTGTCTTTTTGACTCTGCTTCCAGGGATACAGTTGTGCTGGCTTCACTTTTTTCAGTTTTAGTTTGAATTTTTCCTATACGATTTCATCTTTTTTCCTGAATCTTCTGAGTGGGGAAAAAAAGGATACAAAACAGACTTGAGTAAACTCTTAAGTATCTTCTACAGGTTTTCATCCTTTTCAGACCCACTAGATAATTTTTTAGAGGCGCAGAGGATTTAAAAACAAAAAAAAACAAGGAGTTTGTGATACAGTTTGGCATAGTTTGTGTTTTCAACCGACGAGCAGTTACATGTAGGTTTATTCTTCAGAGGACAGCTACCCTTGCATTACAAACCAATAACACAACACATTGCAAGGTTCTCTGGTGCCCATGAAATTAAGCCAATAGCTCCTTAACCCATTGTATTTATCCTAAAGTAAATGGATTGATATTTTATTGGACCAATTTAATTATGTATGCTTGTGAGTTCTAGAGAAATGGTATCCTCTGAGAGATTCGCTCTATGAACTCTTCACTCTACAACATATTGTGTGATTGTTTGGATGATTAAAGAAACTCTTACTATATACACAGTGATGCATTTAAATGATACTACCTGATTGTTCCCCATCAGGTGGTGCATTTCTTTGTACATTTAATAGGTGCTATTTAGCCCTGATTTGTTTGAGTCTGCAGCCCTCGGCTAGAGATCAGTTTGTTCATCTGTAGGCGGAAAGATCACTATATACTGAAGACTGAGGCATCCATCTTCCAGACTTTTCCCCTTTTTCTTCAGCCTGAGAATGCTGAGGCATTTTTTTTTTTTTTAAAGTGGAGAAGAAAATCGGATGTGTGAATGTTGGTTCCTCAAGGAAAGGCTTAATGTTTGTCAATCTTATTAAATAAAAGTAAAAAATCTAGAGTAAAGCTCCTTCTGATGCAGTCTGTTTTTACTGCATAGCTTATGGTTTCAAACTAACAATGCATTATTATTTACTGTATAAGTGTATGCAATAGTAGTTTATTTTTTTAAGGGTGACTTCTTTATGCATTAATGTTAAACTTAATTTTGTTAAGCCAGGGGTAAACTTAAGGACATCTGCAATTGCCTTCGCTAAGTAGAAGCTGGATCTTGCTTTATGGGCACAGAAATGATGGTATCCTACTTCCACAGAGCTTTATTTAGTGCCCCATCTCCTACATCTATGAATAGGCACCTAAATCCGTACAGGCATCTATGCTGTTGGTCTTCAGTAAGACTTGGTTTAGTGGGACACTGGCCCCACTAGTAGCATGCAGGGGCCACATAGCAGATCTTATAGCTAATGGGATGCAGTCCCTCAATGTGACTATGTTCTTATTATTTTCATATTTCAAACCTATTTCATGGTTTGAATCCTGTGCCTTCCATTAGGATGATAACTTCTCTTATACCTGTCATGTAGACATTAGTGAAATCATGTTTAGTTGTCCTTTAGTGAGATGTGGCTACAAATAACTGATTAATGACCTCTGCTCAATATGAAAGTTTGATTTACAAAAATACTCCCAAGATTATGTATCCGTGCCAGGGTTTTTTTATGTTGCCTCATGTTTATGGATGAAATATACGTTGTTTCATACAAAATTTGTTTTAGCCATTGCACAGACTGTGTGCCATAAAAGTCACTTGGAGCATTATCTCTAGCCTAAGAGCCTCATCTGCCTGTGTTAAAAATAGGTACAGTTTAACTGTTCTTTCATGATATTTGTTCAGAAACTTAACCTGATGCTATTGTAACTGTCTATTTCTTCTACAAGGAGCCATTTCCATTTCCTTGTGATTGGTTTCCTAGCCACAAAGAAGCATTTATTGACATTAACTTTGGTGAAATGTTAGTAAACCCTTCAATCCCACACCAAATAAACAGACCTTTATGGTTTTAGGGAGTTGTAGTTTAGCATGTTAAATATGTGTGCCCAGAGTGTTGATAGGACTGTACATTTCCATAGCATATGCATCAGGGAATTGTTCAACATGAACTCTAGGGCATTCAGAAGGGGCAGAGGGGAATAAATGTTTAGCCGGATAGTAATAAGCCCTATGTATAAAGAATAATTGAATAAGTCTTTGTGGCTCAAAGAGACGGAAAGGGGAGAGGCTAACAAATCATCCCACTCCTCGTCCTCCAGTTGACACATATTAACTTCCCACTTTGCTTTAAGAGTGACAAGTGGGGCCTCACACACTTTAGTGTGAAGATATATATATATTCTAGAGTTCAGGCAGTTTGACGTTCCTTGTGAGACTTGTTCTACTCTGGACCAGTCGAATAGGGTGTTTGCTGTTTTGTATACATAAGCATCTTTTAACTTGTGCATAGTGTAACTATTGATGAGCAGGTATTGAAAATACCTCCTAAGTTCTTAAAAGGAAATCATTCCATCCTCTCCCCAAACATGTCCTATCTCTGCTATTCCAGACCTCTCCCGCATCCACATTTGTCCAAATTTAGCCACCCATGGGAAGCTATGATTCCTCCATAATGGGGTTTGTTGAGGGATATCTGTACAATGAGTAACCATCTTTGCTTTCCACCAAATCGCCCTCATATAGGACAAAATAGGGTTTTGATAGGCCATTGCCTGCATTTTTTTTAGGTGAGGGGAGTGAGCCCCCACCCAACAAAATTGTGTAAGGAGTATAGCGTTTGATGGTTTGCCTCCTCCACCCAGGATGCTAGATGACTAAGTTGCATAGGAAGAAAATATAATTTTTTTTGGGAAAGGCCACCCCTCCCATAAGATTCCCCCTAGTCAGGGGCGCCAGACTCAAGCGGGAGTTAGTCCAATTCAATTGCCTAAAAATTGTATCCAACTTTGTGTAAAACTCCTTTTTAAACATGATAGGGGTTTGTTGCTGGATGTAGGTTATCTTAGGTAATAGGATTATCTTTATTAACTGTACTCTGCCCATGGGACTGGAATATAGTTCTAAATAATGAAGATACATTTAAATCATAAAAGTCAGAGATGGGTAGCCTAATTACTATTCCTATTATCAGTAGGTAAATTTATCCACCACAGGGAATGGGAGCTGAGTGGGCCCCACCTGAGTAGAATACATGACTTGAGCGAATTTGGTAGTTAGATTAAATAAGGCATGTGGAGAAGGGCCATGGTCCCCCAGGTATATTAGAGTGTTGTCCGTGCACAATTGTATGCGTTCCTCTCTATTTGCCAGTTGCCAACCAACCAGTTCCTTGTGTTGCCTTTTTGCTTGTGCAAAAGGCTCCATGGCTAGGGCAAACAGCAGCGGTGACATGGGACAGCCCTGCCTTGTTCCCCTTCCAAGTTGGAAGGCCTGTGAACTGACCCACTAACTACTATAGAGGCCCTAGGCACATTATACAACAATTTTAACCAAGTCATAAAATTAGGACCAACCTTAAAGCTACTTAATGTGCTCAGCCACAGGGGAGCGCAGATGTAAACGCTTCAAAAGATTCAGGATCAGCGTGTACTCATGACGCCACATGTAAATGCAGAACGCAGATGGAATGCAACGTGCTGTATTCCACCTGCGTTCTGAGTTTACATGTGGTGTCATGAGAACACGCCGATCTGGAATCATTAGAAGCATTCACTCCTGCACGCATTCAAATGGAACGCAGGGTAAGCACAGGTAAAATCGCCTATGTTTAAGGGCCCTTGGAGCAAAATAACTACAAATTGTAATATTGCACAAAAGCTCAAAATATTTTTTGCAGATTGTTAAAATTTTACAATCTTGCTAGTTGCAGTCTGGTAGTGATTTTTTTTTTTTTTACCATTACAGATTGGTAGTACCAGCTTTATGAAGCAGAACATCAGTACTTGAGTAAACATGGCCAAATGCAGGCCTATAAAAGCTGCACACTCAGCTCCTCCCGTTGCTAGAGTATTGGTCGTTGTATGGACTGGCTAACCTATATCTGACCAAAAATCAACCAGCTATCTATTGGGCAGCAGGGTATGAAGGCCCATCAGGCAAATCCATCATTAGCGTGTTACATGTTAGTGCAGTCTTTTCCCAGTGGCTCTCTGTAGGTCTTTAGTATTATCCATGCAAAATAAGATCAGCCTAATCTTGTCCAACCCATGGACAAAAGTTTGCTTGTCTGGCAAGCATATGTATTATGAGCAGCTTTACAAAGAGGCAGCAACTATACAGTGCTTATTTCCAACTGCTACGATAAATATTCCCCCCTTCCTCTAGCATATTTACAAGCCACACAATCGCATGCACTCCTTGAGTCCAAGGCCAGAAATTTGCAGTACACCATTCCTACTTTGAAACATGAGGGTGGATCGCTGATGTTTTGGGGATGTGTGAGCTACAAAGGCACAGGAAATTTGGTCAGAATTTATGGCAAAATTAATGCAGTAAGTTATCAAAAAATACTGGAGGAAAATTTGCGCTCCTCAGCCAGCTGCGCATGGGACATACTTGGACAGTCTAACATGACAATGATCCAAAACACAAGTCCAAGTTGACTTGTCATTGGCTACAGCAAAATAAAGTTAAAGGGCAAGGAGAGGCAAAGAAATAAAATTCCATTTTTACTTTAATGAAAAAGAAATCTATCTCCACCATACTTTAATTTTAAAATGTGTACCGTTTTTATAAGAAACCTGACTGTATGCAGTGAAATTTTCCATTCATTTAGTGCTTCTGGCAGGGAAACAATCACTTATGAACAGCAGGGGGATCCCCTGCCTTACTTACCAGCCATGCAGAACTCAAACAGCTTTGTTTTTTGATCATTTATCCCTAAGCAGCACAGACCATACTGAGCATGTGCAGTGTCACAAAGATGTATAACAAAGTTACAAGATGACAGCCCCCTGTGGCCAACTTTGAAAGCATAAATCATTTGTTTGATTAGGCTTTTGGTGCAGTAAGTTCATGTTTATGTTTAGTATACAAAATACAACATTTCTAGCCTTATTCTATTTTACACTTTCCTTGCCCTTTAAGGTTCTGGAGTGGCCATCTCGTCTCGTGACCTCAATATCATTGAGTCACTCTGGGGAGACCACAGGGCCCCCCCGGCAGTCTTGCGCCGCTGCAGCTGGCTGGAATCGGCTGCAGCGGCGCGTCAATCACACACAGACTAGCCCTGGTGCCTGGTGAAACGAGGAATCGGCCACCTCACAAAAAGGTAAGGGAAACTCACCGGCACACAGGATGTAAAGCAGCAGGGCGAACCCTTGCAATTTTATTACTTAGCACTGCATTAATAAAATTGCAAGGTTTCACTTGTTGCTTTGCATCCTGTGTGCCGGTGAGTTTCCCTTAAAGAGAGTAAACAGTTGTTTGACAATAAATTGCTTCAGCCAACCACTAACCATGAGTGAAAGAAAAGTTTTTGTGTTACCATTCTAAAAAATGGTTAAGAAATCATAAATTCTGCCAGGGTATGTAAACTTATGAGCACAACGGTATCTGTTGCAAATGTGAGAATAAATATTCCATATATATATATAAAACTAGCCATCTGATGTCCAGAGCACCCCATTGCTGATATATGGGGGGAGTCCCATAGGCTTCTATTGCAATTCTATTAGGGATGCACCGAATCCAGGATTCGGTTCGGGATTCGGCCAGGATTCGGCCTTTATCAGCAGGATTCGGATTCGGCCGAATCCTTCTGCCTGGCCGAACCGAATCCGAATCCTAATTTGCATATGCAAATTAGGGCCAGGGAGCTAAATCACGTGACTTTTTGGCACAAAACAAGGAAGTAAAAAATGTTTTCCCCTTCCCACCCATAATTTGCATATGCAAATTAGGGTTCAGATTCGGTTCGGTATTCGGCCAAATCTTTCGGGAAGGATTCGGGGGTTCGGCCGAATCCAAAATAGTGGATTCGGTGCATCCCTAAATTCTATATTCAATCTGGCGAAGTAGGCAGTCGAAGAAAATTTTAAAGTGAAAGTCCTTCGATCATCGAATGGTCGAATTATCGAATATCCGATTATTCGATCATTCGAATTTTAGCGATTCGATGATTGAAGTGGCCAAATTTGCATATTCGACCATCCGATTTAATCGTATGATTCGATCGAACTTCGAATCGATCGAACATGTAAAAGTCAATAGGAAACGTCCAGCTAAGAAATGGAAGATTTGCACTGGGTTTCCAAAACAATCATAGCTTTTGCACAATTTTAAGAAAAAATCATAGGTTTTGATTTTTTTTTATGATTTTATTGTGAAAATAATATTGATATTTCAGGATTGTGATAAATTACCCCCTAGACACTTTCCAAGATGGTGACCCCCCTGTGACAAGCCTGAAGTCCTGGACCATTGCTGCTATTGGCAAGCTGAAACTTTAGGCTGATACAATAAGATCAGGATGTAAAATATGGCATTTTTAACCACATTCATTTTTAGGGTTTAGTTCTCCTTTTACACATAGAAGTCATTTGAGGGCGTTACAACATGTACACTATTTATTCATAGACTATTCAACTGTTCCCATATACTACAACAGACATTTCCAAGTACATTGAAGAATAAATGATGGTGTAGATTCTGGTGTTACTTTGCTGTTCACACTTATATAGACAAAGTAATCTGCCAGTGTGTCACTACCCTTATAATTTTTGACAGTGAGGACTATAGTGTTGGTCTGGTCAGGAGGTAAGTATCGGCCTTCTCCAGCTGTCAATATATTTAAAGGGGTGAGTGACTGATGTGCAGTGTCTAAAGGCCCCCATACACGGACCAATAAAAGCAGCCGACAGACCCAGTCAGCAGCTTATTGGCCCGTGTGTGGAGCCATCCAACAGGCTTCCCCGATCGATATCTGGCTATTCTCGATCGGGCAGGTTAAAAAATCCCGTTGGGTCGCAACCACATCTGTGTGTGTATGCGGTTCTGTGAACCGACCACCCGTTTCAGATGCATTATAATACAATCGTTGGGCCCTACAGCCCACCATCGGATCAGCCCAATATCTCCCACTTGAATATGGGCATAAAAGGGCAATATCGGACTGATCCAATTGTGGGCCACCTTTATTTATGAGGTCTCCTGCATTTTTAATAAACCCCTGAACTGCAGTGTCCAATAACTATAGGCCTAAATAAAGGAAATTGCAAAAAAACATCTCTCTGTCTGAGTGGTCCCTTCTATTCTCCTAGAGATGATGTTGGAGTGGAATATTGATTTGATATCAATCTAAAGCATATGTCTGTTTTAAACGTATTTTTGCCACTAATAAGTACGTAAAAGCTCCACAGGCTAATTCCAAATAGGCATCTTTTGATTTTCATTACAATGCAGTTTTGTACCCAGTTGCACTCTACCATAATGTTAACTTTGTACATTGAATTTCTCTTTTATTGTTGTTTCTTTTTAACAGGGAAAGAAATGAAGAGTCCAGTTTCTATGTGTAAATCTAACTTTAAGGTAAATGACACTATATACGTACACTATACCTAGGTTGCTGATGTGTCCTCTCACACTTCATTTTAATGAACATAAGAAAAAGTACATTTCTTTAATGTAAAATGGGAGGTTTCTCTGAGCTCTTCTGAATACACAGATGATCAGAGTGACTGGTCATTCACTGTGTTGGTTGAAGGGAACATTTCCCTCAGTCAGCTTACTTGTGCTTTAACAGCTTCACAATCATATTTCCTAGTCCTTTTCATCTCTTCTCTTATTCTATTTCCAGCATCATTCCATTACTTACTATTTGCTCTTCTCCCTCTGTTCATTTTTCATTATAGAAATTTATTTATAAAGCACCAGCAAGTTATGCAGTGTTTTGCATTGATCTGTAACAGACAGGGGTCTTAATGTGTTACTGGTGTTGTGTAATGGCTGCATGAACCTGCTAATAAAAGCACTGTTAAACTATCCTCGGCTACCAAACACAACACTTATAGTAGCTTAAGGGGAATTCAACCAAAAGCTTATTGAAAATTATACATCAATTAAAAAATATGCAGACTTTTCATGGTTTATAATGGTTTCAGACAGTTCCCTAAGATGAACCCCTTGCTCTCCTGCTGATCTTTTTGACTACTTTTTTGAGCTGCCTGATTACTGATACTTTGTATCAGCAGCCATCTGTCCTCAGCTTGCATCCTCCAAACCCTACAATCCCCCGAACATACAGAACGCATTTTAGGTCAAAACGATGTCCTGCATGCGCCCTCCTACGGCTATGGAATGCAGCATTGGGTGCTTTTTAACACACCCATTCTCCAAAGCTGCAGTCAGGTATTTGGTCTTCGGTCCTCCCTCATGAGCCCTCAGCCCTCCCTCTTGAGCCTTTAGCCCTCCTTCATGAGAAGTCAGCCCTCCCTCATGAGATGTCAGCCCTCCCTCTTGAGATGTCAGCCCTCCCTCTTCATGCCTCATTGTTCAGTTCTCCGCCTTCCGCCCTCAAGCCTCTTCCCTCAGGTAATTTCCCTTCCCAAATAACCGAGGGAAGAGGCTTGAGGGCGGAAGGCGGAGAACTGAAGACGGAGGAATGAGGCATGAAGAGGGAGGGATGACATCTCATGAGGGAGGGCTGACTTCTCATGAAGGAGGGCTGAGGGCTCATGAGGGAGGACCGAAGACCGATACCTGACTGCAGCTTTGGAGAATGGGTGAGTTAAAAAGCACCCCGACGCTGCATTCCATAGCCGTAGGAGGGCGCATGCAGGACATCGTTTTGACGCGACGATGCCCTAAAATGTGTTCCGTGATTTCTATAAGGAATGGAACATCACAGTGCAATGCATTGTGGGTTATGTAGTTCCTGCATGCTGTCTGAAAGCTGTGGAGAAGTTCTTACATTTTGTAACATCAGTGTTTAGTCTCTCCTTCCCTGCCAGGATTTCAAATGATGCAGAAAGAGAAGAACTGTTAAACAGCTGGATGTCAGCATAGAAAATTGTATTTATTTGTGCTTATTGAAGAAACAGGTAACTGTGATGAGTATATTAGGGATTTCTGTGTTTTGTGGGCCTCTTTATCAAATTTTGGAAGCCAAAGTTCCCCTTTAAACAAAGGTCACAGAATAAAATTGAATCAGAGGGCCCTGCTCACAAAAGCCCAATAACCTAAAGGGAACTGTAAATTATGTATTAGTACCCTTCTTCAACCTAATTTCTTCTTCCTGACTGCAATGAACTCAACTCTGCTCTTTGTCAGTAGTGCCTTACAAACTACTAGAACAAGCAAATTAGAGCAGAGGAAATCAGTCAGAGACTGACAGCATGCGTGTGTTGGTTGCATCTGCAAGCAAAAAAAATGTAGGTTGAGCAAATATAAACAACTAAACTAAAATACAAACTATGTAATACATTCTATATAATACAAACTACTGAAGTACGGAAGGTAGTATAGAAGGTAATGTATATTAAAAGTGCATGCAAATCATATATTGTTTTCTACTGTGTAATTTCCAGGCTAATTAGCTTAGAAAATCATACTTGTCAAAAAGAAACCTAATGCACCCTAGATTCAATTGTACAACACAACAAACTCTCTTTCTGTGCTTTGCAGTACATGTACTGCACAATGAAGCAGCAGCTGGCACACCACACAGTCACTGGGTGCAACGTACGACCTGGATACCTCCTAGCGTCTGGGACCATAAGGGGTGCCATGAGAATGAACCAATATGTGTCCTATTGTGATAAAAATAACTGTTGAGCAGCATTCTTTAAAAGGGAGTTTTTAGCAATGCTATGTAACAGAGCATTGAACCAGAAGAAGCCTTTGCTTTGTTATGTGCAGGAATAAGCACGTTAACCTTGGAAAAGTGTTCAGTTGAGGATTAACCACAAATACATGGGAAAGACATCTTGGTTTTGCACACTGTCACCTCCAGGACTAGTCCAGCTGCCTTGTATAAGGGCTCTGGAATATTTAAACTGTATGACTGTACAAGATGTTCTTTCTCCATTTATCATGAATTAGGATAGTTATGTTGACCTGTGCAAGTGTATTTCCTATAGAACAAGGGAAAATTGTGTCATACTTACCGTGATTTTCCTTTCCTAGGCCTCTCCATGTCAGTACTCACCGGGCTGGCCCCTCCCCCATGCCCCATCAGAAGAACCCTCCCACAAAGTCAATAAAGCCGCCACTTACACTCCTCAAGCGTGTCTAGTAACAAGCTCCATAACTAATTTCAGGGAGGGCAGTACTGACATGGAGAGGCATAGGAAAGGAAAATCACGGTAAGTATGACGCAATTTTCCCTTGTCCTCCCCATGTCAGTACTCACCGGGATGTAGCAAGCTCCAACTAGGGTGGGATACCAAAACCACAGACCCTGATATGCAAAAAGGTATATATTTATTGCTTTCTGGAGGCACATCTGAGGACATGGGCGTTCCTAGCTGAAGAGACATCCAGCTTGTAGTGAGAAAGGAAAGTGTTAGATGAGGACCAAGAAGCAGCCCTGCAAATGACCTCCAAAGGAGTTCTCGCTTCAGCCGTGTTGTGTTTGGTAGCCGAGGATAAGGAGAGTATAACAATGCTTTATTAGCAGGTTCATGCAGCCATTACATAAGAGCAGTAAGTCTTACTTTCACTTTCAAGTTGTACAGAAATTCCTATGTATGCACAGTGCCACCTGCAGGCCATTTGTATAAACACCACATATTCCGCCTATAGTAGGAAAGCATTTGGACAAATATATAAACAGTAACAACAGTAAACTTTATGTATCTTAAAGCAACATACATTCTTCACATGACATAGTCCTTGGTCCATGCAGGTAGTTTTCTGATTCTCTCAGTATGCCTTATAGGTTCACTTTCTTCTGCCCTATTGCAGTTGGCATTAGGAGTAGGGAAATGTCCTTCATCAAATGGAACATCTCCAAAGTCATATCTAGCAGGAGCAAGACGACTTGCATTCCATATGCATCCATCAGACAGTTCATATGTGTATGGTCCTCGCTGGCGTCTCACTTCAAGTGGTGTAGTAAATTTAGATTGTCCTTGTTTCAGTATTCCTGGTTTCTTAATTCTGACTAAAGATCCAGGCTGAAAGTGCACTTCTCTTGCACCACATTTTCTATCAGTATAAGCCTTGCATTTGGCTTGGTGAAGTTTCACAATGTCAGTAGTAGATGATTTTGCAAGAAGAGTATCTGGTGGAAGTTTGATGTCTGCAACCTTTAACCTAGTGCGCATCTGTCTGCCATGTAATAATTCAGCTGGAGATGCTTTGGTTGTTGTATGGCACATTGCTCTGTACCTATGTACTGATTTTACATCCGATATTAACTTAACTTTGTGTACAAAGTTCTTTGCACATCCCAATGAAGTGTTGCTTTGTGGTGGCACTGGTGCTGTATGAGACCATCCACTAATTGTAGGTTTAATGCAGCAAAGAGATCCCTTCCAAGTATAGCAGTACCTTTATTCACAATGTAAAAGTCACATTTTTCAGTATTTGATTTAAATTGTACAGTCACTGGCAAGCAACCAAGCACAGGGATTGGATCCTTTAAGTAACTGACCAGTCTCAGGGCAGGTGCACCAAGCGTATCTTTTGCAAAGTATTTCAAGAAAATATCCTTTGGTAGTATAGAAACTGCTGAACCTGTATCAAGCATCAGGTTAATGGAGTGTCCCTTGTCAGCAGAAGCAGTACTGACACTGACCGTGCATATAAACTTGTCTGGAATAAATGTACCAGCTTTATCCACACTTAATACTGTAACATTTGTAGTAGTAAGTTCATGAACATATTTAGTAGAACTACGGCAGACCGTAGCAAAGTGACCTGGCTTTAAACCTTTGCGGCACTGTATAGCTTTTGCTGGACATTTAGCATAGTTTGCAAGGTGTTGTATTGAACCACAGCGAAAGCAGTATTTTTTATTTGTATTTCCTGCACGGTTTTGCACTGAATCCCTTTCCTTAGCACTGTATTTTTCCTGTGACTGCGTATTATTAGGCCACAGTTTTGAATTCACAATATGTACATTCCCAGCAGTTCCCTGACTGAGAGTTTTAGCCTCCTGGTAGTCTTAGGAATGGCCGCACACCTTACTTCTCTCCCGGTGCTCGAAGGTGGGGGAATCGGCAACCCCCTATCTGACAAATGCAAAATATCCTCGGCACAAAGGGATAAATTCAGCAGGGCAAAGCCCTTGCAATTTTATTAGATGCAGAGTGCAATGTGCAACGTTTCGGGGAACCTTGAACCTCCTTCCAATTAATTACAATTAATTAAACAAGTGCATAATTAAATTAATTTCTTCGCCAAAAGTTCAAAGTCTCTTGTGTCGCAGTGTTTGTAAGGGCTCCTACACACGGGCGTTTTTACCTGTGCTCCACTCAATTATTTTCAATGGGGCTGTACTCACACGAACGCATGTGAGCACCGAACGGAGGAAAAATGCAGCATGTTGCGTCTGAATCTGCGTTCGGCGCTTACACGCGTATCGTGGGTACAACCTCATTAAACAAAATGAGGTGCGTCTAGACCTGCACTCCCCTGCGGCTGAACGCAGCCAAACGCAACGCAGGGGAGCGCAGGTCAAAAACGCCCGTGTGTAGGAGCCCTAACGCTGCGCCACGAGACTGAACTTTTGGCGAAGAAATGGATTTAATTATGCACATGTTTAATTAATTGTAATTAATTGGAAGGAGGGTTTATAATGCTATTGCACCACGCATGTACTATGCTTGACAAAGGGGAGGTTCCCCGAAACGTTGCACATTGCACTCTGCATCTAATAAAATTGCAAGGGCTGTGCCCTGCTGAATTTATCCCTGTGTGCCGAGGATATTTTGCATTTGAGAGTTTTAGCCTCCGTCACAGCTGTTTCAATTTGGCTAGCAACTGTAATAGCCTCTGCAAGGGTTAAATCTTGCTCTAGGAGCAGTCTCTCTCTAATGCGTGGTGAGTTTGTTTTTTCCACTATTTGGTCTCTTAGCATTTCATCTGTTAGAATCCCAAACTCACAGGTAACAACTAGCTCTCTTAAAGCTGCTACAAAATGTTCAGTGGATTCACCATTACACTGTCCACGTTAGCGGAATTTATATCTTTCAGCAACCACATTTACTTTTGGCACAAAAAAGTTCTTTATAGCAGTAAGAGCAGTTTCATAAGTATCATCAGGTATTGGTAATGTATGGAATATATGCTGTCCCTCTGCCCCCAGGCAGTGAATAAGTAAAGCACGCTTTCTAGCTACAGAAATCTCCCCTTGGTCAGCAGCAATAATGTAATTATCAAACATACGGATCCAAGCAGTAAAAGGTATGGTAGGCTCACCAGGGTTTGGTAGAAAAGGTGCAGGCTGCTGCAGAGGTAGAAAAGACATCCTTGTCGCCATTTGTTGTGTTTGGTAGCCGAGGATAAGGAGAGTATAACAATGCTTTATTAGCAGGTTCATGCAGCCATTACATAACAGCAGTAAGTCTTGCTTTCACTTTCAAGTTGTACAGAAAGTCCTATGTATGCACAGTGCCACCTGCAGGCCATTTGTATAAACACCACAAGCTGCCCAAGAAGCTGCTTGCCCCCTGGTGGAGTGAGCCCTGATGTTTGCTGGGTCCTGAGAGGTTTCCGAGGAATAGGCCTTTTTGATAGCCAACTTTATCCAACTGGAGATGGTATAGGAAGAGGCTGCTTTTCCCTTATTCTTTCCAGCAGGGACTGCAATAATGTGGCCTCGCAATAAGATCTTATAATGGCTGCTACATCTAAGGCTCGCAAGTCTTGATCTTCCTCCTCATCCGGAAAGGATGTTAGGGATAGCTCATCCTTGAGGTGGAATGGGGACACCACCTTGGGTTTGAATGAGGCATCAAATTTCAGGACTACTCTATCCTGAAAAAACACCGGACTGGTGCTATTGCATAGAGGTGCCTGTAGTTCACCTACT
Source organism: Xenopus borealis (assembly GCA_024363595.1). Classification (NCBI taxonomy): domain Eukaryota; kingdom Metazoa; phylum Chordata; class Amphibia; order Anura; family Pipidae; genus Xenopus; species Xenopus borealis. The sequence continues at coordinate 26,105,444 of CM044436.1, read as the reverse complement.
CTCTTGGCTGAGGTGATCGCCACCACGAAGATTGCCTTCAAGGTCAAGAACCATAATGACACCTCTTCTGTGGGATGGAAAGGGTGTCTGGACAGCATCTGCAAGACCAAGGGCAGATCCCACTGTGGGCAAGAAGGCCTTCTTGATTGCTGCCCTGAAGAAGCGGACCACCAGCGGGTGTTGAGACCAGCGTATGTCAGAGAAGGCAGATAAAGCTGAGACGTGGGTTCTAAGGGTACTCACACTTAAGCTCTTGGTTAAGCCTGATTGAAATCAAGAACTTCAGCAACTTCAAGGGTCGTTGAAGTTATGCCCCTAGCTTCTCTCCAGAGCCTGAAACATTCCCAGGTTCTCCCATATCTGCTATTGGTAGAATCCTTCCTAGATTTCAGCAATGTGTTAACAACCTCTCCTGACAGGCCCTGAGCCCTTAGATTTTGCCGCTCAGTCACCAAGCCGTCAGCGCCAATGGACCCGGGTCTGGCTGGACAAATGTTCTTTGGACCAGAAGAAGTCCCGCACATGGAAGTCTCCATGGAGCATCCACTGTCATTTGTAGTAATTGAGGAAACCATGGACGTCTCGGCCATGCCGGGACTATAAATATGATTTCTGCCTTGTCCTCCCTGATCTTCTGAATCACTCTCTCGATCAGAGGAAGTGGAGGAAAAATATAAGCCAAAGGATGTGTCCACCTCTGGCAGAATGCGTCTACTGCTAGTGCCTTGTGGTCCGGTTCTCTGGAATAGAATCTCTGTTCTTTGAAGTAGCCATCAGGTCTATTGTGGGACTACCCCAGCGTTGGACAATCTTCCTGAAAATTTGGGAATGGAGTTCCCATTCGTGTCCTCCTAGGGTATGCCTGCTCAAGAAGTCCACTCTCAGGTTCTCCCTGCCTGGAATATATACTACAGAGATGTCTTCTAAGGCTTCTTCGGCAAATTGAAACAGGGGTTCTATCTCTAGCATTAGGGAGACACTTCTTGTGCCTCCCTGTCTCTTGATGTAGGCCACTGTTGTTGTGTTGTCGGAACGGACCATGAGTCTTCGGCCCTGAAGCTGACTGCTGAAGAAACGACAGGCCTCGATTACTGCCCTTATTTCTAGCACATTTGAGGGCACGTCTGAGGATGGATGTAGCCATGAGCCTTGAGCAACTTGATTTTCTAATTCTGCACCCCAGCCTATGCCTGATGGCTCCGTGGTCAAGATGGACCATGCAATTGGAAGCAGCCTGATTCCTCTGGCCAGGTGATGAGGGACGAGCCGCCAGGAAAGAGCTTTCACTATTAGAGGTGACACGATCATTTGATCTTGGGATATTCCATCCCATTGCTGAAGAAAGGGAAACTGTACTCCCCTCATCTTCCAGCGGACCCAGGGGATTAATCCTATGGATGAGGACATCATGCTCAAGATTTTCATCAGACTGTTTGCTTGGACTCTGGAGAGCAAAACTAACTGCCTTGCTTCTAGAGACAATGCCTGTTGTCTTTCTTCTTACAGACCGATGACTCTCCTGAAGGAATCTATAGTTGCTCCCAGGTATGTAGTTGACTCTTTTGACAGTTGAGGTGCCATCCATGCTCCTGCAGAAAGGATATCACCTGTTCTCTGTGATTGATTAGTTGTCTCTTGGAATTCGCAAGAAGAATCAGATTATCCAGGTAATGGAAGATGCTGACCTTCTGCCATCTTAGGAGAGCCACCAGTACCACCAGGATCTTGGAGAAGACCCTCGGGGCTGTAGACACTGGAACTGGAAATGGCCCCTTTCTATTGCGAATCACAAAAACAGTTGATCCTGGGCCCTGACCGGGACATGATGATAGGCATCGCGAATATCCAGAGAACACATCCAGTCCCCTGGACAGATGGCCTTCCTTACTGAGTCCAAGGACTCCATTCTGAAATGTTGCTTCTGCAGCTTTTTGTTTACAGTTTTCAAGTCTAGAATTGGGCGCCAAGCCCCCGATGTCTTCCTGACCAAAAAGAAGACTGAGTAGACCCCCGACCTCGCTTCCTCCTTCGGGACAGGAATAATGACCTTCTGTTGAATCAAGGTATTGAGACACTGTAGAAGAGCCTGCCTTTTCTCTGGATTTCTTGGGACGGCTGAACGTATAAAGACTGGCCGGGGAAGATTGGTGGTGAATTCCAAACTGTAGCCTTCTTTGATTACTCTGCGAACCCAGGCATCCTCTGTGGAACGATCCCAGGAGTTCCAGAAGAGACAGAGTCTTCCCCCCATCTGGAGACCCTGGGGACCACCACCTTCAGAATGGACGATGGACTAAGCCTGAAGATTTCCCTCTGGACGGTCTGAACAACCTGGATTGACCTCCACGCCAACTGGAAGAAGTCTCCCCGGAGGTTTTATGCCGAAAGGAATAAGATTCCATTGAAGTCTGTCTAGTCCAGGAGGATGTTTGTCCTTTGAGGAATGCTTCACTGGAAACCTTCTTCTTTTCCTCTGGGGAAGAAGCTGGCTCTTCCCTCCAGAGGCTTTGGAAATAAGATCCTCCATCTTTTTTCCAAATAAAGCCTGCCCCTGGAAGGGGAGGCAGCACAGGGCAATCTTGGAGGTAGTATCGGCTTCCCATGACCTGAGCCACAGCACCCTTCTAGAAGATACGGAAAGGGCAAGAGACCTGGACGCTAACCTGACCAGATCGACCATTGTGTTTGGATCAGGCCTTCTAGGATGTCATTTCTGTCTTGGCCTTCCTTGAGGGCTGATTCTATATTTGAGAGCCATGTTTCCATAGCTTTGGCTACTGAAAGGCTGGCTACTGCCGGCTTGAGGGCCTCCCCTGCATTGAGATAGGCCTGTTTCAGGTCCGTCTCCAGTCTCTTATCCATCGGGTCCCGAAAAGAGGCTTGGTCATCAATGGGTAAGAGTGTATTTTTGGAGAGATTTAGCACCGGGGCATCCACCACCGGGACCGAACCAAAATCTTTGAAATCTCCCTCTTTGAAGGGATATAGCTTGGAAAATCTCTGTTGAGTTGGACTTCTTTTAGACAAAACTTCCCATTCTGATCTGATCAGGTCTGCCACCTCCTGGTGTAGAGGAAAAACTTGACCCTTCTTCCTTGATGAAGGTAAGAACTGGACAGTAGACTCCTCCTTTTCCTGGAGATCCAGGGCTCTCCGGACCGCCTTGATCAATGGGGAAATCAGATTGAAATCAAAAGAGGAATGTTCCTCTTCTGCATTATCCTGATGAGGAAGCGGCTAATAAATTCCCGCTGCCCTCTTCCTCTGGTGGATGAGCCTCATTGGAAACCAGGTTTCTGGCTGCTGAATAACTCCCAGGCTATAGCTTCCTTTATCCAAGCCCGTAGATCTGAGGGCGGGACTGGAGAGCCTGCTGCTTCTGCAAGACAGGACTGGCACAGTCTCTTGTCTGGCAATGCAGGTTCAAAGCAACCCAGGCACTGGCTGCTTGAAGACAGAGGAGCGGAGGAATCCTTTCGCCTAGTGGCAGATTTCATGGCACTAGGAGAAAAGAGAATGGTCAGTGAATATCCAGCAGCCGACCTGCCCAAATGCTACACTAGTGTGTTTAAGTGGGCTTAACTTTTTTTTTTTTTTAACCTCACCAGGGGGGACTAGACTTCTGGGGGGTGTGGCTTGGAACAGGCCAGGAAGGGCACCTGTAGAAGAAAATATAGATGCTAAGAGCTAAGATGCTATTTGGCGGCTCTTTAAGGCAGCAATAAAATACTACAGGCACCCCCTGGAGTCCGCTAGCTAAGAGACCTACTGGAGGCATTTGGTGGAGAGAAAGGTAGCGGGCGTGATGCAGGCGCAGTGGACGCCAAGTTCAAGAGGCGCGCCGCTCCTTCGCAACCCGGAAGATAAGGCTTCCGGAAGTGACTTCACCACTTCGCTGAACTCCGCCGAGAGACCCTGACTTCCGCACCCCCTCCTGCATCCGAAAAATGGCGCAGCTGGCAGTAGACCGCGTGGGGGCCGGACGCTTTATGAGCAGGCCAGGGACCCAAGGAGCAGGGGAACGCTAATATTTAAAGAGGCAAAAACAGCGGGCGAAAGCCCCAAATTTCAGGGAAAAAAGGCCCGTTCCTGGGACGCCTTTTGGGCAGGCCCCAGCTAATCCCCCCTCAAAAAGAAAGTGAGCTCCTAAAGAGGATCAGAGCAAAGGAGAAGAACTCCCTTCAGGAGTGTAAGTGGCAGCTTTATTGGGGGAGGGGCCAGCCCGGTGAGTACTGACATGGAGAGGACAAGGGAAATGTTAGAATGGCGGACATATCTTTGCATGTACCTGTTAAGAATAACTGTGCCAAAACACTACTCCTGAACAAACAGTGTGGGTTGCCTGTAAGGCACATACCAGGGGTCTATACACTTCCCTCATTGCAGCTGCAAGGTGGGATACTGAAGCTGAGGTTACCAAAGCCAAAATAGAACTTAAAGATGCCGAGCAAAAATTAGCTGGCGATCCAAATGATATCACTAGAGAGGATATGAGGTTGGCTCAAAAGAATGTCGATTTACTGATAGAAAAATTCTCCCAAAAAGAACTTTACCATTCAGCGACATGGTTTGACAAGGGAGATAAAAATGGCAAATTGCTAGCCATACTAGCCAAGAATGATACCCCCACACAGCAATAGCCAGTGTTAAAGGGGAAATGGAGTACTAATTACAGAAAGGGAGAAAGTAGTAGAGCGCGTCAGAGAATACTTTCAAAATACCTTTCCCCCACTGCCGCACCACAAGCTTATGGAATACCTTGAAAATATAGACTTCCCTACCATTCGTCTGGATATGAGAGAGTAACTAGACAGTAATATTACTGAGGAGGAACTTAAAGATGCTAAGATTGTTGCACAATAATGGATTTCTCAGCCTGTAAAAATTCCACTTTTGGAGAGTGGTGTGTGCTCGAGCAGAAATCCCCTTCCTTGCTCAGGGACAAAAAGTCAGCATAGACAAAATCCAGAAGCACAACAAAAAACAATTGCTGCATGATTTATTTAGCGCATATGCATTTCACAAGCAAGGCAACGTTTCGGACCCCTGTGGGCCCTTTATCGAGCCTAAATAAATCACCTTTTTTCACGCAGCAATTGTTTTTTGGCGTGCTTCTGGATTTTTTCTACACCAAGCTAATATGGCAGTGTCAGTGGGGAACTACTGGGGGAGCAGGGGGTGCAATTGGACCAGGGCCCACACCCCCCTCAGGGCCCCCCAGCAGCTCGTACACTGCTCTTTCCGTCCAGAAAATCGAGTGAGTATGGCAGGGGGTGGGCTTCCCGCACCCGGGGCCACCCAATTACGTTACTGGGCAGCTGCTATTCTACACAAACACAGAACTTCTAGAGCTGTTTACTCAGGTACAGTAAAGCATTCTACAGAATAAATATAATGTTATAGTTTGCACTATTGTGGTTAATCTATTGCCAATAAACTTTGGCAGCTTTCCTTCTCTAGCACCAGAAATGAAACCTTTTTTACATCTATCATAACTTAGTCTGTGCATGCTATTTATAATTTTTCCATAACAGTATTTGCCGAATGCTTTTACATTACCGATCTGATCCCCCATATTCCTCTATGAAGGGGCTGCCATATTTGTTCAGCAGTGTTCCATTAGCATTAGAAATTCTTACTCATGTCATGTTTAGGAACTTCAGTAACAATTACTTACAAAAGCATATCTATCAGTGAAAATGATCATCATGACCTCTAGGTAAATTTCTACACGCAAACAGTTATGTAAATTAAAGTGTACATACTACACACAATCCAGTGCTGACATTTTGTATTTTTAGACATGTTCTGCATTATATACCATTGCCCACTTGATGGCATTCACTGCATACAGTTGAACACAGGCAATTTCATTACATGCATTTTATGTATTTCACCATAAGATGGCAGTCACTGTACGGCAGTCGGCAGGCAAGGAATACTCCAAATTTCTTTTCTTAAAAAAAAGTTATTTAATTTCAGTATTTGAATTGCAAATGATATGTTTAATATTCTGAACCTGCAAACGGTTATATGTTTATTTAGACGGAATAGTGTACCATGTAAATTGGCACAAACAACCTAAGGGTTTATTTCTCAGCTCCTAAGTATCGCCGGATACAAGCAGTAATCTCTAAAACAAGCAAACAAGAGCAGAGAGAGTTTTTATTATTTATACCAGACCATTTACTGTTTGGTCATTTTAACGTTATGGGCAACATTTTTCATAAGATTGTTGTTTTTTTTTCTGGCACTGGAACTAACATTTAAGTCAGGAGTTATTGTATGTACAGGTATGGGACCTGTTATCCAGAATGCTAGGGACCTGGGGTTTCCCAGATAACAGATCATTATGTAATTTGGATCTTCATACCTTAAGTCTACTAGAAAAATCATGTAAACATTAAATAAATCCCATAGTCTAGTTTTGCTTCCAATAAAGATTACTTCCATACTAGTTTGGATGAAGTACAAGGTACAGTTTATGTCCGACAAAAGCTGGTGACTGGTCTCCCACTGAAAATTGCCAGGTCGGCAATACAGGCAGAAATATCATCGGCAGCCACTGAAATCTTTTAACCTGTCCAATCGACTGACTGTCCAAAAATTGTACGACTGGATCTTTGTGTCTATGGCCAGCTTTAGTTGGGATTAAGTACAAGGATTAATTATTACAGAGAAAAGTAAATATTTTTTAAAAAATTCTAATTATTTCATTAAAATGGTGTCTATAGGAGATGGCTTTCCCAAAATTCAAAGCTTTTTGGATAACAAGTTTCCTAATAAAGTATCCCATACCTCTATTTAGTAGCTGTTTGAAATAGAAAGGAACGGATCTTGACACCATTATGAAGCATATGATTGAATATAATTAGAGAAATAAGGGACAGAGTGAAATCCCAATTTATCATGTCCATTCATCTTTCTTGTGCCACTTCTTCATACCCTTAGTTGCCACTCCTATCTTGCAGCAATCTTACACATGCATTCTGCAGAAAGTTGCACTACTCACTCATCTATCAGTTCTAATTGGTTGTTCCATGTTGTTATTCATTTGGTGACACACTCATTAATCTTGTAGCCCATTCATCTTCATAATCCCGCTGCACACACCTTCATATGAAATCACTCATTCATTTTACACTCCTCATTCACTGAAATTGCATTCATCTCATGCCAATGAGATAAAAACCATGACTGGTGCAAATGGATCTTTTGCTATGGAAACCTACAGACAAAATGACATTTGCTACTTCCAGATCCTTCACTGTTTGTCTTGTTTTAATACTTTGTTTTTGCTCTCTCATCATATTGTATCATTAGGTCACAGAGTAGAAAATGCATGTACAGGTATGTGACCTGTTAGCGGGGAACTTGTTATCCAGAAAGCTCTGAATTGCAGAATGTGTCTTCCATAGGCTCCATTATAATAAAATAATCCAAATTTTTAAAAACTGCTCACTCTTTCTCTGTTATAATAAAACAGTTGCTTGTACGTGGTCTGAACTAAGATATATTTAATCCTTATTGGAAGCAAAACCAGCCTATTAGGTTTATTTAATGTTTAATGATTTTCTAGTAGACGTAAGGGATGAAGATCCAAACTACAGAGAGATGTGTTATTCGGAGAAAACCTCAGGTCCCGAGCATTCTGGATAACAGATCTCATACCGGTTTCAACTGCACCCTTCATTTCACCTTGTGCCATATATTCTATATATTTTGTCGACAGTAGGCTAATCTTATAAAAACATTATGAATATTTTTTACTAATTGAACCGGGTGTTGTTGTATGGTATTTAGCACTGTGCTTTGCTGATGGCTGTACTGGAGAGAGTTCATTTATCACAAACAACATTGATGACACTAGTTCAGGGATGAGGCCATTCCCTCTACTAAAGAGCACATTGCATGTAAGATGTTTTACAGCATGCCAGACAACAGGGTGTCTTGCCCCTTACCCAAATATTGCCCCTGCTTTTATAAATTTGTCAATGAACCCATTTGTGCATATCATTTAATGCCAAACCCTAAATCCTGGTATGAAAGGGAAAGCCTTATGAATAGTTTCAGAGTTAAAGGGCAAATAAACGGGCTGCATGTGCCTTTGCCATGTTAATACCAAATACCTTTTTTAAAGAATAATTTACAGTGGTTGTCACGTGATAAAAATGTAATGTTCCTAGAATACCCCTTCTATAGCTGCTGACAAATCAAGTGTGATGCTGCACAAGGTTGTTTGTCTGTATTACCGGCGTTCCGTAGTGAAAGTGCAGACGAGGGCCACAATGCAACCAACAGCATCTGTTTTAAACAGAGGAGCAACACAGACATGTGGCTCAGTTGATGTCCAACTTTAATATCATTTTTATCATCATAATGCAATGATATACAACTAGAAAACAGACAAATCAACAGGCTGTCATAGTAAGGAACAAGTATATTCGATCTCAACATACATATTCTGCCTATCGTCATAAGAACAAGCCTAGATAAACCCAGAGGCTAACATAGAAAACTGGAACAAGTATGTTTTATCTAGACATTCATATTCTGCCTATACTTATAAACACTAACCTGTTTTAAACAGAGGAGCAACACAGACATGTGGCTCAGTTGATGTCCAACTTTAATATGAGCCTCAGGCCCTGTATCTCCTCAGAACATTGCAATAATAACAGAGCTCCCTCTAGTGGCAGCCTTATCATTGTGCTGTTTGGAGGTCTGAGTTTAACCCTGTCACATCTGCTAATTAGAAATGTGCAGCCCTGTGTTGAATCCCATTCTGCACTAAGCAGAGTAGCCCACCCTCACGCTGGTTGATTAGCTTTGCTGCTTCACTTGGTATATTAGAGGAGAGACCATAGCAATATAATGTAACGAGGTTTGGGGCCATGTCCTTGCCTGAAGCTTATCAACATGGAATCATAAAGTTAGTACAAAGCAGCAGGGTTGACATTGGTTACAACTTTACTAAAATGAAAATGATCCACTAAATTACAAATATAAACATACAGGGGTGCTGCAATTTCCCCGTCAGCTCTTCAACCCAGAGAACTCAATTGCACTAGCATCCTGAACCCACTCCGGTGCCTAAAAAGGTGCTCAGGTAACAAAGGGACAAGGATCAGCATTGCAAATGTATAACAATTTCAATTGTCCCTACTGGGGAAGGGGCTTTTTTTTATACAGAGTCTCTTTTTGACTAGTAATTCCTTTGTGTTTGCAGAAAGTGAAATATCACTTAACTTTATTTCAGATTTGTTCTGTTCAGTGCAAAACTTTTGACAAAAGCCATACATATTTCCTAATAAAACAAAAAAAGGCAAAAAGTATGTTCAGCACAAGTGCTATTCATTTAACTCATTTTTAAAAAGAGGGTATACTACTTTTGTTAACATTGTGCTGTCTGAGTATTTGGAGGCAGGCTTGGCCTTTTATATGCGTGTGTTGTGGTGGAACGCTGGGCTTCTTTCTGTATGAGGGGTACACAGTCATGTGGTGAGCTTGTTTAAAACTTGAGTAAAGGGGGAGGTGATGTAACCCCTTCTGTTTGAATTCATGAAGTGGAATGAGAATGATGTTCCCTTTGGTCAGTTTATTCAGTGAAAGTAATGCTATGTTTTAATATTGCATAGATGCTCTAGGTAGGTGATCTGATGTATTTGATGGAGGCAAAAGGGATGTGCCTAAATCCATACATTAGGGAAGGATAAAGAGTTGGTGGCTTTGTATCTGTGAATAGAAATCAGAGAGAGTTAGAGGGGGAAATTCACTAAGCGGCATTGCCTTCTCTAACGTTCGCCACACTTCACCAGGCGAATTTTCGCCAGCACTATGCAAATTCATTAACGTGTGAAGTTACGCTAAGGTTGGCAAACGTAAGCGAAGTAGCGCTACCGTTATTTCACCAGGCAAAGAGCATTTACACTAGCGATGCCTAATTTGCATACGGCGCAAACTTTAGTGTATAATAGAAGTATATGTTACAGCCACTACATTCCCCTACACAAGCCCAGGAAACCTTTATTAAATAAAATAAAGTTGTCCTATTGCCATAAACATGTGCCCCCTGTATAGTGTAGGGGGGAAGGAGGGTAACCCCCCCCCCAAAAAAAATCGATCTTTTTCAGACTATCACCCTAGAATGGTAAAACACGCCAGCGTTTTTTTGGGACTTACAAAAATTTTCCAATTTTTTTTTTCAAACTCCTATCTATTGTATTGAACTTTGCCAGGTCTGACCAGGCGAAGGAAAGTCTATCGTAAGTGGTAACGTTCAGTAAAATGTTCATCTTAGGGAATTTGCGTAATTACAATCCTTGTCAGTGCGCAAATTCGCCTGGCGTAAGGGTGCAAAGTTGCGCTAGTTTATCTACTTCGCTAGCGAAAATTCGCCAGAGTCAGTATTAGCTCTAGCGTTAGATGCTTTGCGCTTTAGTGAATTTCCCCCACAGACTCTTGTAAGGTAGAGGTGAGGTGTAATTGCCCTTGTTTCCCATAATAAGATAGTATAATAATAAGATAATAAGAAGGGAAAAAGTAGATGTTCTAATGTCTGACGTCCCAGGTGTTTGTATATTAAAAGAAGGGGGTGTGGGTGACTTTGTGCAGTTGTTTCCAAAAGGCTAGATAGATAGTTTATTTTTTTAGTACTCCAATGCCATAGACATAAGTCTTCATTGTAGGTTTAATTGCAAAACATGTCCAGTACCTGCCAGTTATGCAGGAGGGTGCAGGTCTCTGTTTTAAATGAGCATAAAGGGGTTATAAAAATACAGATTACAGTATATGCAAAAGGAAGAGAGGTGCTGCTAATAATTTGAACATAAGTGATATGAGGGGATATGAAGGGTGTAATTGTATGAAGGATTAATCTATGTGCTCTGCTTCTGTTCATTGGAATGATTTAAGGTTACTATGCATTAGAAGAAGAAGAAGGCACTGAATGTGCTTAGCAAGTTCCTTACAGGAATACAATGTTCTTGGCTCCAGATCTGTCTGACAGGTACATATTGTCTGTGTCTTTGATGCTGTCTGACAGGCGTGTATTTTCATTTTTTGAGATTTTTCTGACAGGTGGGTATTGTATACAAGTCCTTGATGTCTCCCAAGGAACAAATGTCAGAGTCGTGCTCTGGAAAGTCAAGTGAAATAGATGGATAGATCTCCAGTATATTATTATTCCATCATGACAGCTTTATAAAAAGACAGAGCATCATCGCTTCTCTAAAATGAACGTGTATGCAAATCCCAAAGAAGCAGCAGAGATGGTCCATCTGTTATTGCATTAAGGGCTGAGCAGTGGGGTGATAAAGTATCCTGCCTGCCCCAGGAGAACTCTCCTAATCTTGTTGACATTCATACAGAATTTAGTTTGCACCAGTTGAATTCACAGAGCCAGAGATCTGACAAGGTTATAGCAATACACAAAAAGGACAACTGAGTAATGAATGGAGATTTCATCTCTCTTTTTAAATTGGAGAAAGTGTTTAGAGACAACAGAAGGTAGATCTACCTTTTCACTGCCGTCGAATCAAATGTAACAAGGGTAATGGCATTCTGCCCTCAACTTAAAGTCATTACAGAAATAACCAGGCAGTTGTAACTTGTGTGCCTCCCAACAAGTAGCTGAAATAAATATGGCTGATAGAAATGCTACAATCATGCAGTTTCATCCAGTGTGCAATTATTGATACAGAATAATAATACAGAATTACCATTCGGGTGGAGATACATGCATTGGGAGGAAGAAGTTATCCTAGATGTAAAGTTGTGGGGAGGATGTTTTACATTATAGAGTACTTGAGAGGAGATATTCTGTGTAGTTTTCCTGGGAAGACTCACCCCATGATATCCTAGATCAGTGCTGTCCAACATATTACATATAGTGGTCCAAATGAATGTCATACAACATGTTGGAGGGCCCAACTGAATTAAAATGATGATGTCATATGGTGAAGTCTATGTAGGCTGTGAGCAGACCATGAGGGCCATAAAAGTCTTTTGGAGGTCCACAAAAGACTTTTTCTTTTGCTCAAATTCTTGTGATTCTTGGTCATTTAGGGAGAAGCTAAAGGATGGCTCTCAGTATAAAGTCAACCTGTTAGTAAGGCCCCTCAGTGGCAAAGGATTTGTTGAGGAATAACATAAAGTGTATTATGAGTAGTTTAACGCCACAGCAAAGAGAGTCCTCTAGTGTAGGCTTGGAGTACAAGATGTACTAATAAATTACCACACAAATAATGGTGTATGGCTCCGTTTCTTGACCAAACTCAAAACATTAAGAAAGTAAAATCAAAAAGAAAAGGTAACCCCCAGTGCAATGGTTTGCCAAACTTTGTTTGTAATATATAAAGCATTCAAATATAGGAAGAGATCATCCAGCAGTAAAGCAGTAGCCAAAGGTTAGTAAAATTAGAAAAGTCTTTATTAGGACATATATAAGCCTGACATGTTTCATGCCTGGAGTTCCCACTTACTCACAAGCTAGTGGTCTCCCCTTAGTACAATCCTTATAAAGGACCAATTAAAATGCTTGTAAGTACTTGCTAATACTTAGTACTTAGCAGTGAGTTACCCACTGAATGTGTAAATTGCGTTTTAACGCGGTTTCCTTTTCTTTCCTATCACATACCTTAGTCCAGTTATCCCCAATCAGTAGCTCTTGAGCAACATGTTGCTCTCCAACCCCTTGGATGTTGCTATCAGTGGTCTCAAAGCAGGTGCTTCTTTTTGAATCCCAGGCTTGGCAAATTCTGGTTGCATAAAAACCAGGTGCACTGCCAAACAGAGCCTTGTGTAGGTTGACAATCCACAAAGGGGCTACCAAATGGTCAATCACAACCCTTATTTGACACCCCAGAACATTTTTCATGCTAGTGTTGCTCCCCAACTCCTTTTACTTCTGAATGTTGCTCACAGGTTCAAAAGGTTGGGGATCCCTGGCTTAGTCTTACGAGCAAGAAGCCAGACACTTTTATTATACATAGTAAACAGCACAATTGTGTCTTAACACTTATATTGGGGGAATCTGAACTACATAACTTGCTTTATTAGTTAAAGCTTTGCTCAGTTTGTTTTCACTCTAATTTCCTTTACTTTTTTTTCTTTATTTTTGTATTATGTATTTTATTTCTGCTAGATGCTTTGTACCTATTGGATAAGGCTCAGTATGATGCATCACTGATAATGCACTTTTTTTTTCTTTATTTTTGTATTATGTATTTTATTTCTGCTAGATGCTTTGTACCTATTGGATAAGGCTCAGTATGATGCATCACTGATAATGCACTTCTATTGGCCCTTGCAACAAGGTTCCTTCTTTAAGGTGTTGTACTGTATACTTAATCAGTGAATCGTTCATTTTGCCTACATATAGCTATAGAATTGAATATTTTTTATTCTGTGCCAACTAAGATCTGTTCTCCAGGGTATTGTAAACATAAAGGCCAGTGCTTCTTTACTGAATTGTTGAGTGCAAGTAATCCTTTCCCAGTAGTGAGGTTCTCTAGTAAAAGAAACAGCAACTCCAACTAATTAAAGTGTTTTAAACTCATGAAAATATAATGTACTGCTGTGCTGCACTGATAAAACTGGTGTGTTTGCTGTGGAAACTCTACGATGGTTTATATAAGAAAGCTGCTGTGTAGCCATGGGGGCAGCCATTCAAAGCTGAAAAATTAAAAAAGGCATAGGATACACAGCAGATAACAGATAGATAAACTCTTTAGTATACAATGGGATTATTAAGAATGTATCTACTGTGTATCCTGTGCTTGAATGGCTGCCTCCATCGCTACACAGCAGCTTGTTTATATATAAACTATAGTTGTGTTTCTTAAGCATACACTCTAGTTTAAACAGTGCTGGGCAACAATACATTATATTGTCATTCCTTTAAAACACTTTAATTTGTGGTCAGCAGCAGCCGTGCTTTTCTCACATTCCTCCATGCTCTATATGTTGCAATTAGTGTTAATGGGGGGTCAGTTTGGAGCTTTGATCATTACTATGTGGCTCCTTTAATTCATACTAATGGTTAAATGTACTCCCCAAATGCATCCTGCTAAACTCTAAAGCAGGATTAATTCAGTAAGATCACTGACCCTCGGATGTTTAAAGAAAGAATGTTGCACATTGTATTGCATTATTATATTAAAAGTGAACTAATATTTACCATATACTGTCAGCCAGCATCCAGATTGCTAATATACATGAGCAGTGCTTCATAGTGATGGGCAAATTTATTCGCCAGGGACAAATTCGCTGTGAATTTTCCACGTTTCTCTGCTGGTGAATAAATTCGCAAAACTACCGGCATAAAAAAATGGACACTGACGTAAAAAAAAATGGATAACAGCATAAAAAAATGGACGCCAGCGTCAATAAATAGGTTGCCGGAGTAAAATTTCGATGCCCACATCCGTTTTGACGTCCGCGAATTGACGCCAGCATTAAAATCCACGTTTTGCAAATTTTTTTCATCATCTTGCGGGAAATCTGGATAGGTCATTGAAGTAAATGGCATCAGCTGATCACCATGTAACAAATCCCACCCCTGATGTCATCAGCCCCTCTCCTATGGCTCCGGTCCCGCCTCCGACATCACCTGCCCCGCGACATCATCCGCCCTTTGCCCAGAGTTGAGCAAGTGGAAAGGTGGCAACCCTAATACAGACTGTATTCGCTAGCATTCAGGGATGTTGCCTTTATTAAAAATTCTTTATTTTACAATTAGCTGTGTCACTATTGTGACAAATCAACACATTTTTTACCCCCCCCTCCTTCGTCCTTTTACAAAGGGCTAAAGGTCATGATGGGACCATGAGAATGGCACCTCCAGGTAAATGTATTGATTGTGCAGATGGACTGAGATCAATAAGTGATTTACTGACCTTTTGGATTATACATGGAGACTTGAGGCAGGTGACCAGTTCTTGCCTACAGCTGTCTTCTAGGTGGGCAGGCAGAGGGAGACGCACATCAGAAACAAGTTCTAATTCTGCTTTGGCAGGTATAACACTAATTAATTATTGCATATTGTGCTTAGCAAGGACATACATACATGCTAGAACAGCAGATCTTTACAGCACATGTAACTGGCAGTGCATCCGAGTGTAGGAGGCGGCTGATGGAGCATGTAAAAGACTTCAAAGCAGGAGAGAAAGAAAACTATTAGAATAGAAAAACTCGACCAACACAACATCATAGCTAGAATATGGTAAATGAGAATCCAGTACCCCAATGACAGGAACTGGCACAGAGATACTTTACCAACTGACAGTTGCACAAACACACTTATTTAACAGAAGTGTAATGCACCCTACATAAATTACAGTTAATTGAATTAAAACTATATAATCGTTCCATTAATACAATTTCCAGCTTTGTTGCACTGGAAACCTGGTGAAATAAAGGCTCTTTAGGGTATAATGGAAGGCATTAATTAAGAGAGCGGGATCCGTGCAGAAATGTGTGCAGATTGCCCCTGTATATAGCAATTCTTCCGTTGCCATGATAACACCGTGTTTTTTTGTTTTTTTTTGTGTGGAGGTAGACTATTCATTAGTACTCTTAGCCACCCAAGCACATGGGGAGAAGATAATATGGATTTAATATAAAAGGTGGAATATGCGGTTTTAAGCATTATAATAGTTCCCTGAGCAATAATTGCTCCCTGTGAACCATAGTGTGTGTGTGTTCTGTAACGTATGTGTACAAATCGCACAAATTGTGACTTGTTGGTCTTAACTCCTGCAGTCCCTTTTATTTCATTTTACAGCCTCAGTCGTCCAGATCTCTCATTCAAGTCTATGGGCCTCATTTTTGTGGCGAAACAAGGTGAAAAACTTGTAATGCCTAAACGCCTGCGTGAAGTTGATCTTACTGTTTAAATCTGAGCATGTCTACATTGTGAAGTTTATACTAGTGCTTTATGAATGGGATATGTGTGTGAATCTTGGCAAAAAGAAAAAAAAAGAAAACATTTTGGATTTACAAGTCTTTTACAAATCTTTGATCGGTCAGCTTGATGAAGCAAGCCAATGTTTACCTCAAACGGTGCCTTATTGACTTGCCGAGCAAATTCTGCCCATGTTCCTACATATTATAACTGCCATTGATTCCGCTGTCATTGCTTGAAACATCCCCCTAAGCCATTTATTCTCTTGCTATGAATACTGGATACCTGGTTTGTTCCGCTAATGGGAATTGTTTCTACATTGTTGTGTTTTCTATGGCACACACAGCACTTGCTCCAAAACCCATCAGCAGCTGAATTGAATGGCCTGTCGTTCCTAATGAATAACTGTTGTGCTTATTTCAGGTTTCATTTATTCCCATCTCTAATTTATGACCAGTTTATGTTATTTCATGTACTCCATGCAGTTAATGTGAAGGAGTCAATGACTGGCGAGCATTTCCCAGATGTTCTATAACTGATCTCCCCCCATAGACCAAGTGCTCTGTGCTGTACTCCATCTTAGAACAGCCCCGTGTCAGTGTTAAACAGGACAGCTTAGATATATGCTATACTCTGGCATCATGTCCTGCTTCATTTATCACCGGGGCAGCAACCCATAGCAACCAAATAGTGATTAGCTTTTTTTTTTAGCCAGTTGCAGGTAAAAAAGTGAAAGCTAAAATTTAATTGGCTGCCATGGGTTATTATTTTGCCCAATATTGGTAAATGAGCTAGAGAGTTCTTATATAGGGCCCTTACACAGAGGCGTTTTCCCTGCTCTCCCCTGTGTTCCGTTTTACTGTGTTCAGCCGCAGGGAAGCGCAGGAATAGACGCACTCAATTCTTTTCAATGGGCCTATACTCACACAATCATTTGTAGGCCCCGAACGCAGGTTCAGACGCAGCATGCTGCATTTTTCCTGTGTTCGGCGCCTACATGCGGTTGTGTGAGTATAGGCCAATTGAAACGAATTGAGATTGTCTATTCCTGCGCTCCCCTGCGGCTGAACACAGCAAAACAGAACGCAGGGAAAATCGTCCATATGTAAGGGACCTTAATGTTTTTTTTTTATCATTTATATGCTTTCTTCAACACAAGTCATTTTTATAAATTCAACACAGTCTCTCTTCATGGTATTGTATTAGAACTCACATCAAATACAAAAATAAATGCAGCTGGAGCTGCTGGAAAACACAAAGCAGAATGCACACGAGGACAGACAAAATGTAACAGAATCCATTAACTGATGTATGCAGGGATGCACCGAATTTGGGATTCGGCTGAATCCTTCATGAAAGGTTCCACCGAATACTGAACCGAATACAAATCCTTATTAGCATATGCAAATTTGGGACAGGAAAGTAAAAAGTGGGGTAAAAACCCTTGTTTTTACCTTGTTTTGTGACAAAAAGATACGTGATTTATCTTCCCATTCCTAATTTGCATATTCAAATTCGGATTTGGCCAGGAGCACGGAGTCGGACGAATCCCAAACCAAATCCTGGTGTCTTACTCACTATCAAATACATTTGAAATAAAGAAAAAAATGTGTCTGTGTCTGTAAGACTCCTAATGAAATGAACATTCTCATTTGATGTTTGTTACACATGATAAAGCTAAGACATACTGTCTGAAGCTCCATTGTGGTAGTCAGTGTCAGACTGGGGCATCCAAGGCCCACTAGGGCTGCTGCCTGGGGCCCCCCCATTCCAGTTGTTAGTGCCACATTCCCTCCCATCACCACCTCCACACTGTGAATCTTGCTTACCTCTTGCAGACATGATTATGTGCCAATGCCCACAGTTGCCAATGGGGGAAGTGGATCTGGGTCAGTGGGGCCCACCAAGTTTTCCCCCGGTGTCCCGCTGGCCCAGCTCAACCCTGGTGGAGGTTGCTGGAATTAGGGGAACACAGAAGACCCTGTGCCTAGAGTGTAATGGTGAGGGGGCACTGGGCACATAACTATTCTGCCTGCACTCTAAATTCAACCTGTCCTAAGCAGATAGTTCTGTGAATTCTGTGCTGGGTGAGGCACCAAAAAAAAGAGCTGGGGGTGGGATTGGGGCTTATTTTTGAGTTCCCGGAACCACAGGCCTGGCTGGCATTGTTGGCTAATAAACTAGAGAAAGCACACTGACTGACCTGGTCTAGGCTTTCAATATTCATTCTCCTGGTGAGCAAATCCCTGCAGTAGAGCCTGAAAAAATAATGTGATGTGGTCAAACACTTCCATTAACCTCCCTGTGCAGTTCTGCATTTGGTGCACAGTTATGAGGGAACAGAGTCATCCAACTTCAGTTTAGGTAGGACAGCTTAGTGTTAGGGCAGCGTGCATTGAGTTAACCTTGGGTGAGAGATAGGAGTGGGCCAGTTAGCTGAGCAGTTAACACTCCAACGAGGAGGACAACACTTACCAGTCAAGGACACAGGCAGATCCCCTTTGAGGGGAGCTAGGTGTGAGAAGTAAGACATGCCGGGGGTTCTCAGTTGCTATTCATTAGTGATGGGCGAAACGGCCGCGTTTCGCTTTGCCGAAAAATTCTCGAATTTCCAGAGAAATTCGCGAATTTTTCGCCGATTCGCGAAACGAGTTGCGCGTCATTTTTGACGCGCGTCATTTTTGACGCGCGTCGAGTCAAACGCGACGCGTCATTTTCGGCGCGCGCCGCGTCATTTTTGGCGCGTCGCGTCAAAAACAACGCGCAACTCGTTTTTGCGCTGCGAATTTTTTTGTGCAAATTTTTTTCCCAGTTTCGCGAATTTATTCGCCAGCGGCGAATCGCGGGAATTCGCCGCGAATTCGCCCCTGGCGAATAAATTCGCCCATCACTACTATTCATCTGTGTAATTGTGAATCATTGAAGGATAGATATGATGCTGTATTGTGACAGTAAATTAAGTCTGTGACTTTATCTGCAAAAGCTGTGTGACTCAACACTACAGAGTTTCCCTATAACTGTGGTATGCACAGAAAGGGTAAAATGGCCATACGATTTGGCTTTGGTTTGTAAAATAGTCTCTGTGACACAAATAAAACTCTTGGCGTGTGAGAAGGATCTGGGCTGGAATTTAGCAAATCATGAAAATGAAAATTTAATATGTTTCATCATAGGGAAATAAGAAACTGTCTAGATACAATCAATTAAATATTCTACATAGTTTCTGAAATAATTAAGTTTATGTTCACTATTCCTCTCTCAGCATCTGTTTCTCTTCAGTCTGTCTTCATACAGGAGTTGGATGTCAGATATTCATTGACAGTTAGATCCAATATATCTTATAGGGGGGCTCTTTTTGCCTAGAAGATGTATTAGAGCTCACTCTATTAAAATATCCAGACATCATGTCTCTCTACATGCAGAATTTGTGCAAAAGGCAGTTATTTTGTTAGATTTTGTTTGTACAATCAGGTGTCTGCAAAGAAGGTGACTTGAGACTGGGCCACACACTTTCTGCCATGGGCCTTTGGGCTGTAAAAAACACAATCTTATCTCTGAATAATTATTGTTCAAGTAATGAAAAATAATGTGAAAAAAGGGAAAACACTGTTGTTTAAGCCAATATTGATCTGACAGCAAATGAAGGCTCCATGTAAATCTTTTGTAAGTCTGTTCAGCTTTGGGCTGCGCCCGCCTAGAAGAAGGCATTGCTGTTTTTGAAACCTAAAACATTATAAGCAGAAATATGTGTTCAACGAATGCCAACAATCGTAGTAGAACAAAAACGGACTGAAAGTCTTAGGGGCAAATTTACTATTATTCCCCAAAATTAGCTCGTCCAAATTCGAAATTCGATAAGTATTCAACCATCGAATGCTTATCGAATAGTGATGGGCGAATTTATTCGCCAGGGCCGAATTCGCAGCGAATTCCCGCGATTCGCCGCTGGCGAATAAATTCCCGAATCACCAGCGAAATTTTGCTTGGCGAAAATTCGCCGAAAAAACGAGTCGCGCGACGTTTTTTGACGCGACGCGATTTGACGCGACGCGCGTCAAAAGCGCCCCACGACTCATTTCGCGAATTTTTCGCCGATTTGCGAATTTCGCTAGAAATTCGCGAATTTTTCAGCGAAGCGAATCTCGGGAGATTTGCCCATCACTATTATCGAATTGTTTTAGGCTATCATTTTGCTCACTATACGATTTCTCGATGAATTTGTACAGTCGGATACCGATCGTTCAATTTCACGAAAGAATCGTGAAATTTCCTTCGAGTGTCCGAAAAATTCATACGATTCGACTTCAATAATTTCACTTGAATTTAGTAAATTTGCCAAGTAAAATTTCACCAAGTTTTGCTGAAAAAAAAACACCCATAGACTGTAATGTATAGTTTTTTAAAAGTTGCACAAGAAACACCCATTGATTTCAATGCAGTTGGCAAATTTTTGCTGTTTCGTGAATTTTCAACGAAGAGACTTGGGTAGTCATTTTATCATTCCTGTTCTATGTCTTGTTGGTAAAACATAACAGTGTGGCATCTGAATGCAGTTCATAAACAGTATGTTACAGTGACTACACTTTTGCTCCACTTCCGTGAAGTTATGTGTTGGGTTGGGAGTTTGTATGTGCTCCTTGTGTTGCATGGGATGCCTCCATCTACTCAGCTAACCTCACATGCCCCAAAAATATACAGACAGGTTAATTAAAGGGCAACTGTAGTTTAAAATAGAATAATGCTAGAAATGTTGTATTTTGTATACTAAAGATAAACATGAACTTACTGCACCAGAAGCCTAATAAGACTTTATTTATGCTTTCAAAGTTGGCTCACGGGGCTGTCCTCTTGTAACTTTGTTATACATCTTTGCAAGAGCAAGACTATGCACATGCTCAGTGTGGTCTGGGCTTCAGTTGGGAGGTTAAGCTTAGGGATCGTCATAAATAATCAAAACAGGACAAGTCAAATAATATCTGCCATAGAAGCCAATATAGCAAGACTGATTAATAATCAGAATATACAGACTGCAGTGGGTCTGTGGATACAAATCGCTACACAGTCGCTGGCTGCTCTACAGGGAAACAAACAAAGCTGATAGAGGTCAGGAAAGTAAGGTGGGGGGGCTCCCCCCTCCTGAAAGTATGATCATTTCCCTGCAGAGTTAGGGACCATCGGAAGTTTCCTAACTGCAGCTGTCAGAGCAGGTAAAACAAAGGGAGAACTTCACTGCATATAGTCAGGTTTCTTATAAAAACAGTAGACATTTTTTAATTAAATTATATTGGAGATAGATTCCTTTTTCATTAAAGAAAGTAAAAATTGGATTTTATTTGTTTGCCTTTACATGCCCTTTAAGTTAATGGACAAAGAAGACAGGTTCATAGATTGTGAGCTCCACTGGCACAGGGACTGATGTGAGTGTTGTTTAATCACTGCAGAGTGCTGCACAAGCATGACAGTACTATATACAAAAAGTATGGATGCGCCAAATCAACTATTTGGGATCTGGCCGAATCCCCGCATCCTTCATGAAAGATTCTGCCGAATTCCAAACAGAATACTAATTTGCATATGTAGGAAGGTAAAAAGGGGGGGGAAAACATTTTTTACTTCCATGGTTTGTGACAAAAAGTTACGTCATTTCCCTTTCCGCCCCTAATTTGCATATTCCAAAATCCAAATCCTGCTGGAAAAGGCCAAATCCTGGATTCGGTGCATGAAAAATACAAATCCAGTATGGAGCTTTGCATTCAGTAGTATCAGCGGTGGCGCAGAATCCTGTTGACCTCTGCTGTGGCAGACAAAATGCCCCGTGTGCCATTACCCTTATTTTATTACATGATTAGACACATCATGTGTAATGGTACGGAGTCAGTTAAGACTAGGGTTGCCACCTTTTGTAATTTTTTTTACCGGCCGGTGTGTGTGTGTGGGTGGGGCCAAAAAGGGGCAGGGTGTGACATAAAAGGGGCGGGCATGATGTCACAGGGCGGAGCCACATCGAGCGATTGGCTGAAGATGTGAGAAAGAGAATTGGATTTAAGGCAGTGCAAGGGCCTTTTTTAAGGGGTACAAGTTTACCGGCAGCTACATTGCCGGTAAAATCCCGGCTGGGTGGCAATCCTAGTTAAGACATACATAATCACTGAAAAAAATTGGAAATACTAATCCTGTCTCTGTTTTGCTTATCTCTGTCACAAAACTGTCATATTTTCACTTTAGAAGGACATATTCATCACAGATTTCTACGGTTTAAGTTTATCAGCCTTTAATGAAAAGCTCCTTTACATGAGCAAACGCTTCGGGTGAAAAGCCTCTTTTAGTAACCAGATATTACTGGGCCCCACAGCAAATTATTTCTCAGGCCCACAAAATGATTAGAAGTTGACTTGCTTTATCGATATTTATTGAAACTGTCTATGAATTAGGGCCTCTTGGGGCCCCTATACCCTACGGGCCCCCCTGTAGCCGCAGGGTCTGCTTCCTCTATAGTTACGCCCCTTTCCATCAGCAGAAATGACTGCCTTTATGAAGGTGAAAGAAAAAAGAACTGATTTAAGCTGATTTATGCCAGAAAGTCGAAAAGACAGACAATAACAGCCCTTTCAGTGTTAAACATTACAGTGGCAATAGGAATCATTATACTGTATACAGAGGCAGGCAGCAGCATGAGACCCGTATTAGCTAATGATAGAGATAGATTGCCTATAAATCTACACCCAAGGTATCGGACTGCAAATTAGCTCCTGAGCAGAGTCAATCACTAGACATCCCTTACATACAAGTACAAGCTCAATCTGTTTGGCTATGTTTTATTTCCAGAAACAAGAATGAAGGACACTATGGAGTGCAATTTCTCTGCAGGTTGCTGAATTTTCTCCCTGCGGGCAGACACTCACTGTGTTATCTAATGTGAAACATTGCATTTTGTTTTTATTTTTGTTTGCTCTGCAGTTTACATGAAAGAAATGACTTCAGTAAGCCAAGTTTTACTGCCCTTGTTTTGTAGCGCATCAAATAGATGTAATTGCACAGACTGATACAAATCTGCTTTTCCAATTGGCATCTACACTTGCCACCAGTCCGGGTTTGGACTGGACGGCTGAATATTGTCTGCTCAGGTCCCAAAGTTCTGAAACCTGGGTAAAATCCACACTACTGATCTTTCTAATGGGCACGGCTGATGTCACAATCCACTCCCTTGATGTAACCAATCACCCACTCTGCATCACTGCATCATCATAGTTACATAGTTAAATTGGGTTGAAAAAAGACAGAGTCCATCAAGTTCAACCCCTCCAAATTAAAAACCCAGCATACACACACATCTCCACTCTTTCACACAAACCATATATGCCCATAGCTATACTAACTGTAGAGTTTAGTATCAAAATAGCCTTTGATATTATGTCTGTCCAAAAAATCATCCAAGCCCCTCTTAAAAGCATCAACAGAATGAGCCATCACAACATCATCCGACAGTGCATTCCACAACCTCACTGTCCTGACTGCTTCAAATGAAAGTCCTTTTCTTCTAGTCTGAAGGGATGGCCTCTGGTGCGGTGATCCTCTTTATGGGTAAAAAGGTCCCTTGATATTTGTCTATATGTCCTCGAATATATTTGTAAAGTGTAATCATGTCCCCTCGCAAGCGCCTTTTTTC
>CM044436.1:26057809-26079693 GCA_024363595.1 Xenopus borealis | reverse complement strand
AGTTTGAACCTCCTTTAGTTTGTAACTCCTGATTTGCAACTCCACTTACAGATCCCCCACCACCACCATCATCATCATCATCATCAACCAATTGTGCCAGCTCTACTTGCAATTTTAAATATACTGCTATATACTCTACAGCCATAAATACAGACACAGTTATAATGGTAACTTTCTTACACATTTAAAAGCCCTACCATATACTTATCATTTTCTGCAGATATATGCGGAATGGCTACACTGTCATAGTTTGCTGAATTTCTCTATACTGGTACTGAGAAAAGTAGGTGTTATTCTTGATTCTGCAGCAGCTATGCATGAATCCATCTTTGTTTCTTATTCACTGACTACGCCCGCTTAGGCTCCTTGTGAGGGAAAAACAGCCCAAAAGAAGGAATATGGGAGATAAGCAGCTTTAAACAATGGCAACTTTGCCCAGCTTCAGAAATCTATATCAACCAATAAGGTGTCTGCTTTTTAAAGAGTATTTTTCAAAATGCATCAGTTAATAGTGCTGCTCCAGCAGAATTCTGCAATGAAATCAGTTTCTCAAAAGAGCAAACAGATTTTGTTATATTTAATTTTGAAACCTGACATGGGGCTAGACATATTGTCAGTTTCCCAGCTGCCCCAGTCATGTGACTTGAGATCTGTTGGAGCGATATCAACTACTCCTCCCTAGCAGCCCATCAGCAGAACAATGGGAAGGTAACCAGATAACAGCTCCCTCACACAAGATAACAGCTGCCTGGTAGATCTAACAACAGCCCTCAATAGTAAAAATCCAGGTCCCACTGCGACACATTCAGTTACATTAAGCAGAAAAAACAACAGCCTGCCTTAAAGCAGTTCCATCCTAAAGTGCTGGCTCTTTCTGAAAGCACATGACCAAGCACAATGACCTGAGATGGCTGCCTACGCAACAATATTACAACTAAAAAGGTTCAGGAATGAAATGTTATATAATAGAGTGAATTATTTGCAGTGTAAACAGTATAATTTAGAAATAAAAACTACACAATAAAAATCACAAAGGAATCCCTTTAACCAGGAAATGCTACCAGCTGATAGGGCTGCCAACCTTTCTAGAAAAGAATACTGTACTTCCTATATTTGTTTTTTCTTTTTTTTCCTATTAATAACATTAATACCCTTGCAGCCTGGGGTTTGTTGTGGCGCTTTGCGCTTCCTTTTTACGCACCTACAGTGATGTCAATTATGCGTCCTGTGCATATTAGCGGTGCGGTTTTGGTGTTCTTTGCCTATTCTCTGCCTAGAAGTTGGAATGGAGCCGGCTGCCAGCAAGCGTGCTGCTTCAAAGTCTGGGTGCGTGCCTTGACAGCTATTCATGTTTTTTCCTTTTTTTTTAGGGTGCCTACGAAAAGAGCTTGCTGATTTTTGGGTGCTCTTAATTCTAGTGACCCTGTGCCTGTGGAAGAGAATGCTTCTAAGAAGCGCCACAGAAGAGAGGATAGCACTGATTTGAGATCATGTAAAGCTTGTGATAACCCTGCTGTTAGACACAAGAGACTGTGTCAGGCTTGTCTTCAGGAGTATGCTACTCATGACAGTGGGAGAGAACCTTCGTTGTCTTCTACCTCAGCCTTTAATCAAGATTCAGTTATGCAATGGATTAAGGAGGCAGTGGCAGATTCTTTAAAGCAAGCTGGAGTGTCTAAAGATCCGCTTCCTGGTTCATCTGTGGTATTGCGATCTTCTTCTTCAGATGCTAATGAATGTAATTCTTCTGACGAGAAAGCGGAGAGGGCTGAGGGTTATGATATTAAGGTGATTCCTTCACTTATCAAGGCAGTTAGACGCACCCTGAACTTGGAAGAAAGTCAGCCTGAGCCTTCTTCTTTCTCCTTGTTCTCTAAAAAGAAGAAAAATATTTTTCCGGTGCATGCAGAAATTAAGGATATTATAGATCAAGAATGGGCTAAGGGCCCTAAGAAGGTTCCGGTGGAAAATAAGTTTGCCGGTTTATATCCTTTTTTTCAAGATTATTTAGAGATTTGGGAAAGCCCACCTACAGTTGATGCCCCTGTAGCCCGTCTGTCAAGAAAGACTGCCCTACTGATTGACGATATTTCGGTTTTTAAACATCCTATGGATAGGCGAATGGAGACGGAATTGAAAAAGGCTTATTTAACAGCGGGAGCTGCCTGTAAACCAGCGATTGCTGGTCTGGGCGGAGAATATTGAGGGAGCTTTTTTGGAGAAAGCTCCTAAGGAAGCAATTTGTGAAGCAATTGCGGATTTAAAGATAGCAGCGGAATTTTGCTTGGAGGCTTCTGTGGATATCTCAAGAATGGCGGCACGCAATATGGCATATACTGTACCACTGCTGTCAGGAGGGCTTTGTGGCTGCGTACCTGGTATGCTAATACAGCCTCCAAGAATACGCTGTGTAAGCTTCCCATTGAGGACAAAAGGCTTTTTGGGAAATCTTTGGATGACATTATTGCCAAATCGTCAGATGGGAAGAGCACTTTTTTGCCTCAAACTAATCGGCCCCAAGAAAGAAGACAGATTTGCCTATAGACGCAAGCAGGAGGCTAAGGTCTACAGACCAGGTAAAGAATTTAAAGGCTCTTGGCGGTCGGGGCAAGAGGGTTTTTTTCGGTCCGCTAAAGCTGGAAATCCCAGATCTCCAAGAAATCAGTCTAAACCCCAATGATATGAGGCTGGCCCTGCCTTTTCCTGTAGGAGCAAGGCTTCTGGAGTTTCGAGAGGTATGGGCCAGGGAGATCCAAGATCAGTTGGTCCTTTCGGTAGTAACCAGAGGATACCGCTTAGAATTTATACAAAAACCCCGAAACAATTTTTTCGTTTCCGCAGAGAGGACCAAGAAAGACAGAGACCCTTTCATCTTTCAGGATTACATTTCCCAGCTAAGAGCAAAAGGGACAATAGTGGAAGTCCCACCTCAAGAGCGAGGTCTAGGATTTTATTCTTCGTTGTTCCTGGTTCCAAAAGCTTCAGGAGAACTTCACCCAATTCTAGATCTGAGAAAATTGAACAGATGTATGAAGTACCAGAGGTTCAAGATGGAGTCTCTTTCCACTATAAAAGTCGTGCATACCGGAGATTGGTTAGCTTCCCTCAATTTGAAGGATGCATATCTGCATGTGCCAGTGGCAGTGGAACATCAACACTTTCTGAGATTTGCAGGGGAGATCTCCATTTTCAATTTTGTTGTCTGCTCTTTGGTCTTTCTACCTCACCAAGAACCTTCACAAAGATGATAGTAGTTCTCATTGCCAATCTACGGAGGGAAGGAGTGGAAGTCTATCACTATCTAGACGATCTCCTAATTGTTGGAAGAAATCCACAATCCCTCGGAAATCAGGTGCGGTTAGTACTGAGCACGCTCATGCGTTTTGGTTGGATTCTGAACGAAGAGAAGAGCCAGCCAAACCCAACACAAAGAATGATATATCTCGGGGCTCTCTTCAATACCAAGCTGGGATTGGTTTCCCTACCCCTTCAGAGGATTTCTCGTATTACAAGGGAAGCCTTCAGAACCGCAACAGTGTGTCAGCCAGGGAACTCATGAGTTTTCTGGGTTTTCTAACTTCTTCCATCGAACTGGTCAGACGGGCGAGGTGGAGAATGAGACCAGTACAGAGATGGTTTCTAATGCATTGGAATCGGCATTACAAGTGTTGGTAGCAGATGATCAAGCTGTCGCCATCCTTCAAAACTCACCTCTCGTGGTGGCAGATGCTGGTGAATCCACTAGAGGAGCGTCAGTGGTTGGAGGTCTTTACCGATGCATCCGGCACAGGTTGGGGAGCCCATATGGGCAGTTTGGAGGTCCACGGGAAGTGGGTGAGAGATCTATCGCATCTCCCTTCGAATGTGTTGGAGTTGAGGGCGATTCGGATGGCTCTGTCAGCTCTCGAACCATTCCTGTTGGGTCTGTCCGTGAAGATCAGATCAGACAATGCTTCGGCGGTGTCATATGTGAGGAAACAGGGCGGCACAGGCAGTGTCAACCTAATGAGGGAGACCATCCCAATTATGACCTGGGCACAGAAGTATTTGCAGGACATCACAGCCATTCATATACCTGGCAGTCTGAATCTTTGAGCGGATGCCTTAAGTTGCAACTTATTGGACAGGGCAGAATGGGAGCTGAATCCAAGAGTTTTTCAGTGGGTAGTGGCTCAGTGTACTGAGGAAGATCTTAGTTTCACATATGGATGTGATAGCTGTTCTCCCAGATTGGCCACGCAGGCCCTGCTGAAGCGCTTATCGATTCAATTACCCTTGAAACTGCCGCAGTTGGATGATCTGTTGATTCAGGGTCCCTTTCTACATCCGAATCCAGGAGCCCTCAATTTAGCGGTTTGGAGGTTGAGAAGTTACTACTAAAGCAACAAGGTTGTTCTGATCAGGTGGTTGAAACACTCATTAAGGCTAGGAAGCCTGAAACTATCTCTATGTACCATAGGATCTGGGATCGTTTTTCTGTCTGGTCAAAGACTCAGGGTTCTGATCCCTTGAACCCGTCAATTTCTAAAATTTTGGAGTTCCTTCAGTCTGGTCTGGAGTACGGTTTGAGCCTTAGCTCATTTAAGGTGCAGGTGTCTGCCTTGTCTGCAGTGTTGGGAAAAAAGTGGGCTGAAGAGCCAGAGTCAATTTTTTCAAGCAGTCTTAAGAATCAAACCTCCGCTAAAGAAATTTGCTCCGCCTTTGGTCCTTCGTGCCTTTTCATCTTCCCCCTTTGAACCTATTTTGGAAATTTCTCTGTGGCCTTTGTCTTTGAACACCATTCTGCTAGTGGCTGTAACATTGGCTAGATGAGTGAGTGAGCTACAAGAGTTGTCAGTTGACCCACCTTATACAGTTTTCCATGAAGATAGACCAGTACCATCCTTTCTGCCCAAGGTAGTCTCTAGCCATTTAAATGAATCAATTGTGCTTCTCTCTATGCCATCAGAGGGAGGAGTCAATCCTTTGGATGTTCGTAGATGTCTCAAGGCCTATATTCAAAAGACTGAGGATATTAGAAAGTCTAGAAGGCTGTTCATTATTCCAGCTGGTGCGAGGAAAGGAGAACAGGCATTGAAAAGAACGCTAAGTAGCTGGATTGTCAAAGCAATTTCTAAAGCTTATTCGGGGCAGGGCAGGTCATCACCTCCAGTTTTGAGAGCGCACTCGACTCGGAGTGTGGCAACTTCCTGGGCAGCAGGAGTTCAACCAGAATCTGCAGGGCAGCAATATAGGCTTCTTCGAATACTTTTGTCAAGCATTATAAATTGGATTTATTATTTTCTTCTGATGTTCATTTTGGGCAGTCGGTCCTCGCTGCCTCTGTTAATTAAATTTTTCGGCATGTATTCCCTCCCTGGTTTTTCTTTTATTGCTTGGGTATTACCCGTTCGTTAGTGTTATGCTGCCAGGGGATGACCAGGAAAAGGGAAAATTGTTTCATACTTACCGTAATTTTCCTTTCCTGGTCATCCCCAGGGCAGCACACCCACCCTATGTTGGTTTTGCTTACTGACAGAGACATGGAGGTATGGAGGAGGGGGTACTTATGGTGTAGGGGGCATGTTTGTTTCTTCTGATTACCAAGCGGTGGAGACAATTACCTGTTCGTTGGTGTTATGCTGCCCTGGGGATGACGAGGAAAGAAAAATTACGGTAAGTATGAAACAATTTTCCCTTTTTTGCAGCCATCATGCCATATTTATATGACAATGAGAAAAGGGACAATTAAATAAGAAATGAGGGCTGATCGACCCTTTATTAAATGCTAAAAAATAATTAGAATACTAATTAAAGATTTTTACAGGACCTTATGGTTAAACCACATGTTTAAAATTGAACACTAAGAAAAATAACTTACCAAAAACAAATATAAAAAATATATTGGACATTTTGATGCTGTCATTGAAGGTAAATGTCAAGTTCACCTTTAAATATACAGTACTTTTAGTACCTCATAGACAGTTGCTCTTCTTTTTTGCTTTATTAGCCTTCCTGTTCTTCATGTTTCTAAACTTCAGCTTCAAATTGTTTGTTGTTGGGGGTTCATTGATGCTGGCCACCATTTTATAGATCATTATTTTTGTATTGCTTATATTACTTTTCAGGCCCTCTACTATCCATCTGCCATCCTGACTTCTAAACTGCATGCTGGGGACTTGGGTAATAATACCTAGAAACTCCAAGAACAACACAAAAACAAATCATTACAAAAATACACATAATATAAAATGAAGACTGATTGCAAATTGCATTAGAACATTGCTGTCTACATCATACTAAATTAAGGGGAACTAATATTTTAAATGACTCCTTATGCACTTACATTTTGCATATCATAAAGCACATACATAGTCATATAGGTCACATTGGAGCAATAACAAAACCAATAGGGTGGTTGTAAAGTGCAAATGTGAATAAAAGACTCCAACCAGAATTAGCCAAATCCTCCCTGTTTTAATGTAGAAAGATGCACAGACCTGTGTTAAACAGTGGCTTTTTAAAGGTTGGTAAGTGTGCTTTGAAGGCTTTGCCGGCATGCAAGTCACCCCACCTGGACTGAACACTGATGAAGTGATGCTATGTGAATACAAAACTGAGAACACTCTAGTCACAAAATGAACTGTTGTTGGTTGGCAACTGGATGCCATAAAGGCACACCACATTTCCCATGCATGAAGCACCATCTGCCCCTCAAAGGTAAGTTATGGTGCAGCCAGGTTTGAGGTTTACCGATAGCAGCATAGTTAAAATGATCACACATAAACGCGTTATTCTGAACCACTTACACACAGGGAAGTTGAGGTTCAAAAAAGACAAAATGGAATGTAACCAGCTCAGGCTGGAACTGATTAGTCTCCTGTGTATGTCCTGTGAAACGTGTACTCCACAAATTAGAAATGCCCTAGGATAATCCCATGTCTTAATACATTTCCTTGCTCAAACGGCTTCACCATTCTCGCTTACAGAAATGGTATGTATCTTGATGGTGGGCACATCACGGCATGAGCGATTCTGTTGAGTGCCAACACAACAGCAGGTTCTCAGAAAAGACTTACTGCTCACTTTGGCCGAGGAACAGTTTGCAAAATCTCTTGGAGCACCATACGATGTGGCTGGGCTGGACAGCGGGGTGAAATATTTCCATTCACAACCCTCATCAGACTTTGAGATCCTGTAAAACATCTCCCCCGAGCCCACTGGAATTCTCACCACATTTTTGTTTTCTTCTGAACTCCGGTGCCCTGGGCTGTTCAGGAGGAAACCAGAGGAGTATTTGCTTGCAGCCTGCCTTCTGTGCGAGCAGCGAGCGTGGAGGATGTTTTGGAAGGCCTTGCGGAACTCTGGGCTGGAGCAAGGATAGATCACTGGGTTGATGCAGCTGTTAAAATAACCAAGCCAAAACGTAATCTTGAAAATAGTATCTGAGGAGTTGGCTGGAGGATAAATGGATTCTGTAAAAAAAAAAAAGGAAAGCATGGTATCATACATCAGATTGTAGCTGCTGAATCATTTAACACAGAATTTATAGTTGTATATAGGCCCGGAATATCAATCTTTGGGTTCTGACAAATGTCAACTCAGTATTTAGTGGGCTCGTTGGGGCTGCTTGGGCTAATTGGGCCTCTATGTACCTGAAATAGCAGGGCATATTTTGACTCTCACTCTAGGCCTGGTTGGTTGTATGTATTATTTCTACTATAAGGTAATGCACAGCTTTGTTCCAATAGCACTGTTGGATAGTGTGTTGAAACAGGCCAATGTCCTGACATACATATCCATATAGTCAAGCACCATGACCAAAATCAGCCAAACTGAATATAATGAATTTTGAACAGCTCCACACACTGGTCAGTTCCTCTGACTGTCCCGTCCTAGAAAGATGTTCAGAAGGAAAACAGAGAATTGTTCTGATGTTGCCCTGCTCATGAAAGAGATTACAGCACTCTCTTTACTGATTAGGACAATATCAGAACAGTTCTCTGTTTTCCTTCTGAGCTTATATACATCTCCTAACTGTTTGACCACAGAGTCAAAGGAACTGACCAGCAGGTGGTGCTGTTGTTACAAAATTCATTATATCTGCGGCTAATAAACATCTTAATTAATGCAAATTACAAAAGTTCTTAGAAAAGCACCCGGAGCAATTAAACATAAATTTTTTCCAGGGTTTACATATTCATTACAATGTGATAATTCCACGTGTGTTTTGAAATTTACATGGATCTCTTCACCTTAGACCAATGGTTATTCGCAAAATGAGGAATGGCACTGGTAGGGCATAGGCTTTGAAGGACAGTATATATTAAAACCCAGCTTGAAGCTCAGTTAATATGAGATTTGGGTTGAACATGTACTTGCTTCCTTGATATTCTTGGTTGATTCACAAATGTTTTCCTATATGTCATCTTATTATGAGCCAATGCAGACCCTAAATGAATACTGGACCAACAAGGAGTAGGGGCTTGAATAGAAAAACAACCACTGCATTAGAATAAACAAGATAAAATCTACTACTGTCATTACTGTTGACATTTTCACACAAAATACAAATCAAATCATCTCTTCTAAGGTCTGAAAAATGGAGAGGGGGGGTTAAGCATTTTCTTGTGAATCTGTTAAGGGGTGTGTATCATCATCCCCCACTCCTAGAATTCATATTCAATACAGTTGTGAGAGTTTTGCTGGGGATTCATATTCTTGTTATTGTGTTTAACCCGATGTTGAGACATGGAATTTATATTACTGTCTTTAAGTAGTCTTCTTTCTACTTAATAAATGAGGCAGATGTTTTGATTTTATCCTTATGGCTTGAACTAAGTGCCCCCCCCCCCAGGGGATATATATAATCCTCTTGGCTCAGACTGGTTGTTTGCATTCTCAGATTTGTTAATAAATAAATTGACTCATTGTATTACAAAGATTCATATCAAAGATCCATAGATTTGTATGGAAGTTTTTTTCTACATAATAAGAATAATTGATTTTGCATCAGCTTTTCTCCAACTTTCTCCATCTGAGAATTCAGCTATATGTTAAACCTGCAGTTTCTTTGAGAGGAAATTATTAAAGAGGAAATGAGTCTGTTTTGAACAGCAAATATATCAGCCAAAATCAAAACTGCAAATGAGTTCTCAAAACAAGCTGATATTCAAATCATCATGGACCAACATCCAATCATCATACAGCACTTCATTTCAGTTTTTTCCATAACAATCAACAGACTAGATAGAGCTGAGCCAACAGTGCAGCTATGAAGTGAGCCTGGGAACTCAGACTCCTCTATTGTATACACTGAAGAAAAGAACTGATTGAGCACCTGGTTTGCCTTTTCTGTATCTGTTACATCCATACTGGTAACATTAAGTAAAGGAGCAACACTCTCAACCCGCATATTTTTACTATTAATATACTTAAATACTTTTTGGGGTTAGTCTTAGCCTCTGCCACAATGCTCTCCTCATTTCCTATGTGTGCCTTCTGGGTTGTGGTTTTACAATATTTATTATAGTGTTTATATTCATTAAATGCAGCTTCAGTCCCCACAGACTTGTAGTTTTAAAATGTCTTTCTCTTCTTTACTTATAATAAGCTACATAGGATAATTCTTACTTTAATTTAGAACAGTAAGTATTTTTTATTTTAAAAAACCATTTCTTATCTGTGTTTTCAGCTGAAAACATAATGCCCCAATCTATGTTCTGAAGGGCAGCCCTCAAGGCACTAAAATTAGCTTTTCTGAAATTCAGGATTTTTGTTGCCCCGCTATATAATTTATTTTGCATCAGACATTAAATTAGATGAGATTATGGTCACTATTACCCAGGGGTTCAACATTTGCTTTATGTTCTGGGTCATTAGAGATAACTAGATCTGTCCATTTTTTTTGTTTGGCTCCTCAACAACTTGTGCCAAAAAATTGTCATGCAACAGGTTTATAAACTTGTTCCCATTAACTGTCCTGGCAGCCCCTCACAATGACCTTTCCACTTGTTCTGCCAAATGCTAAACCCTAGCACCAGGCAAGCAGCAGACTGTTTGGCATGAAGGGTCCTTATGACAGATTACCCTATCCACCGTCTGTTATCAAATTCCCTATAAACAAAACCTGTCTTTTCTTCCTTGCACTCCCCCAGTGCCAAGTCAGTCTGCTCCATACATGCCAGTTGAGAGTTGTCCTCCCTTTTTATGCCAAAACCACACATTTGTTGCTTTAGATGACCTGTGGACCAGCCCCTTACACTTCTGTCCCCTACTTTACCTCTTGACTGTAACAAACCTCTCCCCCTAGCCTCCACTTCCCCTTCTCCATCCCCACTACACTGGCCCTTGGCAGTGGTTGCTCAGTGAGCCTCCTTTCCTCCCCCATGTTTGCCACTGCCCTCAGTGATATAAGTTCTCCCCTTAGAGTCTGCAGTGCAGATTCCAAAATGACAACCCACCTGCATCTCTCATTAGTGATGGGCAAATCTGACCCATTTTGCTTAGCTGGAAATTCACGAAAAACATGGAAAATTCAGCAAAATGCTTTGAAGTCTATGGCCAACAATTTTTTTAACCCATTAGGGACTATGGGAGTCATTTTTGGTGAAAAATTTCACTCATCACTATCTTTCACACATACATACTGCATGGATCTGCTACTCCAACACCACATACACATGACAAGACACACACCGAGTAATACCAGCAAAACCACTTGCACTTATGTTAGCCCTGGGTACTTACAGTCTCCCAAATGCTTTAGAGGCTTCTGTTATATACTCTTCCTGATTTAAAGTTTCCTCAAGTCAAGATGGGCATATAGATTGATTATTCCCAGTAGGAAGGTGGGCAGAGCTAAGGATTGTGCAGAGGGATCATTTGAAATTTGGTGACACACACCCGAAGTCCAGAGTATAGTGGCGGCAAGAGATGCAGTAGGGATGTTCTCCCCTGTTGCCTGGCAAGTTCTCATATTTTTTTTTTTTTCACAAATGACTTTGGTGTTTTGGGAGTGCTGTGATTTTTGCGAATATGAATTTACAATTTAACCATAAACATTCACAAATTGCAATTATGCAGCATTGAAGAGGCTCTTCAGGAGAATCACATAACTACTCATAATTATGTTTGTATATTAAATGAACCAATCTTGTCTGGTGCAAATCATTCTGCGCTGTGTACAGTTTACAGACGAGCCCCACTGACTGTGATCTAATGCTGAATCAGACCTGCTGATAAATAGGAAGGGTCAGGCAATTCAGCTGTTAAATCATCATGACTGCGACATTCTCACATTTAAATATGCTGAATACACATTTTTATAATTAATCTAAAAAATTTGATTAATAACCTTTAATCCACTTTAATTCATGAATATTGGAAAGGTGTTCTTTTTTTTATTACACATCGTTTGGGAGTTAATCTCTCCTTTACCATTTTACACAAGCATTAATAGAATCCTGTTATTGTCTTTTTTTTTTTATTCTTTTTATTGAATTTTATATTAACCCAGTCCTGAAAAATATGATGCAATTGACATGACATTTCAGAGTATATAGAATAAAAATAATTAATTAAAAGATATTAATCAGCACTAGTAACAACTAGAAATAACTAGCAATAAGCAATGTATAATGACTACCGTGTGGCCAAAATGTTTTGCCTACAATTCTATGACCAACGCTTCAAATAGAAAATAGTATTGGTATAATTAAGTGAATGGAACAAATTAAAATGTTATCTAGACTGGTAATGTAACCCGAAAATTTGTAAATAGTGTTTTTGTCCCGTTATTGTCTAAGGGCTAGTGCATCCACAACATATGATAATGAGCCCTTCAAGGTAAAGGGTAATTAATGCTGCTTTGGCTTGAGGGACAGCAGTTCTCATCCAGTGAGTATATATATTAGACAGGACTCTGGGAGCATGCCAAAAAGTAAACAATTAGTAGTAATAAAGGAAAACATCTATTTCCAAGTATACACAATATTCAATTACTGGCCTGAGGCAAATGGAAATACATTTTATTCTGATGACAGTATCTGACTAACCAATACCATGTGGGTAATTCAATAAATGGGCAGCCTAAACAAACTGAAAAATTTGTGAAACGCCATCGCGTCTCGTGCTTTGCCCATTGCCGGCGTCCGTTTTTCGATGCTGGCAATAGGCGCCAGGCGAAATTTCACCGGCGTTTCGCTAATCATGGGAATTCGCCGCAAATTCATCGCAGGCGAATAAATTCACCCATCAATACTGCTGAACTATAAATCCCAGTAAACTTTAATCAGGCGTTAAACCATTCTGGGAGCTGTAGCAACATCAGGGTTTATAATAAAACTTTTACCTCGCTCTCCAGGGTCAGAGACACCATTGAAGCTAAGACGTAACTACTGCCCCAGAAGGACTTGCACCCAGCCCCCTCACCCTGCTTGTACCCATGAGAAAACAAATACTTTCTCTCTCTTTTTTTTGTAGCAGATTACACTAACGTATCCATTGGGGACCCACATTGGGGTTCTTTTTTTAAAAAACATAATCCTGGCCAGTGTTGTTTTTAACTTTTATAGAAGGAAAGCCCTGACCATCAATTTTCTTTTTACTTTAATGGGGGACCCTGGCCACCAATGGTTTTTTTATCTTGGGGGGGCTGACCACCAATTTTTTTTAACTTGGGGGGCTGATAACCATTGTTTGTTTTAACCTTTTATGTTTCTTTCCATTTTATTGGGGCCCCTGACCACCAGTATTTTCTTTTTAACTTGTGCCTGGCTGCTTTGATTTTTTTTCGAGGGATGCTTTTTACTCCCAGTCCAGCCCTGGTGAAGAGGGTGCGATTTTACCCACCCACTGCTCCTGCACTGCATATTTAAACTTTTGTGTGCCCATGCCCAGATTGGGTATGAGCCTAATTTTGTCACTGAATGTCCCCCCATGTAATAAACTGTAATATCATGAAGCCAAAATGACAAATAATCTGTGTTAAAATAATTTAGGTTCTTACTGTGCTTACAGCATCCCTGTCCCCCCCCCCCTGCAACCACAGGGTCTGCTTCCTCTTTGATTCCATTGTATTCTTCGTCCTTGTACTATGGGGCAGATTTATAAAATTTGTGTGAAGAATTCGAAGTTAGATCGAATTTGCACAAAATTCAAATCTTTGAATATGCAAATTAGGCAAATTCGAGCATCGAATATTCAAATTCGAATAATATTCAAATTAAATTTTATTCCAATATTCGACTATTCGATGGTCGAAGTACTTCCCCTATGCGACCACCTAGTTCGCCAGATCCAAGCTGTCAAATTGGGGACCATTATTTTTGATCGAATAAATAAAAATTCGATTGATCAATAAAATCGTTCGAATTGATCAAATCGAATGATTAATTGATCGACCGAATTTGAAGGATTTGACTTCACATGGCTGAATTTCGAATTTTTTTTAATTCGAAATTCGACCAATAGTAAATCTGCCCCTAAGTGTTCACAGTTGTGTTTTTTCTTGTGTTTGCTGCAAGCTTAGAAGACAAACGAAAAGAGGGTTGCATTTGGAACTGACAAAAACGCACTTAGGTCTAATCTTCAATCTTCGTTGTCTGCACACACTAAGGGGGTCCAATTAACTTCCGGGGTGCTGTGTCAAAAGTTGAAAGTATCCAATTTTATTGTAACGACGCGCACAGATTCTTCTGTTATAACGTTTATTTATTAATTTAGCATAGTAACAGCAGCAACGTTTCGGTCTGTGGTCTCGGACCATTGTCAAGATGCATAACCACATATAAAAATACAAATAAAGTTACAAGATATATAAAGGTTTAAAGGGGTGGTTCACCTTCAAGTTAACTTTTAGTATACTGTAGGAGGGCCAATTCTAAGAAACTTTTCAATTGGTCTTCATTATTTATTTTTCATAGTTTTTTAATGATTTGCAATTTTCTTCTGTTTCTTTGCAGCTTTCAAATGGGGGTCACTGACACCATCTAAAAACAAATGCTCTGTAAGGCTACAAATATATTGTTATTGCCACTTTTTATTACTTATTCTATTCAGTCCCTCTCCTATTCATATTTCAGGCTCTTATTCAAATCAATGCAGGGTTGCTAGGGTAATTTGTATCCTAGAAACCAAATTGCTGACACTGCAAACTAGAGAGCTGCTGAATAAAAAGCTAAATATCTATAAAACCACAAACAATAAAAAATGAAAACCAATTGCAAATTGTCTCAGAATATCTCTCTCTACGTTATACTAAAAGTTAACTCAAAGGTGAACAACCCCTTTAAAAATCCAATGACATCACAACAATTATATTAATGGTCCCACTGAAGAGACAAAATTGGACACTAAAGTTCCATGTTGTAACTTGTAAAAAATGTCATAATATAAATACAATGTATAATAAACATACTAAATGGTATATGAATAATAATAGAAGATATATTAAGATCAGTGTTTAATGTTTAGCAAGGAAGCAGCTAGAGTAGCAATACTCATTGAGGTCTTTAGGAGATAATCGGGGGAATGTAATTAAAGTCGTTGTGCACCAATAAGAGTAAAAATCCATATCTCGCAATGTAATATTGTTCCTTAAACGGTTATTGCATTGCGAATCATTAATGCGCAGTGCGAATTGTAATTGCGCACTCTTAAGAAGTGCTTGAAGGTTGAATCTTTTGGAGCAAACATTGCGACTTTTTCAGTAAGACGTTTTATTACATTGACAGCACATTAGCGCAAAGTGTAAAATTCGCAAACCGCCTTCCGCTGGCGGAAGTGGTCACTAAAAGTGGTTCGCAAAAGGTATATTGCATTCGTGCAAAGCAAAATTCCTTCGTGCAAAGGCTTAACTTTTCGCATTGCGAATAATTTTTGTGTTAACGGCGTATATTACATTCCCTTAAATGTGTCTAATGTTTTTATCCAAAAAGTTTCTCTTTTTAACAGGAGTGTAGATCTGTCTCCTCCCCTCTTGGGCATTGGAACGTGATCTATGGCAATGAATCTAAACGAAGGAAGATGATGTCTGAATGTTTAGCAACAGGCTTGGTGGTTTTTTGATCTCTATGGGCTATATTAATAACTGATCAGTGTCCATCTATTTGGAGCCTCAGCATTAGATCAGTCTTGCCTACGTAAGAAAGGGCATGTAATAAAGGGATCATGTAATGGGAAAACATGTTTTTTTTTAAAAAACGCATCAGTTAATAGTGCTGCTCCAGTAGACTTCTGCACTGAAATCCAGTTCTCAAAAGAGCAAACAGATTTTTTTATATTCAGTTTTGAAATCTGACATAGGGCTAGACATTTTGTCAATTTCCCAGCTGCCCTGGACATGTGACTTGTGCCAGCACTTTAGGAGGGAACTGCTTTCTGGCAGGCTGTTGTTTTTCCTTCTCAATGTAACTGAATAGTACGCAGTGGGACATGGGTTTTACTATTGAGTGCTGTTCTTAGATCTGTTAGGCAGCTGTTATATTGTGTTAGCTGTTATCTGGTTACCTTCCCATTGTTCTGTTGTTAGGCTGCTGGGGGGGGGGAGGGGAGGGTGTGATATCACTCTAACTTGCAGTACAGCAGTAAAGAGTGACTGAAGTTTATCAGGGCACAAATCACATGACTTGGGGCAGCTGGGAAATTGACAAAATGTCTAGTCCCATGTCATATTTCAAAATGAAATATAAAAACATCTGTTTGCACTTTTGAGAAATGGATTTCAATGCAGAATTCTACTGGAGCAGCACTATTAACTGATGCAGTTTGAAAGAAACATTTTTTTCCCATGACAGGATCCCTTTAAGTACATCACATGAGTAGTAGTACACGTTATATGGTGACGAATTGTATAACTTTTTCCAGTATGTGGATGTACAAAACTAGTACCCGGTGTCATGGATCTACATGACAAATATGACGGGCACTTAAAGCACCCTGGCTTCATGGAAGGTAACAAGGTATACATATATATATTTGAATATAAACAGGATGAAAGAAACTATTTACACACAAAACATTATGTCCCTTTGTTACTTCCCCTTTAATAAATATTCCAACTAAATTCTTGAAACTGTATTTTACTTTATAGATCGTCAGAAATTTCTAGATTTATATATATAGTATAGTTTTCAATCTATTTTATGCAATGACCTGCAGAATGAGGGACTGGGAGGAAAATACCTGCCAGAGGAAGCTTACAGCTTTTCAAACGAGTCACGAGTCCTTATAGAATTCATTCTATGTTTCCGGGGGACAGGGAGATAAGAGGGTGTGGGTGAAATTGTGTAGCAGCTTTTAAATCACAAAATGAGATTCAAATTGAATGAGTTGAAGAGGAAATGTTAAATCATTTCATTTTGAGGTCTTTGATTGGCAAATAAAAGAGTTTATTGTAAAGCGCCTCCTAGGCTCTTGTCTCCTTTTGTCAATCTAAACATCTTCACAGATTGTTCTGTAACAGCCGTCCCGTGGGTGCCCACACAGACAGAGTTTCATAGAACTATAAAGTACAGACACATTGTAGAAATACAATTACACACACACACACACACATACACACATATATATATATATATATATATAAACACCCAGGAAGAGATTAAAGGGGTTGTTCATCTTCCAAACACTTTTTTCTGTTCAGTGGTTTTCAGATTGTTCTCCATAAATAAAGATTTTTTTCAATTACTTTCCATTATTTATCTTTTACTGTTTTTCCAAAATCTAAGTTTAAAGTTGAATGTTGGTGTCCCTGGTGTTTGAGTCTGGCAGCTCAGTAATTCAGGTGCAGACTATAAACTGTTACAATTTTGCAACATTTAATTGATACATTTCACAGCAACATCTCTGGAGTATTAGTAACTATTGTATCAATTCTAACAGCTGTCTGTAATGAAACCCAGAGATTCTGCTCAGCAGGGACAAAGATAAGAAATGTATCCATTAAATGTATCAGTTTACAGAGCTGCTTTAGAAGGTGAAAATGATACTTTACACTTCAATATTAGAAAAACGGTTAAAAATAGAAAATAGACAGTAATAGGAAAAAGTCATTATTTCTGGTGATCTATCTGAAAACAACCCCTTTAAGGTATGTCTTAAAATATAAGGATATTATGAGTCACTGAGGACCATATAAAGGAACAAGGCTGAATGCTTTTATACAGATCATTGAACTTTGTGGTGACTTCTAATATCCTCTTATTTTACAACAAGGTGAATTTTGGAAAGGCCCTCTCCCGTAGACTCCATTTTATCCAAATGTTTAAAACCGGTTTGCTTTTTCTCTGTAATAATAAAACAGTAGCTTGTACTTGATCCCAACTAAGATACAATTAATCCAATTAATAACAGCACCAATCAATTGGGCTTATTTAATGCATTCATTACCTGTACAAGTTATAGTGAATCAAGTGACACAAGATTTCATCAGTAAGTGGCGATTATAACTGAGGACATCACTAAGCACTGTGTATAATGATATTGTGTGTACTGGATATTCGTGGCTCTTGTGTTTTATAAGGATATTATAAATCAAGGAGGAATTCCATTGCCATATAAAGGCATGAGGTTATAGGCCTTTATATGAATCATGGAACTCCAAGGCAAATTCTAATGGCCTCATTTTTTAGAATGAGCAAAGCTTCAATGGGACATAATCACTAAGCACAGTTTATAACCTATATCATCCTTATGGCTTTGTGTAATGGGCGTGATGGGCGAATCTGGGGTGAAAGATTTGTGGGCATCTGTTTCTGGACATCGGCACACATTAGTCGAAGAAACGGATGCCCACGTCCAAAAACGGATGCCCACATCCAAAACGGGTCACCAGCGATTTCTCGGCAGGCAAATTTTTCAAGGCATTTCGTGAATTTATTAGCCGGACGAATTCGCTGCAAATTCGCCCATCACTAACATACGTGCATATACTATTTACAAGTATGGGATCTGTAATCCAGAATGCTCGGGACCTGGGATTTTCTGAATAAGGCTTTTTCCGTAATTTGGATCTTCATACCTTAAATCTACTAGAAAATCATGTAAACATTAAATAAACCCAATAGGCTGTTTTTGCTTCCAATAAGGATTAATTATACCTTAGTTGGGATTGAGTACAAGTTACTGTTTTATTATTACAGTGAACAAGGAAATCATTTTAAAAAATTTGATTAATTTATTATAATGGAGTCTATGCGAGATGGCCTTTCCGTAATTCAGAACTTTCTGGATAATGGGTTTCCGGATAACGGATCCCATACCTGTACTGTATGTATCTGTGTGTATATATATATATATATATATATATATATATATACATATATATATATATATACAAAGGCATGAATACTAGGGACCAAATCCACTATTTTGGATTTGGCAGAACCCCGAATCCTTTGCAAAAGATTTGGGCGAATACTGAACCGAATCCGAAATCCTAATTTGCATATGCAAACTAGGCATGGTAAGGGGAAAAATTTTTACTTCCATGTTTGGTAACAAAAAGTCATGCTATTTCCCTCCCCACCCATATATGCAAATTAGGATTTGGATTCGGTTCGGCCGGGAAGAAGGAAGGCTTAAAATACAGGCCAAATCCAAATCCGGCTGAAAAAGGCCGAATCCCGATTCGGTGCATCCCTAGTTAATACCCTGTAAACAATATCCTTATAAATAGTGATGTCATCAGTTACAAATGGAGCTTAATGATGTCATTTTTGTGTCACATGACTCGTGTCACCTTGTTGGAAAACATGAGGATATTAGAAGTAAACTCGGTAGTCCATAACCCGTATAAAAACAATCGGCCTCCTGTTATTAATGATCATGGAACTCCTTGATGACATATAATATCCTTATATTTTACAATAGGGTGTTGCTCTGTAATAGTAAAACAGTACTTCATAATTGCTGGTAACTAACAGACTAAAGGCATGGAAAACCAAATAATAGAAAGATCCCTTATGCTGAGTACCCCAGGCCATCAGCAATCTGGATAATAGATCCTGTATTTGTGTGTGCTTCTACTTACTGCCAGTCTGGGTATTATTTTATATTGCTGGATCCTTTATTGTTGAGTTGATACAAAGAGGCAGAATCTCTAAACGTACAGTAGTTGTCATCCCTGTTAGTGATGGGCGAATTTGCAGCGAATTCCCACGATTTGCGAAAATTCGCCGGCGCCTCGTTTTGGACGTGTGCATCCGTTTTTGTACACCGCGCCCATTGCGCCAAAACGAGGCGCAGCTGCGTTTCAAAATTTTTTCCAAAAAATTCAGCGAAACCCAGCCGTTACGCCCATCACATATATTTCTTGATATGTAGCTGTAGCATGCGACACAGAGGTAATAATGAAAGTTCGCTGTGCACTTGTATTAAAATATACTTATTTACATAGTAAAGTTATATATTCATGCCTGCAGCTGCTGCTGTTTAAATAAACCAGCAGTTATTGCAAACGGTCTAAGCAGTAATATTCTAAAACTTGTATCTTCATTTGTATTTCTTCAGGCGAAAGGAAAATAAAGGCAACTCCGCATGAGACGTTGGCCTAATATGTACCTATTTATGTCACATATATCCTGTAGCTGTCATACCTCTGTAGGTGTCCATTCTCATTAAGGAAATGAAATAGGGGGAATATACAGCATTGTCTATCCACTACACATAACACAAGCATATTAGTGGGACATTATAATGGATTTGTGACTTTTCTTTCCAGCAAATAAAGTGTTCTTTTCCTTTAGTTTCCAGGCAGAAAAGCGGCAGAAATGTTTTATCAGATGAGTTTTATAAAGGCCACTTCTGGATTTAGAATTCATTGGAGGCACAGTAAAACAATGTTTTTACATGTTTTCCCATAAATGAATCCTTCATGAGGCAGAGAAAATATTCTTTTTTTTAATTTTTATTGTTAATAATAATCTGGCCTCCATGGATATAGGGGATTAATAGGAAGGTGACATTAGTAAACTGTTCTGTATCCCACTAGAATTCCCTTGGGTGCAAAGCTCTAAACTGGCATTACTGTAAGTCCAAAGTGCTACTGTATCATACCTCCAAACTGTCGCTTTTGACAGTTCAACCCGCAGTCCTGTGCTTGTACTGGAAAGTCCAAATTTTCTCTAAAAAAAAGATACAATGTTTCTAAACTTAATTGTCTTCTGCCAGAGAGCCCAGAACAGCCACGAGGAGCAGATAAGATACTTTTGTAACATTTTGAGATAAGCACTTGTATTGGAAAGAAGAGTCCTGCGCAGGTCCATTTTTTGGACCCATACCCCCAACCTGCAATCCGCTACCAGGACCCGTGACCTGCATTCTTACCAGCTTGGACCTGTGACCTGACCCGCAAATACCTTATCTGCAACTTGGACCCGAGACCCGCTGACCATCAAGACTCAGGAAGTGACATCATCGGAAGTAGCCGTGATCAGAAAAAAAGGAGTAAAACAGGAAGTGCTGTCATTGTAAACTGGAAGTGACATCATCAGAAGTAGACATGCTCAGAAAAAAGGAGTAAAAATCACTATGGAGAAGATACGGTCCAACCCTCAACCCGGAAACTTGCAAAACCACCAACCCGCTTCTATACCCGCACCCAGAACTTCTTCATGCATTTTATAGGATTTTGCAGGAATCCAACCCACTGCAGGCCCAAAACAGTCACAAGGAGCAGATAAGATACTTTTGTAACAATTTTGAGATAAGCACTTGTACTGGAAAGTCCAGATTTGCAGCTTAAACAAGATACAATGTTTTTAAACTTCATTTGCTTCTGGCAGAGAGCCCAGAGCAGCCACGAGGAGCAGATAAGACACTTTTGTAACAATTTAGATAACAGGTCTCTTGGGAAAAGTTAGACTCACAGCTTAAAATGCAATTCATTTGCAAAACTGTAATAACGGGAAAAAAAACACAAAAGTGTTCAAACTTTCATAACCGGCCAAATTTTGTAAAATGAACATGGTAATTAGGGGGTGTGGACACAAAGATGGGAGTGGTAAGACATTTCCGCCATGGCAAATTTTTTTGTCCCTCTTTTTATATCCAAAATGTTGGGAGGTATGTTATATCCTTCATTCACATTCCTCACATGTAACATAA
Source organism: Xenopus borealis (assembly GCA_024363595.1). NCBI lineage: Eukaryota > Metazoa > Chordata > Amphibia > Anura > Pipidae > Xenopus > Xenopus borealis. Next base: position 26,058,606 of record CM044436.1, on the reverse strand, counting down.
CCTACTACACTTCTACTTTCTGCCACACCCTTCACTGTCTAGTTGAGGATCATTCATCATGTATATGTGGCTCCATTTTGCACCCCAAAAATGAAAGCATTTTAAAGGAATGACAAAAATAATTTGGTGTTACTGTCCTTTAGGGTTGGGGCAGACAGGCAGATTCAGGGAGATTTAGTCGCCTGGCGAATAATCGCCTCTTCTGCACGGCAACAATCTCTCTGAACTGCCTTCCGTCTGCTCGAATGAAGAATCGTCTGCCCTTATGCACTTGCGGCGGTTTCGATTTCCGAAGTCGCCTGAAGTTTCCTTCTGAGGCAACTGCGGGCGGCTTTGTAAATTGAAGCACCAGAAGTACATTAGCGCAGGAGATTCTTCATTCATACAGATAGAAGACAGTTTTGCCATGCAGAAGAGGTGATTAGTCGCCAGGCGACTAAATCTCCCAGAATCTGCCCCAACCCTTAAGAGTGTTACTTACAAGGGCAGCCATGAGTGTGGTCGTTCTAAAATGTTCTAAAGTAAAGTGCCCAGTTGTTACACTTATTGGAGCCATTCATTAAAGTGGTGGTTCACCTTTAGGTTAACCAGGGCCCGGAACAAGCTGGCAGGTTTCCCTAGGCACTCTGTTGGCTTCCCCGCCCCTCTCCCTGGTGATGGCGTGTGCGTACGCATACACATGCGCAATAGGGAAGAGTAAGGGAAGGGGAAGGACAGGATTATTATGGGGGGAGTAACAGGGGAGGCCCGGGAGGGAGTGACAAGAGGGTGGAGGGGTGTGAGGAGGGGAAGGGGGA
>CM044436.1:26006728-26056913 GCA_024363595.1 Xenopus borealis | reverse complement strand
AAATATGGCAGCCCCCTCATACAGGAACATGGGGGATCAGACAGGTAATTTAAAAGCATTATACAAAACTTCATGACAAAAGTAGCTTTCAAAGGCAATATTATGATAGAAAAATTGTTTCGTTTCTGGTGTCAGTATCTCTTTAAAGAATGGCAACTTTTCAATTGGTCTTTTTTTTTTAATAGTTTTTTTATTACCCAGCTGTTTAGTCTTTCAATTGGGGGTCATTAACCGTCTAAAAAAAAAAATCCAAATGTTATTCAAATTAGCGTTTGCTAGTGAAATTTGGACCCTAGCAAACAGACAGCTAAAACTGCAAAGTGGAGATCTGCTGAATAAAAATAAACTCAAAAACCATGAATATTAAGAAATGAAAACCAATTGCAAATTGTCTCACGATATCCTCATGAAAATTTCCTGTTTTTCAGATGAGATTTATTCAAACGGCTAAGGACACAACGGCAACAGCAAAATTGCTCTTAAATTGCTTTCAACAACCGTCGCACTACTGGAATAACAAATTGTTTATACTGCTATATACATCTTAAAGATCCCCTTTGGGTGGTTATTTTTTCATATCTGCATCAATAGGCTTACGATAAAGATTGGAAATCCTCCGCGCAGCGCTGGGCTGTAAAAGGCTTTTAAGGCGAACACTTTTAGCACATCAGATCTGCTAAGGCTACAATGTACTTTGTGCCAAAATTTACAGAAGATGAAGATGAAGTGTGATAAACTCCCAAACACCTTTGCTTAAGAGTAACGGACACGGTTTATGGAAACATTAACTAACACAAATTTTCTTTCTGAGATGACATTTGCTCTATCCAGACATTAAGGCAGAAGCTTAACTTGTTGTCTGAAATTACGACAACTCTCTGGGATTTTTAAATATTTTCTTTTTCTGTGTTTCTACAGTGACTCGTCTTTAGCGCCCTATTAAACAAGGTATGCAAGTGTTGGGCAGGGTACAAGCAGGACATTTCTAGGGGGCAAGATACAAGGCTCTGCTGAACTGTGTATGGAATAAAAATCTTCAGTGAGATGAACAGAGCAGTGCCATTACCACCTGCCCTAGTACTTGCCAGAGCATTCCCTAACTTGTGGCCCACAGTCTGGATAGTTCATTAAGTAACCGTGACTGCGGGCTGAGCTGACATAATCGTGACTGTCCCACAGTTGGGAGGTAGGTGTCTCTAAGGTTACAGATAACTTTATAAGATATTTTGTTATGAAACACAGATAAAAGCATTTTCTTTAAATATTTAGATGAGGGTAGCTGTTAAAGAATCAGTTGTAAGTATAAAAATCTGTGTGTGGCTCGCAGTATGTGGTTAGAAAAGTGTTACTGATTAATGAAGGAATTTGTATGTTTAGAAATTCATAGCAACCACTCCAAGACTGCTTTAGGATAAGGCCAGACGGGAAACTAATCGCCTCTTCTTTGGGGCTACAAACCTCCCCGAACCGATTTTCCCTGCCTTCCAGCTGATTAATGAATAATCGCCTGCGCCTATTCACACGCAGCACTGCATTTTCTGAAGTCGCTCAAAGTTGCCTCCTTACGTGTGGGAATATGCACAGATGATTATTGATTAAGCAACTGGAAGGCAGGGGGAATAGATTCGGGGGGGGGTGGATTTAGTCGCTAGGCGTTGGCGAAGGCAATACTAGCGCATTTTTGCCGCTTAGTGAATTTGTCCCTAGTACTCTCTAGCAGCCAGATTGCCAAAATTTGCAAACTGCAGAGCTGCTGAATAAAAAGCAAAAACCTCAAACAGTAATAAATGAAAACCACTCAGAATATAGTTACATAGTTAAATTGGGTTGAAAAAAGACAAAGTCCATCAAGTTCAACCCCTCCAAATTAAAACCCAGCATATGCACACACACACACATCTCCACTCTTTCACACAAACCATATATGCCCATAGCTATACTAACTGTAGAGTTTAGTATCAAAATAGCCTTTGATATTGTGTCTGTCTAAAAAAATCATCCAAGCCCCTTTTAAAAGCATCAACAGAATGAGCCATCACAACATCACCCGGCAGTGCATTCCACAACCTCACTGTCCTGACTGTGAAGAACCACCTACGCTGCTTCAAATGAAAGTCCTTTTATTCTAGTCTGAAGGGGTGGCCTCTGGTGCGGTGATACTCTTTATGGGTAAAAAGGTCCCTTATATTTGTCTATAATGTCCTCTAATGTATTTGTAAAGTGTAATCATGTCCCCCTCGCAAGCGCCTTTTTTCCAGAGAAAAAAACCCCAACCCCTCATAATTTTAGTCTTCCATCACACTAGCCGGTTTAGTTGCACGTCTCTGCACTCTCTCCAGCTCATTTACATCCCTCCTAAGGACTGGAGTCCAAAACTGCACTGCATACTCCAGGCCTTACTAGGGATCTATAAAGAGGTATAATTATGTTTTCATCCCTTGAGTTTATGCCCTTTTTTATGCAGGACACAACCCTATTTGCTTTAGTAGCTACAAAATGACAGAATGACTGAATAGCAGTGTGTTGGGAGTTTCCTTAAGTGAGAAGGATCTTGGGGTTTTTATAGATAACAAGTTGTCTAATTCTGGGCAGTGTCATTCTGTAGCTACTAAAGCAAATAAAGTGTATAGTGTAGTGTATAACTTGCATTTATATTATTTTTGCCAAAGTGCATAACCTTGCATTTATCAACATTGAACCTCATTTTCCAGATTGCTGCCCAGTTTCCCAACTTAGACAAATCACTCTGCAAAGTGGCAGCATACTGCATGGAACCTATAGTTATGCACAATTTAGTATCATCTGCAAAAATAGAAACCATACTTTCAATGCCCACATCATTAATAAACAAGTTGAAAAGCAAGGGACCCAGTACAGAGCCCTGTGGTACCCGACTAACAACACTGGTCCAATTAGAAAATGTTCCATTTACCACCACTCTTTGTAGTCTATCTTTTAGCCAGCTCTCTATCCATGTGCAAATACTATGTTCCAGGCCAATATTCCTTAATTTAACCAGTAACCTTCTGTGTGGCACTGTATCAAATGCTTGAGTTCACTCTCTACAACATGCTAAAAGTTAATTTATAGGTGAACAACCCCTTTAAATCAGCTAGAAAAATAATTTAAAGATTAAATTAATAGATGAAAAACCCAATAGGATTGTTTTGCCACCAATACGAATATATGCATCTTAGTTACCATCAAATACAAGTTACGGTTTTATTATTACAGAGTAAAGTGAGCCGTTCCCTATCTCATTATAGCTATCTGGAGCTTCATACTCACAATGAACCTTTTTGGAAGGCACCGGGAAAAGGAATTTTACATTCTAATGCATTCAGTAAGGCAGCCAGAATTACTTTCTGCTGGAGAAGTATAAAGGGTTTTTACCGTAGTGTAGGTTATAATTAGATTATTATTTTTATACCTGGTAAGTAATTGAATTCCTTGTTCTTAAAACACTACCTTGAATGTTAGTTATTTTAGGGAAAATAATGCACATAACACTCTATTCCCCCCCCTTGTCTGCTACCCACTCCTTTTAGCTTGAACACTTGGGGGGGGGGGCGTCCTTCCCCGTGTTTCCAAATTGACTCTCAGTAAACACCCAATATAATTTGCAAAGCACTTACTTAATCATGCACATATTATAATAATGATCATAATCACAATATTCAAGAAGAATATGGGTCTTTGCTGATTTTCTTTAAGGCAATTGCCATTAGGAGTGGTATGTGCTAGATGGATCACAGGATGCTGACATTTGCCCATAAAGCCCATATGCAAAAACAACAAGCAGTCATTTTACTTCAAGGTTTGTTGCATTGCTGAAAAACAACCTATTTGGAACTTGTGATGATGTTTTCAGCTGCTTTATGCTGGTCATCTAAGTTATGTGTATACAGGAGTGGGACCCGTTATCCAGAAACTCGTTATCCAGATTGCTCTGAATTACAGAAAGACTCCATTTTATCCAAATAATCCTCGCTATGGTCCTCGCTGGAGCCTCACTTCAAGTGGTGTAGTAAATTTAGATTGTCCTTCTTTCAGTATTCCTGGTTTCTTAATTCTGACTAAAGATAAAGGCTGAAAATACACTTCTCTTGTACAACGTTTCCTGTCAGTATAAGCCTTGCTTTTGGCTAGGGCCCAACGATCGGATCATAATGGAGGCGATATGGGTGGTCGGATCGTGGGACCGCATACACGCAGAGATGCGCCCGTGATCTGACTGGGCTTTTTAGCCTGCCCGATCAAGATCTGGCTGACCTCCAGCCAGATATCGACCAGGGAAGCCCATCGGGTGGCCCCACACACGGGACAATAAGCTGCCGACTTTGGATCCTTTGGATTTCCTTCTCTGCTGAAGACTGTAGACATAAATGTTATTACTGTAGCTGATGTTATATGAGAAACAAATGCAATTTCAGGCCATTTACTATATTAATCTGTCAAGGTTTTAGCAAATCTGCAGTATCTGCAAAAGGACCCACAATAGTCAGTTTTTCCCATGCTGAATCAGGGAATGGTACTGGCTGAAGTGGTGGTGTATGTGTGATAGCTGTTTTGTCATGATTCTGACAAGTAACACAAGAATGAATGGCAGTTACCACATCGGCATCCATTGCTGGCCACCAGTATAGTTCTTGTAGTCTTTGTTTTGTACGTACAATTCCTTAATGACTAGTGATGGGCGAATTTATCGCCAGGGGCGAATTCGCGGCGAATTCCCGTGATTCGCCACTGGCGAATAAATTTGTGAAACGGCAGCAAAAATTTGCCGCAGAAAAATTCGCCAACAAAAACGAGTCGCGCGCCGGAAATGACACGACGCGATTGACGCGACGCGCGTCAAAAACGACGCGCGACTCGTTTCGCGAATTATTTGCCAATTCGCGAATTTCTCTGGAAATTCGCAAATTTTTCGCCGAAGTGAAACGCGGGAGTTTCGCCCATTACTATTAATGACAATGTGCAAGTTGTAGGAGCTTTTCTCTCAAGGTTTCTGGTACCAGTAAGCAGTGAGTTCCATGGACAACATAGTCATCTACTAAGGACAGTTTGTGTCTAATCTTATAGTAAGGTTGAAAACCAGGACTGAGTTTCTTCTCAGCATTTGGCCATTTGTCCCATAGTTTTACTTGAATTAGACATGTGAGACAAGCTTGCTTAAAATCAGCAGCTGTAACTGTAGATGAAAATATATCAGTCAGTGCTACAATATCTATGTCCTCATTCAGTGCTTCAGAAGCTCCATGTAAAGGTAAATGTGACAAATAATCAGCAGTAACGTTTTTCAAACCTGGTTTTTATTGCATTTTGTAGTTGAAATTCAGTAGCCTTGCTGACCATCTAGCTATACGCATTCCAGCTCTTCCTAGTCCCTTTGTTGTAAGCAGTGTAGTTGAAGGGCTATTATCTGTGCATATTCTTTACCCCATAGGTAGGTTCTCCATTTTTCTGTTGTCCAAACACATGTATGGATCTGTGTGAGAACTGCACCAACTCAGTCTGTAATAACCATAGTGGGTAGTGCAGGATCAAATAAAGCTAGCGCTGTATTGTTAACAATTAACTGCTTCACTATTTCAAAGTATGTTGAGCAATTTCTGGCCAAACCAGACTTGAAGTTCCATGTAGTAGTGCTCAAAGTGGCTCCACAACTGAAGCATAGTTGGGAATAAACTTAGAATACCATGAAGTGAGACCTACGAAAGCGCGTAAGGTCTGGAAATCAGATGGAGTAGGTGCTTGTGTAACTGCGTTGACATGGGTCAGGGTCAGGCAGTAATCCATCTTGTGAAATTATGTGACCCAGAAATTACAGCTGAGTTTGTCTGAAGTGGCATTTGGAAAGATTAATTTTCAGTCCTGCAGAATCAATGCATTCAGAACCTTTTCTAGGTACCTGTCACGAAGATCCATAGTTGGAGTGTAGACAATTATATCATCCAAGTAGCATTGTACACCAGGTAGGCCATGGCGTATAGAAGACATCAGTCTTTGAAAACAACACGGTGCTGCAGCCAGTCCATAAGGTACACGCTTGAACAGGAACAAACCATCATGTGTAATAAATGCAGTGAGGTCTCGGCTTTCCTCATGCAGTAATAATTGATGATAAGCACTCTGAAGATCCAGGGATGAAAAGAATTTTGCTCCTCGGAGTTCTGAAAATATTTCCTCTATGTGTGGCAAGGGATGATTATCCATAACAACTGCTTTATTAGGTTCATGGAGATCAACAGGAATACCTCCACCTTCATTGTTACAACGATTGGTGAAACCCATTCGGAGGATTCTGATTTCTCAGTCCATTCGGAGGATTCTGATTTTTCAATCACATCTTGCTCTACTGGTACCGGTTTTACATCTGGTCTCAACTTAACTTTGTGCATAAAGTTCTTTGCACAGCCCATGCAGCTAAAATGGCAGTTCACCTTCATTAGCAAAACTGTAATAACAGAAATGTGTTCAAACTTTTAAAACCTGCCACAGGCGTGATCAAAAAATTCACTGTGCTATTTCTATTTCGAAAATGTTGGACGTTATGGACTCTGGGGCCCAAAGACATTTACTTTCTCAGTGAATTCAGTGCTACCTGCAGCTGGCAGCAGTGTATTAATAAAGGGTGTTGTGGGGGATGCTCACAGCAAATAAATATAAATAAAACAACAAAAAGTTCAAAGGCATATAAAAGGGGGCCCAGGAATCCCTGCAAAAAAAAAAAGCCCTCCAAAAAGAATTGACAGACTGCACAGTAAAATAAAACTTTGGATAATTTGGAAGTCATGTGACCTTTGGACATAAGGGTCCATCATAGCTCCTGGGCACTCAATCACCATACAGTTTAGCTGAAATCTGACAGACTTTATCTACAAATCTGTGCATTGAAGTGTTGCTTTATGGTGAAATTTTAGACACAGCATGTGTGGCAGGCACTGGTGCTGTAGTAATGATACCATCAATTAATTGTAGGTTTAATGCAGCAAAGAAATCCCTTCCAAGTATAGCAGTACCCCTATTCACAATGTAAAAGTCCCATTTTGCACTATTTGATTCAAGTTGTACAGGCAATGGCAAGCAACCAAGCACAGGGATTGGATACTTTAAGTAACTGACCAGTCTCAGGGCAGGTGCAACAAGCATATCTTTTGCAAAATACTTCAAGAAAATATCCTTTGGTAGAATAGAAACAGCTGAAGCTGTATCAAGCATCAGGTTAATGAAGTGTCCCTTGTCAACAGAAGCAGTACTGACATTGACAGTGCATATAAACTTGCCTGGAATAAATGTACCCGTTTTATCCACACTTAATACTGTAACATTTGTAGTAGTGACTTCATGAACATGTTTAGCAGAACTACGGCAGGTATTAGCCAAATGACCTACCTTTGAGCATTTGCAACACTGTACTGCTTTTGCAAGACATGTAGCATAGTCTGAAATGTGTTGTGTTGAACCACAGCAAAAGCAGTATTTTTATTTGTATATGCTGCACTGTTTTGCAGTGAATCCCTTTCCTTAGCACTGTATTTTGCCTGTGACTGTGCATTATTAGACCACAGTACTGGATTCACAGTCTGTACATTGCCAGCAGTTCCCCAGGGTTTGGAAGAAAAGGTACAATCTGCTGCAGAGGTAGAAGAGACATCCTGTCACCAATCTGTTTACACCACACCATTATTACACCATTAGACTCCATTATAATTAAATAATCCAAATAAAAATATTTCATTTTTCTCTGTAATAATAAAACAGTATCTTATACTTGATCCAAACTAAGATATAATTAATCCTTATTATAAGCAAAACCAGCCTACTGGGTTTATTTAATGTTTACATGATTTTCTAGTAGACTTAAAGGGCAAGGAAAGGCAAAGAAATAAAATCCCATTTTTACTTTCTTTAAAGAAAAAGAAATCTATCTCCAATATATTTTAATTAAAAAATGTGTACCGTTTTTATAAGAAACCTGACTGTATGCAGTGAAATTCTCCCTTCATTTAGTGCTGTGGATAGGAATTGTCAGATGGTCCCTAACTTCTGGCAGGGAAACAATCATACATATGAACAGCAGGGGTAGCCCCTGCCTTACTTACCAGCCATGCAGAACTCAAGCAGCTTTGTTTTTTGATCATTTATGACGATCCCTAAGAAGCCCAGACCACACTGAGCATGTGTATGTAGTCTAGTCTTGCAAAGATGTATAACAAAGTTACAAGATGTGGCCAACTTTGTGGCCAACTTTGAAAGCATAAATCATTTGTTTGATTAGGCTTGTGGTGCAGTAAGTTCATGTTTATGTTTAGTATACAAAATACAGCATTTCTAGCCTTATTCTATTTTACACTTTCCTTGCCCTAAAGGGCATGAAGATCCAAATTATAAAATAAAAAAAATAAAATAAAATAAAAATAAAATAAAATAAATAAAAATAAAATAAAATAAAAATAAAGGTATGAAGATCCAAATTACGGAAAGATCCGTTAACCGGAAAGCCCCGGGTCTCGAGCATTCTCTATTGCAGGTCCCATACCTGTAATACAGTGTCAATAAATTGTGCTGAAGCATGTTGTTTGTGTTTGCTTTATTGCTGTGACAGTTTATAAATGGCCTCTTTATTCAGTAAAATAATATACAGACACACAGAAAAGTAGTGTTTTTTCCCTGGGGTACACCTTTAATCACATAAACCTATCTTTGGCATACTTAGTTGCATTTATTTGGGTAGTCATGTTGCCCTTGACATATGTTATGAACTCTGGAACAATGATCATCTTGCGTTCTCCTAATCCCTAATGTGGTCAGACATATCTACTTGTCAGTTCACTTTTCTTTCTATGAACACAGTGACAACAGCATGAAGCAAAAAAAAATGGTAATTTTGCAATTCAGACAGGTTTTTCGTCAAGAGAAATCCCACGCAGAAAGCAATGTTGGGAGTCGGGGGATGAAGAAATATAGCAATGTACATTTACTATCCTAACTGCTGCCTTCCCGAATATAACATAACTCCACTGATTTAATTCCCAAATGCTTATGCACGCCACAGAATTATTAAAATGATGTTATGCTGACAAATTACTATAGAAATCAATAATACTTTGCACACTTTTCTTAAAAGTATTATGTCATGATTTTTATAGTGTAGTTTTTATTTTTATCATTATTTTTAGCTGTTATGTTGGTGTGCAGGCAGCTATCCCAGGTCATTGTGTCTGAGCCTGTGCTTTCAGAAAGAGCCGGTACTGCACAATGGAATTTCTTTCAGATAAACTATTGTTTCTCCTGTTCAGTCTAACTGGAGGAGTAGCAGAGGGATTTCTACTATTGCATGCTATTCTCATATCTACCAGCACAGTAGTAAAGAGTGACGGAAGTTCCGAGCCAGGCCACATCGGCCAAGCACCCTAGGCAACCTGGCTGGCTGCAGTGCTGGCTGATCGTGCAAATGCTCGAGGTGACGCTGGCGCGCAAGCGCAGAAGTGCCAGTCAGCGTGCGCAAATGCAGGAAGAAGAAGACAGGGAGTGAGGGGACAGGACATAGGGTGGGCGACAGAGCAGGGATGTGCCTGGCGACCCCCTGCTTTGTGCCCTAGGCACGTGCCTACACTGTCTACCCCTAGTTCCGGCCCTGCTGAAGTTTATCAGAGCACATGGCTGAGGGCATCTGGGAAACTAACAACATGTTTATCCCCATTTCTAAATTAAATTAAAAAAAAAACAGTTTGCTCTTCTGAAAATCAGAAGCTAAATCAGTACTATTAACTGATACATTTAAAAAAAAAAAACAAAAAACATTTATCCCCTTGACAGAATCCCTTTAACGGTGCTTATTTGAAGACTACTACATAAGCCAGTGATCCCCAACCAGTAGCTTGTGAGCAACATGTTGCTCTCCAACCCCTTGGATGTTGCTCCCAGTGGCCTCAAAGCAGGAGCTTATTTTTGAATCCCAGGCTTGGAGGAAGGTTTTGGTTGTATAAGAACCAGATGTACTGCTAAACAGGCATCAATACAGGTTGCCAATCCGGGGGCTATCAAATGGCCAATCACATATTTGGCACCCCAAGAACACTTTTCATGCTAGTGTTGCTCCCCAACTGCTTTTTCTTCTGAATGTTGCTCACGGCATCAAAAGGTTGGGGATCCCTGACATAAGCAATGAAGGCACTTTACCATATTCATAATTCAAGTCTACAAGATTTTATACAATATAACATTCTCTGCAGCCAATATGACACCTTTTATACATGCTAATATACTTCTGATTCCTAATTAAGAACAACTGATAATACAATATACAGTAATAAACTTAAGAATTTTATACACATCGATAATATTTATAAATGGCATACATTTTACCTCTAATAATAACAGCTAAATAGTTAGCATTAATTTCCCTAGCAAAAAAATTAATTGCCTTCAAATAAATTTTGGCACAAGTTAACTACTGACTAATATACCTAACGTATTTGATAAAATAGGACATTATGACTATAATCAAATAAATCAGATGTCAGAGTTAAAATAATGGTGATCTTAGTGGGAATGATTTGTTATAATGCTGTTTACAAAATAAGGACTCCACCAAACCCTAGGAGCAGTTTACCTTTAAATTAACTTTTATTTTGATTTAGCCTGAGATACATTGCTCCCACCCCTTCCAGCTATAGTCAGGCGATCCCACTGGTGTCTAATAAAAGGGCAACCAAGTTTGGGAGTTTTACTTTGAAAGCAGTTAAGTTGCAGGTAAAAGTTAGCCCTTTTTGTAAAATGTATAATGAAGCAATAGAATTCTTAATGAATCAGATGCAATTTGAGAGTAGGATTGGCCAGATATGGGATGACTTTGACGTAGTTTGCCAGCTTAAATATATTGCAATATTTGGACAAACAATCCCTGCTTTGTTTAAAGGGTAAGGCATTTATGTGCTATATGCACAAATTGTCTCAATATCTTAAATATATTGATAATAGGTTGAGTGCAGAGGACCTCTTCTATGTGCCTGCACCCAGAGCCATTGCGTTGGCCCGCAGAGGTGCACAGGCTTAATTTTGGCACAGAAATCTGCTCCATATACCTGCACCCAGGCCAAAGCAGCGGTTTTGGGTGCAGGCACGTTACGGAGTTGCCTCATTGGCAATAGCCTTAGTATTTTTTTTAATTCTTTGTGGCACTTTTTATTCCTCATATCTCCTCCAGGATAATTTGCAATTATCCTGGAGGAGATATGAGGAATAAAAAGTGCCACAAAGAATTAAAAAAAATACTAAGGCTATTGCCAATGAGGCAAGGGTGGACCAAATCCAGGAGTTGTCAACATTCAGACTGAGCCAAACCCTGAGTACTTGACTCCAAATGAATGGACAACTGAAGGTGATTTTTTTTCATTATGTTGTTCAAATATGAACATACAAAGTAGAATTTGTTTTTTGGCCAAATCCAAACATTTTTGATTGGGTGCACCGCTACTGGAAGATGCTAAGGATAGGGTACATATAAAAATATAAATCAAAGTTCTAGGTAAAATGTAAATGATAAAGAAATTGTTCCTTACCTATAGGCATGACAAGAAAAAATGGAAGCCAGCACAGCACAAAGCATCCTACTACAATTCCCAAAGTTTTGGCAGCTTTCTTCTCTCTGGAAAACTTGAGAAGACGAACTGAGAAATGAGTCTTTTGCTTTGAACTAGAGGTGGAACCAATGCTTTCTGGGGTATTTTTTCGATGGATTCTTAAAGTTACCTCCTCAGAATCAGACTTCTCAAGTTTCATTCCACTGGTTAACACTTTGCTTTCCCTTTTGGCCACAATATAAACCCTAAAGTACATAACTAGGATGATACTGAGAGGCAGGTAGAATGACCCGAAGGCTGAAAAGAGTGCATACCCTGGTTCTTTAGTGATTTCACAGATTTTATCATCATCTGGGGCTGGTTGTTTCCAACCAAAAAGAGGTCCAATTGAGATCACAAGGGACAAAACCCATATACAAAGCAATGTTAGAACACCTCTCCTTTCAGTCATTATGCTGGGGTATCTAAGTGGGTAGCTAACGCCTATGTACCTATCAATGGATATGGCACATAGGCTCATTATAGAGGCTGTACAACAGAGGACATCCACAGCAGCCCAGATGTTGCAGAAGATGCGTCCAAACAACCAGTAACCTTGGATCTCAAAAGTTGCAGAAAATGGAAGCACCATGGACATTAAGAGCAGATCAGCAACAGCAAGGTTGGCAATAAAATAGTGAGTCACGGTCTGCAGATGCCGATGACAGACCACTGAAAGAATAACCAAAATATTTCCAAGAAGTCCAAAAGTGATGAAAACACCAAATATAACACCAACCACAATGGCCTTAGAAATGTTGATGGTTGCCACCGGATGGGTGCAGTTTAAGCAGAGCTGGATGCTTTCTACTGTGTTATTTTCATGTAGAATTACCATAGTGAAGGAGATGACAGAGGATCTTGCATAGATGTTTTCTACCCAGCTCTTAATCATATCAAATCCAGAAAGGTATTGTTTTTGGCTTTTGAATTATCAAACCCTAGAAATGTTTTGCAGTTATACTGTACATCTAACAAAAATAGGCACTGAGGAAAAATATTTAGTATGCTGCCAATGCTATGTTTATTCTATCATTATTTACGACTGGTTAGAAGATGGCAACTCTGATTTTTCTCCATGACTTTTTGGACATTTTCCAGTTAGCTTGATGAATCACAGATGTTATAGGCTTGAATGTCAATTTTTTTTTTCAAAAATAATGAAGCTTTTACCATCAGCCTCACAGCGATGCTTTTATAGATTTTTTGGATCAAAGATTTCTGTGTTTTCTGATTATATTTTGATATATCATCTTAATTATGATATATACAAACTTGTTTTAAATTCTCCTCTGAATTCTAGCTTTCCATGCAACAAATATGAAGAGTCCAGGTCCATGGTCCAGGTTCCATGGACCAAGGGGGATCCTTTTTCAAGTAGAAGGTCTTCAACAAGTAGCACAGTTACAATACACTGAATGGCTGGTCAGAAATTTATTTTTATGAATATGAAGAAATAAGCAGGTCATTGCATCTTCTGAAATTTCTTATAATTCTTCTCCTGAAAGAAGAAGAAGAAAATGAAAAATGTGTCCCCCAAGCAACCTGTTATGTTTTCTGTTTTGTCTCAATAATGGTTAACAAATAACACAATAAAATGTAGTAATAACTTGTCTATGTTTGTTCATAGCCAGTACAGAGAGCAACCATAAACCATATACCAGCCAAGTTCTTCTATACTCAAATATTATTCTTTATAAAGCCCAATTGAGAAGTATAGTCAATAACACAAACATAAGGAAGGGAGCTCTAGAGGTTTCACTGCAATAGCTCTTATTAGGCTGGTAGCACACAGGAAGATTAGTCGCCAAGTGATAAATCTTCACTACTGTGGGTGACTAATCTCCCCAAAAATGCATTTCCACTGTGAATAACAAGTGGGATAGCATTTGAATTGCTTCGGTTTTCCAAACTCGCCCGAAGTTGCCTTGCAAGGAAATTTCCAGCGATTTTGGAAATCGAAGAATAGTGAGTGCACCACCAGAAGTATTGTTTAAAAAATAAGTCAGAAATAGCATAAGGAGTTTTTGAAATTAAAGAAATCACTGTGATTCAAGGAAAACATAATTCCACGCCTAAGCACTTGAAGCTATCCAATGAGGAGATAATGCGGCATTCCAAGACCATCAAAATGAAACCTTACTTTATGCAGATAAAGCAAAAACAAAGGTAGAGAAAGATGTTTTTACATAGTTTTATCTTGAATTTTTGATACATAAATTCTAGCAAATGGGGGGTGGGGGAGAAATTACAATGAACCTGTCATGTAAGAAAACTGATGGAAGAATGAAAACAATAGCTATGCCCCATTTCATGCATTAAATATCCTGCTGTTCTTCAATTTATCTTATAAAGCACTGCCTTTATTAAACTCTCTGAAACAAGCTGGATAACCAGTACATATTATTATTAACATGTAATTCTATAGCGCCAACATATTGCCTAGCGCTTTAAAGTAAAGTAAATCACATGAATTACATACATATGAAGTTACATACAATCACAATCAATGCCGATAAAAAAGGTGAGGAAGGCCCTGTACAGAAAGAGCTTACAATCTAAAGGTAAGGGGGTTATACATAAGGTGTGGGAATGGGCAAGATCGAATTGGGTGAGAAATGTGGTACTGTATGTAGTGTTGCATTTGGTAGATAAGAGTGAGGGTAGGCTTCTCAAAAGAAGTGTGTTTACGAGATTTCTTGAAAGCAGAAAGGTTGGGAGAAAGTCGGACAGACCGTGGGAGTGAATTCCAGAGGAGGGGTGCAGCTCTTGTAAGGTCTTAAATCCGAGCATGTGAGGAGGTAATGTGAGAAGCGTTGAGTAGCAGATCAGTAGAGGAGCGTAGGCCGGGCCTGGGGGGGATGGGGTGATAATGGAATTGTTAACTATGATGGATACTTCAGGGATGTTACTAGTGTTAGTTGGAGGAAAGAGAACCATTTCCGTTTTAGAGGGATTAAATTTAAGGTAGCGTTGTGACATCCAGGGAGAGATAGCGGACAGGCAGGAGGAGAAGTGAGTTAGGAGTTCTGGGTTGAGATCAGGAGATGAGAGATATATCTGAGTATCGTCAGCATAGAGGAGGTAGTGGAAACCATTTGAGTTGATTAATTTGCCGAGGGAGGAAGTATAGAGGGAGAATTATAAGGGTCCCAGGACAGAGCCTTGAGGAACGCCAACAGAAAGAGGTAGGGGAGAAGATGCTACTCCATTGTAGGAGACACTGAAGGAACGATTAGTGAGGTAAGAAGAGAACCAGGACAGGGCTGTGTCACGAAGGCCAAGTGAATGGAGAGACTGGAGGAGGAGAGGGTGATCTACAGTGTCAAATGCAGCTGAGAGATCAAGTAGTATTAGTAGTGAGAAATGATTGTTGGCATTAGCTGTTAAAAGGTCATTAGTTAGTCGGGTCATGACAGTTTCAGTGGAGTGTTGTGGCTTAAAACCAGATTGTAGGGGGTCCAGTAGATTATTGTCAGAGAGGAATGAGGTTAGTTGGTTGTAGACTAGGCGCTCAAGTAGTTTAGAGATGAAAGGTAGCAGAGAGATAGGTCGGAGGTTGTCAAGATTGGAGGATTCAAGAGAGGGTTTTTTCAGGATGGGGGTGACAAGAGCATGTTTTAGATGAGAAGGAAACAGTCCAGTTGAGAGCAAGAGATTAAATAGATGAGTTAAGGCTTTGATTAGACATGGATTGTTATTGCAGAGAAGTTTTGAAGGAATTGGATCAAGCACAGGTAGTAAGGTGGGAAGAGGCCAAAAGTTTTGAGACTTCCTCATCAGTGACAGGGGTGAAAGAGCACAGGAGAGACTGGGGAGTGTAGAGGGAGGGTGGTGGAAGTCTAGGGGGGTTGAGTAGTGTGATGTCCCTTCTGATAGTGTTGATTTTGTTTTTGAAGTGTTCAGCAATATCTTCAGCAGAGACAGATGTACATGGAGGGGGGTGGAGAGTGTTAAAGGTGGAGAAAAGTTGTGCTGTTTTTTTAGAAAGGGAGTTAATGAGTGAAGTAAAGTATGTTTGTTTGGCTTGGGAGAGGCTAGTGTTATAGGAGCACAGGGCAGATTTGTAGTGCCAAAAGTCTGATTCTGAGCGGGATTTGTGCCAGTGACACTCAAGTGCATGTGGTTGTCTTTGGAGCGCTTTTGTTTGAGTAGTAAGCCAAGGTTGAAGTGGTTTGGGTCTAGCATGTTTAGTTTTTGTAGGAGCAAGCTTATTAAGGGCAGTGGTGAGAGTGCTATAGTAGATATATTTTCTCCAAAGACAGCACTCCAGAAATTCTCAAATAAAATCGCCTTTATTTATTCCATATTGGGCAGCATAAGCATGCAACGTTTCGAGTGGTGCCCCACTCTTTATCAAAAGTGCTATAGTAGACAGAGGTAGCCACATTGGGACAAGAGATGGTGGAGATATAAGGGTGAAGAGAGTCAAAGGAAGGAGAGAGATGTGACACATCTAGAGCATGGAGATCACCGTAGGTACGTGTTTGGGGAATAACAGGGTGTGAGGAGGGAGTCAGCGAGAGTTGAAATGTGAGCATATTGTGATCAGAGAGGGGAAATGGTGAGTTAGTAAGATTGGTGGTTGAACAGAGTCTGGTAAATTTTAGATCCAGAGCATTACCATTGGTGTGAGAGGGTGAGTCTGAGCACAAGGCTAAGCCTAGCGAGGAGGTTAGTAAAAGAAGTTTAGAGACAGAAGATTTTTAATGTTGTTAACAGGTATATTAAAGTCACCTAATATTATGGATGGGGTGTTAGATGAAAGAAAGTAAGGAAGCCAGGCAGCAAAGTTGTCCAAAAATTGTGCATTTGGTCCGGGTGGTCGATATATGACAGCAATGCAGAGTGAAATGGGGGAAAAGAGCCTAATGCAGCAAACTTCAAATGAGGAGAATGATAGGGAAGGAACAGATGGAAGAACTTTAAAAGTACAGCGGGGAGAGAGAAGCAACCCTACCCCACCCCCAGGTAACTAATATCTAATATCCTCATGTTTTGCAACATGTGGTACTTTTATTATAATACACACATTTTAGTGAATCATGTGACAAAAATTACATTACTGCTCACTGTTTATAACATGATGACATCACTACTCACAGTTTATAAGGATATAATTTACAAGATATATTTTGTGTATTATACAGTATATATGTGTGCATGTGTATGAATATTCATACTGTTTATTGTTACAGAGAAAAAGAAAATAAATTTAAGAATATGAAATATTTTATGAAACTATGGGAGACTGTCTTTCTGTAATTCAGAGCTTTCTAGATAACGGGTTTGTGTATAATGGATCCGATACACATACCAATTTTTTTATTCGTAAGGGGGGGCCTTTTTTTTATATGGGACCCTGACCGACAATGGTAATTTTAATTTTTAGGGGGGGGGCTTGGCAACCAGTTTTTAAAAAAAATTCTATTGTGCCCCTGACTACCTATGGTCATGTAAGGGGAGCCTGGCCTCCAATGTTTTTTTTTACTTGTAAGGGGAACCATGGCCACCAATGGGTTTTAGTGTTAATGTTTTAGTTTGGTTTTACTTTAGTTTACATATTTTACTGTGTTTTGGGGAAGTGTGGAGTCTGGGACAGGGCCCAAATAAATTTGTTGTACGGGATTTCTGATGGAGGCCCTCCCTGCCTCTATCAAATGCCTCATTCAAGGGACCTTGTACCCAGACTTTAACTGGGCCCATGGCCAGACCCAAAGCAGTCATTCATTCTGTTCCTAAGGTAGAAGGCAAAGAGGTGTTTATTCAAATGGCCTGCAGAGGTCACTGTGCACATAAGTTATGCTGTGTATACACAGTACTGTCTATACTATTTAAGAAGGATATAGTTTATGTTACTGTTGTGTAATGGCTGCATGAGCCTGCTAATAAAGCCCTAATAAAGCTATCAAAACACAACAAATTGGTGACAAGATGTCTTTTCTACCTCTGCAGCAGCCTGCAGCTTTTCTTCCAGACCCTGGTGCCATACCATACCTTTTACTGCTTGGATCTGTATGTTCCAAAATTTTATTATTTCCCCTGACCAAGGGAAGATTTCTGCTGCTAGAAATCGTGCTTTACTAATTCACTGCCTGGGAGCAGAGGGACAGCATATATTCTATACATTACCATCACTGTATGAAACTGCTCTTACTGCTATAAAGAACTTTTTCGTGCCAAGAGTAAATGTGGTTGCTGAAAGATATGAATTCCACCAACGTGGACAGTGTAATGGCGAATCCACAGAACAATTTGTAGCAGCTTTGAGAGAGCTGGTTGTTACCTGTGAGTTTGGAAATCTAATAGATGAAATGCTAAGAGAACAAAAAGTGGAAAAAAGTATTAGAGAGAGACTGCTCCTAGAGCAGGATTTAACCTTTGCAAATGCTATTACAGTTGCTAGCCAAATTGAAACAGCAGTGGCAGAGGATAAAACTCTGTCAGGGGATTGCTGGGAATGTACATACTGTGAATACAGTACTGTGTCCTAATAATGCACAGTCACAGCCAAAATACAGTGCTAAGGATAGGGATTCACTGCAAAACTGTGCAGCAAATACAAATAAAAAAATACTGCTTCTGCTGTGGTTCAACACAACACACTGCAAGCTATGCTACATGTCCTGCAAAAGCTGTACAGTGCCGCAAATGTTCAAAGGTAGGTCACTTTGCTAAGGTCTGCCTTATTCCTGCTAAAGATGTTCATGAACTCACTACTACAAATGTTACAGTATTCAGTGTGGATAAAGCTGGTACATTTATTATAGACAAGTTAAATGCTAAATGCACTGTCAATGTCAATACTGCTTCTGTTGACAAGGGACACTCCATTAACCCAATGCTTGATACAGGTTCAGGTGTTTCTATAATACCAAAGGAAATTTTCTTGAAATACATTGCAAAAGATACACTTGTTGCACCTGCCCTGAGACTGGTTAATTACTTAAAAGATCCAATCCCTGTGCTTGGTTGCTTGCCAGTGACTGTACATTTTGAATAAAATACTGCAAAATGGGACTTTTACAATGTGAAAAAGGGTGCTGCTATACTTGGAAGGGATCTCTTTGCTGCATTAAACCTAGAATTAGTTGATGGTCTCATTACTACAGCACCAGTGCCTGCCACACAGCTTGTGTCTAAAATTTTACCACAAAGCAACACTTCACTGGGCTGTGCAAAGAACTTTGTGCACAAAGTTAAGTTGATACCAGATGTCAAACCAGTACATCAGAATTTGAGGCTATTGCCCTACTCTATAAGGGAGACTATCTCACAGGAACTAAAGAAACTGGTAGAGCAAGATGTGATTGAAAAATCAGAATCCTCTGAATGGGTTTCACCAATTGTTGTAACAATGAAGAAAACTGGAGGTATACGATTGTGTGTTGATCTCCGTGAACCTACTAAAGCAGTTGTTATGGATAATCACCCCTTGCCACACATAGAGGAAATATTTTCAGAACTCTGAAGAGAAAAATTATTTTCTACTCTGGATTATCAGATTACTGCATGAGGAAAGCAGAGACCTCACTGCATTTATCACACATGATGGTTTGTTTTGTTCAAGCATTTACCTTATGGACTGGCTTCAGCACCGAATTGTTTTCAAAGACTGATGTCTTCTATACTCCATGACATACCTAGTGTACAATGCTACTTGGATGATATACTTGTCTACACTCCAACCATGGATCTTCATGATAAGTACCTAGAAAAGGTTCTGAAATGCATTGATTCTGCAGAACTGAAACTGAACCTTTCCAAATGCCACTTCAGACAAACTCAGCTGTCATTTCTGGGTCATATAATTTCAAAAGTGGGATTACTTCCTGACCCTGACCATGTCCACACTGTTACACCTACTCCATCTGATTTTCAGACCTTCAAGCTTTCTTAGGACTTACTTCGTGGTATTCTAAGTTTATTCCAAGCAATGCTTCAGTTGTGGAACCACTTAGAGCACTACTATGTGGAACTTAAAGTCTGGATTAGTCAGAGACTGCTCAACATAGCTTTGTAATAGTGAAACAGTTAATTGTGAACAGTCCAGCACTAGCTGTATTTGATCCTGCATTACCCATTATGGTTACTACAGACTCTTCAGACTATGGAGTTGGTGCAGTTCTCACACAGATCCATGATGTTCATTCAGAGAAAACTGTTGCATTTACATCCAAAACACTTACAGAGAACATAAGTATTCAACTGTTGAAAAAGAAGCTCTAGTATGTGTTTGGGCAACAGCAAAATGGAATACCTACCTATATGGTAGAGAATTTACCTTATGCGTGGATCATAGCTCTTTAACTACACTGCTTACAACAAAGGGACTAGGAAGAGATGGAATGCATATAGCTAGATAGTTAGCAAGGCTGCTAAATTTCAAATTCAAAATACAATACAATTCAGGTTTGAAAAACATTACTGTTGATAGTCACATTTACCTTTACCTGCAGCTTCTAATACACTGGAGGAGGACATAGAAGTTGTAGCAGTGACTGATTTACAATCATCTACAGTTACAACTGCTGATTTTAAGAAGGCTTGACTCACATATCCGATCCAAGTAAAACTATGGGACATCTTACAAAGCAAATGGCCAAATGCTGAGAAGAAACTCAGTCCTGATCTTCAACCTTACTACAGGATTAGACACGAACTGTCATTAGTAGATGGCTATGTTGTCCGTGGAACTCAACGCTTACTGGTATCAGAGACCTTGCGAGAAAAGCTCATACAACTGGCACATAACAGTCATCAAGGAATTGTACGTACAAAACAAAGACTACGAGAACAATACTGGTGGTCAACAATGGATGCTGAGGTGGTAACTGTCATTCATTCTTGTTTTACTTATCAGAATCATGACAAAGCAGCAAATCACACATATACCACCACTTCAGCCAGTATCAATTCCTGATTCAGCATGGGAAAAACTTACTAAATATACTGTGGGTGCTTTTGCAGATGCTCCCATAGACTGCAGATTTGCTATAACCTTGATAGACTATTCAGCAGAGAAGGTAATGCAAAGGAGCTAATATCAGACAACGGACCACAGTTTATCTTATCTGAGCCTGGATTCTTTCTGAGAGAGAGGAATATTGTGCATAGGAAATATTCAGTGTATTACCCACAAGCAAATGGAGAAATCGAGTGATTCAACCGAAGTCTTAAAAAAGCACTACAGACAAGGGAAATCTTGGAAAGTAATTACAACAGAGTTATTAAATAACTACAGAGCAACCTGCCATGCAACAACCCAAGCATCTCCAGCTGAATTATTACATGGCAGACAGATGTGCACTAAGTTACATGTTGCAACTTCCATTAAATACTGTTCCTACAAAACTACTGTGAACATTGTCAAACGTCAACAAACCAAATGCAAGGCTTATACTGATAGAAAACGTGGTGCACTTTTAGCCTTGATCTTTAGTCAGAGTTAAGAAACCAGGAATACTGAAACAATTACTAAATTTACTACACCACTTAAAGTGAGACGCCAGCGAGGACCTTAAACATATGAACTATCTGATGGACGCATATGGAATTCAGGTCATCTTGCTCTTGCTAGATAAGACTTTGGAAAAGCTCCATTTAATGAATGACATTTTCCTACTCCTGATGCCAACTGCAATAGGACTGAAGAAAGTGAACATATACAGCATACTGAGAGAATCAGAAAACTACCTGCATGGACCAAGGACTATGTAATGTAAAGAATATATATTATTGCTTTATGATGTGTACTGTTTCATTATTGTTGTTGTTTGTTACATTTGCCAAAATGCTTTCCTACTATAGGAATATGTGGTGTTTATTTAAATGGCCTGCAGAGGTCACTGTGCACATGAGTTATGCTGTGTATAAACAGTGCTGTCTATACTGTTTAAGAAGGAAAGAGTTTATGTTACTGTTGTGTAATGGCTGCATGAACCTGCTAATAAAACTCTGTTATACTCTGCTCATCCTCGGCTACCAAAACACAACAGAAGTGCCAGTCCTTTCCCAGCACCATATCAAAGTTAGGCAGGAAGTGGTCACCCCACCTGCTAGACAATATCATCTGTTTGCAAATGTACTTACTTAGATATATTCCCTTCTGCCCAGCAACTAAGGGCAGAGACACACGCTCATTTTCTAGGAGATAAGTCGCCCAGTGTCAAATCTCCTCTTCTTAGGGGCAACTAATCTCCTCGAACTGCCTTCCTGCTGGCTAGAATGTAAATTGCCAGCGGGATGACACTTGTAGTTGCTTGATTTTCTGAAGTTACCCGAAGTTTCCGCGTGAGGCAACATAAGGCGACTTCAGAAAACAAAGCGCTCAGAGTGCCATCCTACTGGTGATTTACATTCTAGCGGGCGACTAAACTCACCCCCAAAAAGAGGAGATTTGTCACCGGGGGACTAAGCTTCCAAAATCTGAGCATGTGTCTCTGCCTTCCTAAGGGAACTGAACTTGTAGGGATTTAAAGCCATAGGGAATATTAACATATAAATACAATATAATTTATAAATTTATTGAGGTGCTATATATCACAGGATAATGATTAAGACTTAACAGCAAACAGATCCCCATTGAAAAGAATAAGAGCGATTAGAGACACACACCACAGTCATGGCTTCCATGTTTAAAGGGAAACTGTCATGGGAATTTTTTTTTTTTCAAAATGCATCAGTTAATAGTGCTGCTCCAGTAGAATACTGCACTAAAATATATGTCTCAAACGAGCATACATTTTGTTTTATATTTAGTTTTGAAATCTAGACATATAGTCAATTTCCCAAGTTCCCCAAGTCATGATACTTGTGCTCTCATAAACTTCACTCTTTACTGCTGTACTTCAACTTGGAGTGATATCACCCCCCCCCCAGCAGCCTACCAACAGAACAGTGGGAAGGTAACCAGATAGCAGCTCCCTAACACAAGATAGCAGCTGCCTTCAGTTACATTGAGAAGGAAAAACAACAACCGGCCAGTAAGCTGTTCCCTCCTAAAGTGCTGGCACAAGTCACATACCAGGGGCAGCTGGGAAACTGACAATATATCTAGCCTCATGTCAGATTTCAAAATAGAATATTAAAAAATCTGTTTGCTCATTTAAGAAATGGATTTCAGTGCAGAAGTCTGCTGGAGCAGCACTATTAATTGATGCATTTAAAAAAAAAATGTTTTCCAATGACAGTATCCCTTTAACGTGTTCTGCTTTAGTAAATAGTTTTTAGTTTGGAATTCCCCTCTCTTCTAAGATCTAAGAGAAGTTAGTTTTTTTTTAGTTGAAAAATAAATACATTTATAGCCCATAAACAAGGTGATTAAAAAAGATGATCTCATGTCCCAGCTTTAAGCTGATTTAATTTTTTAGCCCTTGGTTGCCCAGACCTACAACAAATGCAATACCAGGTATTTAATTTCATTCCATATTTCTATTGCGCTCTGACGTTCTCCTCTTTTATCATCATAATAATATCAGAATAATGAGTCAGAAAGGGGCATTAATTGCAAAGAATAATATGGCCTTCAGGTATCTTTGATTATTATGAGCTCTTAAAGGGGATTTCAACAAAAATAGAATATTTAATGAGTGCACCGCTGAGAGCTTTAGCAATTTACATCCATTTGCTATTTTTAGTAGTTGTTGAGATATTAGCAGTAACCAGGAGTTCGCCACAGTCATGGAAAATGGTCCTGAGGTTCCAGAAAGTGTTTGAAGACTGTGAAACATTTATCAAAGCAGATCAATGGGTCAATTCTGTTGTTATCATTGTACAAAAAATAATGAGCCATTATAAATTTACCAGTTAATCTTGATGTGCCCTATGACCAGCCCTCCACATCATTTATATAAACACTGGGAATATACTCTGCTGTGTGAAAACCTGGTCTGACCCTTCTGTTGACAACAGCAATGGCAAAATAGCTGCTCCTGTCCCCTGCCCAACTCTGGCCAAAGGGAAGAGGGATGCTGAAGTTGGCTTCTGACCTGAGCATATTTTTTGTCTGTCTACACGAATGAGGAACCAGCTAATGAAGGTTTCCTTATTAATAGTCCCAATTCTAGTAATACAAAGGTCCAGGGCCAGATGAGATTCATCCCAGGGTACTTAGCGAGCTTAGCACTGTTATTGCCAAGCCTCTTTACTTAATTTTTCAAGGTTCATTGAGGTCTGGCATGGTGCCAAGAAACTGGCGAATTGCTAATGTGGTGCCGCTATTCAAAAATGTATGCTGTTCTTGGCCTTAAAACTATATATAGGCTAGTTAGTCTGACATCGGTGGTAGGAAAGCTTTTCTAAGGGTTAATAAAAGATACTGGACTTCATAGCAAATAACAATACTATGAGTTTGAGCCAGCATGGTTTTATGCATTATAGATCTTGCCAGACTAACTTAATTTTTTTTTATGAGAAGGTAAGCAGCGACCTCGATTCTGGGATGGCAGTGGATGTGATTTACTTAGACTTTGCTAAAGCATTCAATACAGTGCCACACAGTTAAATTAAGGATTTTTATCCTGGAACATAATATTTGTACCGAGAGGACATTATTACACTTTACAAGTACAGTAGAGGACATTATAGACCAGTAGCAGGGGATCTTATTACCCATAAAGAGGATCACCGCACCAGAGGCCACCCCTTCAGACTAGAAGAAAAGGACTGTCATTTGAAGCAGTGTAGGTTGTTCTTCACAGTGAGGACAGTGAGGTTGTGGAATGCACTGCCGGGTGATGGCTGATTCTGTTGATACTTTTAAGAGGGGCTTGGATGATTTCTTGGACAGACATAATAGCAAAGGCTATTGTGATACTAAACTCTACAGTTAGTATAGATACTATATCGCCATTTATAATTTATGTGAAGGTATGGAGGGGCGTGTGTGTATGGATCCTGGGTTTTCATTTGGAGGGGTTGAACTTGATGGACTTTGTCTTTTTTTTAACCCAATTTAACTATGTAACTATATTTTACCTGTCAATGCATGAAAGAGCTATTCAACACTTACAAAAACACATTATTAAAGGAAAGGTAAAAAAAATTGATTGCTCTGTGAGGCTGCACTTTTATTGATATTGACATTATTTTTTTTTTCTGTTCGGGCTGTCCTAATCATCTTCCATTCTCTCTAGCAAGCAGGCAAATCATTGCCTGCTTGCTAGGAATCCTAATTAATTAGCAACAAGTACAAAAATAAAAACCAACTGTAAATTGGTTCAGAATATAACTTTTTAATAGTTTTTTTTAAATTGTTTGCTTTCCTCTTCTGCCTTCTTCCAGCTTTTGAATGGGGGTTACTGACCCCGGCAGCCGAAAAACAATTGCTCTGTGAGACTTTGTTACTTGTTATTATTTATGTTTCTGTTCAGACTGTCCTATTCATCTTCCATCCTCTCCTTCAAAACATTGCCTGCTTGCTAGTGATCCAAATGAATTCAGCAACCAGCTGCTGAAACTCCAAACTGGAGAAATGCTAAACAAAAAGTTAAATAGTTCAAAAACCACAACAAGTACAAAATGAAGACCAAATGGCAAATTGGCTCAGAATATCATACTGAAAATTAACTCAAATGGGAACTACTCTTGTAAGTAAGAAAAGTCTTATGATGTGGAAGGTCAGAGAAATGTGTTTATTCTTGTCCAAGGACTCTAGTGTAACCAAATGCAAGAATATTTGCTTATATTTATCAGCACTGCTCAGGCATTCGGCAGTTCCCCTAAATAAAATTATTTCTTTGTTTTTTATCTGAAGTTGCATTTTTCTTTAAGAATTTCATTTCTGAACAAAGTTCCACAACTTAATAAGGGCTCTTTCACTGAGCCACTCCCCAACCTGTCCATAATGAACCACTGGAACCTGAAACTTTCTCTTCACAAAGATGCGCAAAAGTCAAATCAGAAAAACAATAAAATAAAAACACATTACAGCAGGGCCATTCATTGTATCAGCCTGGGAGTGCGGCCGCTGGTGCGAAAGTTGTCAAGAAGACTCTAACAAATATTTCTAGCTAAGCTTTTAGGGAAAATCTGCTGCAGATTCCCTCTCTTATTTGCTAGGGGCTACCCAGCTAACCAAAGGGAGCATGAAAAAAGACAAATTCTGAAGAGACTGTCAGAAGAGATTAGGATGCAGGAGGCTACTTGTTCTTTAGAGACGTTGGGCTTACGCAGCCAGGGACACAGCAATCAATCTCAGCCTCTCAGGCTTCATTTCACCTGATGACTCCAACAAGCCTCTGCACCACTGTGCCATGTTTATTTAACACTCCTAGATTTTTTATGCTTGCCTCACTTTATATTCTCTAAATCTTCCTTTTTTGCCATGTGGGAAATAGAAAACTTGTTAAATAATAATGCTTATGTAGGAAGGAATGTACAGCTCAACAGACAAGGCTCAATCTACTGAAGGGTGAAAATTCACCTCAGCCAATTTGTCTTCTGCTTTGGGGTGAACTGAGGTAAATAATTCCCCATGGGTTTAGATATAACCAAGTCCTACAGTCAATCTCTTTGCAAAGTTTTTGTTTTTCTTTTAGACTTTAAAGGGGACCTGTCAATTGAGAAAATTATTCAAAATCCTATTTTATCACATTAGACAAGCAAAATGAACTTTAATTACACTTTATAAATTATTTAAATCTTGTTTCTTTTAGTCTGAGAATTCCTAATTATAGCAAGCAGGCAGGAGCCATTTTGTGGACACTGTTATTAAGGCAAGCATTATATCATCTTAGAATCTTGTTTGTGCACCAGAATGGGGGACCTGATGTTGTCCATCCCCATGCACCGATTACACAATTAAATGGTTTAGAGACCTGGGGGAATGTGTGGGGAGCAGTGAGAGAACCTACTTGCGGTCTCTACTCATGGCTTCAGTATTACTCCTGTGAGTAAAGACTTCCAAGGCTCTTGTGGTAGTTGTAGCTTTTCAGCTCATTACAGGGTTCTTAGACTACAACAGGAGGAGCATAATATTTTGAGAAATACAATGGAAACCCCATGGTTTATGTCAAGAACAGTGGTTGAATAAAACAAGAATACTTGTGTAGGGAAGAGGTGGATTTAATTTTATGGTTTCCAAATTGTGTTGTGTTATAAAGCACTCAAGGGTTAAGATATAATATAAAGTTGGACTAATTCAGTTTATGTGTAACCTTCCTTTGTGCTAAGGTCCTCAGAATGAGTCCTATTGTAATTCTTATCAGCTCTTGCTTGGTTAGATCAGCTAATCCAAAATAGAGTCGCTCATCAAAATTTTAAAGAAAAGAAGACAAAAGCTATATAAGGACAATGGCACATGGAGTTCTACCTTGACCTGAACTGCGCCGTTGCTTTTAAAGAGGCCCTCCTCCTAAAAATTACATTTTTGCCTAACGAAGGAGAATGCACTTCTAAGCATTTTTCCAATATATATTAAAGGGGTTGTTCACCTTTAAATTAACTTATAGTATGATGTAAAGAGTGATATTCTGAGACAATTTGCAATTGGTTTTGATTTTTTTTTTTTGTGGTTTTTGAGTTATTTTGTTTTTTATTCGCTCCCCAATTCAATTTAATTTTTTGGTTACTGGGGTCCAAATTAACCTGATTTGAATAAGAGACTGGTATATGAATCGGAGAGCCCTGAATAGAAAAAATAGTCATTAAAAGTAGCAGTAGCAATGCAATTGTAGCTTTACAGAGCATTTGTTTTTAGATTGGGTCAGTGACCCCCATGTGAAAGCTCAAAAGAGTTAGAAGTGGAAGGCAGATTATTCAAAAACTATAAATAAATAAGAAGACCAGTTGAAGTTGCTTAGAATTCTGACTTCTATAACATTCTAAAAGTTAATGTAAAGGTGAACTACAACTGCAACTGAAAGCATCATCTGTTTCTTTGGTTCTGGCACTTGAAACAGGGGCCGGTTCTCCTTTTAATCAGCTGGTGTGCAACATAATTTCAGAAGTCAGAACCAGGAGCACACAAAATATAAACAACCAGGCAGATACTGACACCAAAATGACTTAGTATGTTTTTAAATGATGTTTATTAGAAAGTTGCTTAGATCTTAATTTTGTTTAATATACAAAAAGTGTTTTACGGTGGAGAAACCCTTTAAGGAATCAGTAATATTCTATTCTACTGAATAGAGCTTTGTGATTTTTTAAAATTTCTAACTTAATTTGGTTTGCTACACCCATGACATCACATCTCACTTGGGCTTTTGTCACACAACAGTAGTTTCCTTGCAATTTATTATATTGTTCAAGCTTTGGCTACTCTTCTACAGACTGGTGCATAAAACTAGGGCCAAAGTTGTAAGGGTGCCTCAGAATTTCTACTGCTACAATAAACATGCTAATATCAGTTTATATGTCAGAAATGTTGTCCAGTCCTGGAAACTGGTTTGGCTTCTTCACAATTCATGGTATAATTAACAAAAAAAACGGCACACTGGACTACTGAGTCAGCAGTTGAAAATACTATAATCTGTGAAGAACTGATTTTGTTGTTTTTTAGACAGGGTACAGAAATCACTGTATCTGATCTTTTATTATGTATGCCATTTACATTGACAGCTGCTAATAGAAATGTTATTTGTGTAAATTAATCAGATATAATGTCCAACGTTCCCTGTATTTCTTGTAAGCACTATGTACAACATCTTTTTGGTGTTGGGTGGCTCCAAGTACTGTAGGTAGGGTTGCCACCCGGCCGGTATTTTACTGGCCTGGCCGGTATTTTTGATGGTTGATCCCAATGTTATTAATAGGAAACAAATTCAATTATATATGAAGGCTGGTATTTTTTTCAAGAAAAGGTGGCAACCCTAACTGTAGGTGTGAGCATACAAAATATCTTGTGTTCACAGTTGTCACAACTTGTGTCTTTCCATGTGCCAGGAGCTAAGACGGTACATTCTCAGCACCTCTAGATTGAAAAGCTTGACATTCTGGAGGGAAATCTGTGGAGTGGTTTAAGGGACATATTTATTCTTTTATGCAGTTCACTGTGGTTAGTGTTTAATTGTTGCAAATGTCATCATGCAGCAGGACAAAGACTCAAGCACACTAATGCAATCGTCACAAATTGTGGAGCTGGTGGCCTGGCCATCTGGGGGTGGTGACTAGCATTGGTTGGAGGGCTCAGCTTGAAGGACACATAGGTGGGTATTGTAACAAATTCCCCTTGCACAGATTTCAAGATGGTGATGCCCACAAAGCACTGCGTGGCTTCCTGGCTACAGAAGAGTGATGCCATTACATTGTGGTTCAGCACCACATTGAGACCCAAGTTCAATACCCAATTATACTTGTTCTGTAAGTTCCTGCATGTTCTCTAATTGCCTTTTCTCTCTGAGCTACCAGTTCCTGAACCTGCAATCCTGTTTTGCTGCCAGCCCTGACCTCTGCCTGAATATGACACTCTCAGCAACAGGAAACATCTTTTTTTACTTTTTCTGCTTGTCATTAGTCCGCTTGCTCCCTGGTCCAGCCTTAAAGGAACAGTAACATCAAAAAATTAAATTGTTTTAAAGTAATACAAATATAATGCAGTGTTGCCCTGCACTGGTAAAACTGCAGTGTTTGCTTCAGAAACACTTCTATTTATATAAATAAGCTGCTGTGTAGCCATGGGGGCAGATATTCAAAGGAGAAACGGCTCAAGTTACATAGCAGATAAGCTCTGTAGAATATAATGTTATCTGTTATTCATTGCTTATCCGGTGCCATATAGCTGATAGCTGTTTTTAAATTTCCGCCATTGCTACTTAGCAGCTTGTTTATATGAACTATAGTAGTGTTTCTGAAGCAAACAGATCAGTTTTAACAGCGCAGGGCAACACTACATGATATTTTCTTTGCTTTAAAACACTTTAATTTTTTGTGTTACTGTTCCTTTAATCCCAGTAAGAGCCACATATGACTTGACAAATATTATGTGTAGCAGTTTTCAATGCATTGGAAAATAAGAGGCTACCCATTTACTCTCCTAGCTTTACATGAACGTTCAGTTGCAACCAAAATGTATTTTCTGTCCTAGATATCCTTTAAACAATTACTAAATGCAGTAATATTTTCCTGTATCTGACCTATTTCTTTATTCATTTCATAAGCTAAAGGTTAAAACTTCAAGTGGGACTTCATCTGAAGAAGACATCCACTGTTCTATCTGAAGAAGATATGGGTAGCCAGAGAACTGTCTTTGATAGGATGGCCTACACAATCACTAGACCTCATCATTACTTTTGTGGCCAGAGGTTCAAAGGCAAAATGCTGGACACAGATTAGCACATGGCCACTTTTGCAATCATAAATGAGTCTTTAAAACTGATCATAATGGGCAAAGATTGGCACAAACTTAATAGTTCCCTGTGACATTTCCCCAACAGCGATGTGGTTTAATTTTTTTAAGTGAAACTGGATAGAAATAAAGAAAATTATCTAGCAGGACCAATAATACACTGCGCATAAGCTAAATCCATATTTACATCCACTGCTACTCCATCCTTGTGGGATTTCCACTGCTATTCCTTCCTTTTGGGATTTCCACTTTTCTGTCTATCCTGACCTCCTGTTTATGACAATTGTACAACACAGCAGGATATCAGTTTGAGAAAATGTTACAAATACAAGATACAAATGGTGTTTGCTCAGCTGCATATCGCTCTGGCCAAGCCAAGCACAGGGTTAAGCATGTGACTTTCTATCTTGAGCAGAATTATTCCCAACATCATTCTTCTCAGATGGTGGCTGGAGCATTAAGGTGCCTTTACCAAGCTCTGCCCTAGTGCTGTGAGTTCAAAATTAAATTGTTGGCCTTTTGAATATGTAAGTAAAGAAATTGGTCAATGCTTGATCCATAAACTGCATGGACCTATATATATACGCCTGTGGTATATCATTTAGGATGGAGAGGGCTGTACAAAAGGCATGAATGCAGAAGTAATAGTATTTACGGATTTGTGGAAAGGCCACCTAGGCCCAGGCCTAGGGTGACAGGATTTTAGGGGGCGGCATGCTGTCCAACCAAACTCACATTGGTTCAGAAACTCTGGGGATAGGCAGGAGAAACTATAGTTTTTTTTTAATTTCCCATGTGGCAATACCCATTGCTCTGGTCCTGATGATGAAAATTTCCAAATAAAGAGCAGAGTAAGGAGGCAACGAACGACAGTGGGCCTAGGGTCGCCGGCTATGTTAATCCATCCCTGGTATTTACTACTTCATTATACTTCCCTCACCAATCTCCAAATCTACCAGATAATCTGGATGTTCTATGAGAAGAAACAGCCTCTTGGTCTGAGGGTCTTAACTTCTTAGTTCAGATACAGCTATTACTTCCTATATTTTACAAACCACAGCAAAAGAGTTATACTAGGCAGACCATTAAATATCTGGAAGTCATACTCAGAGCTTATCATCATCTGCTTTCCATAGAGACAGAGAAAAAGACAACCTGCCCACACTGCACAGAGAAATATTATTTATTTGTAGCATAAAGTCAGAAATAGCAACCAAATGCTTCTAAATGTGTAAGGGACACTAACACATACAAGTAGCTTTGCCTGGTTGTCCTTCATGTCATGGAGAAAGATACTGCTGTCTACCTTGTGGGCTTGGAGACATCTGCCTCACTAAGCATTCACAGTGCTGTGACATTTTTTTGCTTTGATGTTTCACATCAGTAGAAGGTTAGCCACATGGCACTAGTTCCACCCATAACACCAGTAGTAGAAAAAATGCTGCACTGTGGTTATTGAAAGGGTCTATGCTGATGCTTTATGGCTTGCTGCTCGCTAAGTAAATGGTGGGATTCGTGTTTGTTTATATCATATACCCCCCCAGCTCACATACTTTTTGTGCTTTTATTGAACACATGTGCTGTGGCTAAAGGCACCACAGTATTATTTAGGTCCTTGTACCTTATCTGGTGGCCAAATCTAACAACTGGATAAAAGGGTTTTTCTCCCTATTTTTAGTCTTCTCACATTTTCCTTTATACTTTTTTCATGTTTGCATGAGACTAACTCTCTGTGTGGTGAAGACATCAGACAAGCTACAAAAAGGCCATTATCGTCAATCCTGTAAAAGCTTTCATATGCAAGAAGGGTGCAAAATGTGCTGAAATCCTGAACTAATGTAACCCTACGGGTTGTATCATGTTGCAGGGTAAGTTAAAAATAATACAAACACGTTGCTTCTCAAGGCACTAAAACTATTTTAATACAATGTGATGCCTGTAATGCATATATACTGTTAATGAACTTTGCTGCCCCTCCAGAAGAGCCCTTATTACCTGATATTTCTAAATTCTAGCAAGAGGTTTTCGAGGTTTGTTTCAAAATGAGGCTTAAGTAAAAAATGCTGGACAAAATAAAACATAACTTGTGATTTTTCCAACAATGCAGTAGTTCTTCCAATTCCATCAATGTAACTGTTTCCTGTCAATAACTAATGACATAAATAAGAATAATATAGCACTGTTCTACATATGGCATTGCCTGGGCAACAACTGATGATTATGTATAAAAGGTAGGACTGGACAAAATGACCCGCAACCGTTAATCTTCAGCATTTAACACAAGAACTAAACTGAAAGCCCTCTAATATGTACTATTTTAGGCTCTAGGCATACAGTGTACAAAAATGCTTTATTATCTGCCTAAGTGCTTCTGGTTTGAATAAGAAACTTATTGCCCATGGCTGACACTCTCAGCTGGTGAATGAGGGAAAAAAGGATCAACTGGGGATCAACTTAGTGCTGACTGGTGCTATGGGTGACTACACTGGGTTCAGGTATGGGACCTGTTATCCATATGCTCGGGACCTGGGGTTTTCTGGATAACGGATCTTTCCATAATTTGGATCTTCATGCCGTATGTCTACTAGGAAATCATGTAAACCTTAAATAAACACAATAGGTTTTGCTTCCAAAAAGGATTATTTCTATCTTAGTTTGGACCAAGTACAAGGTACTTGCCCCCTACTATTTGGTGATAAATGGATATGGAAGCAAGTCTACAAGTCCAGAAATGCCCAAATCCAGGTCAGCTTTCAAGCTCCCCAACCCCCCCTCCCCCAATTTAAAGACTTCTCCACAGTCACATACTGTACATGGGAAAGAGAGGTATTACAGTAAGTAATGAATAAGAAGCATATTCATTTCTTTCTCTACTCTCAAGTCTAACTCCCAATTTCTTAGATGTCAGTTTAGTTATGAAGTCTGATCAGCAAATGCAATTTAGATATTATTAAAATTCAAGGCTTTTCCCATTTCAGGCATGGCATTTAGAAAAAAAATATCAAAAGCCCTTTATTAGTCAAAAATAACAGACACAGCAATTACTGATTTCATTAGGGAATAGATTTAATTCCACTGTGATTCGAGGAAAATCAATTACTTTACCCTGTCTAACGCTGTCTAATAAATGGAAGCCAAACATGATGATAAGAGTGACATTAAGGCAACCATGCCATGAAATATAGTGCTGCTGAATATCCATCACCTTTTGCCCCTGATATATTAGCCTTTATTTATCTCTTATTCTGCAATATTGATTGACTACTTTACAGCCTAGAATTATCTGTGCTGAATACCGGAGTGTATGCATATTGTGTGCAGGTCAGGCAGAGACCTCCTCTTGTAATACTGTTAGATCCATAAATGTTTGCAGAGCATTAAGGTCAAATTATCAGTCCATGAATGGGATGTAGTTGGAATTCTAGTGCCTACAGAGTTCAGCATGTGCAGTTTAAGGATTATGAAGGAATTCAATACATTGTAAGGGAGATTATTAAAGGCTGTGCTGTAAGTATTTCGCTTATATTGGGCTAAGGTGGGTTATTTGAGTCTTGGACAGGCTGCAATTTATATCAGACCTTTAGCCTAAGGCTCAAGCTGGCCATAGACGTAACAATTACGATCTTTCTCGGGAAAGATCTTTCCAAGAAAGATCGTTCGTTTCAACACACACGTGTAGAGCTGAATCGTCAGATATACAGGTAGAAACAATAGAATTCTACTTGTATCTGACGATTCAGCACTAACAATGGCCGATGTTCAGGGAGCTTTCAAAGGCATCCGATCAAAATTTTCCATCCAGTCCGATCAACCAGCCGACCGATATCTTAATCTTCTGACGATGTTGGTCGGCTCATTTCCCACCATACACGCACCGAATATCGTACGAAAATTTGTTTCGTACGATATTATCTGTGCGTCTATGGCCACCTTCAGGCTGTAAGTGAGAACAGCACCAACAATAATTTTATGTGAAAACTTTTGCATTTATTCTGACCTAGGCACACAGTTTTTAAAAATGAGCATACAAGTTTAAAATGTGCGCACAAAATAATAATATTTGAGCACATAGCTGAGATTGAATTAGAAAGAACGTTGACTGGGACCAGTGATATCCAGAGGTTACAGTGGGCTGAGAGGCAGAGTTTATAAACCAGGACAGAGGCTTAAATCAGACTGACAGGATTCCAATAAAATTCGGGAAAGTGCCAGGGTTGCTTTATACACAAGTGAATACAATGATTATGCAAAGTATTGGTGTATTTATTTTATATTATGCACTTAGTTTTACGTTTTCTGCTTCAATGGAGGACTTAATTGCGGGTAATGATGCAAACAACGTTTCCTGTTTATAAAGCAAATATTAGCAATCCGGGCATGCTGTACGGCACAGCTTTTGTTGCCTTGTCAGTGGGATTCTGGGAAGTCACCAAGGGCAGAAAAAACATGCGGCGTGACACTGTCAACAAATTCAGCCAGAGTTCAAATAGCTGAAAATGAAAATATAATTGGAATTCAGCTGTGCGTTGGTTCTACGCAGTTTTCTTTATTTGTTACAAGCAGGGTATAAGACTTGATCTTTGTATGTGTGCTTTGCTTTTCATTGTCAAGTCATT
This sequence comes from Xenopus borealis, assembly GCA_024363595.1. Taxonomy (NCBI): domain Eukaryota; kingdom Metazoa; phylum Chordata; class Amphibia; order Anura; family Pipidae; genus Xenopus; species Xenopus borealis. Next base: position 26,022,381 of record CM044436.1, on the reverse strand, counting down.
GTCTACCAGCCTACAGAAGTGTCTAGAACATCCAGTCTTCTTTCTCAGCATATTGTTCTTTGTGAGGGATCTTTATTCACATATCAGTTTAACAGTGACATAGCCATTAAGTATTTTATAAAGAATACAGTTATTGCCAAACCTTTGTTGTACCATATAATGCAGTTCCAAAAACTTAATTAAAGTTCTACTGTCATTTTTCTTCAAAATACATCAGTTAGTAGTGCTGCTCCAGCAGAATTCTGCACTGAAATCCATGTCTCAAAAAAGCAAACAGATTTTTTAATATTTAATTAAAAAATTTGACATGGGGCTAGACTAGGGTTGCCACCTTTTCATAAAAAAAAAATACCGGACTTCCTATGTATATATTTTTTCCTATTAATAACATTGGGGTCAACCATCAAAAATACAGGCCAGGCCGGTAAAATACCAGGTGGTAACCCTAGGATAGACATAAAGTATTGTCAGTTTCCCAGCTGCCCCAGTCATGTGACTTGTACTCTTGATAAACTTTAGTCACTCTTTACTGCTGTACTGCAAGTTGGAGAGGCATTACCTCCTCCCCAGCAGCCTAACAACAGAACAATGGGAAGGTGACCAGATAGCAGATCCCTAACACAAGATAACAGCCCCCTGTAATAGGTCTCTAGATAAGTGATCCTATACCTGTACCAGTGGAAAAACAGCTACTAATGGACCAAGATAGCCAAGGAGGTCTTATAAGCCTACAATTTTGGCTTTCACAGAAGAAGAAGAAAATGTTATTGTTAAGAGATATGGATGGGCAGGGATGGTGGCAGATGCATTATGGAAATTGCTAAACATGTTCTCTCTCATCACTAATGCAAAGATACTGAGTACTTATGAGAACAAGAATATCTTGTTGGCTAGTAGGAAGACTGTACATTCTTGCTGGATCAGCCCAGTTCTGTTATTTTTAGAAGTTATAGGTGCTTGGATTACTCATAAATGATCTAATAAGTTGACTGATGTTCTTTGCTTTGTCCTGCAGAAATATCATCTGTTGCTATAAACCAGGACATTTCTATAATGAAGCCTACAATACAAAGCAAAATGTAAATTCCATTGGTTACCCAAGGCAAATGGAATAGCCAGATGGGCTTTATAAATGAATCACATGGTCTGGCTTTATGATTGTGCTGAATACATATAAGTGGAATTAAGGTGCTGCAATGGGAACACAGGCTTAAATCTTAGGGTGCAAAAAGTACAAAGGGCTGTCAGTTTCCCTGTAACTTTACAACTGCTTATTAAAAACGGTGACACCTGCTGGTGTCTCAGAATCATCGAAAATTAATTTAAGGAGAACTAAACCCCACATACCAAAAACACCCTTTGGTAGGGGGTTTAGTTCTCCATTAATTACATCATAATATTATACACTAACCATTTTGTTTTTAGCTCTAACCCATAGAGACAGAGGCAGGAAAGGTGAAGGTTACATACATTGACCCAAATCAAAATAAACTGAAAATTTGCAAATGGAAAAATATTGTTTTCTTACTTCTTACCACAAAAACTTGAGAACTTTGCAATGAGCAAGAGATGTTATGTCCTAAAACGGACTGCCCTCCAGATCTCAGTAATTTTAGGCATCTAGTAATGCCGTGCTCTTTTCATTGGAGGTTTGTAAATCAAAGACTATTGGTATGTTTCCCCTCAGATACTATTACACAGAGTCTGCATACACAGACACAACACTGCTTTTATAATCTAATCAGCCTAATTGAATTATTTATCAGGGCTTTAGAGGAAACATTTGGCTTCTTCTATAAAACATACAAAAAGAAAGTCATAGTCTAGAAATGTTGGCGTGCCCTTTTTTTTTAGTTTTATTAGCAATGATGTTGGACAGAGAAATCACTTGCTGTGTTAAGTGTTAAAACTCTCGCTTTGAATGTTGAATAAATTGTTCAACGTTCATATTTGGCCTTCAACCAAAGACAAGAAAAATACTTTTACTAAAGAGTTATCTTGGTGTCCCTGTTATTATTGAATATTGCTTTATTATAGGGTTCCTTTGTAGACCATTACAATTGGGCATCTCCATGGGGCAAATTCACTTAAGAGTGCTAGTGTTCAATTCTGCCTAGCGCAACTTCACTAGAGATCTTGCGATCAGTCTAATTTGCATATGGCAATTTAAGGAGGAATGGAGCTTTTTATGTTGCATGCTGCATCTAATACATTACATTTACACTGATAACTAGACATGCCAAGGGAACCTTAATAAAGTCAATAGAGTTATTTTAATGCCCTACACATAAGGCCACAGTTAAATAATGTGCCATATGGGAGAAAATGTATGGGGGAATCCGGGTGCCTGAACATTTTTTTTATACCTTTTGTAGCCTAACACCGTGAAAAATTGAAAAGATGGCAGCATAGAAGATATATAGAAGATAAGTAAATGAAGTTTGAGGATGTTCTATGCACTCCAATACACTTCGCCAGGTCAGAGCTGGGAAGGCAAGTCTGGCGAAAGAGGTAACGTTTAGTAAAATCCGCATCTTAGTGATTTTGAGGAGTTACGTCCATTCACCAGAGCAAAAATTTGTGTGAAGCAACGCTACCATCCATCTCCTTCGCTAGCAAAGGGGAGCCTGTGCTCATTAATAAATGCTAGCATTAGTCACTTTGCCCTTTAGTGAATCTGCCCCCATGTCTGAAAAAAAACACTGTCAGAGAATATTTTTTTTGAAACTTGAATTCAAGGTTTTGAAGGGGAATGTTGCTGGTGCGTTACACTCGGGATATAGGTATTTGGCTGACATGTTTTGTACTCTGGGAAAACTGACCCTGAAACCATAGCCTCCCAGTGGAGTTGAATGGGATTTCATGAACATGCTACCATGCGTTATAGTCAAACAATTCTCAACCAAGATTTGCTTTTCTATTTTTATTTTTTGGCAAAATACCCCATCCGAAGCCTCAACGGTACTGCCCTTAAATTAAAATAGGCATGTTTTATATCAGAATTTTCATGTTATATCAGAACTGCAAGGCTTAATTTACCCATCGGTATTGAAGCATCAATCTTGGGGGACCAGCAGGCCCGGATTTGTGGAGAGGCCACCTAGGACCGGGCCTAGCGTGGCATGATTTTAGGGGGTGGCATTTTGCCCAGTCACAACCACATGGAGACCAGAAGAACAAGAATGTTATATAATTTATAGTTTCACACATGGACACTGGGCTGGGAACAATGGGTCCCAGGCATAAGGGAAAGCTGGGGTCCCACTGCAAAACATAGTCCACCACCCTTTATGTAACTGTTGATCATCAACTTTTCAACAACTTGCATCTCCTCCCTACAACAGCCTTCAAAGGGTATTGTACTGAAGTTTAAAGGGGTTGTTCACCTTTGAGATAACTTTTAGTATGATGTAGAGAGTGACATTCTGAGATAATTTGCAATTGGTTTTAATTTTTTATTATTTACGGTTTTTGAGTTATTTTGCTTTTTATTCAGCAGCTCTTCAAATTGCATTTTAAGCAGTCTTGTAACTAGGGCCCAAATTACCCTAGCAACCATGCATTGATTTGAATAAGAGACTGGAATGTGAATAGGAGAGAGCCTGAATAGAAGGATCAGCAATAAAAAGTAGCAATAAAAATACATTTGTAACCTTACAGATCATTTGTTTTTTTAGAAGGGGACGGCGACGCCCATTTGAAAGTTGCAAAGAATCAGACGAAAAGACAAATAACTATAAAATTATAACAAATAAATAATAAAAACCAATTGAAAAGTTGCTTAGAATTGGCCATTCTATAACATAGTAAAAGTTACCGTAAAGGTGAACCACCCCTTTAAACAATAAAACAATATTCATACACCCTTTGGAAAGTCGCTTGATGGTAGAACATAAGGACCTATATGTAACACCTTAAACTAGACCACAGATATATACTCATGAGCTCTAATTATACATTTATCTCTGTTTCTTTGATAGTGAACTTCATGAGGGTTCCATAATGAAAGTTCCTAATCCATTCAATTTTAAGACAATATGGAGTCACCTGTTGCTATCTTTATGCCAGAATTATTATCCATCAGTATTATCCAAACTGTGGGGCTGGTCCTTCTTGTAAGTGACTACCCAATCCCCTTCCTCCCCCAGCCCGAGATGAAGAGTGAAAACTTTTCTGCTGACCTAGATATCCCTGAAATTATGACTGAATATCCAGCACTGCTATTATTACTATCTGTAATCTTGTTATGAGCTCAGGATTCCCTGAACACATTTTGGGCATTAAATATGGGTTTAAGCCCAAATAGTGTAAACATCACTAGTTTGGGTGGGGGGGGGGGCAATACAGGTATAGGACCTGTTATCCAGAATGCTTGGGACTTGGGGGTTTCCAGATAATGGATCTTTTTGTACTTTGAATTATCATACCTTAAGTCTACTAGAAAATATTTAAACATTAAATAAATCCAATATGTGTGTTTGTCTCCAGAAAGTTTTAATACTATCCTAGTTTGGATTTAGTGCAAGGTACTGTTTTATTATCACAGAGAAAAGGGAAATAATTTTGAAAAATTTGGATAAAATGGAGTCTATGGGCTATGGCCTTCCTAGAATTTGAGTGACCACAAAAATGTTTCACTGCACTTCACACAGCAAATCTTTTTGTCCCTCTATTTACAAAATGTTGGGAGGTACAGTATGGGTGCATTAGCACATAAACTAGGTACAACAGCACATATAATGTGTACAGTATACTAGGTACAGTATCTCATATACTAGCTACGGTAGCACATATACTAGGTATGTACTTAGCACAGACACAAGGTCTCGGCCAAGGGGTAGACAGAGTAGACATGTGCCTGGCGCCCCCCCTGCTTTGCGCCCAAGGCACGTGCCTTCTCTACCTCTCCTACCCCTAGTCCAGTCACCGGGGGAATATAAAAAAATATGTTTGCTCTTTTGAGAAATGGATTCCAGTGCAGAAGTCTGCTGGAGCAGCACTATTAACTGATGCATTTTGGGGAAAAAAACATGTTTTCCCATGACAGTATCCCTTAGTAGTACAGTATCATATGTACTGGATTCAGTAGCAGATATACTAGGTACAGTAGCAGTACATAAACTACTAGGTACAGTAGCAGTACATAAACTACTAGGTACAGTAGCAGTACATAAACTACTAGGTACAGTAGCAGTACATAAATTTCTAGGTACATTAGCAGTACATAAACTACTAGGTACAGTAGCAGTACATAAACTTCTAGGTACAGTAGCAGTACATAAACTACTAGGTATAGTAGCAGTACATAAACTACTAGGTATAGTAGCAGTACATAAACTACTAGGTACAGTAGCACATATATTAGGGACAAAAACACATACACACCGGCTATAGAAGTTCAGACACACACTAGGTACATTAGCACACTTCCCTTTTTGCATACATTATTATACTTATACTATATATTTTTCCACGTTTTGCAAATTTCTGCTAGAAATTCACCCATCACTAATAGAAAGGAGTAATCGAATCAAATGATTAGAACAAAAAAAAAAGTGATTTTTCAGGACAGGGGCAGATTTACTAATGGCCAAATTGAAAAAGTGAAAAAACTTCGAAATTTGACCATCAGTTTTTTTAAAAGGCTTTTTTGGTCGAAAATGGACCTATTTCGATCGAATAGGTCCATTTTCGAGTGAATAAAAATAGTTTGAATCGTTCATTTGCATTGTTCGAATCGAACAATTCGAAGGATTTTGCGCCAAATCCTTAGAGTTCCTAGGCTTTAAGGTGGCAAAGTGTCCAAGTCAAAGGATTTTAAAGGGCCAGTACTTCGAAAATTCTAATCGAATTTTGTTCTAGTTGATAGTCGAAGTAGCCCAAAATTACTTTGAAATTCAAATTTTTTAAATTTGAATTTTATTCGAATATTCACTTTGACCCTTAGTAAATGTACCCAATGCAATGCAATTCAGAAGCTTTAAGGTGGCGAATAGTTGAATTCAAAAAAAATTTAAAGAGACAGTACTTTGAAATTCGAATTTTCAAATTTTTTCAATTCAAATCGAATTTTGGTGTATTCAATAGTCTAAGTAGCCCCAAATTACTTCAAAATTCGAATTTAAAAAACTTGAATTTTATTAGAAAATTCACTTCGACCCTTAGTAAATGTGCCCCTAAGTTTTTCAATTCAAATCAAATTTTGGGCTATTCGATAGTCGAAGTAGCCCCAAATTACTTCAAAATTCGAATTTAAACACCTTTAGGGCCCACGATTGGATCAGCCCGATATAGCCCACCTCAAGGTGGGCTTATCGGGTAGAGATCCACTTGTTTGGCGATGTCGATCTCTACGAGTATGGCCACCTTTAGAGACATTGATAGGCAAACTAACAGCTGTGTATATCCGTATAAATTATATGGAAACATTTTGGGGGAGCATCTGACAAAAAACAATATGGACTTGTTGAGGACAGACTAAACAAATAATGATCTCTGTAAGGTCACTTTAAAGAGATACAAGTTTTTTTCAAAACTTATGAGTTAATAGTGCTGCTCCAGTAGACGTCTGCACTGAAATCCATTTCTCAAAAGAGCAAACAGATTTTTTTATATTCAGTTTTGAAATCTGACATGGAGCTAGACATTTTGTCAATTTCCCAGCTGCCCCTGGTCATGTGACATGCAAGCACTTTAGGAGGGAACTGCTTTCTGGCAGGCTGTTGTTTTTCCTTCTCAATGTAACTGAAGGAGTCACAGTGGGACATGGGTTTTACTATTGAGTCCTGTTCTTAGATCTACCAGGCAGCCGTTATCTTGTGTTAGGGAGCTGTTATCTGGTTACCTTCACATTGTTTTGTTGTTAGGCTGCTGGGGGGGAGGGGGTGATATCACTCCAACTTGCAGCACAGCAGTAAAGAGTGATTGAAGTTTATCAGAGCACAAGTCACATGACCAGGGGCAGCTCGGAAATTGACAATATGTCTAGCCCCATGTCAGATTTCAAAATAAAATATAAAAAAATCTGTTTGCTCTTTTGAGATATTTATTTCAGTGCAGAATTCTGCTGGAGCAGCACTGTTAACTGATTCATTTAGAAAAAAAACCTTTTTTTTCCCATGACAGTATCGCTGTAACAAAATCTAGGGAAGTATCAGCAGCCACTGAAAACAGACAGTTATTCAAGGGACATTTTGCCACTTCACAAATTCCTTGCCAGGTCCCCTCTCAAATATTTGCTTTCATAATCGATCAGCTTATAAAAAAGTTGTAAAAAGTGCACATAGGAGCAGCTAAATTAATAATGGGGATGGGATTATCAACCTACAGTATAAGGAGATACCAACCAGGCTGAGCTTGCTTACTTTAGTAAATACACATGAAAGAAGGTCCAAATAACAGTAAGTTCGGTATAAGAAACCAAACCTGACAGATATGATTTCAAACCCTGATTCCAACCTGATTGCTGACAGTTGATAAGATGTTGATTGCAGATGTTTAAGGGTAGAGACAGAAGAAGAGATTCAGAGAGAATGAGTAGCCCAGTGACTAATGGCTTCAACTTCGGATGACTAATCTTCCAGAGAAGCCTTCCCGCCATCTAAATTCTATATCGCCGGTGGGATGGCACTAGGAGCACTTTGTTTTCTGTAGTCGCCCAAAGTTTCCTTATGACAACTTTGCGTGACTTCAGAAAACAAAGTGATCCCAGTGCCATCCCACCGGCAATTTAGATTCTAGCCAGCGGGAACGCTTTTTTTTATTTGCTGGGTGACTAAATCGCCATGAATATCTTTGTGTGTCTCTGCCCTTAAAAGAGGTGGTAGCATTCCAACAACATATATTATTATTATTATTATTATTATTACTACTACCATGGAGGGCTGCTGATCCAGGGATTAATAAGCGAGTCGGTTTCAGCCCTTTCCCATAGCCTTCTGGATGAAGAGCAGATAACAGAGAACTGACTATGTTTATATTAGGAGTAGCCTGAACCTGCCTACTGACCCTGCTTAAAGGAACAGTAACACCAAAAACTTAAAGTGTTTTAAAGTAACGAAAATATCATGTGCTGTTGCCCTGCACTGGTTTGCTTCAGTTCATATAAACAAGCTGATGTGTAGCAATGGCGGAACTGAAAAGAGGCTATTTGGCACTGATTGTGTTGTAGTATTCGACAATAAAAGAATTTTCACAGCATTAATATGCTCTTTGAGTGCTCTTCTCAATTTCCAATTATCTAAAGTCTACATATCAAGATATTGGTGACCTGATTGGGGAAAGTTAACCTCCTACACTGGATTGAACTTGCAGTGCATTTGGACACCCTATTACTATGGCACAGGTTAAATAGTGGATAACAGATAACACCATTATGCTGTAAAGAGCTTATCTGCTGTGTAACCTGAGGCTTTTCTCCTTTGAATGGCTGCCCCCATGGCTACACAGCAGCTTATTTATATAAACAATAGTAGTGTTTCTGAAGCAAACACACCAGTTTTACAAGTGCAGGGCAACACTGCATTATATTTGTATTGCTTTAAAAAACAATACTACAGTTCCTTTAGGTTTCATCCACACGTGCAGATTCGGGGCGATTAGCGACAATCTTCTTCGGGGTGACAATCTAACTAAACTGCCTTCTCCCTGCCCTCCGCTGGCTAACATGAAAATTGCCTGAGGCAATTCACATGCGGCGCTTCATTTTCTGAAGTCGCCCGAAGTTATATATATATAGATTTACTTTGAAAGTAGCAGTAAATTGCAGGTAAAACTTAGTCCCTTTGTAAAATGTATAATGAAGCAATAGAATTCTTAATGAATCAGATGAAAATTGAGCGTAGGACTGGCCAGATATGGGATGACTTTTAAGTAGTTGGCCATCTTAAATATATTGCAATACTGTATATGGACAAACAATACCTGTTTTGGTTAAAGGGTAAGGGCTAATCCACACAGGAAGATTTGTCGCCTGGCGACTAATCACCTCTTCATTGGGGCGACTAATCTCCCCAAACCGCTTCCCCATGCCTTCCAGCTGCTTAATGAAGAATCGCCTGTGCCTGTTCACATGCGGGATTGCGTTTTCCGAAATCCGCCGATTAGTTGCCAGGTGACAAATCCCCCCAAATGAATTAGCCCTAAGGCATTTTTGTAGCTGTATGCACTAAATGTCTCAATGTCTTAAATATATTGATAATGGGTTGAGTGCAGAGGACCTCTTGTATTTGTCTATAAATATATAATCTTTATGGAATAAAGTTATATTTTAGAAGAAGTCCCAGGAGTGCGCTGTCTGACAATTGTTTTATATATATATATATATATATATATATATATATATATCAATACTATATACATTTCCTACAGGACCCATACTTTGCATAGGGAAGAGAGAAGGGAGATAAAGCAGAAACATGGGAATAAATGAAGAGGGTAGCTTGGTTGTCACCTGGCTCATCAATCTGAGCTGCCATTATTATTGTTATTACTATTACCATGTATTTAAAACATGGTGCAGTATGAAGAGCAGCTGGGGGGAAATAACATCTGGGAAGCCCAAAGTCACCAGGAAAAATTTATATATATAAACGTTTAATAAACGTCATGCAGAAAGGAATGTGCAGCAAGAAAAAGGGACGGTTGGGAAGATCCCAAGATAGGACAGTGCTGACAGGAGGAACATGCTTTCTGCGGCTGTTATTATTACGAAGAGGGACGTCTTGTCAGTGGACTGGTGTACAACAAATGTAATCTATAGGGGATCAACCAGTGACCACGGCTGTTGCTCGACTACAATTCTCTGCACTGGCTGAGAAGCTGGAAATGATGGAGCACCATAATGAATGGATATTGTAACAGTGTGTAATTTGCACAGGATAGCTGTAATTTGTCAGCTGTCTGTGTATGGGGGCAAACTTGTGTTTAATAGTGAGGGTGCAAAGACTGTAGTAGATCTGCTAGTGATTGTGTCAGATAAGTCTATAGCTGTATGAGTATGCAGTGTCGTGCCTGTATATAACAGTGAATGACAGACACCCTGGGTGGACAGAAGCTTAACCTGCTCACTCTCAATTAATGAAGAATAAAGAGTTAACCCCAGTTATGCCAGTGGTGCTGCTGCCCACACTGCCCCACGTGTTAGTACTCTGTTACAGAATGCGTTTCCAGAACCTTTGGCATTTAGAGTAAGCCCTGGCCAACATGTGATACCGTTTGTTTGGACAGCTAATAGGATTAGCAGGGTGTCAGGCACTTCTAAAGCAGTAAAAACAAAAATGTTAAAATAATAATAACGGGGAGGGGGAATTAACCCTATTCCTTTCTTTTATCTCTAACATAAACGTTCTGTCTGTGTGTAATGAGCTGTGCAATGTATAACAACCTTGGGAGAAGCAATGTCACATTCAATAGCCAATCACGTCTCTGATTTACTCATGCCAAAAAAAAAAAAAAAACATAGTTTGAAGAAAAGGATGATATTGGATCTTTGCTGGTTATACACAAAAAGAAGAGGTATAATTTACCCAATTCAAATTTATCATTTATTCAAGAAAAATAGTTTACAGGTTTTTACTATTTTTCTTTAATAAATTGTAAAAACAAATTTTAAAAGTTGTCTGTTTATTTCTAGGTGGAAGCTGGAGCATTATAAAAAATGAATAAATGCTAACTAAATAAAGACAAGGGAAGTATTCTAGAGAGGGAAAGAATCAAGAGGGGAGAGTGGCTGTTAAATGCAGCCCTTACCTTCTGCTTGGCTGGCAGCTGTAGCGCAGGGGAGACCTGTTGTGTTTCCAGCCTGGCATTCCATGGACACTGATTCCCTCACATTCACACCCGCATTATGTGACTGCAACTTTACTCATCTGCACATGTACAGCAGGGACTGAGAGTCTGGCTGCTACCGTAATCTTCTGTGTATGGGAGCACTCTGAGCATCTTCTCAGGCTTAGCCTTTTCTTAGCGCTGGATACAAGCCCATCTATTAAGTGCTGCTAGGGACTCTGCTGCCTTGTAAGGAGCATCCATCCATAGTGATGATTGTAGGCATCAGGCACCATCAGTGGGTAATGCTGGCCATACACGGGCAGATAAAGCTGCCGATATCGGTTATTTAGACCAATTTGACAGCTTATGTGCCAGTGTATGGGGGCTTCCGGTGGGTCTTCCTGATCGATATCTGGCCACGTTATTGATCAGGAAGGTTTCATTTTCTTCCAACCGTCCCGTTGGAGCCCCTGGACGTCATCGTAATACGATCGTTAAGCCCATATGGCTGAACATTTGGATTACCCCGATATAGCCCTGCCGTGTTAGTGGCATATCGGGGAAACATCGGCTTGTTTGGTGATATCGCCAAACGAGCAGATCTTTGCATTTATGGCCAGCTTTACTCTATTGGTCGATTCACAAATAACAGCGACTATTGAAAGGGAGGCAGAGGATCTAAAGCAGGACATTGGCACAACATAAGCCCCACTACTATTTCTGTAACCCCAGTGCAATCCAGAGTGGAATAGAAAGAAAAGATTTGCCCCATGTAGAGCAGCGACATTTTTGACCATGCCTGTTTTATAGCCACATCTAGTGATGGGCAAATTTATTCTCCAGGGGCCAATTCGCTGCCAATTTCCACTTTTTCCCACCAGCAAATAAATTCACAGAAAAAGAAATTGCCAAATTTGCATCATACGGCGGGAAGTTACAGTTTAATGGATGTATGTTAATGTTAATGTCAATGTTACAGCAAATACATTACATTACACAAGCCCTGGAAACCTTAATAAAAGAAAATAGAGTTGTTATATTGCCCTACACATGTTTTTTTGGGACTTAGAAAAATGTTCAGCTATTTTTTGATGAACTCCTATCTACTCTTTTGCACTTCGCCTGGTCTGAGGTGGCGAAGACAACTCTTGCATCTTAGTGAATTGGCGTAGCAACAGTCATTTGCCAGAGCGAAAATTTGCCTGACGTTAGAGTGCAAAGCAATGCTAGCGTACCTTTCCTTCACTAGTATAGTGATGCCTGCGCTCGTTAGTAAATCAGCAAGCTAAATGACGTCACGCTGGGGAATTTTCGCTCAGTTGGAAATATTAAAAAAAACTATATAACGTCATTGGGCATCTTCTACATGAGGTTGTTAAAGGGTAGAGTCTCCTTAGATATGGGATTCATAGGCCACCACCAGTCTAGTTAGTTGTGACTGTCCATTTCCCTATGAAAATCGGGAGGACTCCAGCCTGGAACTCAGGATTATGAAGAAACAGCGGGGCTCATTTATAAACTTTGCCCAAGGCAGAATGAGTCACACAGTGAATATATTTGCCCTACGCATGGTTCTAAATCTGGATACGAGTGGTGCATATAATGTGCACCATTTTTGCACTGCAAATGTCTATAAGAGCATTTTAAATATAGCAAAAATTGCAAATTGCAAATATTTTTGGGTACATTCTACGTCTCAAACAACCATCTCATTTGCAAAAAATATCTGCGCAATGCAATATATCAGCGCACAGGAAAAATATTGGGCAACACAACCATTTGCAAATAAATATGTTCAGCTCAAACTTTAAAAAATGATCCCCTGTGTACTAAGTGATTTAGTAGATATTGAGTTGAATTTTCGACTGACTGCATACCAGATTCAAAACATATGTTGAGTCGATGACAATAAAGTGGTCCCACACTGTGAGTGATGGCCTATACCATATTTTATTGATTTCTTTTAAGCTGTAGAAGGAACCTAAGATTCTTTTGAAACAATGTGGAGAAACTGGGGACCTGGGAAACCTCTTCACTCAGTAGGGTCTGGTAGATGCGCATGCAATACATCCAGTTTGGAAATAACATTAATTACACACATACAAAATGAGAAACATATGAAATGTTTTAATGATTAGGCAGTGGAATATGAATACACACATAGAAAGTGCAACATTAAAAACACAGGCAGCAGCCAAATACTCTACAGATACTACTCTAGCAGTAAAAATACTGTAACTTTATCTTAGATCCAATTTGGATTCAATGCTCCCATAAAATCTCTCTTATCCTTATGAGGTTTGTGCTTCTGGCAGTTTATTAATACAACTTGTAATCTACTGTGAGTTAATGCATCCTCCTGGGAAAATAATGGTGTATATATATTTATTGTAAAAAAAAAAATAGCTCTGCTAAGTAGTGTAATATGCATACTTTAATGTTACTTACCATCTTTTCCTCCAAAAAAATCACTTTTTCCCTAGCAAATACTAGAGACTGCAGCAATAATACTATTTTGAGTAATTTATTGGTGAAGTGAAGCATCTCCCAGCTGGTTATGACCCCTTTATGTTTTGGGCAGATTACTAAAGACAAAGCCAATCTTAGCAGCCACTCAAAGATAGTTTTTTTTACATCAGGGTGCCATATTTAAACTCAGAGTCTCCATCTTTTCCTTGTGACTGGTGTATTCTGGCCTTGCATCAGCTGTTTTATCTTCATTGCTCTTGTAGCTGACACTCTATAACATACACAGATATATATTTCTACTCTCTGCCTGCAGACACCCTGGAGACTTGGCTATGGATGACTTTGCTGCTTCCATGACCAATAACCCCACTTTTATCCAAATATCTGAAAACTGCTGTTTGTCAACCTTCATTAAAAAAATCAGTTTTGTAGTAAACATGCAAAAAGTGGATATAAGCTAAGATGAATGCAAAATGTTATTTTCATGAGGATTATTTTTGGGAGGACCTATTTTAAGTATATTTCACTTATTTGATTCATTCTAAATTTGTTGGGGTATTAAAGACTCTATGTATGTGAGCCTTGATCTTTCAGTAGGAGAACTGTTGTTGGAGTGATTAGGACTAAATAGTCTTGTGAGTACCCTGCTTGTCTATAACCACTGGTAGAAGGTATATAAGAAGCAATATTCTTTCATTTTTTGGTTTTATGGGGCAATGCTAGATGTTTAGCAGGAGGAATGTGAATACCTTCTTTTTTTAAAGTCTCTTAGTGTAAATATGGCTGACACATTGTCATGGCTGTATATCTGGAGTCTCTTGAGCACAACTGCATTCTGCATTTAGTGCCGCCATTATGATGGATTTTGTAATCCACTGATTCCTACCTATAAGAAACATAGGTAGGTATGTTCTTGTGTCTTTTTGTGATATGTACTAGCTGGAGCCACGTTATCTCATCTCACTGTGTATTCATATACTGCTGAGATGACAATAAAGTTTACTATGACTTTGACATGCCTATAATTTGCAATGCCGCAGACAAAGTGTGGCTTTTATTATTGGTATTTCTGTGCACTATCTAGAACCACGTCTTTTGCTCTTTTTGTGTAGAAACTCCATTGCAGTCTATCATAATAGTGCTTGATATTATTATTATCACTTTTAACCTGACTGCAATGCTACCACCATTACTTAGCCAGTTACAGACATTTTTCCATTTGATTAAAAAAAAGCATCATAATTCCAAGTTTTTAGATTCTATAAAAGGCATGTAGGGAAGCACAACAGTACCTTGTAATTAATGGTAACTAAAGGCATAAATTCATATTGGTAGCAAACAATTATATACTAAGTTGATTTAAATTTATTTTAGTAGACTTAAGGTATGGTGATCTAAACTATGGGAAGATACATTATACAGAAAACCGTAGGTCCCAAGTATTCTGACTCCCAAATAATTAGCTCCCTCATAATGCATAATGCATACTGTATGTCTCTACTGTCTGGGTCAGCGTAAAACAGTAAATCACCATGGCCAGTTAAGAGCTTTTTTACTCTTCCTTGAAGATTTTCCAAATAATATTCCATGATGAGCACGCTCTGCTAAATCTTCGTCATGGTGCTGACTCACAGTCTTTAACTTAATAGATTTCCAAAATAAGAAACTATGACTTCATTCTAAGAGATAAGCAATGACACTATGTTTGAAAGTTGTCTGAATTCCATAACCAAAAGCTTTCTTATGAGTTGGGTAGGGGACCAGTTGTGTTCCTTATCCACTTTTGATGGTATAAACTGGTCCATGTTCTTGTAACACTTCTAGGGTTGAATTAACAAAGGCAACACCATTTGCTCTCAGGGTTCTGACTAATAGTTGCTATAAAAATAAACAATGTTTGAAGGTTATAACTCTTTCCTTTTCAGTGAGGTTGGTAATAAATCTGTGTTAGGTTTATTATGCGCAAGAGTCTCTGTATATCAAGCTTAGTGAGTGTCTGGAAATTTCAAAGGAAACGCATTTGTCGAGACCAGGTTTATACGTATAGCTTTGTATATAAGATTTATTCAAATGTCAGTGTGTGAATAAACAGGTTGAAATTAATAGCTACATAGTAACATAGTTAAATTGGGTTGAAAAAAGACAAAGTCCATCAAGTTCGACCCCTCCAAAATAAAACCAAGCATACATACACACACACACACCCTTCCTCTCTTTCACACAAACCATATATGCCCATAGCTATACTAACTGTAGAGTTTAGTATCAAAATAGCTTTTGATATTATGTCTGTCTAAAAAATCATCCAAACCCCTTTTGAAAGCATCAACAGAACCATCACAACATCACCCGGAAGTGCATTCCACAACCTCACTGTCCTCACTGTGAAGTACCACCTACGCTGCTTCAAATGA